>OZ030010.1:148501945-149101945 GCA_964023405.1 Apodemus agrarius
GAAACCCATCCAAGAAAGTAGTGGGAAGTTTCATGGCTGGGGGATTGGTCCATTGGGAGCCAGAGGCACACTTGAGTTCATGTTCTTAATTCCTTTGATGATGAACAGTGCTGAGGAAGTGCAAACCAAATAAGCCCTTTCCTCCCCAACTTGTTTCTTTGTCATGGTGTCTTTGCTGCAGCAATAGAAACCCTAACTGAAACACTATTTCGCATTTATGTATGTCTGTGCATCGCATGAATGCCTGGTGCATAAGGAGGCCAGAAGATGGTGCCAGATCTCCTGGAACTGGGGTTATAGACACTTGTAGGCCACCCTATGGATGCTGGGAATCAAACCTGGATCCTCTGAAAGAGCAGGCTGTGTTCTTAACCACTGATTTACCTCTCTAACCCCAATTCACTGATAGTTTTGATAAGGTTTAAGTAGAAGAGCTCACTCTGTTTTTTTCTCCTCTAAATGAGTTAACTTCCCTTCAATTTCTATTGACTCATTTCTCCGATGCATGCTTCATAATTGGGGAAAATTTGATCCTTAGACCTTAAAAAAGAAAGACAATGATACTTTTTCTGTTGTATCATGCAGTGTGAATATCAATCATAAACAGGTTGTGGTTGGGTAGGCAAGGCAGGTCCAAAAAGTGGGAGTGTTTTATAATCCTGTTTTACAACCAGGTCTCTTTTTGTAGATTACTGGGCAAAGGCCCAAGATATCGAGCATATAAAGTTTCTCTGCTGCAAAAGAAGACCCAGACTTATGCCAACAATGTAAGTTAAATCCAAGAATAATGACACCCATAAAATAGACCCATTAAATTTAAAAAATGCTAACAAATGGGAAAAATGAAAACCTTTGCTAACATTGTCACCTAGCGGATAATTAAAGGTCAGTGTCATTGTCATGTCCCACAACCCCCCACCCCTACTGCCTCAAAAGCCTGTAGGTATGTCCTTTCCAGCAACTTGTTAGGGAGTCAACTTTTCTCTATGCAAAACTTTAAACAAAGTAGGTTTGTAAGAGTTTCTTAGATGATCCTGAGAAATATATACATAAATTTTATATTCTTCCAAGAGTATGAGTTTTCTTGGAAGGATGTCAATACCATTGTAAGACAGAATTTAACTGATTCTGAGAGAACTAGTGTGGCTTCAGATTGACTCAAAGCATTATGCAGGTCAGTTACATATGTTAGATCCTAAGTATCCCATATGACCTGAAGAGATGGGATACTGAGGATGATACGTGGGAATGTTGTTGTTTGTGTGTTGAGGAACTAAAAATCAGTAACATAAAAACCAGTATAGTATGCTGGATTGGCAATTATTGACCAGGGTGAGGTGCAATAAAAACCCCATTTCCTTTTTTAGGGTATCTTCAGGAGAATGTGTACTAACACTTCTTAAAGAGGAAAAATACTTCTCTGGGACAAATTTCTTATCAATTTGCTTCTAATACCAGAAGGAAATCACAAACCTTGTCGATAGTACCCAAGACACCTACTGATATTCAACAATGATGTTCAATTGGAAATTCTGTTTTCAATAACCAAAGGCTAGAGGGGGAAAGAGAGGACAGAAACAGGCCAATGCTACCCTGGGAAAGGAAAAAAGAAAGGTCACACCAAGATACTTTATATTGTGTGTGGCTATTGTGAAGGGTGTCATTTATCTCATTTCGTTCTCAGCCTGCTTATCCTTTGAGTACAGGAAGGCTACTGATTTGCTTGAGTTGATTTCATAACCAGCCACTTTGCTGAAGTTGTGTATCAGCTGTAGGAGTTCTCTGGTGGAGTTTTTTGGGTCGCTTAAGTATACTATCATATCATCTGCAAATAGTGATAGTTTGACTTCTTCCTTTCCAATTTGTATCCCTTTGACTTCCTTATGTTGTCTGATTGCTCTCACTAGAACTTCAAGTACTCTATTGAAAAGATATGGAGAGAGGGGGCAGCCTTGCCTAGTCCCTGATTTTAGAGGGATTGCTTCAAGTTTCTCTCCATTTAATTTGATGTTGGCTACTGGTTTGCTGTACATTGCTTTTACTATGTTTAGGAATGGGCCTTGAATTCCTGTTCTTTCCAAGACTTTTAGCATGAAAGGATGCTGAATTTTGTCAAATGCTTTTTCAGCATCTAATGAAATGACCGTGTGATTTTTTTCTTTGAGTTTGTTTATGTAGTGGATTGCATTGATGGGTTTCCGTATATTGAACCATCCCTGCATCCCTGGGATGAAGCCTACTTGATCATGGTGAATGATCATTGTGATGTGTTTTTTGATTCGGTTGGCAAGAAACAAACCCAGCCCTACAAAGGATAATAGGGGAAAAATACCAACACAAGGGTGGAAACAATACCCCAGAAGAAACAAGATAGAAATCCCATCTCATCCAACCCAAAAGAAGAGAACCACTCAAATACAAATAATAATAATAATGCCCAAAATGTCAGGAAGTAATAATTACTATTCCTTAATATCTCTTAATATCAATGGACTCAATTCCCCAATCAAAAGACACAGACTAACAGACTGGATATGGAAACAGGACCCTACATTTTGCTGCATACAGGAAACACATCTCAGTGTCAAAGACAAACACCACCTTAGAGTAAAAGGCTTGAAGACAGTTTTACAAGCAAATGGTCCCAGGAAACAAGCCGGAGTAGCCATTCTAATATCAGATAAAATTGACTTTCAACCTAAAGTCATCAAAAGAGACACAGAAGGTCACTTCCTGCTTGTCAAAGGGAAAATCCACCAAGAAGAATTCTCAATACTGAACATCTATGCACCAAATGTAAGGGCACCCTCATTCGTAAAAGAAACTTTACTAAAGCTTAAAGCACACATCGCACCTAACACAATGATTGTAGGTGACTTCAACACTCCACTCTCCTCAATGGACTGATCAGGAAAGCAGAAATTAAACAGGGATACAGTGAAACTAATTGAAGCTTTGGACCAATTGGATTTAACAGATATATATAGAACATTCCATCCTAAAGCAAAAGAGTATACCTTTTTCTCAGCACCGCACGGTACCTTCTCAAAAATTGATCATATAATTGGTCACAAGACAGACCTCAACAAATACAAGAAGACCGAACTAATCCCATGTCTCCTATCGGATCACTATGGAGTAAAAGTGGTCTTCAATAGCAAGAAGAACAACAGAAAGCCCACATACACATGGAAACTGAACAATACTCTACTCAATGACACCCTGGTCAAGGAAGAAATAAAGAAAGATATCAAAGACTTTTTAGACTTCAATGAAAATGAAGGTACGACTTACCCAAATCTCTGGGACACAATGAAAGCAGTGCTAAGAGGAAAACTCATAGCCCTGAGTGCCTCCAAAAAGAAACTGGAGAGAGCATACACTAGCAACTTAGTACACCTGAAGGCCCTGGAACAAAAAGAAGCTAACTCACCCAGGAGGAGTAGAAGAGAGGAAATCATCAAACTAAGGCCTGAAATCAATCAAGCAGAAACAAAGAGAACCATACAAAGAATCAACAAAACCAACAGCTGGTTCTTCGAGAAAATCAACAAGATAGATAAACCCTTAGCTAGACTAACCAAAGGGCACAGAGATAGTATCCAAATTAACAAAATTAAAAATGAAAAGGGAGATATAACAACAGAAACAGAGAAAATTCAAAAGATCATCAGATCCTACTACAAAGGCCTATACTCAAAACAACTGGAGAATCTGGAGGAAATGGACAATTTCCTAGACAGATACCAAATACCAAAATTAAATCAGCATCAAGTAGATCAGCTAAACAGTCCCATAACCCTTAAAGAAATAAAAGAGGTTATAGAAAGCCTCCCAACCAAAAAAAGTACCGGACCAGATGGTTTTAGTGCAGAATTCTACCAGACCTTCAAAGAAGACTTAACACCAATACTTTTCAAACTATTCCACAAAATAGAGACAGAAGGGACTTTGCCCAACTTGTTCTTCGAAACCACAATTACGCTGATACCTAAACCACAAAAAGATCCAACAAAGAAAGAGAACGACAGGCCAATTTCTCTTATGAATATTGATGCAAAAATACTAAATAAAATTCTTGCCAACCGAATCCAAGAGCATATCAAAACGATCATTCACCATGATCAAGTAGTCTTCATTCCAGGGATGCAGGGATGGTTCAATATACAGAAATCCATCAATGTAATCCACTACATAAACAAACTAAAAAAAAAAACCACATGGTCATCTCATTAGATGCTGAAAAAGCATTTGACAAAATTCAGCATCCATTCATGCTAAAAGTCTTGGAAAGAGCAGGAATTCAAGGCCCATACCTAAACATAGTAAAAGCAATCTACAGCAAACCAGTAGCCAACATCAAATTAAATGGAGAGAAACTTGAAGCATTCCCACTAAAATCAGGGACTAGACAAGGCTGTCCTCTCTCTCCATATCTTTTCAATATAGTACTTGAAGTTCTAGCGAGAGCAATTAGACAACATAAGGAAGTCAAAGGGATACAAATTGGAAAGGAAGAAGTCAAAGTATCATTATTTGCAGATGATATGATAGTCTACTTAAGCGATCCAAAAAACTCCACCAGAGAACTTCTACAGCTGATAAACAACTTCAGCAAAGTGGCTGGTTATAAAATTAACTCAAGCAAATCAGTAGCCTTCTTGTACTCAAAGGACAAGCAGGCTGAGAAAGAAGTTAGGGAAATAACACCCTTCACAATAGCCACAAACAACATAAAGTACCTTGGCCTAACTCTAACCAAACAAGTGAAAGATCTGTATGACAGGAACTTCAAGTCCCTGAAGAAAGAAATCGAAGAAGACCTCAGAAGATGGAAAAATATTTCTTGCTCCTGGATTGGCAGGATCAATATAGTAAAAATGGCCATCTTGCCAAAAGCAATCTATAGACTCAATGCAATCCCCATCAAAATCCCAAATCAATTCTTCATAGATCTAGAAAGAGCAATTCTCAAATTCATCTGGAGCATCAAAAAACCCAGGATAGCTAAAACTATTCTCAACAATAAAAGGACTTCTGGGGGAATCAATATCCCTGACCTCAAGCAGTACTACAGAGCAATTGTGTTAAAAACTGCATGGTATTGGTACAGCAACAGGCAGGTAGATCAATGGAATAGGATTGAAGACCCAGAAATGAACCCACAGACTTATGGTCACTTGATCTTTGATAAAGGAGCCACAACCATCCGGTGGAAAAAAGATAGCCTTTTCAACAAATGGTGCTGGTTCAACTGGAAGTCAACATGCAAAAGAATGCGAATTGACCCACTCTTATCTCCTTGTACTAAGATCAACTCCAAGTGGATCAAGGACCTCCACATAAAACCAGACACACTGAAACTATTAGAAAAGAAACTTGGGAAGACCCTGGAGGACATGGCCACAGGGGGAAAGTTCCTGAACAGAACACCAATAGCTTGTCTTCTAAGATCAAGAATTGACAAATGGGACCTCATAAAATTACAAAGTTTCTGTAAGGCAAAGGACACTGTCAGAAGGACAAAATGGCAACCAACAACGTGGGAAATGATCTTCACCAACCCCACATCCGACAGAGGGCTTATATCCAATATATACAAAGAACTCAAGAAGTTAGACCCCAAAGAACCAAATAACCCTATCAAAAAATGGGGTACAGAGCTAAACAAAGAATTTTCACCAGAAGAAATTCGGATGGCCGAGAAACACCTTAAGAGATGTTCAACATCATTAGTCATCAGGGAAATGCAAATCAAAACAACCCTGAGATTCCACCTCACTCCAGTCAGAATGGCTAAGATTAAAAACTCGAGAGACAACAAGTGCTGGCGAGGATGTGGAGAAAGAGGAACACTCCTCCACTGTTGGTGAGATTGCAAAATGGTAAAACCGCTCTGGAAATCAGTGTGGCGGTTCCTCAGAAAATTGGGCATGCCACTCCCAGAGGACCCTGGCATACCATTCCTGGGCACATACCCAGAGGATTCCTCTGCATACAACAAAGACACATGCTCCACTATGTTTATAGCAGCCTTGTTTATAATAGCCAGAAATTGGAAGGAGCCCAGATATCCCTCAAAAGAGGAATGGATACAGAAAATGTGGTATATTTATACAATGGAGTACTACTCAGCAATTAAAAATAATGAACTCATGCAATTTGTAGGTAAATGCTTAGATCTGGAAACTATCATCCTAAGTGAGCTAACCCAATCACAAAAGAATACACACGAAATGCAATCACTGATAAGTGGATATTAATGAGCCCAGAAGCCCTAAATACTCAAGGCACAATTAGCAAGTCAAATGACTCTCAAGAAGAAAAAAAGGAGAGGACCCTGGGCCTGTAAAGATTGGATCCATTATTGTAGACCCAGAACAGAGAAATCGTGTGTGTGGGGGGGAATGAGTGGGGAATAGCATGGGGGGGAGAGGAATTATGGGACATATGGTGGGGGGTAACTGGGAAAGGGGAAAGCCTTTGGAATGTAAACATAGAATATAGAGAATAAAAATTAAAAAAAAAGAATATAGAAATGGAAAAAAAAGAAAGGTATGCAGAAGTTCCTCCATCCTTACATTGTGACTTATAATCTCCAGCTGGCTTCTCTTTCCCATAGGAAATAGACTCTAAAATAAGTGCTGTCTTAAATAATAGCCACTGGAAGAGAATTGCCCGATATTGGAATTACTTCTAATACTTTTTACCCTCCGTGCAGTAAAACAGGACACTGGATGGCTTAGCGACACAAGGATCAAATGGCTTCCAGACCAGAGCCCTGGAATGAGGAAAAAAGCCCCAGATGTTGAGCCTGTAATGAGGAAACCCTTGGTCCAGTTGACCTTTGAGTCAGCCATAACCACAATAAGTTAGAGCTTCATGTAAATCATACGTTGCAGGCAAGAGCTTAAAATTTCTTATTTTATTAAAAACAACTATTTAGTCAGAACATATAATATTAGGTTTTATTATGGAACTTCCAAACAAAATTTTTCTGTTGATTCTCTTCTCTTATTCCCCTGAATACCCTTGTGTCCGATCTGTGCCCCCCCAAGACTCCTTTTTTTCTTTATTCCACTTCTCATGTACCCTATTACCCCCTTCTTCCTCAAGATCTTTTTTCTCCTAAGTGGTCTCCTTACTAATTTCATAGCCTATACCCAAGTTTTATATACCCATCTCCAATTCATATACATGCATACATACATACATACATACATACATACAAACATATAAACATACAAACATACATACATACATACATACATCATATAACAGGATCCACATATGAGAAAGAATGTACATTTTTATCGAAATCTGGTTTACCTTGCTTGATTTAATGCTTTCCAGATGCTTCCATTTTTCTGAAGATTACATTTTGATAACAGGACCTCTAATCTTTTATTTTAGGCAATTAGCTTCTGACTCTGGTATAGATAGGGTTATCAACCTCATAATAACGGCCACAATCACCTTTCCTCAAGGCAAAAACAGTGAATTACCATTTTTAGATGCTCCCCTCATTTTTCACTGAGTATGGGCTATGAACATGTAAGATAGGGCAGTCAGAGTCACCTAGATTAAAGGAGTCATGATTTTCCTAGCTTTTACTCTATACTTTGTTAAATTCAATTCCTTCTCTTATAAAATGTTTTACAGTCCTAAATATGAAAGATGACTTCCCCTATACCAGCTCGTGAAAGATACCTTCTCCCCATACCTGCTCCTAAATCTCAATTTCTCTTTGGCTTTAAGTAGACTGGTGGACAGGATTTGAATGAAAAACTAACTTGGACTTCGTGTGCCAGGGTGGGATAATACCCAGAGGGGGTCTCCCCCTTCTCAGAGAAGAAGGAATGGTGCAGCAACTGTGGGAGGGAGACCGGAGAGAGGGGATAGCAGATATTGGGATATAAAGTGAATAAATAAATTAACGAAAAAATCAAGATGACAAAAACAAACAAAAACTAAATTCCACGAGGCTTTATTGACAGCCTCCATATTTTTAGTCAGGCCCTACCAAGGGACATAAATGACTTAAACTGTGATGGTTATACAATTTTAGATAGTAATTTTACAAATATGTGATGATATCTTTCTTTGCTCTCTTTTCTTAAAAAGAGGACACCAAATCTCCTAATATAAACTTTAAATTTACCAGTTGACAGAGTATATCTAATTTCTAAGCCCACTGCCTATTTATTATTACAAAAGGCATTATATCTAGGATTCATTTTGACTCTAAATCATGGGGTTTTTTTGGGGGGCAGGGAATTATAGGAAGAGCCACCCAGGCCCTTCTAAACCCTAGCGCTAGAAAACAGCTTAGTTTTTTGTTTTTATTTTTAAAAAATCTTAATGATTTGTTTATTTTTATTTTATGTACAGTGGTGTTCCGCCTGCATGTATGTCTTTGTGAGGGTGTCAGATCCCTGGAATAGTTGTGAGCTGCCATGTGGGTGCTTGGAATTGAACACTGGTTCTTTGGAAGAGCAACCTTCTCTTAGCCTCCATTTTCTTTTAACTAATTGTCTCCTGGTGGTTTTTGGATTTCTGAATACAAATTCATGGACAGTACTCTGAATGAATGCTTAAATGGACATAATAACAGAATGCCCCACATCTTGTGAAGAAAAATCAAGAGGCTTTTAATTATCAAAAGCTGAGACTCCAGCTTTAAGGTTGCCACATGACAGTCTTTTAAAAGAGAGTAGCACGTATGTGGAAATTTTTCTTGCATGTATATCTGTATGCTACCACCTATGTGTCTGGTACCTGCAGAGGCTGAAAGAGGACATGGGATCCCCTGGAACTGGAGTTAACAAAAGGTTGTGAAATAACATGTGGGTGCTGAGAATCCAACCCAGGTCCTCTGCAAGGGCAGCCAGTTCTCTTAATTACAGAAACATCTCTTTAGCCTCTTTTTAAAATTTGTTATCCTGAATGCCATGGTGTGGCCCTGGGAGTTCTTACCTAGACCTTGAGCCAAATCCATTTATCGAAATAACCTGTTTTAGAAGCTCAAGGCTCACCAAGATGTATGAAGATAATAGCTGACTCTACTATCTTAATAGAAGAATCCCTAAAATCACTTTGGGCTCTTATTTGCATATATCATACCAAATAATATCCCTGTCAGAATCTGAATGGTATGCACTAACGGTTCCCAGTTTGTTGTCTCTGCTTGGTGCTTACAGTTCAATATGTGAGCTCTCAGCTAGTTGCTTCAACCACCTTGCTTGTTGCCATATTTGTCACTTGTGATGGTGATGAATTTTTAGCCTTATGAAACAAACAAACCCTTCCTTCTATAAATTGCCTTGGTCATAGTACTTTATTACAGCAATAGAAAAGTCTGCCTTTCCCAATGTATTTAATGGAAAATCATTAAGGAATTAATTGAGTCTGGCCATCACAGCTGATACCAAACAGCAAATTTGTAAATACATGTTTGATGGCAAAGAGCTCTATAAAAACCTGTGATCGCTTTTATCATGTTCATATTCAACACAATATATATTTTTATACCAATCATAAAAATGATGGACATGTTATTAAATGAACATAAAAAGATAAACTCTTTTTGTTTGTATATTTGTTTTGTTTTTAGTAGAGATTAAAATCTTGGCTCTTACTGTTGTACAATCCCAAAATTGGAACAATTTTTAGATGTTGGAGTTCATTGTAATAAGGCTGTACTTCAATGTCCCTCACATCACCAAAAGGAAAGTGGACATATAATCTCAACACCAGCAGAGGAAGGATTTGATAAGGTACTGGGAGAGAGAGAGAGTAAGCTGTTTTTATCTCTACAATTATTATTTATTTGTCAATATACCATCTCTATAAGATAGTACATCTCTTTAGGTCTGCAGAGATCTGCTCAAAAGGGTAGGCTAATACCTAGTGATAGTTATATATTTAACAATAACAGGAAAAGCATAATAGTAGCAGGAATCTTTCCTAAAATGGATTTCTCCTGGGCCTTTTCTATCAGAGCCATCATAGTTTTTTATTTTTATTAAATATTCCATTCCTTTACATCTCAAATGTACATCCCACTTCCCTGTTACCCCCTTCACCAACCCCTCATCTCATGATATCCCACTTCCCAGTTACCCCACTGCTACCCCCACCACCCCATCCCATATCTGCCCTCCTCCCTCCCTTTTTGCCTGTTTGAGAGTGCTCCCACACCCATGCACTCTCTCTTGCCCCACAACTCCAGCATCCCCTTCCTCTGGGGCATCAAACCTACCTGAGACCAAGGACCTCCCCTCTTGCTGCTGGTGGGCAAGGCCATCCTCTGCTACATCTGGAGCCAAAGATTCTATTAGGTACAGGCCTTGGTTAGTGGTCTAACCACTAGGCTGGCCTAACCACCCAGTTCTCCCAGAGAGAGTCAGCTTTTTTAACTATTCAAGCACTGGTAGGCTCACATCAAGAGAGGCCCCATGACTAGCTGGACAACACAAACTAGGTTTGATAGAGAAAGAAGGAAAAAAGTAAGTAATCTCAGAGTAGGGTATGAAGAGATAGGACCATGGAGAAAATAGTAAGGGGGGATCTGAAGGAGTATGTTCAAAATACATTTTATGATTTCCCTGAAGAATTAATATAATTATTGCAAAAAATAAGATAAATCTTGAATTTAACCAGAACAGCAGGTGCTAATTAAAAGGCATAGGAAAGGCAATAAGGAACAACATCTAACTCCTCTTTGGAAATGCCTGTTTTGTTGTTGTTGTTGTTTTTATTTTTGTTTTGTTTTGTTTTGTACTTACATCTTCCCATATAGCTATGAAACTCCACAAATCTTGACCCGTATTTATCACTTCAGAGTTGAGGCACACTTTGAAAAAAAACTCCCCAAAATACATAAGTTCTTGGGACAGTAAACACATAAGTAACCATAAATACCTGTTCCAGTGAGAAGATGAGTAAACTTTTTTATTTACTGCTTGCCCCTGTCCTCATTAAAAAGTCCTGTGGTGTTGCCTGTCTTTGGTTCTGGCTGTTAATTTCTGCTCTCCTATGGTAAATAGGAAGTGTACCTTCCAGGTAAAAACTAATTTCTTATATGGGTCTAGATTATGCCCAAGAAAGTACACAAAATAATTGTTGTATCTATGAAATCTAGTATTTATAGTACTTCTTGACTTCAATGGTGGATATCCACTCTTCCAAGGGATTGGTAGAATCAATCACAACAGTGCATTAGGAGGTTTCTTCCATCTCAAATGTGGTTGATGAATAGGATATTTTCCAATGACCTATTAATATAGCTCAGTATCAAAAGGAACCCAGAAAGAACTTTTCATAGGAAACCATAATGGCTAAACAAAACAAAATCAACCAACCAAACAAAAAACAAAACCTGCCATTTTATGCAAGGCATCCATCTTGGTACCCACTAGTCTCTGATTCCAGTCCCTGGAACATAAGTTTTCAGTAACCCTGACTCAGTGATTGCCCCCAATCCAGAAATGTACAGACACTGTCTACTTGTCATATTGCGAGTAAGTGCTTTTTGGCTTCTGTAACCTGCTCATGCAGACATTCAGGTTGCCTTGACTACCTAATCTTTGCAGAGTAAAACAGCTCTTGCTTTCCTTATGTAAATACTCTAGTGGTTTTTGCCTTTTAAAATCCTTTACTCACCCTCCTACTCATTGCAATTCCAATATTTGTTCAGAGATTGTTGCCCTGCTAGCAGTAATCAAATAAATCCTTTAATTACAATTGTGTTGAGTCTATGCTCTTTTCCCGGGTATCAGTGCCAGGAGCCACCAAGGAGTAGCTAAAAACTAGCAGATGATCTTTCTGAGTGGTTCCACCATGGAATGTAATGCTATGATCATTTTGCCTCTTTAGGCAAGGGTAAGGAGAATACATTTTAGGAAAGATTCATGGTATTAATTTGCTTTTCCTGTTATTATTCAGTACATATAATAATCACTAGGTATTAGCCCACCCTTTTGAGCAGATTTCTGTAGAACGATGAAGATGTTAGTGATGCTATATAGACATATAGATAACTTCTTAATTCTTAATGATGATTCTATAAAAATTCCTAAAGTTTTATTAGTAATTATTAAATTCTTTTATAATAGGATTGCAATTAAGTCTTTTCTGGTGTCAAAACAGCAATGAGAAGTCTGAAAGTCTTCAAGTGTTACCAGTTAATTGCTTCTGAGATAGAAGGCAGGCATTTACAACTTAGAACACATTCCAAGAGGTTGTAAAACAATTAAACAAAGGTTATAAAAGTGAGCTAATGATTTATTATAGGTGTAAGGACAGAAGATAAAATATTGACTGGGTTTATCTATATAAAATTTCAATGATAACTTACTTATGGTCTTTAACTCTCCATGAACCTGTAGAGGTATTAATAGATAATGATTGTTAAGACCAATAATTACCCTTAATGAATATACATGTAAACATTCTCTCTGGTCATGCATCTCCTTTTGGTTCAGGGCTTCTTCATGCAGTATGATATTTTCTAGTTCCATCCATTTGCCTGCAACACTCATGATGTTCTTGTTTTTTTTTTTTCCCCGAGACAGGGTTTCTCTGGTAGTCCTGGCTGTCCTGGAACTCACTCTGTAGACCAGGCTGGCCTTGAACTCAGAAATCTGCCTGCTTCTGCCTCCCAAGTGCTGGGATTATAGTTGAATATTATTTCATTGTGTAAATGTACCACATTTTCTGTATCCGCTCCTCCGTTGAGAGACATCTGGGTTCTTTCCAGCTTCTGGCTATACAAATAAGGCTGCTGTGAACATAGTGGAGCATGTACCTCTGTGGCATGATAGGGCATCTTTTGAGTCTATACCTAGGAATAGTATAGCTGGATCCTCAGGTAGTACTATGTCTAATTTTCTAAGGAACAACCAGGATTGATTTCTAAAATGGTTGTACCAGTTTGCAATCCCACCAGCCCACCAGCAATGGAGAAGTGTTTCTCTTTCTCCACAACCTCACTACCAATGTACTGTCACCTGTGATTTTTGTTTTGTTTGGTTTTGGTTTTGTTTTTGTTTTTGTTTTGGTTTTTTTTTTAATTTTTATTTTCTATGTTCTATGTTTACATTCAAAAGGCTTTCCCCTTTCCCAGTTCCCACCCACCATAGTTCCCATAGTTCCTCTCCCCCCCAACTGTTCCCCAATCATTCCCCCTCCCCCCTCGGTTTCTTTACTAAACTGGGTGCAATCTTTACAGGCCCAGGGTCCTCTCCTTTCTTCTTCTTGGGATAGGTTCTTCACCTCATACTTCCTTCCCCCTCAATCTCCAAGAAGATGTTTCCACCCCACCAGACCTCCCTACTCCCTGGGGCCCCAAGTCTCTCGAGGGTGGTACATCTTCTCTTACTGAATCCAGACCAGGCAGTCCTCTTCTGTATATGTGTTGGGGACCTCATTATCAGCTGGTGTATGCTGCCTGGTTAGTGGCTCAGTGTCTGTGGGATCTTGGCAGTCCAGGATATTTGAGACTGCTGGTCTTCCTAGGGGTCACCCTCCTCCTTGGCTTCTTCCAGATTTTACCTAATTCAGTCACAAGGATCCCCAACTTCTGTCCATTGGATAGGTGTATCTGTACCTGACTCTTTCAGCTGCTTGTTGAGCCTCTTGGAGGGGAACCATGCTACACTCCAGTCTGTAAGCACACCAAAGCATCAGGAGCCTAGCATGGCTGTCCTCTGAGAAGCCCAACCAGCAGCTGGTGGAGACAGATAGATAGTTACACCCAACCATTTGAGTAAAGTCAGGGACTCCTGTGGTTGAATTAGTTGAAGGATTGAAGAAGCTGAAGGGGAGGGCAACCCCATAGGAAGACCAGCAGTCTCAACCAAACCAGACCTCTGGGAGCTCCCAGATACCAAGGAACCAACCAGGTAGTGTACATGGGCTGGTCTGAGTCTCCCCCTACCCTGCAGATATATAACAGAGTACTGCCTGATCTGGCCACAATGGGAGGTGGTCCTAATCCTGTAGACTTGAGGCTCCAGGAAAAGGGGATGGCTGTTGGGGAGTAGAAGGGGAGAACCCTCTCAGAGACAAGGGGGAGGAGAAATGGGATGGGAAATTGTGGGACTGGGGATGGGGGAGCGACAGCTGGAATGTAAATAAATAAAATAATTTAAAATCATTCTCTCTTATAAACTTATTCACTTTATTGTTTGAAATTATGTGTAAACTTGTGATGAAATTTTTACCCCGTGATCATGTATTCTAAAAGATGAATAAGTGCTGAGAACAAAGAGAAAAGGAAGAACCTTTTAGAGAAGAACTTTTTTAGAGACTTTCTTAGAAAACTTTTTGGAGGCAGTTTCCATCTTGCCGCCAGGTCACCTGTAGAGAGGCCCAGGTACGCAGACTTAATCTGCGACTACCATTGCTCAGGCGGAAACCTGCCCAGCTCTCACCAATAGCCAGTGCCTGGGCAGCCCAGCGGAACATCTCCATGGCCACCAGACAATGCAACAATGAAGCTGGGAGCTGCCTGCCCAGCGGTCCTCCCAAGCCCTTGCAGTGGAGGTCTCCATCTTGCCGCCAGGTCACCGGTAGAGAGGCCCAGGTATGCAGACTTAATCTGTGACTACCATCACTTGGTGGAAACCTGCCAGGCTCTTGCCAGTAGCCAGTGCCCAGGAGCCCGGCGGGACATCTCCACAGTGCGCCAACTCGGGTGGGAACCGCCTACCCTGAGGTCCTATCAGCACTCACTGAGGCAATCTCTATTTTGCCGCCTGGTCATCGGTAGAGAGCCAACAGGCAGGCCCAGGCTCAAGGGAGGTTTAAACACCAGCCAGTGACAACAAGGCCAACTAACGCCAGCGATAACCAGATGGCAAAAGGCAAACGTAGGAACGTTACTAACAGAAATCAAGGCAGCATGGCAGCATCCGAACCCAATTCGCAGACAACAGGAAGTCCTGAATACCCCAACACACCAGAAAAAAAAGATTTGGATCTAAAAATCACTGGTCAGGATGCTGATAGCAGAACACATGGATAAATCTCTTAAAGAAATACAGGAGAAAATGGGTCAAAAGTTAGAAGTCCTTACAAGGCAAACACAAAATCACTTAAAGAAATTCAGGAGAATATGAATCAAAAAATAGAAGCCAATAAGGAGGAAATACAAAAATCACTTAAAGAAATACAGGAGAATGTGGGTCAACAAGTAGAAGTCATGAAAGAGGAAACACAAAAATCGCTTAAAGAATTACATGAAAACACAAACAAGCAAGAGAAAGATCTGAGCAAAACCAACCAGGATCTAAAAACAGAAGTAGAAACAACTAAGAAATCGCAAAGGGAGACAACTTTGGAGATAGAAAGTCTTGGGAAGAAATCAGGAACCATAGATGCAAATATCAACAATAGAATACAAGAGATAGAAGAAAGAATCTCAGATTCCAAAGATACCATAGGAGCCATGGACTCAACAGTCAAAGAAAACGCAAGATGCAAAACGCTTGTAACCCAAAACGTCTAGGAAATACAGGACACAATGAGAAGACCAAACCTAAGGATTATAGGTATAGATGAGAGTGAAGATTTATAATTTAAAGGGCCAGCAAATATCTTCTACAAAATTATGGAAGAAAACTTTCCCAACCTAAAGAGAGAGATGCCCATGAATATACAAGAAGCCTACAGAACTCCAAACAGACTGGACCAGAACAGAAATACCTCCCATCACATAATAATCAAAACCCCAAATGTACTAAACAAAGAAAGACTATTAAAGGCAGTAAGAGAAAAAGGCCAAATAACATATAAAGGAAGACCTATCAGAATTACACCAGAATTCTCACCAGAGACCATGAAAGCTAGAAGATCCTGGGCAGATCTCATGCAGACTCTAAGAGAACACAAATGCCAGCCAAGACTACTATACTCAGCAAAACTCTCAATTACAATAGATGGAGAAACAAAGGTATTCCATGACAAAACCAAATTTGCACGATATTTTTCTACAAACCCAGCCCTACAAAGGATAATAGGGGGAAAACAGCAACACAAGGAAGGAAACTACACCCCAGAATAAGCAAGATAGAAACATCCTCTCATCAAACCCAAGATAACCTCTCCAATATAAAAAATAATTTCAAAAATGTCAGGAAGTAATAATTACGATTCCTTAATATCTCTTAACGTCAATGGATTCAATTCCCCAATAAAAGGCATAGACTAACAGTCTGGATACAGAAACAGGACCCTACATTTTGCTGCATACAGGAAACACATCTCAGTGTCAACGATAAACACTACCTTAGAGTAAAAGGCTGGAAGAGAATTTTACAAGCAAATGGTCTCAGGAAACAAGCTGGAGTAGCCATTCTAATATCTGATAAAATTGACTTTCAACTTAAAGTCATCAAAAGAGACACGGAATGTCACTTCTTGCTGGTGAAAGGAAAAATCCACCAAGAAGAACTCTCAATACTGAACATCTATGCTCCAAATGCAAGGGGAATCTCATTCATAAAAGAAACCTTAGTAAAGCTTAAAGCACACAGTGCACCTAACACAATAATTGTGGATGACTTCAACACTCCACACTCCTCAATGGACCAATCAGGAAACCAGAAACTAAACAGGGACACAGTGAAACTAATTGAAACTTTGGACCAAATGGATTTAACATATATATAAACATTTCATCCTAAAGCAAAAGAATATACCTTTTTCTCAGCACCACATGGTACCTTCTCCAAAATCGATCATATAATTGGTCACAAGAGAGATGTCAACAAATACAAGAAGATCGGACTAATCCCATGCCCCCTATCAGATCACTATGGAGTAAGATTAGTCTTCAATAGCAACAAAAACAACAGAAAGCCCACATACACATGGAAACTGAACAATACTCTACTCAATGACACCTTGGTCAAGGAAGAAATAAAAAAAGAAATCAAAGACTTTTCAGAATTTAATCAAAATGAAGGGACAACCTACCCAAATCTATGGGACACAATGAAAGCAGTGCTAAGAGGAAAACTCATAGCCATGAGTGCCTCCAAACAGAAACTGGAGAGAGCATACACTAGCAGCTTAATGGCACACCTGAAAGCCCTGGAACAAAAAGAAGCTAATTCACCCAGGAGGAGTAGAAGATAGGAAATCATCAAACTAAGGGTTGAAATTAATCAAGTAGAAACAAAGAGAACCATACAAAGAATCAACAAAACCAGGAGCTGGTTCTTTGAGAAAATCAACAAGATAGATAAACCCTTAGCCAGACTCACCAATGGACACAGAGAGAGTATCCAAATTAACAAAAATAGAAATGAAAAGGGGGATATAACAACAGAAACTGAGGAAATCCAAAAAAACCATCAGATCCCACTACAAAAGCATATACTTAACACAACTGGAGAACCTAGAGGAAATGAACAATTTTCTAGACAAATACCAAATACCAAAATTAAATCAGGATCAATTAGATCAGCTAAACAGTCCCATAACCCCTAGAGAAATAGAAGGGGTCATTAGAAAGTCTTCCAAACGAAAAAAGTTCTGGACCAGATGGTTTTAGTGCAGAATTCTATCAGACCTTCAAAGAAGACCTAACACCAATACTCTTCAAACTATTCCACAAAATAGAAACAGAAGGAACATTGCCCAACTTGTTCTACAAAGCCACAATTACACTGATACCAAAACCACACAAAGTTCCAACAAAGAAAGAGAACTACAGGCCAATTTCCCTTATGAATATCAATGCAAAAATACTAAATAAAATTCTTGCCAACCGAATCCAAGAGCACATCAAAATGATCGTTCATCACGATCAAGTTGGCTTCATCCCAGGGATGCAGGGATGGTTCAATATATGGAAATCCATCAATGTAATCCACTACATAAACAAACTAAAAGAAAAAAACCACATGGTCATCTCATTAGATATTGAAAAAGCATTTGACAAAATTCAGCATCCTTTCATGCTAAAATTCCTAGAAAGAACAGGAATTAAAGGCCCATATCTAAACATAGTAAAAGCAATATACAGCAAACCAGTAGCCAACATCAAAATAAATGGAGAGAAACTTGAAGCAATCCCACTAAAATCAGGGACTAGACAAGGCTGCCCTCCCTCTCTATATCTTTTGTTTTTTAAATTTTTTTTATTTTTTTATTCTTTATATTCTTTGTTTATATTCCAAAGGCTTTTTCCTTTCCCAGTTCCCCCCTCACCATATGTCCCATAAGTCCTCTCCCCACCCCTGCCCATTCCCCAATCACCCCCACAAACACCATTTCTCTGTTCTGGTACTCTCCTACAAAATTGGATCCAGTCTTTTCAGGACCAGGGTCCTCTCCTTCCTTCTTCTTGGGAATCTTTTGATTTGCTAATTGTGCCTTGAGTATTCAGAGTTTCTGGGCTCATTAATATCCACTTATCAGTGATTCATTTCATGTGTATTCTTTTGTGATTGGGTTAGCTCACTTAGGATGATATTTTCCAGATCCAACCATTTTCCTACAAATTGCATGAATTCATTATTTTTAATTGCTGAATAGTATTCCATTGTATAAATATACCACATTTTCTGTATCTATTCCTCCTTTGAGGGACATCTGGGCTCCTTCCAACTTCTGGCTATTATAAATAAGGCTGCTATGAACATAGTGGAGCATGTGTCTTTATTACATGCAGGGGAATCCTCTGGGTATATGCCCAGGAGTGGTATGACAGGGTCCTCTGGAAGTGTCATGCCCAATTTTCTGAGGAACCACCAGGCTGATTTCCAGAGTGGTTGTACCATCTTGCAATCCCACCAACAGTGGAGGAGTGTTCTTTCTCCACATCCTCGCCAACACCTGTTGTCTCCTGAGTGTTTAATCTTAGCCATTCTGACTGGTGTGAGGACCCATACCTAAACATAGTAAAGGCAATATACAGCAAACTGGTAGCCAACATCAAAATAAATGGAGAGAAACTTGAAGCAATCCCACTAAAATCAGGGACTAGACAAGGCTGCCCCTCTCTCCATATCTTTTCAATATAGATATGAGAGCAATTAGACAACATAAGGAAGTCAAAGGGATACAAATTGGAAAGGAAGAAAAATTGCATTTGCAGATGATATGATAGTATATGTAAGTGACCCAAAAAAACTCCACCAGAGAACTCCTACAGCTGATAAACAACTTCAGCAAAGTGGCTGATTATAAAATCAACTCAAGCAAATCAGTAGCCTTCCCGTACTCAAAGGATAAGCAGGCTGAGAAAGAATTTAGGGAAATAACACCCTTCACAATAGCCACAATCAACATAAAGTATCTTGGTGTGACTCTAACCAAACAAGTGAAGGATCTATATGACAGGAACTTCAAGTCCTTGAAGAAATAAATTGAAAAACATCTCAGAAGATGGAAAAACATTTCATGCTCTTGGATTGGCAGGGTCAATATAGCAAAAATGGCCATCTTGCCAAAAGCAATCTACAGAATCAGTGCAATCCCCATCAAAATCCCAAATCAATTCTTCATATATCTAGAAAGAGCAATTCTCAAATTCATCTGGAGTAACAAAAAAACCCAGGATAGCTAAAACTATTTTTAACAATAAAAGGACTTCTGGGGGAATCAATATCCCTGACCTCAAGCAGTACTACAGAGCAATTGTGTTAAAAACTGCATGGTATTGGTACAGCAACAGGCAAGTAGGTCAATGGAATAGAATTGAAGACCCAGAAATGAACCCACAGACTTATGGTCACTTGATCTTTGATAAAGGAGCTACAACCATCCAGTGGAAAAAAAGATAGCCTTTTCAACTAATGGTGCTGGTTCAACTGGAAGTCAACATGCAAAAGAATGCGAATTGACCCACTCTTATCTCCTTGTACTAAGATCAACTCCAAGTGGATCAAGGACCTCCACATAAAACCAGACACACTGAAACTAATAGAAAAGAAACTTGGGAAGACCCTGGAGGACATAGGCACAGGGGGAAAGTTCCTGAACAGAACACCAATAGCTTATGCTCTAAGATCAAGAATTGACAAATGGAACCTCATAAAATTACAAAGTTTCTGTAAGGCAAAGGACACCGTCAGAAGGACAAAACAGCAACCAACAAATTAGGAAAATATCTTCCCCAACCCCACATCCGACAGAGGGCTAATATCCAATATATACAAAGAACTCAAGAAGTTAGACCCCAAAGAACCAAATAACACTATTAAATAATGGGGTACAGAGCTAAAGAAAGACTTTTCACCTGAAGAAATTCAGATGGCTGAGAAGCACCTTAAGAGATGTTCAACATCATTAGTCATCAGGGAAATGCAAATCAAAACAACCCTGAGATTCCACCTCACACGAGTCAGAATGGCTAGGATTAAAAACTCAAGAGACAACAGGTGCTGGCGAGGATGTGGAGAAATCCCACTGTTGGTGGGATTGTAAACTGGTACAACCACTCTGGAAATCAGTCTGGATGTTCCTCAGAAAATTGGGCATGACACTTCCAGAGGACCCTGTCATACCACTCCTGGGCATATACCCAGCGGATTCCCCTGCATGCAATAAAGACCCATGCTCCACTATGTTCATAGCAGCCTCATTTATAATAGCCAGAAGTTGGAAGGAGCCCAGATGTCCCTCAAAGGAGGAATGGATACAGAAAATGTAATATATTTTACAATGGAATAGTACTCAGTAATTAAAAATAATGAACTCATGCAATTTGTAGGCAAATGGTTGGATCTGTAAAATATCATCCTAAGCGAGTTAACCCAATCACAAAAGAATACACATGAAATGCAATCACTGATAAGTGGATATTAATGAGCCCAGAAGCCCTAAATACTCAAGGCACAATTAGCAAATCAAAAGACTCCCAAGAAGAAGGAAGGAGAGGACCCTGGTCCTGAAAGACTGGATCCAGTTTTGTAGGAGAGTACCAGAACAGAGAAATGGTGGGCGGCAATTGGGGAATGGGCGGGGGGAAGAGGACTTATGGGACATATGGTGAGGGGGGAACTGGGAAAGGGGAAAGACTTTGGAATGTAATCAAAGAATATAGAAAATTTTAAAAAAGGAAAACTTTTTGGAGAACATTTTAGAGAGCAAAAGAACTTTTTAGAGAGAACTTAGAAATAAAGGCTAAAATCACTTTTCAAAGTGTCTCTTTTGCTTCCTGTGACTTTAACTAGGAAGCTTCACCTAGCAACTGATGAAAGCAGATGCAAAGACTTACATCCAAATATTAGGCGAAGCTTGGGAAATTCTGCAGAAGGTGGGGAGGAATGATTGTGGGAGCCAGAGAGGTCAAGGACACCACAAGAACACAGCCAACTAACCTGGGCCTACAGAGGCCCCCAGAGACTTAACTGACAATGGGGGAACCTGCATGGGCCTAACCTACCCCCCTGCATATATGTTATTGCTGTGTAGCTTGGTCTTCTTGTGGGATTCCTAATAGTGGAAGCAGGGGTTTCTGACATGTTTACCTGCTTTGGGCACCTTTGTCCACCTACTAAGTTGCCTTGTCTGGCCTTCATTCATAAGAATTATTTGCTACTAAATAGGTGATGAGGTTCCAGGAGTATGTTGGGGAGTCCCAAATGGCACACATTGGCACTGTAGCACTCACTCTTGGCCCTGGTTATCCCCAGGTTGGAAGCACCTAGCTTCCACTCTCATTCTATCTATAGGTTTATATTATGCCATTTAACATCTTGAAACTCTTACTAAACATACTCAAAAGTCTTTAAATTACACAACCTAAGGAATTTCTCTTCTTAATTCTGAAGTTTAAGTAATAAGAAAACCATAATTATATAAAATTGAATATTATTTGATATTTTCTGATGTGTGTGTATTCCTGGCACTCTCACTAATGTCTAATCTACCTTATAAAGACTACAAAACCACGTGTAAAATGTGTCAGACACCTTTTGTTTAATTTCTGAAGAATCTTCATTTTCTGACTAATATGAAAGTGGTAATTCAGTTTTCAATTTTTATCTCTTTTAGACTATACAACATTGTATTAATCTTCCAACTGATTACAGACTTCTAAATGTCACACACAATATGTAGATATATGATTTAAATCTGTAGATCTTAAAGAAAATTTGTCTAATCTACTAGCAATTAGATAGAGAATGGATCAAAAATGGGCTTGAATTGTATTAACTGTTTTCTTTGTGTTCTTTTTTTCTTTTTGTTATTGTATATTTTATTTATTCATACCTCAAATGTTATCCCCTTTCCCAGTTACCCCTCCCCTGAAACTCCCTATCCCATTCCCCCTCCCCTTGTTTCTATTAACTCTTCTGGCTAGTTTTATGCCAACTTGACACATGGTCAAGTCATCTGAGAGGAGGGAACCTCAACTAAGAAAATGTTTCCATAATATTGGACTATAGGCAAGTGTATATGGTGTTTCACTGAGTTATTGATATGGAAGGACTCAACCTATTGTGGTTGGTGCTATCCCTGGGCTGGTAGCCCTGGGTTCTGTAAGGTTGAGCAAGCCTTGAGGAGCAAGCTAGTAAGAAGCCCTCTTCCTTGGCCTCTGCATTAGTTCCTGCCCTGTTTGAGTTCCTGTCCTGACTTCCTTCAATGGTGAATAGTGATGTGGAAGTGTAAGCCTTATAAACCCTTTCCTCCCAGGTTACTTTTGGCCATGATATTTCATCACAGCAATAGTTACTTTAACTAGGACAGTGGCTAACTATCTAAACTGCTTAATATTTTAAAACTTTTAATATTATAGCACAGCACAAATCTTTCTGATAAATAATCAAGAATTTGCCATTACCCCTAGCAATGGTCTATAATCCTATAGCATTAATCAAAATAGACTAGTCAGTCTCCTGTACAAGATAAAGATGCTTAGGAAAAGCTACCTGTCCTGGAGACAAGAGTCACATGAATGCAGACTCTGAGTCTCAGAATCAGGAACATACTGAGGCTGAGATTAACACAATAGAGAAAAGGGTCCCTGGAGATTTGGTAATTAGTGCCTACCATATCCTACTACAATGTAAGTGCCATCATGGAAGATAGCATTGGTTCACTTAGTAATGTATCTGCAGTGTCTTCAATTGTGCCTGTCACATAGTTAGTTGGTGGTCACTAAAGTTTGTTGAATATCAATAGAAATGAACATTTTTAATGTCTTACTGTTTAATGTCTTCTATATCTAAGACAATAAGTGTTCCCTCTATCTTTTAGTTGTTTCATAGTTGTATATATTACAGGAATTTGCCAATGTCCCAGGAGTCTTATTTTTCCCTCCTCCATGGTAACTGTTTTGTCATGGTATAGTATGCATGCAACAAATGTACAAGTAATCAAATTTACTAGTCACATGATGGCTTAAATGTGGGACCCTCAAAACAAAGAAAATGAGTTTTGAGGTCCTCTACTGTGAAAAGAGATAAGAGTCAGAGAGCCAGGGAGTAAAAACTGCCTACTTCCTTAGGCAGATATTAATAGATGTGTGATTTAATTTAAAGGTTTGGTTTATTTGCTTTCAAGGATAGATTAAAATACAGATTTTGCCCTAGTCATGTGGGGAATTTCTCCCACAGTTTGGAACTAGTACAGGGAAAAATATACTCACTGTCTCCATGCAGAGAGCAGTGATAATTACCAGATATGAACAGGTATTAATAAAGATCTGTATCCAGAGAAATGGGAAGGGGATGACTGAGGAATGGACAGAGGGAAGAGGGCTTATGGGACTTATGGGTAGGGGGTAACAGGGAAAAGGGAAATAATTTGGAATGTAAACAAAGAATATAGAAAATAAAAAAAATAAAAAAATAAAGGTCTGTATCTCTGGGCAGAGAGCATAACAGATAAATGGTATAAGATGATATCTGCAGGATACTCACATTCTTTGTCCATGGGCTCCACTGGAATTTTGGGTTAATATCCTGGCATGAAAAATTAGAAAAGGCCTAAGAATAGGCTCATACAGTATTTGTTTAGCTTACTTCATTTGTTTTAAATTGTTTTACAAAATGGGTGTGCTTTGGAGTTTTGTGTTTGTTTTATTGTTCCTCTGGGAGAGAGGTCAAGCTACAAGTTTTCCTGGTTGCCAGCTGAAGGATATGCTGATTTGGGATAAAGGCTTTGCATTTGTATTTTTAGAAAAGGTGATTAGTATCTTCACATCTTCTAGAGTTAATGGATTTGGTAGAGGATTCGTCAGATTTGATAGAGGCAGGCCCCCTGAAGAAATGGATTCAAGAAAATAAAACAAAAAAGTAGATTCTTTGTGCCATCCCTCACATGGCATGAATGAAGACTTATTAGAGCAGAATTTTATCCTAACTAGTCTGAACACCCTGCCCAGACTAATACAATCCATACAGATATCTTGATGATTCAACATTTGTTTTGAGATTTGTATATTGCAGAATGTACAGCTTTGGTGAGTTTCATTGTCAGACATGCTGAACTGACCTACTTGAACTCCTGAGCTAATGGATTTTCAGCTGGATCCAGTCACGACACAGACATCAGAGACTATACAATCATTGCCATGGCCTTCTTAATGCCAACCAACTCCTTCATTTTCCCTAGCCCCCTTTCAAGATATCTCAACACCCATATTCAGCAAGAAGTTATGAATAGTCATCATCCCAGTTCCCTGGGCTTGGGGGCTGGAAGTGTTTATTCTAAGGTTGTCTTTCTGGGGAATTTAGAAATAATCAGAATTGAACAGGGAGGATATAGGTAGAACTGATTGTGTAGCCATAATCTCATTTGGTAGAAATCTTTACATTTGTTATTAAGTTGAAGTTATAATTTCTTATGTTGGTACAGGATTTATTTTGACACAAAATTAAGGTTTTCAGCAGGGTGGTGGTGGCACATGCCTGTAATCCCAGCACTCTGGAAGGCAGAGGCAGGCAGATTTCTGAGTTCGAGGCCAGCCTGGTCTATAGAGTGAGTTCCAGGACAGCCAGGGCTATACAGAGAAATCCTGTCTCAAAAAAAAAAAACCCAAAAATCCAAAATTAAGGTTTTCATTCTTCTATTGACACAAACATTTTAAAAATACAATGCTTTAAACCCAGTGCTTTTATAACTGCCAGTACAAGCTGATCTGAGATGATTAAGCATATGAGTTAAGGGCCAGATATCAAATTCATGGCTCTGAGTTAATTGTTAGGGTGTTTTGAGATATTTCAATTAGAAATTTCTGAGAGCAGTTAACAGACAACAGTCCAGATTACTTGCATAGATAGTTGCTTTTCAAAAATGTGACTTGCATAATGTACAGCTTTACATTTATTTAAATATTTATTTAATGTTATTTATTCATTGTTATTGAGACAATGAGCTGCCCTAACAGCTCCTCATTTGTACATTCAAAGAAGAAACTGAGCATCCCTGCCTCCAGGTGAGATTGTACATTGTAGCAAGGTAGCCACTGGACAAAAATTGCCTATTTCTTCCTCAGACCTGTACTATTCATAAGAGGACACAAGTTACAGGATAGTCGAATGCTTAGTTCTGCCAAGACAGAATAAGCTAGTCTTTAATAATTCCTGTTTCACAAGGTCTGTCAGATGATCTTGGGCTAAGCAGCCACATTTGATGCTCCAATTTGTTGAGATAAACGGGACTATATAGGTAGACAGCTGTCTCTACTATTTGTCTCAGTTATGGAAGCTGTGTAAGGCTTTTTATATTTCAGATAATCTGTCACTCTTGGATTTCTGGTGGGATTGAAGACTGGTTATAGTCTCATATCCAACCCAAGCTGTTTAGCATTGAGAAAGATGGTACAGATTTGAGAGAATAGTTTTCAGACAGTATACAAGCTAAACCAGGATATAACAGATATGGAATTATAAGCCTTTTTAAAGTTAGGATATATAACAGAGTGTTCTATTTAATTGACAAAAATGATGGACTGGATGTTAGGTGAATCATATACTTTATAAATTACAAAATGGTAAAAGTTATGTTCAATTTATATTTGAGAGAAAAGTTTTTTTATTGGACAGAAAAGGTGAGATGTGGAACTTTCCCCTAATAAATAAAGACAAGAAGCCAATCACTGGGCAAGGAGGTGGGACTTCTGGGTCAGGGAGAAAAAGAGGGAATGCAAGAGAAAGAAACAGGCTTTTGGACTACGGGAGTGAGGCAGACACAATGTAGGAAGCCAGAGACTCTTGGGTGGATCCAGTTCCAGAAGATTTCTACCTTAGAATAGTCAGGGATATTAGGATGCTAGATTCTGCACCCAGAGATTGTGTAATTGTATAATTGAAATATTTTAAGGTGTAAGGGCAAATATTGAAACAATTAGAAAAATACAGTTGGTGTTTTTTCTTTTTTTTTAATTGCTAAGAAATACTTTATTCAGGACTTTCACAACAGGAAGCAAGACCATTGAAGAAGGGAGAGTCAGATTGAGCCTACCTAGAAAGACATTATGAAGTGGAAATTAATAGTCATGGAGGTTGGGAGTGAGTGATTGGGGTTGAAAAAAATCACTAATAACGGTATATTGAATGGAACTAAAGCCTTCTATTGCAACCAAATAGGATTCCTGTTGAAGGCAGGCAGAATTACCTAATGCCTGGCTTGAGATGATGTCATTAAGAATTTTGTGAATGATGGATATCAGATAAGAAATGATGGGGATTACCTTTAGTTGACTTAATAGGTTTCTTGTTTAAATTGTGTTTTGTAGACCCTCATGTGTGGAGACCAAAGCCAAGACTTCATATGGAAAAGACTCAAAGGAGCTTAATTAAAGTTACTTCAGGAGAGACAGAATATTACAAGGAACACTGAATTGTGTGAGAGTGCAGAAAATGTACTTGTCTTTCTTGCACAGATCTCCATGTGATTTTGCCTGATCTGTGTTTAGAGTCTGTGAAAAAAAACTTGCCTTAAGATGCTTTTCCAAGTTTCTGAAAATTTCGTGTACTTTATGTCATTGTGCTCTAAGTCATTGTTTTGCAGATTGTTTGTCCAGATTACATATTGTGAGCAACTGGAGAACATGTACAGCCATATATGAGCACTGGGAGCACTTGGATTGCTGAGGATGGGAGAACCTGATCTATATAGAACACCCCAGATCCAGGTCTACCCAGCAAGACCCCACCCAAACATTGAATATAAACTGAAAACCATGATTGGTTGATATTTCTGGCCAGTAACAACTCATTATGGGAATCCTTAGTATGAACTTCAAGTGCTAGGAATTATCTATTTCTTGAGATTAGGTGTCATATAACACACAATGACAGACAAGGCTAAAATTGGAGAAAATAGAGACAGTGAGGAGTAGAAGCAAACTGAGTTGGAGAAAGCAGAGGAAATCTGTAGAGTTGATCACTCCCTTCCCATTGCCATCTACCTGGATGTGGGGCTTGTGTGTGGAGGCAGCACTGGGAAAGGACCATTTTGTCCATCTGGATGTCCATCCTGTGATGGAGCTCCCTGCATTGGGAAATCCATCCTATCCCAGTTGTTCCCCAGCATCCCATGTGTCATAAATGAATGTAGGGTGTCTTTCGAAACATTTAAAATTTTTCTTTGTTCTTTATGCATGTGTGTTATGATGTATATGTATGCATAATCATGTGCAAGCATGGGTGCACCTGCATGACATATGGATGTCAAAGGACAACGTTGGATGTCAATCTTTGCCTTCCACCTTGTTTTTTTTTTGTTCACCATTGTGGACATCTTATTAGCTGACTGTGAGCTTCTGGGATACTCCTGTCTCTCCCTCCCATATCTCCTCCCTAGGATTATGAATATGAGCAACTGTGCCCAACTTTACATAAGTAAAGTGTCCTCACTCAGGTCCTCACTTTCAAATCAAGCACTTTCATACACTGAGCCCTCTCCACAACCATAAACCTAGTTTTTGACGAAGAAAAAAGGATGTCAAGATTTGGCTAGGTAGAAGCATTGTTTTTGACATCCATCTACTCAAGTATTTGCACTCAAATAACATGGGTATGTCATTGTACATGAGTATGATTAAGTTTGTCATACTTGAAAACTATAATGAAGCTTTTATTTAGATACCTTTCCAAACATGTTCTGTATTTACATTTAGTGCCACCACTTAAAATTAATAAGTGAAAACTTCAGTCACAATTCCTCCTTATAAAACTTTTATTAATGCCAGAAATGAAATAGTAAAGGTAAAATAAAATTTAAAAATCAGTATCATTGTTCGTATAGAGATGATATGAGTGGAGGAACTAGGGAGATCATTAAGAAGAAGAATGCTGGCTGGGCAGTGGTGGCACACACCTTTAATCCCAGCACTTGGGAGGCAGAGGCAGGTGGATCTCTGAGTTTGAGGCCAGCCTGGTCTACAGAGTGAGTTCCAGGACAGTCAGGGCTACACAGAGAAACCCTGTCTTGAAAAACCAAAAAGAAGAAGAAGAAGAAGAAGAAGAAGAAGAAGAAGAAGAAGAAGAAGAAGAAGAAGAAGAAGAAGAAGAAGAAGAAGAATGCTTATGGGGCTTATTCAGTTTGGACACTGAACAAAGGTCACAATGGTTCAGCTAATTCCAGCTCTATAGCGAGGCATCTACAGTTAGGTTGTTTTGTGCCTTTATAGGCAGTCTGTGTCTCAGGCCTCCTTCTTCCCTAAGAAAAGCTTAACTCCTCATTGTTTCTGGGTTTGCAGCTTTCCCAACTTGCAGGCTGAAAGTTTCCTGTTCCCCATTTTGCACTGGGAATAAAATAGAAAGGAGCTACAGAAAACAGAGTGAAATTAATAACAGTACTGTCCTATTAAATTGGTTTGTAGAATTCTCAGTAAGGTGTCTATTGAACAGTGTACAGCTGAAGCCATGTACATTTGACTCAAAATGGCCTCTGCTATAATTCCTAGGGCAAACACAGGCCCTTGGTTAGAAACACAGCCCTTTCTTATAGCACACTGCTTTTACTAACTTGGTTGTAACTTTCTCAGGAGCATGTGCTACTTCCAGCTTACAAATTCCTTGTACTTTGTTTCACTGTGCTTTTATGCAGCCATCCTTCAGCAGTTTTATCAAAGCATCCTAGAAATGAGATAACCTTGTAAAAGATTGCTTACTTAGGGTACTCTTGTTTTTTTTTAATATATCTAAAAGTGTTGTATTACTTATGTACTAATCCTGAAAATACATTCTAAGAAATGTTTTGTAGGTAAGGTAAATTTGTATATTCAATTGACATTCTATGCTGGCAACTTCAGCTAAAACTTCTGCCATAAACTTTGTGTTGACCCTTGACGTTATAAATTTTCTCAACTAGATTTTTCCAGATAATAAATGATCCAAGCGTCGGTGGCGCACACCTTTAATCCCAGCGTTTGGGAGGCAGAGGCAGGCAGATTTCTGAGTTCGAGGCCAGCCTGGTCTACAGAGTGAGTTCCAGGACAGCCAGGGCTACACAGAGAAACCCTGTCTAAAAAAAAAGGATACAAACACAAGTATCTCATACCTAGGGAAGCTTGGTTCCTATCTATAGGTATTGACAGTATGTAGCCTTGGATTCTTAAGATTTATGTGATTAAATGTCACTTACAGGGAGAAGGTAACTCCTCACAGGCTCTGACCTCTATGTTGTGGCATGGGGCTGGATATAAGGTTCAATTGTAAGAAAGGTCTTTGAAATCATTTAAAGTACTTG
This sequence comes from Apodemus agrarius, assembly GCA_964023405.1. Taxonomy (NCBI): domain Eukaryota; kingdom Metazoa; phylum Chordata; class Mammalia; order Rodentia; family Muridae; genus Apodemus; species Apodemus agrarius. The sequence continues at coordinate 148,531,607 of OZ030010.1, forward strand.
GCAATTTCCCCATTTTACACATGAAACAAACAAACAAAAGAAAGAAATGATGTAACTAGAACCTTCTGTTTTAAAAATCAAAGTGAATTCTTGTAGGGCATGAAAAGGGTTTTGTCATTTATTTTCATTTGAGGCAGTGTGAAATGCTGACACCCTATGACAAAGTCTACAACTTCCCTCGCTACACTCACTCTCATAGAGCTGGCTGTCTATTTGACCCATCTTCATATATAAGACCCATTAGCCAGGTTGAAGTGGCAGGGCTAGACAGCTCAGTTATATCTTCTATCTATAAGTGCTCTGAATGTCAGAAATGAAATACTCTCTTCCCTATTGAGACCTTTGGTTTAAGTTCCTCAGCTTCCAGAATAATAAAGAAAACATTTCCATATTAGGAGTTAGTAATTTCTCAAGTATAAGAGAAAAAACAGTCAGGAAACATGAGAGTAGAACTCTGTTAGATTTTTATCAGGCCATTTTTTCAGGTCATTTCCATCACTTAAATGCTTGAGTCCTTCGTAGGAAAACCAGCAACAATGTGTGTCTTCCCCAAGGTGCTAAAATTCCTCTGCCAGTATCAATCAGCTCACAAAGTCAAGAAAAATGTTGATTACATAGGAGATGATATGTGGTCAAGAATGAATTTAAAACTGGCCACCAGGAGGTACATCATACAGAGGACCTCACTAGAAATATTTCCCTTTCAAATATCAAAAGCATTTATGCAGATCACCATGAAAAAGTGAGGTGATAGCTTGTCTTATATCTGAAGGTATTTTCTACAGGTCATCAAAACTAATTCAGTTGTTGAATTTCATCTAACTTCTCAGAGGTAATATAAGACAGAAGAATAAGCCTGCAACTCTAAGCCTGATATTGTGTCTCAATTCTGTGAGTGATCTTGGCAATATGTTTACTCTTCTGCTTCTCGGCTTTCTTTTCTTTCAGGTTAGAGCAATGTTTCTTGAATGTCTTGCTTCTGAAGTCTTTTGAAAGATATGAGATGATACATATAAAAGCATCCTGGGTGACAGGCAACAGCAACAGAATAGCAAACTGAAGCCATATCTTCATTGCTACTAATGTCATCTGATATGCTCATCATGGAACCTTTATGAGGAGCTATACTTCAACTATTGCAATACCTAGACAGATCCATTACCCATCACTGGAATTTTAGTGCATTGGGAACAGAAATGATTGGCCCAATGAAATCTTTGGTGTAAAGATATAGGAGCAACTACCACAATTCCTAGACGTGATGTCCTCAACTATGTCTTCAGGGATTGTGGCAAGGCCAACTCCATATCCTCTTTGCTAGGATAATTTACTATTATGAGCAAGGTGTAGAACATAGGACATAACTTCAGATACTGAAGGCAAATGATGTCAACCTGTTGGTATCAATTACTGACTGCAAATTTTGCTCCAAATACTTTATTTGACAAAACTTTAACAGAGTATTTGGAAAAACATTTTTTGTAATCTTTGCTGTTGGTCCTACACGGCCTGAATAAATGACATTTAAAAAAAATCCATTTCTACCTTTAACTCTAGCATTCTCTTTTTCTTTCTGACTGTGGAATTGATGGCAAGCATCCCTGATGCTGAAAAAAATGACCCTCTGCCATATTGGGGACTAGGCTCTTTGAATTCAACATACAAGGTGTTTTCTAAAGGTTTTTGCCAAGAAACCCCAAACCACACATTTACTGTTGGTTTTGCCCTATACTGACCACTGATTATTTTTAATGTAAAAATTACAAATGCATTCCCTAGCTTCTCTGTTGCACACTTTGCCCAAGCCCACACCCCTCACGCTTTGGATTGCCTCTCATCAGTCCATTCCTGCTTGGTGCTCTGGAGAGCTTGTGTCTTCTGTTCATCCACTTGAACATAGTCTACTCTCTGCTCTTCTGAAAGGAGAAGTTTCTGATGGGGAAGAACAAAAAACGTTTTATTTCATCTTAATGTTTTATTTCATTTAAATGTTCTTTGATAGGTTATATTTGCTTTCTCTTCTCCCTATACACACTTGATACTATATATATTTGTGTTTTTGTAAGCATATCTTTAGGTATTTGATTTGCTTAGATCAATAGGATGCAAATGGATATAATATGTACTGACACTAAGTAGATGCATCCTGGAATTCAGTCCTCTCTTTTTTTCCTCTACCAAGAGCTCTGGGTTAAAGATTGTCTGTAGCACAAAGGCCCTGGCCTGAAATACTCTTTCTTAGCATAGATAGCTAAATGTTCCTTTGTGACTGTAAGCACCAAAGCTTTTCTGCTTTGAGTGGAAAGCTTACTCAAATTAACAAATTTCCTGCTGAACTTGTTACTCTAACTTGTCTCACTGATTTTTCTTCAATGTCGGAACAGTGTTTGGGGATGTAAAAAGCTACACAAATGGATTCTTTGTATACACTCTGTTCAATTAGTTGGTTTTTATTCACTAAACAATACATTCTTAGTGTGGATCATGACCATCCCTTGCTCACATACCACCATCCATTTTATGACTGGCAAGTGAGTGCTATCAGTTAATAGCTAATATCACTAATCACTTAGTCCTCACAGTCCTTTAAGTAGGAGGTATTATTTCTAATCCCTACTCTACAGAGGAGAATACTACCCAGTGGAGTTGAAACTACACTCAAGGACCTCCACTGAGATCCAGTCCAACTTAAACTCCTTTAATCATTCCTTAACAACCAGATAGACTAAAGTTAATTTTTCCCTAAACTGGTCCTTCCTTTGCCTCAAGAATCCTGTGTGTGTCCCACCCTCATCTCTGCCTAAGGATTTTTTCTGTACCTTTCAGGGCTCTAAATTTCAAAAATATGAATATTACATGTATCTATACACAGGCACCGAAAAAGAAATATACTAAGACTTCATTCTTTCACGGTGGCAAGATTAAGGTTAATATTAACATTTTGATTATACACATCTGCACTTCTAAAATCTAATTCAAATATGCATGGTTTGATCATTAGAAAAATCTAAGCAGAAGTAAAAATACCTGGAAAATGTTCCTACCTGCTGCACAGGGGCTGGTGATGTTGAATTGAAGTCCAGGTCCAAATAATCCAAGCTGAATTTCTTTGTCCAAGTAAGAGCACTGCTACTCAGGGAATTGACTGTTCTGTATTTCTCCTAGGAACCAACATCACAAGATTGAGATAAATAATGAATAGCTAGGTTGCATTTAGAAAAGAATGATAATTTGGGCTTCATCCAAGCAGCTGACACCAGATCATAAGAGGGTGATCTGAAGCTTGTACATTTGAGTAGAAGGTTACTTTGAAAATACAGTACAGAAAGTTAGATGCACCTGTTACCATGTCCATCCATATATTTTAATGTGGGTTCTGGGCATCTGTATTCAGATCCTCTTGGTTATGCAGCATGAACTTCTAATCTGTTAATGTTCTTAATTATAATAGATATTGATGGCTGATTATATTAATAACTCATTTTTCTGAGTTGGTGATAATACAATTTTTAAAAGGTTTTTTCTTTTAGCAGTTTTATTTTCTCCCATCTGTTTTGGCTTCTGTCTTTCATGTCATAGATTTCTCAGAGTGGCACATAAAATTACTGTTGTCACTCATATTTTAAAATGAATGGTTAAAGCTAAGACTGGTAGCATACATCCTTAATCCCAGCACTAGGGAGGCAGAAGCAGATGATCTCTGTGAATTTAAGGCCAGCCTGGTCTATGTGGTGAGTTCCAGGACAGTCAGGGATACCTGATGAGATCCTGTCTCAACAACAACAAAAAAAATAACAACACCAAAAACTAAACTAATCAAAGAACAACGAAAGCAAATGGTCAGAAGACTAACATGTGGTGCTGGAGAGATGGCTTATTAATTAAAAGCATACCATTGCTCTTCCAGAGAAAGGCCAAGTTATGAATCTGATGCCTCTGGATTCCTGGAAGACCTACAATCATGAGTACATAGCTCTCTCGCCAACACACACACACACACACACACACACACACACACAGAGAGAGAGAGAGAGAGAGAGAGAGAGAGAGAGAGAGAGAGAGAGACAGACAGAGACAGAGACAGAGACAGAGATACACAGAGATACACAGAGATACGCAGAGAAATTCAGAGAGACAGAGACAGAGACAGGGACAAAAAACAGAGAAAGAGAGACAGACAGACAGACAGGCAGGCAGACAGGCAGGCAGAGAGGCAGAGAACAGAAACAGAAACACACACTTTAAATCTTTTTTTAAAAGGGCTAATACAAAGCTTTACTGAAGGGGCATCATTTTTTATTAGATATATTCTTTATTTACATTTCAAATGTTGTCCCCTTTCCTGGACATATTGCTGGCTTGTTTTCATGGGTAACACCTAATAATATAAGGACCTAGGACCTCTTGGGCTGCTGAAATAGTCCAGAGAACTATTATCTTCCAACTTGCAGAGCCAGTTGTAAAGGCTTGGTTGTTAAATAGACCTAGAAAAGAGGGGGCAGAGAAAGGGCTGGGAATTATTATTCTCATCCATTTGCTCACCTTATTTTTAGTATTGCATCATAAGACAGAGAAGGGAAGGACAGATAATAAAGATTAACAGAGGAGTGAGTATGATCAAAATATATTATATACATATGCAGAAATGCTATAATGAAACTCCTTTCCAGCTTCTGGCTATTATAAACAAGGCTGCTATGAACATAGTGGAGCATGTATCCTTATTGCATGCAGGGGAATCCTCTGGGTATATGGCCAGGAGTGGTATGACAGGGTCCTCTGGAAGTGTCATGCCCATTTTTCTGAGGAACCCCCAGACTGATTTCCAGAGCAGTTGTACCATCTTGCAATCCCACCAACAGTGGAGAAGTGATCCTCTTTCTCCACATTCTCGCCAGCACCTGTTGTCTCTTGAGTTTTTAATCCTAGCCATTCTGACTCATGTGAGGTGGAATCTCAGGGTTGTTTTGATTTGCATTTCCCTGATGACTAATGATGTTGAACATCTCTTAAGGCGCTTCACAGCCATCCGAATTTCTTTTGGTGAAAATTCCTTGTTTAGCTCTGTAGCCCATTTTAATAGGGTTATTTGGTTCTTTGGGGTCTAACTTCTTGAATTCTTTGAATATATTGGATATTAGCCCTTTGTTAGATGTGGGGTTGGTAAAGATCTTTTCCCAATTTGTTGCTTGTTGTTTTGTCTTTCTGACAGTGTCTTTTGCCTTACCGAAACTTTGTAATATTAAGAAGTTCCATTTGTCAATTCTTTTTTCTTTAATTTTTATTTTCTATATCCTATGTTTACATTCCAAAGGCTTTCCCCTTTCCCAGTCCCCCCCACCATACCTCCCATAATTCCTCTACTCCCCAACTATTCCCCAATCATCACCCCCTCATGATTTCTCTGTTCTGGGTCTACAAAACTGGATCCAAAGTTTACAGTCCCAGGGTCCTCTCCTTTCTTCTTCTTGGGAATCATTTGACTTGCTAATTGTGCCTTGAGTATTTAGGGCTGCTGGGCTCATTAATATCCACTTATCAGTGATTGCATTTCATGTGTATTCTTTTGTGATTGGGTTAGCTCACTCAGGATATTTTCCAGGTCTAACCATTTACCTACAAATTGCATGAATTCATTATTTTTAATTGCTGAGTAGTATTCCATTGTATAAATATACCACATTTTCTGTATCCATTCCTCCTTTGAGGGATATTTGGGCTCCTTCCAATTTCTGGCTATTATAAACAAGGCTGCTATAAACATAGTGGAGCATGTGTCTTTAGTGTATGCAGGGAAATCCTCTGGGTATATGCCCAGGAGTGGTATGCCAGGGTCCTCTGGAAGTGACATGCCCAATTTTCTGAGGAACCGCCAAACTGATTTCCAGAGCGGTTTTACCATCTTGCAATCCCACCAACAGTGGAGGAGTGTTCCTCTTTCTCCACATCCTTGCCAGCACTTGTTGTCTCTTGAGTTTTTAATCTTAGCCATTCTGACTGGTGTGAGGTGGAATCTCAGGGTTGTTTTGATTTGCATTTCCCTGATGACTAATGATGTTGAACATTTCTTAAGGTGCTTCTCAGCCATCCGAATTTCTTCTGGTGAAAATTTTGTTTAGCTCTGTACCCCATTTTTTGATAGGGTTATTTGGTTCTTTGGGGTCTAACTTCTTGAGTTCTTTGTATGTATTGGATATTAGCCCCCTGTCGGATGTGGGGTTGGTGAAGATCTTTTCCCACTTTGTTGGTTGCTGTTTTGTGCTTCTGACAGTGTCCTTTGCCTTACAGAGACTTTGTAATTTTATGAGGTCTCATTTGTCAATTCTTGATCTTAGAGCATAAGCTATTGGTGTTCTCTTCAAGAACTTTACCCCTGTGGCCATGTCCTCCAGGGTCTTCTCCAGTTTCTTTTCTATTAGTTTCAGTGTGTCTGGTTTTATGTGGAGGTCCTTGATCCACTTGGAGTTGATCTTAGTACAAGGAGACAAGAGTGGGTCAATTCGCATTCTTCTGCATGTTGACCTCCAATTGAACCAGCACCATTTGTTGAAAAGGCTATCTTTTTTCCACTGGTTGGTTGTGGCTCCTTTATCAAAGATCAAGTGACCATAAGTCTGTGGGTTCATTTCTGGGTCTTCAATTCTATTCCATTGATCTACTTGCCTGTTGCTGTACCAATACCATGCAGTTTTTAACACAATTGCTCTGTAGTACTGCTTGAGGTCAGGGATATTGATTCCCCCAGAAGTCCTTTTATTGTTGAGAATAGTTTTAGCTATCCTGGGTTTTTTGTTACTCCGAATGAATTTGAGAATTGCCTGTTCTAGATATATGAAGAATTGATTTGGGATTTTGATGGGAATTGCATTGAATCTGTAGATTGCTTTTGGCAAGATGGCCATTTTTACTATATTGATCCTGCCAATCCAAGAGCATGAAATAGTTTTCCAGTTCCTGAGGTCTTCTTCGATTTCTTTCTTCAAGAACCCAGATTTCCCTCAACGGAGGAATGGATACAGAAAATGTGGTATATTTATACAATGGAATACTACTCAGCAATTAAAAATAATGAATTCATGCAATTTGTGAGCAAATGGTTGGATCTTGAAAACATCATCCTAAGTGAGTCAACCCAATCACAAAAGAATACACATGAATTGCAATCACTGATAAGTGGATATTAATAAGCCCAAAAGCTCTGAATACTCAAGACACAATTAGCTAAGCAAAAGATTCCCAATAAAAGGGATGGAGAGGACCCTGGTCCGGAAAAGACTAAATCCAGTTTTGTAGGAGAGTACCAGAACAGAGAAATGGTGGGGGGGTGATTGGGGAATGGACTTATGAGACATATGGTGAGGGGGGGAACTGGAAAGGGGAAAGCCTTTGGAATGTAAACAAAGAATATAGAAAATAATAAAAAAGGAAAAAAAAGAAAAATGCTCTCTGAAAAAAAATGAAACTCCTTTGTATAATAAATATACCTTAATAGAATTTTTCTCAAAAAATATTTAGAAATTAATTTGCTTCCTCCAACACGGTGGCCTGGATGGATGAGCTATCAGATCTGGCATAGTAGGTGGCTCATATTTCAGAGGTTTCCTCCTGCCTCTGTCTTCTATGTGCTGGGATTCGAGGCATGCATCACCACTGCCCAGCTTTGTGTGTTTTTTTTAAAAGGGAGAAAGAACATAAATTTGGGTAGGTAATAAGGTAAGTAGGATCTAAGAGGAGTTGGGGGAGGAGAAAGTATGATAAAAAATATCGTATGACAAAAATTCTCCTAATAAAAGGGAAAATATTTTATTCAGACTGAAAAATGAAAGTATGGGACAGGAAGATAGCTCAGCAACTGCTTGCCTTTCAAGCAGTAAGATCTAAGTTTAATCCACAGAACCCACAAAAATAAAAGCCAACCATGGTGGCATGAATTTATAATCCCAGTACTGGGGAAATGGAGACACATAAAAGCCTGAGGCACACCTCCCAGCCTACTGAGTATCTCTCCCTTAAGTTTTCATAAGTGCACTGCTACACACATGAACAGATATAAGCACACATTAATACACAATTTGTGCAAAGTATTGTGTGGCTGAGGGTTTATTAATAGTTGGATTGGTACAGTGCTTGCCTAGCACTTATGAAGCCCTGTGATCAATTCTACAGCAATGTGGTGCTGGCATGATGGCACATATCTGTCATCCCAACACTTAAGGGGGAAGCAAAAGAATTAGAAGTTCAGGGTCAACTTGGGCTACATATAGAGCTAATGCCAGTCTGGGTTTTGGAAGATTGCAAAAGGAGTATTATAATGCTATAATAAAAATTAATTGATGTGAGTTTTAAAACTATGGTATTTACTCCCACCGCAAGTTGTCCTCTGACTTATACATGTGCAGAATAGTTTGTGCACACACCATTGCTTGTACACACACACACACACACACACACACACACACACACACAGGGAGAGAGAGAGAGAGAGAGAGAGAGAGAGAGAGAGAGAGAGAGAGTCAAAACAGAAGTCTTACAAATTATTTACACTATAAGCCTCAAAAAATGATATTAGAAATATCATTAAAATTATTTCACAAATATTTAAAGGATATATGAAATGTCTAAGATAAGATGTGTATTTCAAATCTGGGCCTCACTTTTTTAATTGGATATTTTATTTATTTACATTTCAAATGTTATCCCCTTTCCCGGTTTCCCCAATCTAAAACTCATCCCATCCTGCCTACCCCTGCTTCGATGAGGGTGCTCCACAACCCACCCACCCACTACTGCCTCACCTCCCTAGCATCCCCCTACAGTGGAGAAACTATACTTCAATGGACCAAGGGCCTCCTCTGTCCTTGATTCCAGATAAGGCCATCCTCTGCTACATGGCTGGAGCCATGGGTCCCCACATGTGTACTCTTTGGTTGGCGGTTTACTCCCTGGGAGTTCTGGGGGATCTAGTTGGTTGATATTGTTATAATTCCTATGGGGTTACAAAACCCTTCGGCTCCTTCAGTCCTTCCCCTAACTCCTCCAGTGGGGTTCCCATACTCAGTCCAATGACTGGCTGCAAGCATCTGCATCTGTGTCAGTAAGGTTCTGGCAGAGCCTCTCAGGAATTATCCATATCAGGCTCCTGTCAGCAAGCACTCCTTGGCATCGACAATATTGTCTGGGTTTGGTGGCTGCATATGGAATGGATCCCCAGATGGGGCAGTCTCTGTATGGCCTTTCCTTCAGTCTCTGCTCCACTCTTTCTATATTTCCTTTAGACAGGAGCAATTCTGGGTTAATTTTTTGAGAAGGTTGCGTGGCTCCATCTCTCAACCTGGTGCTGTGCCTAGCCCCTGGATATGGCCTCTACAGGTTCTTCCTCTCCTTTGTTGGGTATTTTAGCTAATGTCATTCCCCATTGGGTCCTGGGAGTCTCTTGCTTTCCTGCCAACTGGGACTTTCGGGTGGCTACCCCCAATGCCCCATCCCCCATTGCTACACACCTCTGTTCAATTTCCTGACCATTAGTACACCACCCCAATCTCCTCCCATATCTGATCCTGTCCCCCCTTTCCCCTCCCCCTCATCTCTTCCTCCAAAGTGCCTCCCACTCTCTACCTCCTGTGATTATTTTGTTCCCACTTCTTAGTAGGACTGAAGCATCCACACTTTTGTCTTCCCTCTTCTTGAGCTTCATATGGTTTGTGACTTGTGTTGTGGGCATTACAAGCTTTCTGCCTAATATTCACTTATCAGTGAGTGCATACCATGTGTGTTCTTTTGTGACTGGGTTACCTCACTCAGAATGATATTTTCCAATTCCACCCATTTGCCTACGAATTTCATGAAGTCATTGTTTTTAAAGGCTGAGTAGTATTCCACTGTGTAAATGTACCACATATTCTGTATCCATTCCTCTGTTGAGGGACATCTGGGTACTTTCCAGCTCTGGCTATTATAAATAGGGCTGCTATGAACATAGAAGAGCATGTGTCATTACTACATATTGGAGCATCTTCTGGGTATATGCCCAGGAGTGGTATAGCTGGGTCCTCAGGTAGTACTATGTCCAATTTTCTGAGGGATCTGCCAAACTGATTTCCAGAGTGGTTTTACGAGCTTGTCATCCTACCAGCAATGGAGGAGTGTTCCTCTTTCTCCACATCCTCTCCAGCATCTGCTGTCCCCTGAATTTTTGATTTTAGCCCTTCTGAATGGTGTGAGGTGGAATCTCATGGTTATATTGATTTGCATTTCCCTGATGACTAAGGATGTTGAACATTTCTTTAGGTGCTTCTCTGCCATTGAGCTTCCTCAGTTGAGAATTCTTTGTTTAGCTGTTTCCCATTTTTAATAAGGTTATTTGGTTCTCTGGAGTCTAATGTCTTCAGTTCTTTGTATATATTGGATATTAGCCCTTAATCAGATGTAGGGTTGATAAAGATTTTTTCCCAATTTGTTGGTTGCTGTTTTGTCCTATTAATGGAGTCCATTGCCTTATAGAACCTTTGCAGTTTTATGAGGTTTCATTTGTCAATACTTGATCTTAGAGCATGAGCCATTGGTGTTCTGTTCAGGAAATTTCCCCCTGTGCCAATGTGTGCCAGGGTTTTCCCCACTTTCTCTTCTACTAGATTCAGTATATCTGTATTTATATGGAGGTCCTTGATCCACTTGTATTTGAGTGTTGGGAGATAAGAATGGATTGATTTGCATTCTTCTACATGTTGACCACCAGTTGAACCAGCACCATTTGTTGAAAATGCTGTCTTTTTCCACTGGATGGTTTTAGCTCCTTTGTCAAAGATCAAGTGACCATAGGTGTGTGGGTTCGTTCCTAGGTCTACAGTTCTATTCCATTAATCTACTTGCCTGTCACTGTACCCATACCATACAGTTTTTATCACTATTACTCTATAATACAACTTGTGATCAGGGATGGTGATTCCCCCAGTAGTTCTTTCTTTCTTGAGAATAGTTTTTGCTGTCCTAGGTTTTTTGTTATTCCAAGTGAATTTGAGGATTCCTTTTTCTAAGTCTATGAAGAACTGAGTTGGAATTTGGATGGGGTTTGCATTGAATATGTAGATTGTTTATGGCAAAATGGCCATTTTTACTACATTAATACTGCCAATCCATGGGTATGGGAAATCTTTCAAATTTCTGAGGTCTTCTTTGATTTCTTTCTTCAGAGACTTGAAATTCTTGTTGTACATATCTTTCACTTGCTTGTTTAGAGTCACATGAAGATATTTTATATTGTTTGCGACTATTGTGAAGGGTGTCATTTCCCTAATTTCTTTCTCAGCCTGTTTATGCTTTGAGTATATGAAGGCTACTGATTTAGTTGAGTTAATTTTATAGCCAGCCACTTTGTTGAAGTTGTTTATCAGCTGTAAAATGTGGTGGAGTTTTTTTGGTCACTTAAGTATACTATCATCTGCAAATAGTCATATTTTGACTTCTTCCTTTCCAATTTGTATCACTTTGATCTCCTTTTATTGTCTAATTGCTCTGGCTATAACTTCGAGTACTATATTGAATAGATAGGGAGAGAGAGGGCAGCCTTGTCTACTCCCTGATTTTAATGGGATTGCTTCAAGTTTCTCTCCATTTAATTTGATGTGGGATATTGGTTTGCTGTATATTGCTTTTACTATCTCTCCAAGATTATTAATGTGGAGAGTGGGTTTATTTTGACAAAGACTTTTTCAGCATCTAATGAGATGATCATGTGTTTTTTTTCTTTGAGTTTGTTTATATAGTGAAATATATTGAGGCATTTTCATATATTAAACCATCTCTGGAACTACTTGATCATGGATAGCAAATGATTGTTTTGATGTGCTCTTGGATTTGATTTGCAAGAATTTTATTGAGTATTTTTGCATTCATAAGGGAAATTTGTCTGAAGTTCTCTGTTAGATCTTTGTGGGTTCAGTTATCAGCATAACTGTGGTTTCAAAGAACAAATTATGTAATATTCCTGCAGTTTCTATTTTGTGGAATAGTTTGAAGAGTATTGATATTAGGTCTTCTTTGAAGGTCTGATAGAATTCTTCATTTAAAAAGATCTGGTCAAACAGAAACTAAACAGGGACACAGTGAAATTAATTGAGGCATTGGGCCAATTGGATTTAACAGATATATAGAGAACATTTCATCCTAAAGCAAAAGAATATACCTTTTTCTCAGTACCTCATGGTACCTTCTCCAAAATTGACCATATAATTGGTCACAAGACAGACCTCAACAAATATAAGGAGATTGAACTAATCCCATGCCTCCTATTGGGAACACTATGGAGTAAGAGTGGTCTTCAATAGCAACAAAAACAACAGAAAGTCCACATAGACATGGAGGCTGAACAATACTCTACTCAATGATACCTTGGCCAAAGAAGAAATAAAGAAGGAAATCAAAGACTTTTTAGAATTTAATGAAAATGAAGGCACAACATTCCCAAATCTATGGGACACAATGAAAGCAGTGCTAAGAGGAAAACTCACAGCCCTGAGTGCCTCCAAAGAGAAACTGGAGAGAGCATACACTAGCAGCTTAACAGCACACCCGAAATCTCTGGAACAAAAAGAAGCTAATTCACCCAGGAGGAGTAGAAGATAGGAAATCATCAAACTCAGGGCTGAAATCAATTAAATGGAAACAAAGAGAACCATACAAAGAACCAACAAAACCAGGAGCTGGTTCTTTGAGAAAATCAACAAGATAGATAAACCCTTAGCCAGACTAACCAAGGGGCACAGAGACAATATTCAAATTAATAAAATTATAAATGAAAGGGAGATATAACAACAGAAACTGAGGAAATTCAAAAAATCATCAGATCCTACTACAAAAGCCTATACTTAACACAACTGCAGAATCTAGAGGAAATGGACAATTTCCTAGACAGATACCAAATACCAAAATTAAATCAGGATCAAATAGATCATCTAAACAGTCCCATAACCCCTAAAGAAATAGAAGGTGTCATAGAAAGTCTTCCAAAAAAATAGAAAAAAGAAAAAGCACAGGACCAGAAGGTTTTAGTGCAGAATTCTATCAGACCTTCAAAGAAGACCTAACACCAATACTCTTCAAACTATTCCACAAAATAGAAACAGAAGGAACACTGCCCAACTCATTCTTTGAAGCCACAATTATGCTGATACCAAAACCACACAAAGATCCAACAAAGAAAGAGAACTTCAGACCAATTTCCCTTATGAACATCGATGCAAAAATACTCAATAAAATTCTTGCCAAGCAAATCCAAGAACACATCAAAATGATCATTCACCATGATCAAGTAGGCTTCATCCCAGGGATGCAGAGATGGTCCAATATACAGAAATCCACCAATGCAATCCACTACATAAGCCACAAAGAAAAAAAAACCACATGGTCATTTCATTAGATGCTGAAAAGGCATTTGACAAAATTCAGCATCCTTTCATGCTAAAAGTCTTGGAAAGAACAGGAATTCAAAGCCCATACCTAACATAGTAAAAGCAATATACAGCAAACCGGTAGCCAACATCAAACTAAATGGAGAGAAACTTGAAGCAATCCCACTAAAATCAGGGACTAGACAAGGCTGCCCCCTCTCTCCATATCTTTGTAATATAGTACTTGATGGACTAGCTAGAGCAATTGACAACATAAGAAAGTCAAAGGGATTCAAATTGGAAAGGAAGAAGTCAAACTATCAGTATTTGCAGTTGATATGATAGTATATTTAAGTGACCCCCCCAAAACAAAACAAAACAAAAAAAAAACCAAAAACCTCCACCAGAGAACCCCTACAGCTGATAAACAACTTCAGCAAAGTGGATTGTTATAAAATCAACTCAGGCAAATCAGTAGCCTTCCTATACTCAAAGGATAAGCAGGCTGAGAAAGAAATTAGGGAAATGACACCCTTCACAATAGCCACAAGCAATATAAAGTATCTTGGTGTGACTCTAACCAAACAAGCGAAAGATCTGTATGACAAGAACATCAGGTCTCTGAAGAAGAACATTGAAGAAGACCTCAGAAAATGGAAAAATCTTCGATGCTCATGGATCGGCAGGATTAATATAGTTAAAATGGCCATCTTGCCAAAAGAATTATATAGATTCAATGCAATCCCCATCAAAATCCCAACTCAGTTCTTCATAGAGGTACAAAGAGCAATTATCAAATTCATCTGGAATAACAAAAAACCAAAGATAGCTAAAACTATTCTCAACAGGAAAAGAACTTCTGGGGGGAATCAGTATCCTGGACTTCACGCTATACTACAGAGCAATAGTGTTAAAAACTGTGGTACTGGTACAGTGACAGGCAGGTGGATCTATGGAATAGAATTGAAGACCCAGAAATGAACCCACACACCTCACTTGGTCTTCGACAAAAGAACTCAAAACATCCAGTGGGAAAAAAGATAGCCTTTTCAACAGATGGTGCTGGCTCAATTGGAGGTCAGCATGCAGAAGAATGAGAATTGATCCATTTTTATGTCCTTGTACTAAGCTCAACTCCAAGTGGATCAAGGACCTCCACATAAAGCCAGACACACTGAAACTAATAGAAAAGGAACTGGGGAAGACCCTTGAGGACATGAGCACAGGGAAAAAGTTCCTGAACAGAACACCAAAAGCTTATGCTCTAAGATCAAGAATTGACAAATGGGACCTCATAAAATTACAAAGTTTCTGTAAGGCAAAAGACACTGTCAAAAGGACAAATCAGCAACCAACAAATTGGGAAAAGATCTTCACCAACCCTACATCTGACAGAGGGCTAATATCCAGTATATACAAAGAACTCAAGAAGTTAGACCCCAGAAAACCAAATAACCCTATCAAAAATGGGGTACAGGGTTAAACAAAGAAATTTCACCTGAAGAACTTCAGATGGCTGAGAAGCACCTTAAGACATTCTCAACATCATTAGTCATTAGAGAAATGCAAATCAAAACAACCCTGAGATTTCACCTCACACCAGTCAGAATGGCTAAGATCAAAAACTCAGGAGACAGCAGGTGTTGGCGAGGATGTGGAGAAAGAGGAACACTTCTCTACTGCTGGTGGTATTGCAAGGTGGTACAACCACTCTGGAAATCATCTGGTGGTTCCTCAGAAAACTGGGCATGACACTTCTGGAGGACCCTGTTATATCACTCCTGTGCATATACCCAGAGGATTCCCCAGCATGTAATAAGGATACATGCTCCACTATGTTCGTAGCAGCCCTATTTATAAAAGCCAGAAGCTGGAAAGAACCCAGATGTCCCTCATCAGAGGAATAGATACAATAATGTGGTATATATACACAATGGAGTACTATTCAGCCATTAGAATCAATGAATTCATGAAATTCTTAGACAAATGGATGGAGCTGGAGAACATCATACTAAGTGAGGTAACCCAGTCTCAAAAGAATACCCATGGTATGCAGTCACTGATAAGTGGATATTAGCCTTAGAATCTTGGAATATCCAAGACACAATCCACATATCAAATGATGTCCAAGAAGAAGAAAGAGTGGCCCCTGGTTCTGGAAAGGCTCAGTGTATCAGTGTAGGGGAATACCAGAGCAGGGAAGTGGGAATGTGTGGATAGGGGAACAGGGGGATAGAAAAGTGCTCATAGGACTTTCAGGGAGCTGGGAGCCAGGAAAGGGGAAATTATTTGAAATGTAAATAAAGAATATATCAAATAAAAATATTACACAGAAAAAAATAATCTGGTCCTGGGTTCTTTTTGGTTGGGAGATTTGTAATGATTGCTTCTATTTCTACAGGGCTTATAGGAATGTTTAGATGGTTTGTCTGATCCTGATTTAACTTTGGTACCTGCTCTCTGTCTAGAAAATGATCAATTTCATCCAGATTTTCCAGTTGTGTTGATTATAGACTTTTTAAAGTAGGATCTGATGGTTTTTTGAATTTCCTCAGGTTCTTCTGTTATATCTCCCTTTTCATTTCTGATTTTGTTAATTTGGATATTGTCTCTCTGCCCTCTGGTTAATCTGGCTAAGTGGTTATCAATCTCATTGATTTCCTCAAAGAACCAGCTCCTGGTTTTGTTGTTTCTTTGCGTAGTTCTTTTTGTTTCTACTTGGTTGATTTCAGCCATGAGTTTGATTATTTTCTGCCTTCCTCTCATCTTGGGTGTATTTGCTTGTTTTTCTTATAGTGCTTTCAGGTGTCCTGTTAAGCTGATAGTGTATGCTTTCTCCAGTTTCTTTTTGGAGGCACTCAGCTGAGTTTTACTCTTAGCACTGCTTTCACTGTGTCACATAAGTTTAGATATTTTGTGCCTTCATTTTCATTATATTCTAAAAAGTCTTTATAGCTTTTACTTTATTTCTTGCTTGACCAAGTTATCATTGAGTTCAGCTTCCATGTGTATGTGGGCTTTCTGTTTCTTTTGTTGCTATTGAAGACCAGCATAAGTCCTTGGTGCATGGGATTATTTCAATCTTCTATCTGTTGAGGCTTGTTTTGTGACCAATTATATGGTCAATTTTGGAGACGGTACCATGAGGTGCTGAGAAGAAGGTACATTCTTTTGATTTAGGATGAAATGTTCTATAGATATCTGTTAAGACCATTTGGTCCATAACTTCTGCTCATTTCAAAGTGTCTCTGTTTGGTTTCTGTTTTGTTGATCTGTCCATTGATGAGAGTGGGGTGTTGAATTCTCCCGCTTTTTCTGTGTGATGAGTAATGTGTGCTTTGGACTTCAGTAAAGTTTCTTTTATGAATGTGGGTGACCTTACATTTGGAGCATAGATGTTCAGACTTGAGAATTCCTCTTGGACATTTTTTTCTTTGATGAGTATGAAGTGTCCTTCCTTATTCTTTTTGATAACTTTTGGTTGAAAGTTGATTTTATTCGATATTAGAATGGCTACTCCAGCTTGTTTCTTAGGGCCATTTGCTTGGAAAATTATTTTCTAGCCCTTTACCCTGAGGTATTGTCTGCCTTTTCCACTGAGGTGCATTTCCTGTATGAAACAAAATGCTAGGTCCTGTTTACATCTACAGTCTGTTAGTCTGTCTTTTTATTGGGGAATTCAGTCCACTGATGTTAAGAGATATTAAAAAATAGTGATTGTTGTTATTTTTGATGTTTGAGGTGGAATTTTGCTTGTGCAGCTATCTTCTTTTGGGTTTGTTGAAAGAAGTTTACTTTATTGATTTTTCTAGGGTATACTTTCCCTCCTTGTGTTGGTGTTTTCTGTCTATTATCCCTTGTAGTTCTGGATTTGTGGAAATATGTTGTTTAAATTTGTTTTTGTCATGAAATATCTTGGTTTCTCCATCTATGGTAATTGAGAGTTTTTCTGGGTGTAGTAGCCATATGCAGGAATTTGTGTTCTCTTAGGGTCTGAAAGCAAGATCTTCTAGCTTTCATAGTCTCTGGTGGGAATTCTGGTGTAATTCTGATAGGTCTGCCTTTATATGTTATTTGATCTTTTTCCCTTACTGTTTTTAGTATTCTTTCTTTGTTTTGTGCATTTGGTGTTTTGACTATTATGTGGCCAGAGGAATTCTTTTATGATCCAATCTATTTGGAGTTCTGTAGGCTTCTTGTATGTTTATAGGCATTTCTTCCTTTAGGTTAGGGAAGTTTTCTTCTATAATTTTGTTGATGATATTGACTGGCTCTTTGATTTGGGAATATTTGCTCTCTCCTATATCTACTATCTTTAGGTATGGTCTTCTCATTGTTTCCTGGATTTCCTGGATATTTTAGGTTAGGAGTTTTTTGAATTTTGCACTTTATTTGACTATTGTGCAATGTTTTCTATGGTATCTTCTGCACCTGTGATTCTCTCTTCTATCTCTTTTATTCTATTGGTGATGCTTGCATCTATGACTCCTGATTTCTTTCCTAGTTTTTCTATCTCCAGGGTTGTCTCCTGTCAGGAACCTTAATGGGACAAGCTAATATATTAGCAGGTGATCATCTTGAAATGTCCTGCTTCAGATATTTATATCATTGCAACAGGTGAGCACTTATTAAGCAAGGCTGTAAGAGACTCATTTTAGGAAAGATTCCTGCTATTAATATGCTTTTCCTGTTATTACTAAACATATATAATAATCAATAAATATATAGCACACCCCTTTGGAGCAGATCTCTGCAGTTCCATGAAGATGTACTGTCTTATAATGATAGACAAACAGATGACTTAAGTTTTAATGATGATTCTATAAGGATTCCTAAAATTACATCTGTTATTTTATACCCTTTTATAATGGGACTGTTATTTGGTCCCTTTTTGATAGTCAAAACTGCAATGAGAACTCTGCCAGTCTCCCAAGTGTCACCAGTTTATTGCTCTTAGATAATAACCAGACTTCTACTCAGAGCGCATTCCAAGAGGTTGTAAACCAATTAACCAAAGGTCATAGAAATGGAACTAACAATTTATTATAAGTGCTAGGACAGAAGATAAAGTATTAACTGGGTTTATCTGTACAAAACTTCACCAATAATGCAGTTATGGTTTTAAACCTTAAGTGAACTTGTAAAGCAGAGACATGTGATAGATGTTTGCCTAGATAATTACCCCTAATGGATATGCATGTAAACATTCTCTGTTGTAAACTTCTATCTTGATTTATGATTTCAATTTTTGTGTGAACGTGTGAAGAATTTTGTACCATGTGATCATGTACTCTGAAAGACGAGTAAGTACTGAAGACAAGAAGAAAGGGCTCACTTCTGGTTTCCGCCTCTGGATTGGGAACATACCCTGCCACAGAGCACCATCTCCAAGTGGCTCAGGAAGCCAGCTATACACCCAACAGTGTGGAGGAGACATCCAACACAACCTGCACCCAGAGTTGATCAGGGCCACAAAGCTGCATACCCAAATACAACTATAAGAGAGTGGGTCTCAGTCACCATCTTTGCTCCTGTGACTGTGTAGCATATTGGTAGGCAGAGATCACTAGAGTAGAGGATCACTTGGGACACTCCCGACCAGGACTCCACTTGCACCCAGGAACTCGACAGTACCACAGCAATTTGTGCCAGGTGAAAGCAGGTCATCCAGGGTTGCTGAGATAGGACTGCAGGCACACAGGAGGGGCAAGCACACAGGAGGGGCAAGCACCAGCCAGTAACAGCAAGACCAACTAACACCAGAGATAACCAGATGGCAAAAGGAAAACATAGAAATGTTGCTAACAGAAATCAAGGCAATATGGCACCATCTGAGCTCATTTCTCCCACAACAGCAAGTCCTGGATACCCCAATACACCAGGAAAGCAAGATTTGGGTTTAAAATCACAGGTCATGATGCTGATGGAGGGCTTCATGGAGGGCTTCAAGAAGGACCTAAAAAAACTCACTTAAAGAAATACAGGAGAACACAAGTAAACAGGGAGAAGCCCTTGAAGAACTAAGGGAAAACACACTAAAACAGGTGAAGGAATTAAAGCCATCCAGGATCTAAAGAAGGAGGTAGAAACAATAATGAAATCACAAAGGGAAACAACTCTGGACATAGAAAACCTAGGAAAGAAGTCAGGAGTCATGGATGCAAGCATCAACTACAGGATACAAGAGATAGAAGAGAGAATCTCAGATGCAGAAGATACCATAGAAAGCATTGACCCAACAGTCAAAGAAAATGCAAAATGCAAAAAGCTCCTAAACCAAAACATCCAGGAAATCCAGGACAAAATGTGAAGAGCAAACCTAAGGATTATAGGTATAGAAGAGAGTGAAGATTTACAACTTAAAGGGCCAGTAAATGTCTTCAACAAAATTAGAGAAGAAACTTCCCTAACCTAAAGAAAGAGATGCCCATGAATATACATGAAGCCTACAGAATTCCAAATAGATTTGACCAGAAAAGAAATTCCTCCCGTCACATAATAATTAAAACACCAAATGTACTAAACAAAGAAAGAATATTAAGTGCAGTTAAGAAAAAGGTCAAGTAACCTATAAAGGTAGACCTATCAGAATTACACTGGATTTCTCACCAGAGAATATGAAAGCCAGAAGATCCTGGGCAGATGTCATGCAGACCCTAAGGGAACACAAATGCCAACCCAGACTACTATACCCAGAAACTCTCTCAATTATCATAGATGCAGAAACCAAGGTATTTCATGACAAAAACAAATTTACACAGTATCTTTCCACAAATCCAGCCCTTCAAAGGATAATGAATGGAAAACACCAACAAAAGGAGGGAAACTACACCCTAGGAAAAGCAAGAAAGAAATCTTCTTTCAACAAATCCAAAAGAAGATAACCACACAAACATAAAAATTACATCAAAAATAGCCAGAAGCAACAATAACTATTCCTTAACATCTCTTAATATCAATGGACTCAATTCCCCAATAAAAAGACATAGACTAACAGATTGAATCCATAAACAAGACCCAACATTTTGCTGCATACAGGAAATGCATCTCAGTGTCAAAGACAAACACTACCTCAGAGTAAAAGGCTGGAAAACAGTTCTTCAAGCAAGTGGTCTCAGGAGACAAGCTGTAGTAGCCATTTTAATATCAGATAAAATTGACTTTCAAGCAAAAATCATCAAAAAAGACACAGAAAGACACTTTATACTCATCAAAGGAAAACTCTTCCAGGAAGAACTGTTAATTTTGAACATCTATGCCCCAAATACAAGGGCACCCGCATTTGTAAAGGAAACCTTACTAAAGCATAAAGCACATGTTGCACCCCACACAATAATTGTGGGTGACTTCAAAACTCCACTCTCTTCAAGGGACAGATCAGGGAAACAGAAACTAAACAGAGACACAGTGAAACTAACAGAAGTTTTGGACCAAATGAATTTAATAGATATCTATAGAACATTTCACCCTAAATCAAAAGAATATACCTTCTCAGCTACTCATGATACCTTCTCCAAAATTGACCATATATAATTGGTCACAAAACAGACCTCAAAAGATATAAGAAGATCTAACTAATTCCATGCCTCCTCTCAGATCACTATGGAGTAAGAGTAGTCTTCAACAGCAACAAAAACAACAGAAAGCCCACATACACATGGAAGCTGAACAATGCTCTACTCAATGATACCTTGGTCAAGGAAGAAATAAGGAAAGAAATCAAAACCTTTTTAGAATTTAATGAAAATGAAGGTACAACATACCCAAATTTATGGGACACAATGAAAGCAGGGCTAATAGGAAAACTCATAGATCTGAATGCCTACAAAAAGAAGCTGGAGAGAGCATACACTAGCAGCTTAACAGCACATCTGAAAGCTTTAGAACAAAAAGAAACTAATACACCCAAGAGGAGTAGAAGACAGGAAATCATCAAAATCAGGGCTGAAATCAATCAAGTAGAAACAAAGAGAACGATACAAAGAATCAACAAAACCAGGAGCTGGTTCTTTGAGAAAATCAACAAGATAGATAAACCCTTAGCCAGACTAACCAAAGGACACAGAGACAGTATCCAAATTAACAAAATTAGAAATGAAAAGGGAGAAATAACAACAGAATCTGAGGAAATTCAAAAAATTATCAGATCCTACTACAAAAGCCTATACTCAGCACAACTGGAAAATTTGGAGGAAATGGACAATTTCCTAGACAGATACCAACTACCAAAGTTTAATCAGGATCAGATAGACCATCTAAATGGTCCCATAACTCCTAAAGAAATAGAAGTGGTCACTGAAAGTCTCCTAACCCAAAAGAGGACAGGACCAGAAGGTTTTAGTGCAGAATTCTACCAGACCTTCAAAGAAGACTTAACACCAATACTCTTCAAACTATTCCACAAAATAGAGACAGAAGGGACACTGCCCAACTCATTCTTCGAAGCCACAATTACACTGATAACCAAACCACAAAAAGATCCAACAAAGAAAGAAAACTACAGGCCAATTTCTCTTATGAATATCAATGCAAAAATACTAAATAAAATTCTTGCCAACGGAATCCAAGAGCACATCAAAACGATCATTCATCATGATCAAGTAGGCTTCATCCCAGGGATGCAGGGATGGTTCAATATACGGAAATCCATCAATGTAATCCACTACATAAACAAACTAAAAGAAAAAAAAAACCACATGGTCATCTCATTAGATGCTGAAAAAGCATTTGACAAAATTCAGCATCCTTTCATGCTAAAAGTCTTGGAAAGAGCAGGAATTCAAGGCCCATACCTAAACATAGTAAAAGCAATCTATAGCAAACCAGTAGCCAACATCAAAATAAATGGAGAGAAACTTGAAGCAATCCCACTAAAATCAGAGACTAGACAAGGCTGCCCTCTCTCTCCATATCTTTTCAATATAGTACTTGAAGTTCTAGCGAGAGCAATTAGACAACATAAGGAAGTCAAAGGGATACAAATTGGAAAGGAAGAAGTCAAACTATCATTATTTGCAGACGATATGATAGTATACTTAAGAGACCCAAAAAACTCCACCAGAGAACGTCTACAGCTGATAAACAACTTCAGCAAAGTGGCTGGTTATAAGATTAACTCAAGCAAATCAGTAGCCTTCTTGTACTCAAAGGACAAGCAGGCTGAGAAAGAAGTTAGGGAAATAACACCCTTCACAATAGCCACAAACAACATAAAGTACCTTGGCATAACTCTAACCAAACAAGCGAAAGATCTGTATGACAGGAACTTCAAGTCCTTGAAGAAAGAAATCGAAGAAGACCTCAGAAGATGGAAAAATATTTCTTGCTCCTGGATTGGCAGGATCAATATAGTAAAAATGGCCATCTTGCCAAAAGCAATCTACAGATTCAATGCGATCCCCATCAAAATCCCAACTCAATTCTTCATAGATCTAGAAAGAGCAATTCTCAAATTCATCTGGGGCAACAAAAAACCCAGGATAGCTAAAACTATTCTCAACAATAAAAGGACTTCTGGGGGAAGCAATATCCCTGACCTCAAGCAGTATTACAGAGCAATAGTGTTAAAAACTGCATGGTATTGGTACAGCAACAAGCAAGTAGATCAATGGAATAAATAGGATTGAAGACACAGAAATGAACCCACAGACTTATGGTCACTTGATCTTTGATAAAGGAGCCACAAATATCCAGTGGAAAAAGATAGCCTGTTCAACAAATGGTGCTGGTTCAACTGGAGGTCAACATGCAGAAGAATGTGAATTGACCCACTCTTATCTCTTTGCACTAAGATCAACTCCAAGTGGATCAAGGACCTCCACATAAAACCAGACACACTGAAACTATTAGAAAAGAAACTTGGGAAGCCCCTGGAGGACTTGGGCACAGGGGAAAAGTTCCTGAACAGAACACCAATAGCTTATGCTCTAAGATCAAGAATTGACAAATGGGACCTCATAAAATTACAAAGTCTCTGTAAGGCAAAGGACACTGTCAGAAGCACAAAACAGCAACCAACAAAGTGGGAAAAGATCTTCACCAACCCCACATCCGACAGGGGGCTAATATCCAATATATACAAAGAACTCAAGAAGTTAGACCCCAAAGAACCAAATAACCCTATCAAAAAATGGGGTACAGAGCTAAACAAAATTTTCACCAGAAGAAATTCGGATGGCTGAGAAGCACCTTAAGAAATGTTCAACATCATTAGTCATCAGGGAAATGCAAATCAAAACAACCCTGAGATTCCACCTCACACCAGTCAGAATGGCTAAGATTAAAAACTCAAGAGACAACAAGTGCTGGCAAGGATGTGGAGAAAGAGGAACACTCCTCCACTGTTGGTGGGATTGCAAGATGGTAAAACCGCTCTGGAAATCAGTTTGGCGGTTCCTCAGAAAATTGGGCATGTCACTTCCAGAGGACCCTGGCATACCACTCCTGGGCATATACCCAGAGGATTTCCCTGCATACACTAAAGACACATGCTCCACTATGTTTATAGCAGCCTTGTTTATAATAGCCAGAAATTGGAAGGAGCCCAAATATCCCTCAAAGGAGGAATGGATACAGAAAATGTGGTATATTTATACAATGGAATACTACTCAGCAATTAAAAATAATGAATTCATGCAATTTGTAGGTAAATGGTTAGACCTGGAAAATATCCTGAGTGAGCTAACCCAATCACAAAAGAATACACATGAAATGCAATCACTGATAAGTGGATATTAATGAGCCCAGCAGCCCTAAATACTCAAGGCACAATTAGCAAGTCAAATGATTCCCAAGAAGAAGAAAGGAGAGGACCCTGGGCCTATAAACATTGGATCCAGTTTTGTAGACCCAGAACAGAGAAATAGTGGGGGGGGGATGATTAGGGAATAGTTGGGGAGTAGAGGAATTATGGGACGTATGGTGGGGGGGAACTGGGAAAGGGGAAAGCCTTTGGAATGTAAACATAGAATATAGAAAATAAAAATGAAAAAAATGAATTCATGCAATTTGTAGGCAAATGGTTGGATCTGGAAAATATCATCCTAAGTGACTTAACCCAATCACAAAAGAATACACATGAAATGCAGTCACTGATAAGTGGATATTAATGAGCCCAAAAGCTCTGAATACTCAAGATGCAATTAGCAAATCAAAAGATTCCCAAGAAGAAGGAAGGAAAGGAGGCTGGTCCTGAAAAGACTGGATACAGATTTGTAGGAGAGCATCAGAACAGAGAAATGGGGGGGGGGTGATTCGGGAATAGTAAGGGGGAGAGGACTTATGGGACATATGGTGGGGGGGACTGGGAAAGGGGAAAGCCTTTGGAATGTAAACAAAGAATATAGAAAATAAAGAAAAAATGAAAAAAAAAAGAGTTTACAAGGCAATGCATACCACTCACCTGCCCCCCCCCGGTTGCTAGAAACAATGGAGTTTCCATCATAAAAATTGGGGTTGTACAGCATGCAATAAGGATAAATGCTCCACTATGTTCATAGCAGCCTTATTTATAATAGCCAGAAGCTGGAAAGAACCCAGATGTCCCTCAACAGAAGAATGGATACAAAAAAATGTGGTATATATACACAATGGAGTACTATTCAGCCATTAGAAACAATGAATTCATGAAATTCTTAGAGAAATGTATGGAGCTGGAGAACATCATACTAAGTGAGGTAACCCAATCTCAAAAGAATACCCATGGTATGCACTCACTGATAAGTGGATATTAGCCTAGCATCTTGGGACACCAAAGACACAATTCACATACCAAATGATGTCTGACAAGAAGGAAGGAGTGGACCCTGGTTGTAGAAAGGCTCAAAGCATCATTGTAGGGGAATACCAGAACAGGGACGTGGGAAGGTGTGATGGTTTGTATATGATTGGCCCAGGAAGTGAACCTATTAGGAGGTGTGGCCTTGTTGGAGTAGGTGTGTCACTGTGGGTGTGGGCTTAAGACCCTCCCCCGGCTGCCTGGAAGTCAGTCTTCTACTAGCAGCCTTCAGATGAAGAGGTAGAACTCTCAGCTCCTCCTGCACCATGCCTGCCTGGATGCTGCCATGTTTCTGCATTGATGACAATGGACTAAACCTCTGAGCCTGTAAGCCAGCCCCAATTAAATGTTGTCTTTTATAAAACTTGCATTGGTCATGATGTCTGTTCACAGCAGTAAAACACTAAGACAGAAGTTGGTACCAGGGACTGGGGTATTTATTACTGTGATAGGCCTGACCATGCTTTTGTTTGGAAGAATGTGGATTTTGGGACTTTGGATTTGGAAAGCCATGGAATGCCTTAAGTGGGGCTTAACGGGCCAGCCTAGTAGGAATATTGAAGACAGTGGTGCTGAGGGTTATTTGAACTGTGTAGGCCTGATGGCCCAAGAGGTTTCAGTGGAGAACTTTAATATATGACTGAGAGACTGTTTTTGTGATGTTTTGGTGAAGAACATGGCTGCTTTTTGCCATTGTCTGAAGAGACTGCCTTGGGCTATGGTAAAGAGATTTATATTAATTGCATTTGCAAAGGAAGTCTCGAAAAAGCCCAACAAAGACTTTGTTCTCTGGTTAAGTCTGATGAAGAGAATTTTGAACAAACATAGTAAGATGAGAAAGGAAAAGTACAAAATATATAGTGTGAGTATTAAAGGGACTCCAGGAAGTGAAATGGAGCTGAATTCAAGGATATTAAATTGAATTAAGGGAGTGGTGATCTGGTGGCAATATTCTACCCAGCTAAATTTAGGTCCAGGCTTGGTAGTACAAGCCTTTAATCCCAGGAGGCAAAGATAAGTAGATCTCGAGTTCAAGGCCAGCCTAGAACAGAGCAAATTCTAGGTGAAGAAAAACTTAAATCCAGGCTTGGTGGACTACACCTTTAATCCCAGTGTTTAGGAGACAGGCATGCAGATCTCTTGAGTTCAAAGTCAGTCTAAGGAGCATGATTCAGGACAGCCAACATAGGCAGCGAAGGAGCTTGGAAAAAGAAAGCTAGTAATAATGTACTAGAACAAGGGGGGCAATGTTCCAGCTCCTGCAAGCTGCAGAACTCAGCAGCTTCAGCCATGTGTCTCTGGCTTTATATTCAAGAGGAGAAGGAGACTACTGAAACAATTGATGCTGGTTAGCTGGAGCTAAGAAATTAGTGGTGATTAAGAAAAGACCAGCTAGCCGGGCGTGGTGGCGCACACCTTTAATCCCAGCACTTGGGAGGCAGATGCAGGCGGATTCCTGAGTTCGAGGCCAGCCTGGTCTACAGAGTGAGTTCCAGGACAGCCAGGGCTACACAGAGAAACCCTGTCTCGAAAAACCAAAAAAAAAAAAAAAAAAAAAAAAAAAAAAAAGAAAAGAAAAAGAAAAAAAAGAAAAGACCAGCATCACCGAGGTGAAATATGGGAAGTGTTTTCTGAGAGCACAAAGAAGCTGTATTCCAGAGATAGCCAAGTGGTCCTCATGCTGCAGCTGTAGTTGGTAACATGTAAGAATCATCCATGTGGTACTGGTTTTGAAGGCATGAAGGCATCATGAAGAACAGCTGAGGCTTGGTATTGTGAGAGACCATGGAAGGCCATTGGTGAAAGTGTACCCTCAGTTGTAATTGACAGCCCAGAACTGAAGGGGTCATACAAACGAGTTGAGGCTTGGTACCATGAAGAGAGCCTATGAGAGGCTTTAGTGAAGCATAGTTGGACTGGAAGACCCTAGCATATTGGAGATGCCAGTACCATGGGATGACCACCAAGAACAGCAGTGGCAGTGAGTGGATCAACCTGAACTTAGAGTGCTACAGAGGGCAGAGCTGGAGAAGTGACACCAGCTCTTTGGAGATGTACAGAAGATCATGTGTGGATCTCAGACATTGGAACAAGAAGCTGTGAAGCTGAAATTGACTTGGGGACCCCAAGATGTTAAAGATGCCAGAGCCACAGGATGCCTGCCAAGGAAAGCTGCTAACAGGGAGTGGAACAAGCCCAGGAGAAAGAACCTTGTTGAAGTCAACAAAGATGAAAAAGGAGTTGGAGATCTGAAGACTGCTTTGCCATCAGAAGTGGAGATGAAGAGTTTTGACTTTGCCCAGCTGGTTTCCTGTCTTGCTTGGAGGATTACATTAAGTGATTGGATGAATCTCAAGAGACCTTGAACTTTGGACTTTTAACACTGTTGATACTGCTATAGTCTACAGGGACTTTTGAAGTTGAACTAAATGTATTTTGCATTATGCTATGTTTAAGTATGGCCCCCATAGACTCATGTTTGAACAAGCCTATGGGGGCCAGGGAGTGGAATGTGATGGTTTGTATATGATTGGCCCAGGAAGTGAACCTATTAGGAGGTGTGGCCTTGTTGGAGTAGGTGTGTCACTGTGGGTGTGGGCTTAAGACCCTCCCTCGGCTGCCTGGAAGTCAGTCTTCTATTAGCAGCCTTCAGATGAAGAGGTAGAACTCTCAGCTCCTCTTGCACCATGCCTGCCTGGATGCTGCCATGTTTCTGCATTGATGACAATGGACTAAACCTCTGAGCCTGTAAGCCAGCCCCAATTAAATGTTGTCTTTTATAAAACTTGCATTGGTCATGGTGTCTGTTCACAGCAGTAAAACCCTAACTAAGACAGAAGGGGTGGATGGGGGAACACAGGGAGGGAAAAGGGCATGTGGGACCTTTGGGGGGCAGGGAACCAGAAAAAGGGAAATGAAATGTAAATATAGTATATATCCAATAAAAAAAGAAAAGGCTTGATCCAGTATTGTAGGGGAGTACCAGGACAGAGAAATGGGAGGGGGGTGATTGGGGAATGGGCAGAGGGAAGGGGACTTATGGGACATATGGTGAGGGGGAAACAGGGAAAAGGGAAAGCATTTGGAATGTAAACAAAGAATACAGAAAATAAAAAAAAAGTTTGTATAAATCAAATGTACCAACCTTCAGATAGTGAGGTTAATATTAATTCTGTTTTCAAACATAACCACATAAAGATATTTACATAATGCTATTCTTCACAAAATGACTTCCCCTGTGTGACTTAGGAGAAGTTGGAAGATTACATGATACAAACTCATGGAATAAATATGAACAACAATAAAAAAGAAATTGGGGTTGTAAAACTGAGGCTTCCTGAAAAATTCCTTTAAAAAATTCTGGCCTTTGGAAAACAGGAAAAACCTGGGGAATCAGACTCCATGCCACAGGAAGAGACCCCGGGGATAAAGTTCATCATTCCAAGCCAGAAATCAGCCAGCATTCCTGGTTGTGCTTAGACACTGGAGCCACATACTACATAGGGATTGGAACAAACCAGATTGTCAGCCCATTGACTAATTAACTCACTGTGACTGCGGTCAACCCAAATTAACACTGGAGGACTTATAAGGAGCTAAAACTTGCCTAATATCCAAAACCTTTAACCTAGACATTTCCCTTCATTCTGATGCTGGCTATTCTGATTTACAGGTTAATTCGTATGGATAACAGCAATAAATCTGAGCCCCTGAGACTACTTCGAGGGCATGTACCAATGGTTTGACTAAAAGCACCTCTTCTGATTCTTTCCAAACTAAGTAGACAAGTTGATCAGGACCTAGAGATATTAAAACAACCCTCAGTTCCCTTGTAGAAATGACCCTACAAAATTATAGAGACTTAGACTTACTTCTCATGAGATTGAAAAAAACATTATATGACTTTGGGAGAAATCTGTTCTATGGTAATTGATCATGAATAATTAGAGAAAATCTTTCCATAGTTGGGGAAATATTTGGTACAGTCTGTTCTCTTGGTCCCCCTGACTAACAACTGTGCTATTAGCACTGTCTGAGCTTTTGATTCTCACTCTGATTGGATTAACAGCTGGGCTCTGTATATTAAACTAAAAGAGGATGAGTCCATGATCTTGTTCCCTCATTCACTAAGACCAATGGAGAATGTAACAGTGTCCCAGACCTTAGCACAACTGACTCCATGATGGATTCATGATGTAAAACACAGCATATAAAGAGGACCTCCTGTCAAAAATAAAATTAAAGGCCTAAACTATTAAAGTCTATAGTTCTGGGAAAGTCTCTAAATGTACTAACCTTGCTTTTTAGCTTCTGTCATTCTGCTTCTGGCCAATTGTTTTTGTTAACTGAAGTATGTCAACCCAGAACATGATTTTTTGTGCTTAAAAGCTCACCCTGAGAAAAGCCTAGGGCTTCTCTGGGATACAGAATACCTTGTGTAGTCATCATACAACTAATAGACTTTCTATTGGCTTAAAACCACATCTGAGCAGTCTTCTATAGTGAATAGCTCACAGCTTTCTAGGCTTTAACAATCACCACTCAACTTTGTGTTTACAAACATTGCTTGCTGTTCTTCCAGAGAACCCAAGTTCAGTTCCCAGCACCCATGTCTGGTGGCTCACAACTGCCTGTACCTCTGCCTCCCAGAGGATGGAAAACCTCTTCTGTCTTCCTCTATCACCTGTACATATGTGCCATACATTCACATAGGCTCTCACATACACATATTTCCACTAATTTGTTTATTCATTCTATATCCCAATCACAGCTCCCTCCTCCCAGTCCTACCATTGCCTCTCCTCACCCCCTCTGAGAGGGTAGAAACCCCTTGGGTATTCCCCTACCCTGGAACATCAAGTCTCTATAGGCCTAGGCAATTCCTCTCCCACTGAGGCCAGTCAAGGCAGCCCAGTTAGGGAAAGGGTTCCACATACAGATAACAGAGTCAGGGCAAGTCCCTGCTCCAGTTGTTGGGGGACCTGTATGAAGACCAAGCTGCACATCTGCTACATATCATGCATGTACATTTCAAAGATGAAATAAAAATCTAAAGAAATTTAGCTACTGTGGTACTTTATACTGGTGGAATTGAAGCAATATTTTTCTTTTCATGACTCATTTTTTGTCAGTTTAATGTCCTCACAGACTGTCCATTGTTGAGAATTTCCTTCCTTTAAAGAACTAAATGGTTCTGCAAGTCAATCTCTGTGGCCTGAGTTGGATCCCAGGGGCCAACAGGATGGAGGAGAGAACCCGTTCCCACAAGCTGTCTTCTTCCACATACATACATACATTCTATGACATGTTTCTCTCTCTCTCTCTCTCTCTCTCTCTCTCTCTCTCTCTCTCTCTCTCTCTCTCTCTCTCTCTCCTAAATATATTGCATATATGTTATTATACACACAGTACAATTGTTTGACCATTCATCTACATAAAACAAAAAAGAAAGGTCTCTCTCTCTTTCTCTTTCTCTCTCTCTCTCTCCCTCTCTCCCTCCCTCCCTCCCTCTTTTTGCCTTTTCCTCTTAGAGTTAGAGTAGAATTTTTCCCTTCCCCACTTAGACTAGAATCTTTTTGCCTTTCCCCACATAGAGTAGAACATTTTTCTCTTTCCCCACTTAGAAGAATTTTCCCCTTTCCCTGCTTAGGATCTTTCTGCCTTTCCCTTCTTTCTGCCTTTCCCCTTAGATAGCTTTCATAGGAAACTTACAACTTAGTAATACACTCTATAGTCACTTTTGTAAGTATCCCATTTCCTTCCTGCAACTTCCAACTAGCAGGCAGAAAGTTTGAGCCCAGCAGTTCCTGTTGAGATAGAACAAAGGCCACATTGCTTAATCCTCAGCTGTTATGCTACAAGTGTTAATTACCTAAGCCAGCAGTCTTTCACCCTCAGAAAGAGCAAGAACATTTTTTAGGACTTTTTAGAACTTATCAGCATTTCAGTACAGTTAGAGAGCTAGAAAGTCCTGTGACTCTCAGACTTTAAAGCCATCACCAGAGTCCTACTCTGTGCCTCTACCACTACCTTCTCTGGGTTGGCAGTCTCCCAGCAGTCTCCCTTTGTGATTTCTTTACTGTTTCTATTTCCATTTTTTTGATCATGGATGGTTTTGTTCAATCCCTTCACTTGTTTGATTGTGTTTTCCTGTAATTATTTAATGGATTTTTGTGTTTCCTTTTTAAGGGCTTCTAGTTGTTTACCTGTGTTCTCATGTATTTCTTTAAGGAAGTTATTTATGTCCTTCTTAAAGTCCTCTATCATCATCATGAGATGTAATTTTAAGTCAGAGTCTTGCTATTCTGGTGTGTTGGGGTATCCAGGGCTCGCCGTGGTAGGAGAACTGGGTTATGATGATGCCAAGTAGCCTTAGTTTCTGTTGCTTATGTTCTTGCCCTCTTACCTCTCGCCATCTGGGTATCTCTGGTGTTAGCTGATCTTGCTGTCTCTGACTATGGCTTGTCCTTCCTGCAAGCCTGTGTGTCAGTACTCCTAGGAGACCAGTTCTCTCCTGGAGGAATTTTGGTATGGAGAGTTTTGGTACAGGGCCAGCTCTGGGGTGCAGACTGAAACTGGTAGGATCCTGTCCCCAGCTGTTCCTTGGTTCCTGTGTCCTGATAACTCTGGGAGGGTCCCTCTTAGGCCACAAATTTGAGCAGAAGTGATGGTCTTCCATGTGCTCACAGGTGTTTTGGCACTCCTGGAAGACCAGCTCTCTCCTGAAGGTATTTGTTTATGGATTGCTGTGGCACAGGATCAGCTCTGGACACTAGCACAGGATCAGCTCCCAGTGCAGACCAGATGGAAACCAGAAGGATCCTGTCCTAGGCTTCTCCTTAGTTCCTGTGTCCTGAGGTCTCTGGGCAGGTCCCTCAGAGCAGAAGTGGTGGTCTTACCTGTGTTCACAGGCACATCCACACTCCTGGGAGACCAGCTCTCTATGGAGCACTGTGGTACAGGATGAGTTCCTGGCACAAACCAGATGGAAACTGGAAGGATCCTGTCTCACGTGTGCTGTTAAGCTGCTAGTGTATGCTCTCTCCAGTTTCTTTTTGGAGGCACTCAGAGCTGTGATTTTTCCTCTTAGCACTGCTTTCATTGTGTCCCATAAGTTTGTGTATGCTGTGGCTTCATTTTCATTTAGTTCTAAAAAGTCTTTAATTTCTTTCTTTATTTCTTCCCTGACCAAGTTACAACTGAGTAGAAATATGGAACTCTTCAGGAATTTGCAAGTCATCCTTAGGCAGGGGCCATGCTAATCTTCTTTATAACATTCCAGTTTTAGTATATGTGGTGCTGAAGTGAGTACCTGATCTCACTTTTTTTTCAGGATACAATGAAACTATAAGTTAATTAAAAAATGTTTAAAATACAAATATATAGAGTGGTATTTGCCATAATATTTCTATGGATTATTATTACACAGATTAAACTTGCACATAGGGATATGGGTAGAAGCTGGTAGACAAGAGATTTTCAGAAATTTGGAACTGAAGATACATTTTAGATGTTGAGTGTTGGTCGAACGTATACAAAGCTGCAACACATAGAAATTTGGCATGGTGGCATAAGTCTATAATCCCAGCACAAAGGGGGAAAGGAAGTAGGATCAGAAGTTTAAGGTCATCTTTAGCTACATAGTTAAAATTCAGCCTGATATGTTAGAGCTGCTTTTCGATGGATAGATTCCATTTGGAAGTTTGGAGTGTCAATATATGGAAGTAGATGACTAGTAACATACATTGGAGCCTGACTTACAGGATTTGTGCATCAATAATTAGGTTGCTTGTGGGTGTTACCTTACAAGGATGTTTTGGAATGTTAACTTTCATACCAGATAAATTGTGAGTTATCAGTGAGATTTTAACTTTTTAAAAAATTTTATTTTATTTTATTTTATTTATGTATATGAAATTCTTGTCTCCATATATATCTGAGCATCACTTGTATGCCTGAACCTAGCAGAGGACAAAAGAGGGCATCAAATCCTCTGGAAATGGAGTTTCAGATGGCTGTGAGTGGTGATGGGATGTGGGTGATGGGAATCAAACCTGTCCAATGATCTTAAATGCTGACATGCCTCACTTTTAATAATTAGATCACAACTTCTCTTCAGTGGAAAAAAAAACACATATGATTACAGAAAAAAATCAATGTAAATGATGTTAATTCTGACTATCATATAAGGGCATTGCATGGCACAAAATAAAGAATATAAATGAGTTATTTCAGAGTATATAATTACCTGGAGTTAAACACAGCTAAATGAGGTAAGGCACCCTTTCACTTTTTTTACATAATGCTTCATTCACATCTACCATCAACCATTGTTGCCTATTCCTTAAGTGCTGTGTCATATGGTTCAGTAATCCACAATCATTAACCACCTATGTACAGTTAAGCAATCAATCAATATTTGACTGTTGTCTTACTATCTCAGATATCAGAAGCAAACTGTTGGTGCCTGAAATAACTTTTCACTTGCTGCATAAAATTTTAAGTTCACTTCCCTTTTCTGCTCTCCAGAGACAGAACACAGCTGTTCAGAATCTTTTATAGGAAAGTTTTCTTCTAAAAGTTTCCCATGGGCCATTACTAAGTATAAGAAATATTGGGACAAACACAACAGATTTATAGATGAACCATTTCCCACCTGCATATGATTAAGTGCATTATAACATAATTTTTATCAAATAAGACAAATGAAGCATTCAGCTATTGCTTTCCTAGAGGTAATTCATTTTAGATTTTATGTTTATATAATATTTTAATATATTCTTTGAAATTTTCATAATGTATACAATGTGTTTTAACTGACTTGTATCCTCATGCATATGAGAATAAGATTATCTTCTCAAGAACGTATTGTCAGTGTCTTGAGCATCATTATGCTAAGATCTGTTTTTAAAATCTAATGTTCATACTGAACTCCCTGCTACTGTGTTGTGAATAGACATAGTTCTGGCTAAAGGGCTCCCTAATTGCACTAATATTAGCACTTTTGAACTGTAATGCCTTATCAAAGCACAAAGATGTTACATATCTACCCACTCGCGTCTACAGCCAGACCATAAAACATAAATGTTCAGAAAGTTCAGAGGTAGATGTTTTTATAAAATAAAGTCTTCAATAAATCTATTTTCACAGCTTGGACGACTTTGGACATTTAGAGAATTAATTACAAACCCACTGGAATCAAACAGAACATCACAGTTTTTTGAACAAAGAATTGGCTACCATTTCTATTTTCCATAACATAACCTTTAGTTGTGGAACCTGGGTTCTCCTGAAATATTGTGGACTTCAACTGGTATAAGGAGCTGAATACCATAAGACAGAAAACCAACTTCAAGGTTGCTGAGGAGTGGATCAGTAGATAAAGCACTTTGAACTCAAATGTTAGGGTCTGAGTTCAGATCTCCAGAACCCACATAAAACTAGGTATGATTACATATATCTGTAATTCAGATACTTGCTATGGAGGAGAAGGTAGATGAATCCCTGAAAGTCTCTAGCAAGGTAGCCTAGTCAATCCTAAAATTAATTTGAGAGAGAGAGAGAGAGAGAGAGAAAGAGAGAGAGAGAGAGAGAGAGAGAGACAGAGACAGAGACAGAGACAGAGAGAGACAGAGAGAGACAGAGACAGAGACAGAGAGAGACAGAGAGAGACAGAAAGAGAGACAGAGAGACAGAGAGACAGAGAGAATTGGGGTAGTGGAACACTTCTGATATCAACCCTTGGGCCTCACACAAATGTGTATAAACATGTGCACATGTACCAATATGTACACATACATATTATAATACATACATGCACATATGACATACATGCAACACTTAAAATACACATTAAAAAAGAAAAGGAAAGTAGGAAATTAGATTTCTCCCAATCTAAAAAAATGGTGACCTGGTTTTATAATCAACCATGCTTTATGACTGCGCATAGACTTTTGAGGAATGTATGATCATCATAATGAACTCTCAAGATTATAAATTTGGAGAAAAAAAATAACGTACACACACATACACACACACACACACAAACACACACTAACACACAAAAAACCCACAAGATTACCATTTGGATGCAGCTTTCTTCTTCTTCTTCTTCTTCTTCTTCTTCTTCTTCTTCTTCTTCTTCTTCTTCTTCTTCTTCTTTTTCTTCTTCTTCTTCTTCTTCTTCTTCTCCTCCTCCTCCTCCTCCTCCTCCTCCTCCTCCTCCTCCTCCTCCTCCTCCTCCTCCTTCTCCTTCTTCAGAAGGAGTGGCAAAAAATCTTACACAATTAATACCATTTCCTTGTGGAGACAGAAAGCTGGTTCGATTGCTAAGACCAAAGAATACAGATGAGGTCAATGCAAAGTCTTACATCTGCTTTGAAATATAGCCAGGAACAGACATCCCTGTGGGGTTTGAGCCCATTCCTTCCAAACACAGCTTCCTTTTGGCCCAAGAAATTCTTGAAGAAAACACTTTCCAGCAGCCCTGTCCCACTCTGGAACAAATGCTTCCTTGTTGCTTTTTCCTAAGCCCTCTTTGTAACAATGACAAATGCATTTGTTTAGCAAACAACAAAAAATTAACAAAAATTCTCCAAAGTATTAAAGGTAACTGTCAGAATAAAAAAATACTCCAAAGCAAAATCTAATCAACCAACCAAACAACAAAAAATCCCCCCCCCACTTCCTTGGGGTCTTTTTGTTTCAAAACTTGACAGGAAAAATAAGAAAGTGTATTCAATCATCTGACAAGACAAGAAGTGAGAGTATCTTAATCCCAGTCTTCCTCCTAAGGCAGAAAAAGAGGCTAAGTGTCTCTGTAGTTTGGCCTGGAAATAAATTTCTCTGCAGAATTCTTTACAAAGTTAGTGTGTCTGCATGAGTAGGGTGGTATATGCTTTTATCTTTATTTAATCCTAGAACTTGGTACAAAGAGACAGGCAGATTTCTGTGAGTTCAATGCCTTCCTGGTCTACATAGTGAGCTCCAGGTAAACCAGTCCCTATCTCAAAAGAGGTTCCATGTCCTGTGGCATTTATTGTATGCCAGGAAACTCCTGGGCTAGCCTGAAATTCAGAAAATGCAGCCTCTAGAATGTAAGATGAGCAGGCATAGATATGTTAAGGTTTGTCTATCCAGCTTATAAACAATTCCACTTTCTCTGAAAATTCTTTTCTCAGATATGATTCATTAAGTTGAGCTTCTGGAACCCTAGTTTGTACTGCTGTCTGTCCACTCTGTGCCATGGGTGATTACAATCTGACAGAATTCCATTATTTTGTCTCCTTTGAATACCTGCATTTGATAAAAAGAGTCTATCTTTGTTGATGTTGGAATTGAAGAATGAAAACAGGCTCAGAGTATGTGATAATTTTTGTTGTCAACATGACTACATCTGGAATCAACTAAAATGGAAGCAACTGGGCACACATGTGAGGCATTTTCTTTATTAGATCATTGAGGTGGGGAGACCCACCCTAAAGCTAGACAACATCTTCTGACAACTCACATAAAAATACATAAAAGACTAAAGCTTTTGCTTTTTGCTTGCTTGCCTTCCCTCTCACTAGCAAGTTCAGAAATAAGATAGATATCTTATTTCTGAGGCATTCCTTTACTGGTGTTAGAACCTACTTTCATGGGATTCCAATGTAGACTGAAGATCAACATCCCTCTGGGAATTCCCTGAGACTCTAGTACCAGATTTGGACTGCTGAGACATCTAGTATCATAGACTGACTACTGGATTCTTGGCCTTCCCACTGGAAGACAGTTATGGTTGGACTAACTCAGATCATAGACTGTAAGCCATTTTAACAAACACCCATTTGTGTGTGTGTGTGTGTGTGTGCGCGCGCGCGCGCGCATGCGCGCGCACGCACATTCTATTAATTCTGCTTCTTTAGATAACCCTGACTAATACATAGCAAGATCATGCAACAAAGAAAAGAGTTCTGTAGGGAACAGGTACAGCAGGAAGAGAGAGAAGCTCCTAATACCGCACTATTTCTGGAATTCAAAATCCAGAGAAATTCAGTCACACACCTTCCTTCTCAGTGTAGAAACCACTTGTGGTCTTGATAACAAGACCAAATCCTCCTTTGGCTCTCTTAAGCAAGATGAGCTTTAACCACAAGAGACCTAAGGTCTGAGGCTTACCAAGGCACAGTGTGAGTCCTGGTTAAAGATGTGTGTTCTCGGATGGTGGAAAGGTTTCTCAGGTCCAAGGGAGGTGGCTGTGCTAAAAAAAAAAAAAAAAAAAAAAGTATGGATAACACTTTAAACAGAGAATCTAAGAATTTCATGAATTCATTGTTTTTAATAGCTGAATAGTACTCCATTGTGTAAATGTACCACAATTTCTGTATCCATTCCTCTGTTGAAGGACATCTGGGTTCTTTCCAGCTTCTGGCTATAACAAATAAGGTTGCTATGAACATAGTGGGGCATGTGTCATGGAACTAGAAAGTGTCATCCTGAGTGAAGTAACCCAATCACAAAAGAACACACATGGTATGCACTCACTGATAAGTAGACATTAGCCTAAAAGCTCAAAATAAACATGTTACAATTCACAGACAACAGGAAGCTCAAGAAGAAGGAAGACCAAAGTGAGGGTGCTTTGGTTCCTCTGAGAAAGGAAACAAAATATTTACAGGAGCAATAAAGGAGACAAAGTATGGAGCAGAGACTGAAGGAAAGGTCACCCAGAGACTGTCCTACCTGGGGATTCATCCTATAAATAGTCACCAAACCCCAAAACTACTATGGATTAACAAGAAGTGTGAACCAAAAGGAGCCTGTTATGGTTGTCTCTAGAGGAGCCCTGCCAGAGCCTTACAGACACAGAGGCAAATACTAGCAGCCAACCATTGGACTGAGTGCAGGGTTCACAATGGAGGAGTTGGAGGACAGACTGGAGGAACTGGGGGGAAGCGGTTTGCAGCCCCATGGGAAAAACAATGATGTCAGCCACCCAGATGCCCCAGGGCTCTCAGGGACTTAGCCATTAACCAAGGGGTACACATGGTTCCAGCTGAAAGAGTGGCAGAGGGATGCCTTGTTGGGCATCAGCGGGAGGAGAGGTTCTTGGTCCTGTGAAGGCTCAATAGAGGCCCCAGTGTGGGGAAATTGAGTGGGGGTCATGGGAGTGGATTGGTGGAGGAGCATATTCTTGGAGGCAGAGGGTGGGAGGATGGGTTGGGGGTTTTCGGGAAGGGGTGTAACATTTGAAATGTAATTGAAGAATATATTAAATAAAAAATAGAAAAGGAAGTTTCATACAATATTGGCTATTATAGAAAAATTAGAGAGCACTTATTGTTCATCAGTAGCATCCAAAGCACTTACCAACAAGTCCATGCACACACACACACACACACATACACACACACACACACTCACACACACACAAATCTATAGATTGTAAAAGCTTTCATAATCCACTCTCTTTACATGTCAAATTCAAATGTACTAACAGGAATTACTGGTCATGAGTGAGAATTTCAACATTCCACTTGGGGATATGATAAACTAATTGAACAAGTGGCCTTATGACACATTAGAAGTAAAAATCAATGAAACCATACATTTAGTCAATATACAGTTATTGGAGTCTCAGTCTATCAGTTATAAATCAAGTGTTGGAAACACAATATTAACCAAATGTACAAAAATTTGTAGCCTTGGGAAGATCAATGTATTCCAGACACTCTACATGTTTGAGAGGCAGAGGTGATCAACAGGTTCTAGTCTCCATGTCTCGTCTCCACCTACTGGTCCTCCCACCTAAAATATTCCCCCTCATGTTATTGTTCAATTACTTATCTTTACATCTCAGTTCAATGGCCCCTGCTTTGGGTGGCCTCTGGCATCCAGACTGTCAGATTCCTCATCACAGACCTCATGCTTTTGCTTGCTTACCATCCATGCACTCTTCCCAGGGTTTATGATGAAACAATATCTGCGATTATTTGACCAAAGTCTAGACTATGATCCCAAATGGCAGAATTTCCTTTTGGCTTGGTCAAGGCAGCAGTCTCTGTACTTAGTACTTGTCTCAGTGGCCTATTTGCCTGCTTTGATATCTATTTCCTCCACTAAAGTACATAAGCAGAAAGACATACTGACAGAGACCTTCCTGCTGCCCAGGTGTTTTCTCAGGTATCATGAACCTAGGTAACTGTCTGGACTAGGGAGAGTGAAATGCATGAATGAAGTCCCTAGTGAGAAAGGCTCTCCTAGTAGCATGACACCAATCATCTGTCTTCAGGCTTCACCATCTGTTCTTTCCTAACATACCAGTACATGCATGGCTAACACTCTACACATGTGGTTGACTTAAAACCAAAAAGGTGTAACTGGTATTGACTAGACCTGAGTAAAGTTTCAGCAGCTTTGGGCATGGTTGCCAGAATGTGGAAGTTTTTCTGAGAGCAATGAGAGACAGAAGCAGACCATATGGTATGTCAGGGATAACAGCCATTGCACCAAATGTTTCCTTGTAATCATGTAGTCTATTGGGCAAGTGAATGAAGTTAAGAATGAAGTTAATAATACACTTTGAGGGACAGATGGCATCTACATGGCAATTCAGTCATCTGTAACTCCAGTTCCATGGTATTTGATGAGCCCTTTTGGCCTCCATGGACACTGGATGCATGTGGTTCAGACATAAATGCAGGCAATATGTCCACATATATAAAAGAATCTCAAATAAATTTAAAAGAATTTACTTTGATCTATCTATTCCATTTCTCCTTTTCTACCAGAAGGGCTGCCTGGAAGTAGTAATACAGGGCTGAAAAGATGCCCGGGGTGCACAGGAGTCATATGGATGAAGTCCCCCACCACCCCCACTCTTCCTCTGCTGAGTGGTAAAAAATTATAAATTGTACTTGAGTATGAAGGGCATTAAGGAATTGTCAAAGACCATTGTTGGCTGCCTTCCAGCATGTCAGTACTGTACATTCTAGTGTTATTTAAATGAGATGTCTGGTGGCTTCTTTATGATTCTCATCACTTACTCCTGGGACTTCATTATGGAAGTAGGCAAAATATAAGCCCTCTGTAGGCTGCATTTGCAGAGTCATAGTACCTTTACATCTCTTGACTCTTTTTTTTTCTTTTTGTTTTTTTTCTTTTTATTTTCTATATTCTATGTTTACATTCCAAAGGCTTTCCCCTTTCCCAGTTCCCACCCACCACAGTTCCCATAGTTCCTCTCCCCCCCAACTGTTCCCCAATCATTCCCCCTCCCCCCTCGGTTTCTTTACTAAACTGGATGCAATCTTTACATGCCCAGGGTCCTCTCCTTTCCTCTTCTTGGGAATTTGACTTGCTATTTGTGTCTTGAGTATTTAGGGCTTCTGAGCTCATTAATATCCACTTATCAGTGATTGCATTTCATGTGCATTCTTTTATGATTGGGTTAATTCACTCAGGATGATATTTTCCGGGTCTAACCATTTACCTACAAATTGCATGAATTCATTATTTTTAATTGCTGAGTAGTATTCCATTGTATAAATATACCACATTTTCTGTATCCATTCCTCCTTTGAGGGATATTTGGGCTCCTTCCAATTTCTGGCTATTATAAACAAGGCTGCTATAAACATAGTGGAGCATGTGTCTTTATTGCATACAGGGGAATCCTCTGGGTATATGCCCAGGAGAAGTATGCCAGGGTCCTCTGGAAGTGGCATGCCCAATTTTCTGAGGAACCGCCAAACTGATTTCCAGAGCGGTTTTACCATTTTGCAATCCCACCAACAGTGGAGGAGTGTTCCTCTTTCTCCACATCCTCGCCAGCACTTGTTGTCTCTTGAGTTTTTAATCTTAGCCATTCTGACTGGGGTGAGGTGGAATCTCAGGGTTGTTTTGATTTGCATTTCCCTGATGACTAATGATGTTGAACATCTTTTAAGGTGTTTCTTGGCCATCTGAATTTCTTCTGGTGAAAATTCTTTGTTTAGCTCTGTGCCCCATTTTTTGATAGGGTTATTTGGTTCTTTGCGGTCTAACTTCTTGAGTTCTTTGTATATATTGGATATTAGCCCTCTGTCGGATGTGGGGTTGGTGAAGATCTTTTCCCACTTTGTTGGTTGCCGTTTTGTCCTTCTGACAGTGTCCTTAGCTTTGCAGAAACTTTGTAATTTTATGAGGTACCATTTGTCAATTCTTGATCTTAGTGCGTATGCTATTGGTGTTCTGTTCAGGAACTTTTCCCCTGTGCCCAAGTCCTCCAGGGTCTTCCCAAGTTTCTTTTCTAATAGTTTCAGTGTGTCTGGTTTTATGTGGAGGTCCTTGATCCACTTGGAGTTGATCTTAGTACAAGGAGATAAGAGTGGGTCAATTCACATTCTTCTGCATGTTGACCTCCAGTTGAACCAGCACCATTTGTTGAAAAGGCTATCTTTATTCCACCGGATGGTTGTGGCTCCTTTATCAAAGATCAAGTGACCATAAGTCTGTGGGTTCATTTCTGAGTCTTCAATCCTGTTCCATTGATCTGCTTGCCTGTTGCTATACCAATACCATGCAGTTTTTAACACAATTGCTCTGTAGTACTGCTTGAGGTCAGGGATATTGCTTCCCCCAGAAGTCCTTTTATTGTTGAGAATAGTTTTAGCTATCCTGGGTTTTTTGTTGCTCCAGATGAATTTGAGAATTGCTCTTTCTAGATCTATGAAGAATTGAGTTGGGATTTTGATGGGGATTGCATTGAATCTGTATATTGCTTTTGGCAAGATGGCCATTTTTATTATATTGATCCTGCCAATCCTGGAGCAAGAAATATTTTTCCATCTTCTGAGGTCTTCTTCGATTTCTTTCTTCAAGGACTTGAAGTTCCTGTCATACAGATGTTTCGCTTGTTTGGTTAGAGTTACACCAAGATACTTTATGTTGTTTGTGGCTATTGTGAAGGGTGTTATTTCCCTAATTTCTTTCTCAGCCTGCTTGTCCTTTGAGTACAAGAAGGCGACTGACTTGCTTGACTTAATTTTATAACCTGCCACTTTGCTGAAGTTGTTTATCAGCTGTAGAAGTTCTCTGGTGGAGTTTTTTGGGTTGCTTAGGTAAACTATCATATCTTCTGCAAATAATGATAGTTTCACTTCTTCCTTTCCAATTTGTATCCCTTTGACTTGCTTATGTTGTCTAATTGCTCTTGCTAGAACTTCAAGTACTATATTGAAAAGATATGGAGAGAGAGGGCAGTCTTGTCTAGTCCCTGATTTTAGTGGGAATGCTTCAAGTTTCTCTCCATTAATTTTGATGTTGGCTACTGGTTTGCTGTAGATTGCTTTTACTATGTTTAGGTATGGGCCTTGAATTCCTGCTCTTTCCAAGATTTTTAGCATGAAAGGATGCTGCATTTTGTCGAATGCTTTTTCAGCATCTAATGAGATGACCATGTGGTTTTTTTCTTTCAGTTTGTTTATGTAGTGGATTACATTGATGGATTTCCGTATATTGAACCATCCCTGCATCCCTGGGATGAAGCCTACTTGATCATGGTGGATGATCGTTTTGATGTGCTCTTGGATTCGGTTAGCAAGAATTTTATTTAGTATTTTTGCATCTATATTCATAAGAGAAATTGGCCTGAAGTTCTCTTTCTTTGTTGGATCTTTTTGTGGTTTAGGTATTAGCGTAATTGTGGCTTCGAAGAATGAGTTGGGCAGTGTCCCTTCTGTCTCTATTTTGTGGAATAGTTTGAAGAGTATTGGTGTTAAGTCTTCTTTGAAGGTCTGGTAGAATTCTGCACTAAAACCATCTGGTCCCGTACTTTTTTTGGTTGGGAGGCTTTCTATAACCCCTTCTATTTCTTTAGGGGTTATGGGACTATTTAGCTGGTCTACTTGATGCTGATTTAATTTTGGTATTTGATATCTGTCTAGGAAATTGTCCATTTCCTCCAGATTATCCAGTTGTTTTGAGTATAGACCTTTGTAGTAGGATCTGATAATCTTTTGAATTTCCTCAGTTTCTGTTGTTATGTCTCCCTTTTCATTTCTAATTTTGTTAATTTGTATACTGTCTCTGTGTCCTTTGGTTAGTCTGGCTAAGGGTTTATCTATCTTGTTGATTTTCTCAAAGAACCAGCTCCTGGTCTTGTTAATTCTTTGTATGGTTCTCTTTGTTTCTATTTGATTGATTTCAGCCCTGACTTTGATGATTTCTTGTCTTCTACTCCTCCTGGGTGAATTAACTTGTTTTTCTTCCACGGCTTTAAGGTGTGCTGTTAAGCTGCTAGTGTATGCACTCTCCATTTTCTTTTTGGATGCACTTAGAGCTATGAGTTTTCCTCTTAGCACTGCTTTCATTGTGTCCCATAGATTTGGGTAGGTTGTACCTTCATTTTCATTGAATTCTAAAAAGTCTTTGGTTTCTTTTTTTATTTCTTCCTTGACCAAGGTGTCATTGAGTAGAGTATTGTTCAGTTTCCATGTGTATGTGGGCTTTCTGTTGTTTTTGTTGC
Source organism: Apodemus agrarius (assembly GCA_964023405.1). Lineage (NCBI taxonomy): Eukaryota > Metazoa > Chordata > Mammalia > Rodentia > Muridae > Apodemus > Apodemus agrarius. The sequence goes on from OZ030010.1 coordinate 148,575,255, forward strand.
TATTGAAGACCACTCTTACTCCATGGTGATCTGATAGGAGGCATGGGATTAGCTCGATCTTCTTGTATTTGTTGACATCTGTCTTGTGACCGATTATATGGTCTATTTTGGAGAAGGTACCATGAGGTGCTGAGAAAAAGGTATATTCTTTAGCTTTAGGATGAAATGTTCTATATATATCTGTTAAATCCAATTGGTCCAGAGTTTCAATTAGTTTCACTGTGTCCCTGTTTAGTTTCTGCTTTCCTGATCGGTCCATTGAGGAGAGTGGAGTGTTGAAGTCACCCACAATTATTGTGTTAGGTGTAATGTGTGCTTAAACCTTAATAAGGTTTCTTTTACGAATGAGGGTGCCCTTGCATTTGGAGCATAGATGTTCAGTATTGAGAGCTCTTCTTGGTGGATTTTCCCTTTGGCCAGCAAGAAGTGACCTTCTGAGTCTCTTTTGATGACTTTAGGTTGGAAGTCTATTTTATCTGATATTAGAATGGCTACCCCCGCTTGTTTCCTGAGACCATTTGCTTGTAAAATTGTCTTCCAGCCTTTTACTCTAAGGCAGTGTTTGTCTTTAACACTGAGATGTGTTTCCTGTATGCAGCAAAATGTAGGGTCCTGTTTCCGTATCCAGTCTGTTAATCTATGTCTTTTTATTGGGGAATTGAGTCCATTGATGTTAAGAGATATTAAGGAATAGTAATTATTACCTCCAGACATTTTTGAAATTATATTTATTCATCATATTTATTTTTTATATTCGAGAGGTTATCTTCTTTTGGGTTTGATGAGAGGAGGTTTCTATCTTGCTTCTTCCCGGGTGTAGTTTCTGTCCTTGTCTTGGTGTTTTCCCCCTATTATCCTTTGTAGGGCTGGATTTGTGGAAAGATATCTTGCAAATTTGGTTTTGTCATGGAATACCTTGATGTCTCCATCAATGGCGATTGAGAGTTTTGCTGGTTAAAGTAGTTTTGGCTGAAGTTTGTGTTCTCTTAGAGTTTGTATGATATCTGCCCAGGATCTTCTAGCTTTCATGGTCTCAGGTGAGAAGTCTGGTGTCATTCTGATAGGTTTTCCTTTATATGTTACTTGGCCTTTTTCTCTTGCTGCCTTTAGTATTCTTTCTTTGTTTATTACATTTGGAGTTTTGATTATTATGTGACGGGATGTTTTTCTGTTCTGGTCCAGTCTGTTTGGGGTTCTATAGGCTTCTTGTATATTCATGGGCATCTCTCTCCTTAGGTTGGGGAAGTTTTCTTCCATAATTTTATAGAAGATATTAGCTGGCCCTTTAACTTGTAAATCTTCACTCTCATCTATACCTATAATCCTTAGGTTTGGTCTTCTCATAGTGTCTTGGATTTCCTGGGTGTTTTGGGTTACCACCTTTTTGCATTTAGTATTTTCTTTGACTGTTGGATCAATGGTTCCTATGGTATCTTCGGCTTCTGAGATTCTGTCTTCTATCTCTTGTATTCTATTGTTGATACTTGCATCTATGGCCCCTGATTTCTTCCCCAGGTTTTCTATCTCCAATGTTGTCTCCCTCTGCGATTTCTTAGTTGTTTCTACTTCTGTTTTTAGTATCTGGATGGATGTGCTCAGATCTTTTGCTTGCTTGATTGTGTTTTCATGTATTTCTTTAATAGATTTTTGTGCTTCCTCTTTCATAGCTTCTACTTGTTGGCCCACGTTCTTCTGTAGTTCTTTAAGTGACTTTTGTCTTTCTTCCTCATTATCTTCTTCTCTTTGATCCATCTTCTCCTGAATTTCTTGAAGTGATTTTTGTATTTGCCTCGTAAAGGCTTCTAACTTTTGATCCATTTTCTCCTCTATTTCTTTACGAGATTTTTCTATGTGTTCAGCTACCAGCATCCTGACCAGTGATTTTATATCCAAGTCTTGTTTTTCTGGTGTTTTGGGGGTATCCAGGGATTCCTGTTGTTGGAGAACTGGGTTCAGATGCTGTCATGTTGCCTTGATTTTTGTTAGTAATGTTCCTTGGTTTTCCTTTTGCCATCTGGTTATTTCTGGTTTTAGTTGGCCTTGTTGTCAGTGGCTGGTGTTTGAATCTCCTGTGAGGCTGGGCTCACCTGTTGTTTCTCTACTGGTGAATATGTGTGACTGCTGCTTTAAGGGATCATAAGCTGGCTGCCACCGATGAGATTGTAGCCCCTGTTGGAGTCTGTCTACCTGGGCTTCTCCAGCTGTGTCCTGGTTGCAAGGAACTCTGCCTGCTTGGCTCGGAGAGCCTAGCAGATCCCCCCCTCCGTGATGGTAGCCCTGGAAGGGGTGTTTACCTGGGCCTTTCCAGCTATGTCCTGGTTGCAATATGGAGGCCCGCCGCGCTGGTCCAGGGGCCGGCGAGCTGGTTGCAGAACGCAGCCTTGTTGCTCGGCCAGAGGGCGGGCGCGGGGATGTCCCACAGAGCCTCTCCTGACTCTTTTTATCATAACAGTCTTGGAATAAAAAAAAAGTACTCTAGGGCTGGAAAGCTGATTCAGTGGGTAAGAACAGTGACTGCGGTCTGGAGGAGAATAGCTAAGAGCACACAGGGCATATGATCAGTGGAACAGCTGGGACAGGAGCCTTCCATTCACCATTTGCACCAGGAATCCAGGCGGCTCCACAATCTTCTGTGCACAGCCCACCAGGAGAAAGTGATCTCCCAGCAGCACTTTTAGTTCTGAGTGCAGAGGTGAGATCCCCACTTTCTCACCAATATCTATCCAGAGGGGAATGACTAGGAGCCCACAGGGCATAGGATCAGTGGAGCAACTGGGGCAGGAACCTTCCAGATGCTATCTGCACCCAGGAGTCAAGTCGCTCCACAGCCCTCTGCTCACAGATCCTGCAAGAAGAGAGTTCGTCTCCCAGGAGTATGGACACAGGCTTATAGGTCCACAAGAGGAACAAGCTCCATCCAGAGACAGCAGGACCAACTAACACCAGAGATAACCAGATGGCAAAAGGCAAGTGCAAGAACCCTACCAACAAAAACAAAGGTTACTTGGTATCATCAGAATCTACTTCTCCCCACCACAGCAAGTCCCAGATACCCCTACACATCAGAAAAGCAAGATTTGGATTTAAAATCACATCTCATGATGATAAAAGAGGACTTAAAGAAGGACATAAATAACTCTCTTAAGAACTCCCTTAAAACTTAGTGCAGCAGCATAGGGAAATACCAGGACAGGGAAGAGGAAAGGGGTGGATGGGGGAACAGGGGGAGGGAAGAGGGCTTATGGGACTTTCGGGGAGAGGGGATCCAGGAAAGGGGAAATCATATGAAATGTAAATAAAGAATATATCGAATAAAAAAAAGAAAGTCCCACCAATTAGAATATTACTAATAAAAAAAAAGAACTCCCTTAAAGAAATACATAACACAGGTAAACAACTAGAATCTCTTAAAGAATTACAGGAAAAAAACATCCAAACAGGGGGAGGAACAGAACAAAACCATCCAGGATCTAAAAATAGAAGTCGAAACAATAAAGAAATCACAAAAGGAAACAACATTGGACATAGAAAACCTAGAAAAGAAATCAGGAGTCATGGATGCAACAAGCATCAACAACAGAATACAAGAGATAGAAGAGAGAATCTCAGGTGCTGAAGATACCATAGAAAACAATGACACACCAGTCAAAGAAAAGGCAAAAGGCAAAAAGCTCCTGACCCAAAACATCCAGGAAATCCAGGACACAATAAGAAGACCAAACCTAAGGATTATAGGTATTGAAGAGAGCAACGACTCCCTACTTAAAGGGCCAGTAAATATATTCAATAAAGATAAACAAAATTATAAAAAAAAAAACCTTCCCTAACCTAAGGAAAGAGCTGCCCATGAGCATACAAGAAGCCTACAGAACTCCAAACAGACTGCACCAGAAAAGAAATTCCTCCTGTCACATAATAATCAAAACACCAAAAGCACTGAAGAGAGAAAGAATATTAAAAGCAGTAAGGTGAAAAGATCAAGTGACATATAAAGGAAGACCTATCAAAATTATACCAGATTTCTCACTAGAGACTATGGAAGCTAGAAGATCCTCAGCAGATGTCTTGCAGGCCCTAAGAGAACACAACTGCCAGCCCAGACTACTATACCCAGCAAAACTCTCAATTACCATAGACAGAGAAAACAAGATATTCCATGACAAAATCAAATTTACAAAATATTTTTCCACAAATCCAGCCTTTCGAAAGATAATAAATGGATAAAACCCCAACACAAGGAGGGAAACTACACTCTAGAAAAAGCAAGAAAGTAATTTTCCATTAACAAATCAATAAGAAGAAAGCCACATAAACATAACTCCACATTTAACAACAATAATATCAGGAACCAACAATCACTTTTCCTTACTATGTCTTTTTTTAAATTTTTTTATTGGATATATTCTATATTTACATTTCATTTCCCCTTTCCTGGTTCCCCACCCCCCTAAGGTCCCACATGCCCTTTTCCCTCCCCCTGATCCAGATCCACCCCTTCCCACTTCCCTGTTCTGGTATTCCCCTACAATGATGCTTTGATCCTTTCCAGCACCAGGGTCCACTCCTTTCTTCCTTTCAGACATCATTTGGTATGTGAAATGTGTCGTTGGTGTTCCAAGATTCTAGGCTAATATCCACTTATCAGTGACTGCATACCATGGGTATTCTTTTGAGACTGGGTCACCTCACTTAGTATGATGTTCTCCAGCTCCATCCATTTCTCTAAGAATTTCATGAATTCATTGTTTCTAATGGCTAAATAGTACTCCATTGTGTATATATACCACAATTTTTTGCATCCATTCCTCCGTTGAGGGACATCTGGGTTCTTTGCAGCTTCTGGCTATTATAAATAAGGCTGCTATGAACATAGTGGAGCATGTGTCCTTATTGCATGCTGGGGAATCTTCTGGGTATATATCCAGGAGTGGTATGGCTGGGTCCTCCAGAAGTATCATGTCCAGTTTTCAGAGGAACCGCCAGACTGATTTCCAGAGTGGTTGTACCAGCTTGCAGTCCCACCAGCAGTGGAGGAGTGTTCCTCTTTCTCCACATCCTCACCAACACCTACTGTCTCCTGAGTAATGTTAGCCACTCTAACTGGTGTGAGGTGAAATCTCAGGGTTGTTTTGCTTTGCATTTCTCTAATGACTAATGCTGTTGAACATTTTTAAAGGTGTTTCTCAGCCATCCAAATTTCTTCAGGTGAAAAGTCTTTGATTAGCTCTGTACCCCATTTTTTGGATAGGGTTATTTGGTTTTCTGGGGTCTAACTTCTTGAGTTCTTTGAATACATTGGATATTAGCCCTCTGTCAGATGTAGGGTTGGTGAAGATCTTTTCCCAATTTGTTGGTTGCCGATTTGTCCTTTTGACAGTGTCTTTTGCCTTACAGAAAAAGTAATTTTATGAGGTCCCATTTGTCTATTCTTGATCTTAGAGCATAAGCTATTGGTGTTCTGTTCAGGAACTTTTCCCCTGAGCCAATGTCCCCAAGGGTCTTCCCCAGTTTCTTTTCTATTAGTTTTAGTGTGTCTGGTTTTATGTGGAGGTCCTTGATCCACTTGGAGTTGAGCTTAGTACAAGGAGATAAGAGTGGATCAATTCTCATTCTTCTGCATGTTGACCTCCAGTTGAGCCAGCACCACTTCTTGAAAAGGCTATCTTTTTTCCACTGGATGTTTTCAGCTCCTTTGTCGAAGATCAATTGGCCATAGATGTGTGGGTTCACTTCTGGGACTTTAATCCTATTTCATTGATCCACCTGCCTGTCACTGTACCAATACCATGCAGTTTTTAACACTACTGCTCTGTAGTATTGCTTGAGGTCCGGGATAGTGATTCCCCCAGCAGTTCTTTTACTGTTGATGATAGTTTTAGCTATCCTGGGTTTTTTGTTATTCCAGATGAATTTGAGAATTGCTCTTTATACCTCTATGAAGAACTGAGTTGAGATTTTAATGGGGATTGCGTTGAATCTGTATATTGCTTTTGGCAAGATACTCCAAAAAAAAAAAAAAAAGACATAGGCTAACAGACTGGATACATGAACAGGAACCAACATTTTGCTGCATACAGGAAACGCACCTCAGCGACAGAGACAGACAGTACCTTAAAGTAAAAGGATGGAAAACAATTTTCCAAGCTTATCATCCCAAGAAACAAGCTGGAGTAGCCATTCTTTTTTTTCTTTTCTTAATAGCTATTTTTTATTGGATATATTCTATATTTACATTTCATTTCCCTTTTTTGGTTTCCCCACTCCCCTAAGGTCCCACATGCCCTTTTCCCTCCCCCTGCTCCCTCATCCACCCCTTCCCACTTCCATGTTCTGGTATTCCCCTACACTGATGCTTTGATCCTTTCCAGCACTACTGTCCATTCCTTTCTTCTTGTCAGACATCATTTGGTATGTGAATTGTGTCTTTGGTGTCCCAAAATTCTAGGCTAATATCCACTTATCAGTGACTGCATACCATGGGTATTCTTTTGAGACTGGGTTACCTCACTTAGTATGATGTTCTCCAGCTCTATCCATTTCTCTAAGAATTTCATGAATTCATTGTTTCTAATGGCTGAATAGTATTCCATTGTGTATATATACCACATTTTTTGTATCCATTCTCTGTTGAGGGACATGTGGGTTCTTTCCAGCTTCTGGCTATTATAAATAAGGCTGCTATGAACATAGTGGAGCATGTATCCTTATTGCATGCTGGGGAGTCTTCTGGATATATTCCCAGGAGTGGTATGGCTGGATCTTCCGGAAGTATCACGTCCAGTTTTCTGAGGAACCGCCAGACTGATTTCCAGAGTGGTTGTACCAGCTTGCAGTTCCACCAGCAGTGGAGGAGTGTTCCTCTTTCTCCACTCCCTCGCCAACACCTGGTGTCTTCTGAGTTTTTAATCCTAGCCATTCTGACAGGTGTGAGGTGAAATCTCAGGGTTGTTTTGATTTGCATTTCCCTAATGACTAATGATGTTGAACTTTTTTTTTACTTTTTTTTAAATTTTATTTTCTATATTCTATGTTTACATTCCAAAGGCTTTCCCCTTTCCCAGTTCCCACCCACCATAGTTCCCATAGTTCCTCTCCCCCCCCATCTGTTCCCCAATAATTCCCCCTCCCCCCTCGGAACATTTTTTTAAGGTGTTTCTCAGCCATCCGAATTTCTTCAGGTGAAAAGACTTTGTTTAGCTCTGTACCCCATTTTTGGATAGGGTTATTTGGTTTTCTGGGGTCTAACTTCTTGAGTTCTTTGTATACATTGGATATTAGCCCTCTGTCAGATGTAGGGTTGATGAATATCTTTTCCCAATTTGTTGGTTGCCGATTTGTCCTTTTGACAGTGTCTTTTGCCTTACAGAAACTTTGTAACTTTATGAGGTCCCATTTGTCTATTCTTGATCTTAGAGCATAAGCTATTGGTGTTCTGTTCAGGAATTTTCCCCCTGAGCCAATGTCCTCAAGGGTCTTCCCCAGTTTCTTTTCTATTAGTTTTAGTGTGTCTGGTTTTATGTGGAGGTCCTTGATCTACTTGGAGTTGAGCTTAGTGCAAGGAGATAAGAGCGGATCAATTCTCATTCCTCTGCATGTTGACCTCCAGTTGAGCCAGCACCATTTGTTGAAAAGGCTATTTTTTTCCACTGGATATTTTCAGCTCCTTTGTCGAATATCAATTGGACATATATGTGTGGGTTCAATTCTGGGTCTTCAATCCTATTCTACTGATCCACTTCCCTGTCACTGTACCAATACCATGCAGTTTTTAACACTACTGCTCTTTAGTATTGCTTGAGGTCCGGGATATTGATTCCCCCAGCAGTTCTTTTACTGTTGATGATAGTTTTAGCTATCCTGGGTTTTTTGTTATTCCAGATGAATTTGAGAATTGCTCTTTCTAACTCTATAAAGAACTGAGTTGGGATTTTCATGGGGATTGCGTTGAATCTGTATATTGCTTTTGGCAATTTTGCCCTTTTAACTATATTAATCCTGCCAACCTATGAGCATGGAAGTTTTTTCCATTTTCTTTTTTTCTATTTATTTATTTATTTATTTATTTATTTTTAATTTTTATTTTCTATATTCTATGTTTACAATCCAAAGGCTTTCCCCTTTCCCAGTCCCCCCCCACCATACGTCCCATAGTTTCTCTCCCCCCCAACTATTCCACAAAAATCTTCTTCAATTTTCTTTTTCAGAGACCTGAAGTTTTTGTCATATAAATCTTTCACTTGTTTGGTTAGAGTCACACCAAGATACTTTATATTGTTTGTGGCTATTGTGAAGAGTGTCATTTCCCTAATTCCTTTCTCGGCCTGCTTATCCTTTGTGTATAGAAAGGCTACTGATTTGCTTGAGTTGACTTTATAACCAGCCACTTTGCTGAAGTTGTTTATTAGCTGTAGGAGTTCTCTGGTGGAGTTTTTTGGGTCACTTAAGTATACTATCATATCATCTGTGAATAGTGATAGTTTGACTTCTTCCTTTCCAATTTGTATCCCTTTGACTTTTTTATGTTGTCTAATTGCTCTAGCTAGTACCTCAAGTACTATATTTAAGAGATATGGTGAGAGGGGGCAGCCTTGTCTAGTCCCTGATTTCAGTGGGATTGCTTCAAGTTTCTCTCCATTTACTTTGATGTTGGCTATCGGTCTGCTGTAAATCGCTTTTACTATGTTTAGATATGGGCCTTGAATTCCTGTTCTTTCCAAGACTTTAAGCATGAAAGGATGCTGAACTTTGTCAAATGCTTTTTCAGCAACCAATGAGATGACCATGTGGTTTTTTTCTTTGAGTTTGTTTATGTAGTGGATTACATTGATGGATTTCCGTATATTGAACCATCCCTGCATCCCTGGGATAAAGCCAACTTGATCATGGTGAATGATCGTTTTGATGTGTTCTTGGATTCGGTTGGCAAGTATTTTATTTAGTATTTTTGCATCAATATTCATAAGGGAGATTGGCCTGTAGTTCTCTTTCTTAGTTGGATCTTTCTGTGGTTTTGGTATCAGGGTAATTGTGGCTTCATAGAATGAGTTGGGTAGTGTTCCTTCTGTTTCTATTTTGTGGAATAGTTTGAAGAGTATTGGTATTAGGAATTCTTTGAAGGTCTGATAGAATTCTGCAATAAAACCGTCTGGTCCTGTGCTTTTTTTGGTTGGAAGACTTTCTATGACCCCTTCTATTTCTTTGGGGGTTATGGGCCTGTTTAGATGATCTATTTGATCCTGATTTAATTTTGGTATTTGGTTTTTGTCTAGGAAATTTTCCATTTCCTCCAGATTCTCCAGTTGTGTTGAGTATAGGCTTTTGTAGTAGGATCTGATGATTGTTTGAATTTCCTGTTTCTGTTGTTATATCTCCCTTTTCATTTCTAATTTTGTTAATTTGATTACTGTCTCTGTGCCCTTTGGTAAGTCTGGCTAGGGGTTTATCTATCTTGTTGATTTTCTCAAAGAACCAGCTCCTGGTTTTGTTGATTCTTTGTATGGTTCTTTTTGTTTCAACTTGATTGATTTCAGCCCTGAGTTTGATGATTTCCTGTCTTCTACTCTTCCTGGCTGAAATAGCTTCTTTTTGTTCTAGGGCTTTCAGGTGCACCATTAAGTTGCTAGTGTATGCTCTCTCCTGTTTCTTTTTGGAGGCACTCAGGGCTATGAGTTTTCCTCTTAGCACTGCGTTCATTGTGTCCCATAGATTTGGGTATGTTGTGCCTTCATTTTCATTAAATTCTAAAAAGTCTTTGATTTCTTTCTTTATTTCTTCCTTGACTAAGGTATCATTGAGTAGAATGTTGTTCAGCCTCCACGTGTATGAGGATTTTCTGTTGTTTTTGTTGCTATTGAAGAACACTCTTACTCCATGGTGATCTGATAGGAGGCATGGGATTAGTTCAATCTTTTTATATTTGTTGAGGTCTGTCTTGTGACCGATTATATGGTCGATTTTGGAGAAGTTACCATGAGGAGCTGAGAAAAGGGTATAGTCTTTTGCTTTAGGATGAAATGTTATTTATTTTTATATATGTTAAATCCAATTGGTCCAACATTTCAATGAGTTTCCCTGTGTCTCTGTTTAGTTTCTGTTTTCCTGATCGGTCCATTGAAGATAGTGGGGTGTTGAGGTCCCCCACAATTATTGTGTTAGGTGCAATGTGTGCTTTGAGCTTTAGTAAAGTTCCTTTTACAAATGAGGGTGCCCTTACATTTGGAGCGTAGATGTTTAGAATTGTGAGTTCTTCTTGGTGGATTCTTCCTTTGACTAGCAAGAAGTGACCTTCTGTGTCTCTTTTGATGACTTTGGGTTGAAAGTCAATTTTATCTGATATTAGAATGGCTATTCCAGCTCGCTTCCTGCGACCATTTGCTTGCAAGATTGTCCTCCAGCCTTTTACTCTAAGGTAGTGTTTGTCATTAACTCTGAGGTGTGTTTCCTGTATGCAGCAAAATGTAGGGTTCTGTTTCTGTATCCAGTCTGTTAGTCTATGTCTTTTTATTGGGGAATTGAGTCCATTGATGTTAAGAGATATTAAGGAATAGTGATTATTTGTTCCTGTCATTTTTGATGTTATTTTTGTTTTTAAGTAGTTATCTTCCTTTGAGTTTGATGGAAGTAGGTTACTATCTTGCTTTTTCTTGGGTGCAGTTTCCCTACTTGTCTTGGAGATTTCCTCCTATTATCCTTTGTAGCGCTGGGTTAGTGGAAAGGTATTGTGTAAATTTGGCCCTGTCATGGAATATTCTGATTTCTCCATCTATGTTGATTGAGAGTTTTGCTGGGTATAGTAATCTTGGCTGGCATTTGTGTTCTCTTAGGGTCTGCATGAGATCCGCCCAGGATCTTCTAGCTTTCATGGTTTCTGGAGATAAGTCTGGTGTGATTCTGATAGGTCTTCCTTTATATGTTATTCGACCTTTTTCTCTTACTGCCTTTAATATTCTTTCTTTGTTTAGTATGTTTGTGGTTTTGATTACTATGTGACGGGAGGTATTTCTGTTCTGGTCCAGTCTGTTTGGAGTTCTATAGGCTTCTTGTATATTCATGGGCATCTCTCTCTTTAAAAAACTATAAACAAAAAGAACTATACAAAGAATCAACCAAAGGAGGAGCTGATTCATTGAGAAAATCAACAAGATAGATAAACCTTTAGCCAGACTAACCAGGGGGCACAGAGACAGTATCCAAATTAACAAAATCAGAAATGACAGGGGTATATAACAACAGAAAGTGAGGAAATTAAACAAATTATCAGATACTACTACAAAAGTCTTTGTTCTACACAACTAGAAAATCTAGATGAAATGGACAATTTCCTAGACAGATACCAGGTACCAAACTTAAATCAGGATCACATAAATGATCTAAACAGCCCCATAACCCCTAATGAAAGAGAAGCAGTCATCAATAGTCTCTCAACCAAGACAGTCCAGGACCAGATGGGTTTAGTGCAGAATTCTATCAGACCTTCAAAGAAGATCTAATACCAATACTCTCCAAACTGTTCCACAAAATAGAAACAGAAGGAACCCTACCCAATTTGTTCTACAAGCCACAGTTACTCTTATACTTAAACCACACAAAGACTCTACAAAGAAGGACAACTTCAGACCAATTTCCCTTATGAATATTGATGCAAAAATAGTAAAATTCTTGCCAACTGAATCCAAGAACACATCAAATGATTATCCATCATGATCAAGAAGGCTTCATCCCAGATATGCAGGGATGGTTCAACATAATGAAATTCATCAATGTAATCCACTACATAAACAAACTCAAAGATAAAAACCACATGATCATCTCATTAGATGCTGAAAAAGCACTTGACAAAATCTAGCACTGCTTCATGATAAAAGTCTTGGAAAGATCAGAAATCCAAGGCTGATACCTAAACATATTAAAAGCAATATACAGCAAACCAGTAGCCAACATCAAACTAAATGGAGAGAAACTTGAAGCAATCCCACTGAAATCAGGGGCTAGACAAGGCTATCCACTTTTCCATACACATTCAATATAGTACTCGAAGTCCTAGCCAGAGCAATTAAACAACTAAAAGAAATCAAAGTGATACAAATTGGAAAGGAAGAAGTCAAAATATCATTATTTGGCAAAATTCTGTCAGAGAACTCCTAAACCTAATAAACAACTTCAGCAAAATTGCTGGATATAAAATTAATTCAAACAAATCAGTGGCCTTCTTCTACTCAAAGGATAAACTGGCTGAGAAAGTAAATAGAGAAACAACTCCCTTCACAATAGTCACAAATAATATAAAATACCTCTATTTTACTTAGTGTGACTCTAACTAAACAAGTGAAAGATCTTTATGACAAGAATTTCCAATCTCTGAAGAAAGACCTCAGAAGATGGAAATATCTCCCATGCTCATGAAGTGGCAGGATTAATATAGTTAAAATGGCCATCTTGCCAAAAGCAATATACAGATTCAATGCAATCCCCATCAAAATCCTAACTCAATTCTTCATAGAGTTAGAAAGAACAATTCTCAAATTCATCTGGAATAACAAAAAACCCAGGATAGCTAAAAGTATTCTCAACAGTAAAAGAACTTCTGGGGGAATCCCAGTCCTCAAGCAGTATTACAGAGCAATAGTGTTAAAAACTGCATGGTATTGGTACAGTGACAGGTAGGTAGATCAATGGAATAGAATTGAAGACCCAGAAAAGAACCAACAGAATTATGGTCACTTGATCTTTAAAAAGGAACTAAAAACATCCAGTGGGAAAAAGACAGTCTTTTCAACAAATGGTGCTGGTTCAAATGGAGGTCAGCATTCAGAAGAAGGCAAATCAATCCATTCTTATCCCCTTGTACAAAGGTCAAGTCCAAGTGGATCAAGGACCTCCACATAAAACCAGACACACTGAAACAAATAGAAGAGAAATCGGGGGAGACCCTCGAGCAAGTGGGCACAGAGGAAAATTTTCTGAACAGAACATCAATAGCTTATACTCTAAGATCAAGAATTGATAAATGGGACCTCAAAAAATTACAAAGTTTCTGTAAGACAACGGACATTGTCAATAGGACAAAATGGCAACCAATAGACTGGGAAAAGACCTTTACCAATCCTACATCCAATAGAGGACTAATATCCAGTATATACAAAGAACTCAAGAAGTTAGATGCCAGAGAGCCAAATAACCCTATTAAAAAATGGGGTACAGAGCTAAACAAAGAATTTTCAACTGAGGAATACCAAATCACTAAGAAGCGCCTAAAGAAATGCTCAACATCCTTAGTCATCATGGAAATGCAAATCAAAACAACCCTGAGATTTCACCTCATACCAGTCAGAATGGCTAAGATCAAAAACTCAGGGGACAACAGATACTGGCAAGGATGTGGGGAAAGAGGAATACTCCTCCACTGCTGGTGGGATTGAAAGCTGGTACAACCACTCTGGAAATCAGTTTGGCAGTACATCAAAAAATTGGACATAGTATTACCAGAAGACCCAGCTATACCACTTCTGGGCATATACCCAGAAGATTGTCAAACATGTAATTAGGACACATCCTCCACTATATTCATAGCAGCTTTATTTATAATAGCCAGAAGCTAGAAAGAACCTAGATGTCCTTCAACAGAGGAATGGATACCGAAAATGTGGTATATATACACAATGGAATACTACTCAGCTATTAAAAACAATGAATTCATGAAATTCCTAGGCAAACGGATGGAACTAGAAAATATCATCCTGAGTGAGGTAACCCAATCACAAAAGTACACACATGGTATGCACTCACCGATACGTGGATATTAGCCCAGAAGCTTGGAATACCCAAGATACAATTCACAGACCAAACAAAGCTCAAGAAGAAGAAAGACCAAAGAATGGATACTTTGGTCCTTAGAAGGGGGAACAAAATAGCCATGGGAGGAGATACAGACACAAAGTGTGGAGCAGAGACTGAAGGAAAGGCCATCCAGAGACTGCCCTACCTGGGGATTCATCCCATATACAGCCACCAAACCCAGACACTATTGTGGATGTCAACAAGCCCTTACTGACTATAGCCTGATTTAGATGTCTCCTGAGAGGCTCTGCCAGTACCTGACAAATGCTCTCAGCCAACCACTGGACTGAGCACAGGGTCCCCAGTGGAGGAGCTATAGAAAGGACCCAAGGAGCTGACAGAGCTTGCAACCCCACAGGAGGAACAATAATATGAACCAACCAGACCCCCCCCCAGAGCTCCCAGGGACTAAACCATCAACCAAAGAGTACACATGGAGGGACCCATGGCTCCTGCTGCATATTAAGCAGAGGATGGCCTTGTTGGACATCAAAGGGAGGAGAGACCCGTGGTCCTGAGAAGGTTCATTGCTCCAGAATAGGGGAATGCCAGGACAGGGAAGCAGGAGTGGGTGTGTTGGTGAGCAGGGGGAGGAGGGGATGGGATAGGGTGTGTTCTGAAGGGAAACCAGGAAAGGGATTAACATTTGAAATGTAAATAGCAAAAACCATCCAATAAAAATGTTTAATTGAAAAGAAAAAAAGAGCAGAGACTGCTCTTCCAGCTGTCCTGAGTTCAATTCCCAGCAACCACACTGTGGTTTATAACCATCTGTAACAGGTTCTGACATCCTCTTCTGGTGTGCCTGAAGACAGCTACAGTGTACTCACATGCATAAAGTAAAAGAATCTTTTAAAAAAATACCCCAAATCTCTTAATTCTTCCACATCTATTTTTTTTCTAATCATTGTAAGAAATTCGCTTGCTCCTCGACCCAACATAGCAGTCTTAGTCAAATGCCTTACGTTTTCTCTGGGGCTTGAGATTTCTGTTCACTGGGGGTGGCTGCAAGTCTGAAGGTAACTCAGGCAGCATGCTTGAGTTCATTGGAATGTAGTCATCCTGGCTGTAGTGGGGTCTAAGTTCACAAGTAGTGCCTTTGGGACTCATAGGCATATAGCTGTCTTCAGCACTGGTTGAAGTTGTGAGATACATCGGTGAAAATTTACATGACTGCAAGACAGAACAAGTATAGGTTGGGAACTATAGACCATAAACGCAAACTGATACTAGTAGGTAATACAGCTGTGATACACTTTTAGTTCTAAATTACCCCAAAAGAACTCTGAATTTCTTCGGGAAAACTGGACAAGTATCTAGTTAGAGTTTTGCCTCTGAACTCATATGAGAATAGATGATATCTGAGATCTGAAACTAGAACACTAAAGGTTTTAAATTAATGAATTTCTTTGTGGTAGTTAATTCTGATTATCAAGTTCACTGAAAACATATTGTTGAGGGCATTTCTAAAGAGGTTTAACTGAGAAGGGATGTCCCACTCTGAATGTAGGTAGTACCAAACTCCTGGCTAGAATCCTGAACTGAATAAAAAGGAGAAAAAGAGAAGTCCAGGTGAGTGCCAGCTGCAACCCACATTACCATGAACTCTGCCATTTCCTCCCTTTTAAATCATTAGGTAAAATAATCCCTTTTCTTTGTAGCTTCTGTCGGAAATTTTGTCACAATGAGAAAGTAACAATACATGCTTCAAGTATGATGTGGTGCTTTAATGGCTATCCAAAGTAAGCAAAAGTCTAATTCATTGGCTTTGAAGGGTCCTTATAAAATATCAAATCCAATAGTTCCCAAATCAATTCAGATCTTTAGGAGTTTACTGGAAGAGTTCTCAGAGCTTCAGAATGCTGAATCTCAGAGGACTTAAAGGAAACATCACATATAGGTCAGGTTATTTCTGGTCAAATTGAAACTTAAAGGAATTCAGGAGCCAAACATACCAGATTTAGCCGCTTATCTCGGAGTCTTAAGGACTGGCTTTGTACATCACCTAAAAGATAGAGGCTTGAGTGATGAGTGCTGTATGACAATATGCATTGAAACTAAAGTCTAAGCCCCTATCTTCCCAGGACCTGTTCCTATAGCTCCAAAGAAACAGGGAAGAATAATATATAATTTCCATGCAAAAAGCTTTCTATTAAATGTAGCTGGAAGTCAGAACTCATTTCCCCAAGAGATGGAAAAATCAGTTCAGATTCTAAAGAAATTAAAGTTGTCTGATGGTTTTGATTCTCTTCATAAATGAGGAGATAAAGCAAGTAATTAATAAGTGTTTGATAAATGTATTAAAAGAATCTTCTGAGCTTGGAGATAGTGGAGATAGACCTGTGGGTCTCAGGAGAAAATGTTTGAAATATCCATTGAGGTGAGTAAAACAACAACAACAACAACAACAACAACAACAAACAACCAAGTTTAGCAGCATTGTGAGCAGCATTATGGGCCCAGTTGAGCTCTGCTACCATGAGTCACAGACTGCTCTTTCTGTAACAATAATCAAAGGCTTGGGTATAGGCATGAGAAGACAGAGTATTTGGGCTAATCTACAATTGGGAACTTGTTATATGGATGTGAAAATAAGACGAAATTTAGAATAGTTGTTAAACTGAAAGAAGAAATGTCCATAAGGCATATTGAATACTTAACTCAGTCAATAAGGCTAGAATTACTCTAAAACAAAGCAGAAGTATTTTAATGAAACTATAGACCAAGATATTTAATGAATATAAATGCAAATGTTCTGAAATATTAATAAATTCAATGTTATGATGTTAAAGTAATTAGATGATCAAGTACGATTTATAATAGTTATGAAAGTCTTGGTTCAGCATTTGAAAATCAATTACTATATTCCATATTAAGCCCTAGGAATATTGTGGGGCTTTGATCTCCTTATGAATGTTGTGAATGATAGCAACTAATGGGCAATAGAATAACACTGGTGATATGAGGAACCAGCATCCTCATGTTAGAAGCCTTGGAAAGAATCTAAACAATGGGTATTCAGCAGAGAAGTTCATGTCTCATCCCCAAAAGCCTATTTAACTCTTGTGTAAAATTGGGTTGTGTGCATTTTCATATGACACGTTTTTGCAAAATAAACATTTTTCTGATACTCAAAAATAGCTAGCAAAATTACATAATCATATCTACAGATGCAGAAAAAAATTAACAAAATCTAATACCCATTTATGATTTAAAGGGGGAAATCCTTTAAAGGATGGCTGCTGGAAAGATAGAAAAGTGGTTAAGAGCATGTTTTGCTCTTGTAAAGCACCTGAATTCAGTCCCCAACACCCTCATCAGGCAGCTCACAGATCCCTTTAACTACGGTTCCAAAGAGATCCAATACCTCTGACCTCTATAGGCATCAGCACTCATGTGCACATAACCATTCACTCTCCCTGTCTGTCTCTGTCTCTGCCTCTCTCTCCCTCTCCCTCTCCTTCTTTTTCTCTCCCCTCCCCTTTCTCCCCCTTCTCTAAAAAAACTCAGTAAACTAGGAATAAAGAGGAACTTCCTCACCTTGATAAATAAAGCTACAGGGCTTGCATTTCTCTAATGACTAATGATGTTGAACATTTTTTAAGGTGCTTCTCAGCCATCCGAATTTCTTCAGGTGAAAAGACTTTGTTTAGCTCTGTACCCCATTTTTGGATAGGGTTATTTGGTTTTCTGGGGTCTAACTTCTTGAGTTCTTTGTATACATTGGATATTAGCCCTCTGTCGGATGTGGGGTTGGTGAAGATCTTTTCCCAATTTGTTGGTTGCCGATTTGTCCTTTTGACAGTGTCTTTTGCCTTACAGAAACTTTGTAACTTTATGAGGTCCCATTTGTCGATTCTTGATCTTAGAGCATAAGCGATTGGTGTTCTGTTCAGGAATTTTCCCCCTGAGCCAATGTCCTCAAGGGTCTTCCCCAGTTTCTTTTCTATTAGTTTTAGTGTGTCTGGTTTTATGTGGAGGTCCTTGATCCACTTGGAGTTGAGCTTAGTGCAAGGAGATAAGAGTGGATCAATTCTCATTCTTCTGCATGTTGACCTCCAGTTGAGCCAGCACCATTTGTTGAAAAGGCTATCTTTTTTCCACAGGATGTTTTCAGCTCCTTTGTCGAATATCAATTGGCCATATATGTGTGGGTTCAATCACCTCACACCTGTCAGAATGGCTAGGATTAAAAACTCAGAAGACACCAGGTGTTGGCGAGGATGTGGAGAAAGAGGAACACTCCTCCACTGCTGGTGGGACTGTAAGCTGGTACAACCACTCTGGAAATCAGTCTGGCGGTTCCTCAGAAAACTGGACATGATACTTCCGGAGGATCCAGCCATACCACTCCTGGGAATATACCCAGAAGACTCCCCAGCATGCAATAAGGATACATGCTCCACTATGTTCATAGCAGCCTTATTTATAATAGCCAGAAGCTAGAAAGAACCTAGATGTCCCTCAATGGAGGAATGGATACAAAAAATGTGGTATATATACACAGTGGAATACTATTCAGCCATTAGAAACAATGAATTCATGAAATTCTTAGAGAAATGGATGGAGCTGGAGAACATCATACTAAGTGAGGTAACCCAGTCTCAAAAGAATACCCATGGTATGCAGTCACTGATAAGTGGATATTAGCCTAGAATTTTGGGACACCAAAGACACAATTCACATACCAAATGATGTCTGACAAGAAGAAAGGAGTGGACACTAGTGCTGGAAAGGATCAAAGCATCAGTGTAGGGGAATACCAGAACAGGGAAGTGGGAAGGGTGGATGAGGGAGCAGGGGGAGGGAAAAGGGCATGTGGGACCTTAGGGGAGTGGGGAAACCAAAAAAGGGAAATGAAATGTAAATATAGAATATATCCAATAAAAAATGTCCAAAAAAATTATAAAGCTACAGGGCAGGCAATGTAGCTAGATGAAGTCCATGAGTTCAGTCTCCAGCACTAAGGAAGGAAGATAGTGAGGTAGAGGGTAGGCAGGGAGGAAGAGGGAGGGAGAGAAGGAAGAAGGAGGGAGGGGTAAAGAGAAGGAATGGAGATTCTGCAAAGAAATCTATGGCTAACCATACTTACCATACTTAATGGTAAGAAATTCAAAACATTCCTCCTAAAAATCATGAAAAGTTCAAGGATTTTCCCTCTCTGCATTGTTTTTAACATTGTGCTATAAGTAATAATAAATGCAATATGACAAGAAATGGAAGACTATACAAATTGGGAAGGAGGAAATTAAACTTGTCTTTGTTGCTAGGCGTGGTGGTGCATGTCTATAATTTCAGCAGTCAGGAGGCTTAGGCAGGAGAACCAAGTCTAATATAGGGTACATAGTAAGTTTGAGGCTAGTCTGGGCAACTTAAGACTTTATCTCACAAAAACAAAACAAAAATCCACAAATGACATTATTACAAAGAAATCTTTTAAAAACTCAACAATTTTTTCCTGGAATAATAGGTTATCTTTGCAAGGTTTTAGGAAATAAAATTAATACAAGTTTCCTATACAGTAGCAATGAACAAGTGGAATTTGAAGTAAAAACTGCAATATAATTTATACTAGTACCCCTTTAAATGAAATACATTACTTAGATATAAACCTAACAATGTATGTACAAAATTGAAATTTTCTGGTGAAATAAACTAAATAAATGGAGGGGGTATAGAGATGGTCAGTTGGTAAAGTGCTTATTTTGCAAGCATTAGAATTAGAATTTGAATTTGAATGCCCAGCATCCACATAAAAGCTGTTACAGCAACCCACATTTGTAACTCCAATGATGACAATATAGACACGAGAATCCCTGGAACTCACTGGCCAGGTAGTCTAGCTTACTGAAGAATGTCAGATTCAGTGAGAAATCCTGTTTTAAAAATAAGGTAGAGGCCGGGTGTGGTGGCACACACCTTTAATCCCAGCACTTGGGAGGCAGAGGCAGGTGGATTTCTGAGTTCGAGGCCAGCCTGTTCTACAGAGTGAGTTCCAGGACAGCCAGAGCTACACAGAGAAACCCTCTCTCGAAAAACAAAAAACAAAACAAAACAAAAAGTAGAGAACAGTAGAAGAAAACATTCAACACTAACTTCTAGCCTCCACATTCACAGACATACAATAAATTAATTGGGCCCTGGAAATGTGGCTCAGTGGTTAAGAGAACATGCTGCTCTTTCAGAGTTTGATTCCCAGCACTAGGTTGCATAGTTAACAACTACCTGTGATATAGCTCCATGGATCTGATAACCTCTTCTGGACTCCACAGGCACTTTCACTCACATGCACACATACACAGATATATACATATATTAAAAATACACAAAATAAATTTTTTAAGCCTTTTTGCTTGTTTGGTTTTTATTTTTTTTATTTTCTATATTCTTTGTTTACATTCCGAAGGCTTTCCCCTTTCCCAGTTCCCCTCTCACCATATGTCCCATGTCCTCTTCCACCCACCCCACTCCCTGCCTATTCACCAATCACCACCCCACCATTTCTCTGCTCTATTCTGGTACTCTCCTACAAAACTGGATCCAGTCCTTTCAGGACCAGGGTCCTCTCCTTCCTTCTTCTTGGGAATCTTTTGACTTGCTAATTGTGCCTTGAGTATTCAGAGCTTCTGGGCTCATTAATATCCACTTATCAGTAAAGTACATGGAGAAATATGCCATTTCCACTAAAATTATTGATTTACAAATAAATCAGTACTGTCAAGATGTCCATTTCCAAGTTCATCTACAAATACAGTGTAATTCTAATCAAACTACAGAAAGCTGGGGGCTTGAGAGCTGTCTCAGCAGTTAAGAGTAGTGGATGCTCTTATAGAGAACCTGGGTTCACTTCCCAGCATCCACATGGCAGCTCAATATTGCCTGTAACTCTAGATCTGATACCTTCACACAGACATGCGCATATATATATATATATATATATATATATATATATATATATAGAGAGAGAGAGAGAGAGAGAGAGAGAGAGATCAATGCACATAAAGTAAAAACAAACTATTTAAAAATACAGAAAGCTGGCTTTTGGATGGAGATAGAGAGAAGACAAGATGTAGCTACTAGTGTCTCCTGGAGGATTTAGATTTAATTGGCTTACAAGATAAGGATTTTAGTAGATTAGCCCAGCAATTGAGTTACCATTGTTTCTGAACCAAGTTTGTGTCATGTTTTCCTTCACGTGGCAGCTTGATTGGGCTCCAGAGAGAAAGATCTTGGTAATGTTCTGACCTCTTCAAATGCCAAAGCTATTAATGGTGAAGCGGAGAGCAGTGATAGTGGGGCTGAATCTGAGGAAGGAGAGGCCCAAGAAGAGTTAAAAGAACATAACAGAGTGTCCGTGATAAGAAAATGAAGAAATCAGTGGATAAGAATTTGGAAATCATTGTTACCAACGGCTATAAAGATAGCTTTGCTCAGGATATACAGAGTAACGTCAAAATTATTCTCCCTCAAGTATCAGAAGCAGTGAAGATGAAAAGCCTGGAGATCAGAGCTCACAGTGTACAGAAAACACTGTTGTCTGTGTTCACCAAGATGCAAATGAAGATGCTTCAGGGATACATCATTTGACAGAGATTCAGATAGTGAAGAGTACTGTAATTCTATGGATCAATTTGGACAAGAAGAGTATTACTTAGGTGGTGATCCTCTTCAGCACTTGGAAAGTTCTGTTTTTTGTGAAGATGCTCAACAATCTCCTGGAAATGGCAGCATTGGGGAAATGCAGATGGTAGCAGTCGAGGGAAAAAGTGAAGTGAAGCATGGAGGGGAAGATGGCAGAAGTAGCAGTGGAGTACCGCACCATGAGAAGAGGCAGAGAGAGCAAAGACTTCTCCAGGGTCAGGAGAGGGAGAGTAGGACACAGAATGCCACATTTGAGCAAAGGAACCAAGGTTTGGCAAGTAAGAAGTGGAGGTGACAGAGAATGCTGGGCCTCAGACTGAGGATCCAGAGGCAGCCTAACCAAGCAGATCGCTCTTGTGCTTGTTAAACTGAAAGAGGATGTGCATAACATCCTCCAGAGAGTTCATAAACTGGAAACACTAACTGCTTCACAGGTGAAATTATCTTTGCAGACAAGTAATCAGCCCTACTCATAGAGACCATCTTGGTGGCCCTTTGAGATGTCCCCTGGTACATTAGCTTTTGCTATTATATGGCTTTTTTTTAACATTTTTTTGGATATATTCTAAATTTACACTTCATTTCCCTTTTTTGGTTTCCCACCCCCAAAGGCCCCACATGCCCTTTTCCCTCCCCCTGCTCCCTCATCCACCCCTTCCCACTTCCCTGTTCTGGTATTCCCCTACACTGATGCTTTGATCCTTTCCAGCACCAGTGTCCACTCCTTTCTTCTTGTCAGACATCATTTGGTATGTGGATTGTGTCTTTGGTGTCCCAAGATTCTAGGCTAATATTCACTTATCAGTGACTGCATACCATGGGTATTCTTTTGAGACTGGGTTACCTCACTTAGTATGCTCAGTGGTTGGTGCATTTGTATTATCAAAGAAGGAGAAGAAAACTAAATTGAAGAAATGGCCTTTTACGCAAGAAGACTGCTAGGCCTGGATGACCTAAGAGATGGGTTGGAAATGAAGTGGAATTCACAAGAAAATCTCAGTTTTGATGATTAAATTTCTTTTTGTCCACTAGTTTATATACATAAATAGTCTTCACACTTCACACAAATGGTTAACATTTTAAAAACTAATATTGCCAATACTTGAAATATCAATCTCAACTAGATTTTAAGTAGCATTCATAGACTTACACTTTTTGAGCTTGAAGGACTTTAAGTTATTAATTATTCACCTGATTTTTCTCTCATAAGAATGATAAGCTACATTTCTAAGGCATAGCTACAATTATGAGATAAAATTTATACCTTTTACTTTTCTAAATTAAACACAAGAAAGAATGCAAAAATAAGAGTAACTTTTAAATGAGGATAAATCAATTTTGTATCAGTCACTGAACTGTCAGCTATGTAGCAGAATACCAATGGAAGAATCCTCTATATTCTTTGTGGTCTGTACAGAAGACTGGGCTGTATTTAGTGGCTTGATTTCCCTGATTGCTCAGGAGATCTCAGAAAACCATTGTCCTTGTACTGTGCTTACTGTTTACAAATGATTCACTGAACAGACTTAACTTGATGGAAATGGTAAAGAATAGGCCTAATGTAGGTGTAAAAGTGTGTTCCAATTCTATAGATGGTTAATCATATTTTAATTCAACCATACACAATCCTTTGTAACCATTTTTCTTTTAAGTGAGGATATATCTACTGTCTTCTTCATAGGGTGCTTTGCAGTAAAATGAAAACTTATTTATACTGTTTTTGCTAAAGTAACAAAAGTATGAAAATCCTTTTTTGTGCAAGTGGTAAACGACAATCTAGATTACTAACTTTTAGTGCCTCAGTTTTCCTTTGGGATATACTTCACAAGGTATCAGAAGTACTTTCAGTCCACAGGATTCTATGTACACATGATTAAGGAATGCCTAAGTAATGGAAACAAGTTCCTTCTAGCCATTAGAACAAAAGGAAGAAGAATTTAGATCCTGGAAGACTGTATTTGAAAAATAATCTTCCTTGTATACTGTCCCAAACCTGTGCTCAGTAATATACTTTGTATTTTGAAGATTTAATTTAAAAACTTAAAGCAAATCCTTTTGTGCTTTTTCTTTTGAGACAGTCTTGGTAGACTTCTCTATGTAGCTAAAGGTGACCTTGAATACCTGATGTTCCTCTCACTACTTTTCAGTTTCTGGGACCACAGGCATGTACCACCATGACAAGCTTTGGATATTAAAACATTTTAATTTGTTGTTGGTTTGTATGATGTTGGAGGCATTAGCATTAGGTATTGAATATTTTCAGTAAGAGGGAAATAATCCATCTCCAGAATATAGGGTTATTCTTTGAAAAAAAGTGTGAGAACATAATTTGCTTGTCTTAGACTTTACAAAGAAATTATTTAAAATTGTAACTTTATTTTAAAATTGTGTGAACAACTTGGTTGATCTGCCTTAAATGATCTACAGGCTTTTGCTTATGATTAACAAAAAAACTCAATCTATCTTCTATTTTTAGAAGGAAGTAAAAAAACAAATAACTGAATTATTATGGAAAACTTTAAACTTGGAGTTTTTTGTTTTAAATCACAAAAGAAGTTGGTATGATAGAGTGATGGCTTTTACTTATAAAAATAAAATGCAAATCAAAGATGTAACCAGTTGTGATTAATTGCAATTAGTCAAGTGTAACTAACTCCTATGGGCAACCATTTATATCTTATATATCAGAATTACTTTATAGTATGAAAACACTTTGTGATCTTGGCTCCAGGATGCCAGACAGATCTGACAGGCAGCACCAGGTACACAGACATATCCTGAGTTTAACATCACTTGGGTCTCAGCCCGTCAGGCTTCTGCCTGCACCCAGGCAGCTCTGTAGGCCGTCTGTGTGCCAGCCCTGTTGGGGATCAAGAATCGACAAATGGGACCTCATAAAACTACAAAGTTTCTGCAAAGCAAAGGACACTGTCAGAAGGACAAAACGGCAACCAACAAAGTGGGAAAAGATCTTCACCAACTCCACATCCGACAGAGGGCTAATATCCAATATATACAAAGAACTCAAGAAGTTAGACCGCAAAGAAACAAATAACCCTATCAAAAAATGGGGCACAGAGCTAAACAAAGAATCTTCACCAGAAGAAATTTGGATGGCCGAGAAACACCTTAAAAGATGTTCAACATCATTAGTCCTCAGGGAAATGCAAATCAAAACAACCCTGAGATTCCACCTCACACCAGTCAGAATGGCGTAGATTAAAAACTCAAGAGACAGCAAGTGCTGGCCAGGATGTGGAGAAAGAGGAACACTCCTCCACTGTTGGTGGGATTGCAAAATGGTAAAACCGCTCTGGAAATCAGTTTGGCTGTTCCTCAGAAAATTGGGCATGTCACTTCCAGAGGACCCTGGCATACCACTCCTGGGCATATACCCAGAGGATTCCCCTGCATGCAATAAGGACACATGCTCCACTATGTTTATAGCAGCCTTGTTTATAATAGCCAGAAATTGGAAGGAGCCCAAATATCCCTCAAAGGAGGAATGGATACAGAAAATGTGGTATATTTATACAATGGAATACTACTCAGCAAATAAAAATAATGAATTCATGCAATTTGTAGGTAAATGGTTAGACCTGGAAAATATCATCCTGAGTGAATTAACCCAATCACAAAAGAATGCACATGAAATGCAATCACTGATAAGTGGATATTAATGAGCCCAGAAGCCCTAAATACTCAAGACATTACATTCTATTATTCTATTAGCTTTATTCATTTAAGTTTCCAAATTTTGCTTACTAACTTTTATTTGCCCACAACTTTCCCACTATCCCCACACATTAAGAACCATTGTCCAGCCAGCATACCCCTATTTCACTGGAGTTGTCTAAAGGAAGAAACATGTATCATGGTTAGTTTCATCATTAGTGACTTTGTTTCCAGAGTGACATATTTGCTTACTCAGAGAGATTTGAAAACTAATTTGCCTTCCTTACACTTTGACTAAACTCCTTTGATATATGGTCTTAGTAAGTAATAGTGTGTGATTGTATTTGGAGGGGGGGAGAGAATAAGGCGGTTTTGTGTCTGTCTAAGACCCATAGGGTGTCATAAAAAAAAGAATATGATGCTTAGACTGCTGAGCTCATGGCAAAATATGAGAATGCCCAAAGAGACAATAAAAAGTTTACTAAAAAACCAGTGAGGGCCGGGCGTGGTGGCGCACGCCTTTAATCCCAGCACTTGGGAGGCAGAGGCAGGCGGATCTCTGAGTTCGAGGCCAGCCTGGTCTACAGAGCTAGTTCCAGGACAGCCAGGGCTACATGGAGAAACCCTGTCTCGAAAAAAAAAAAAACAGTGAGGATACTTGTCAAGCAGCCTTTGAAGGATTCAGAGAACTGGAGTGGAAGGGCAAAGAGTGGTAGACAATGGTACTATATACAAAACTGCAAGTCATTCGCATTGGAGAGTACGCCAGTAGACAAAATTAATTAGGCTAGGTGAGAATTATATATAGCCAATCAGGATCTAAAAAGAATGTGTGAATTGGGATGCTGAATGAAACTAAGAAAATTGATAAGAAATAGAAGGAGCTATGATCTCCAGGATCATTATGCAGGTGAAAGGCAGAGAAGAAAATGGGATCAAGCTGAAGCAAAACCATATGACCTTCTACATACATGCTAAAGTATGTCCTCAGGTGACTCCAAACAAAAATCAGCAGCTCAGTCTCCAATGAGCAGATTACAACCTGGGCAAGGACTCACAATGGACAGGGGCTCCGGCCCTTTACAGTATTTGTAGCAGTCTATGAATCTTTCCTGGTGTCTAGGCTCAAAAGGAGAATGCAGGTACCTAGGAACAAGAGAGATTTTTGTGCTCTCACCATACACTCAACCTCATTAGAAGACTGGACTGGTTTCAACAAAGAATGTTACCATGTGGACACAAAATGTGATAAGGAGTTGTGAAAGATAAGTGTTGCCCCTAATTTTGTGCCTGAATATTAGCACCCAACACTTACCTTTCCCGGACCCCACATGGTCTAACCCAGAGAGAGAGATTCTTCTTGGCACCATAGTGGTGTACCCTGTCTTCTTGTTACTGCTGTTCCCAGTCAACAGGGACTGATCTTGGCGCAGTTCAGAGAGATAACTTGGTTTAGGGGGACGAGGAGGTGGAGTGTTAGACATAATGTTTAGTTCTTTTACCCCACAGGGTAAGGAAACTTGTTTTCCTTCTACATGAACTTTGGTGTTTAAGGAAGATTCCAGCAATGGTGACGAAGACACAAGGTTCCTGGATGGGCCATTGATTTCTCTATTCCAGATTAAAGAAGCCTGGGGTCTTATGGAAGGAAATTCCTGAGACACTTTCCCATGGTGCAAGGGATGGACAAAATTATTAGAGGTAAATGGCTGTAGACCATCAAGAAATACATCATCAAATGAAGTCTGTGCCAATGAGTGGTTTGAATTTGACCATCTATCACATCTTGTGGGAAGACTGAAGGAAAAAAAACAAATAAATTTGATTGATATGTAAACATCCATACTCAAAATTTACATGTACCTCATTATAAGTTGTCATATGCCACCTTTTATTCTACTTATAGAGACATTCTTTCTACAACCCACAGTTATACCAACTCCTTAGTGGAGAAAAAAGTTTGCTGGGTTTTTCATCCGATATGGCACAAAATGAGTATGAAAATGCAAGGTTAGAAATGAAAACCACAAGCTGGAGAGATGTCTCAATGGTTAAGAGCACTGACTGCTCTTCCAGAGGTCCTGAGTTCAATTCCCAGAAACCACATGGTGACTCACAACCATCTGTAATGAAATATGATGCCCTCTTCTGGTGTGTCTGAAGACAGCAACAGTGTACTCATATACATAAAATAAATTAATCTTAAAATTTAAAAAAAGACTTAAAAAAAAGAAAGCCACAACGTTGAAACCCATATCATATTTTATTTAGTATACTACTTCATCTTTAGTAGTGATATTAATAATCATCTGCCCTGTCTTTAGCAGTAGTAAGAAAGAGATGACTAGACGCATCTACTAGAAATTACTCTTGCTAAACAGATGTATTTGGCTGTGTTTTGAGCACATCTCAAAGACTTTGCAAAAGGGAATGTGGGCTCTGTGAACAGAATAGAACATGATAAAAGGCCCAGTTGAGTCTCAAAAGTAAGCATACCTGGCATGGTGTAGTCTTCCAGTCTCACAGTTGGACAGGATCAGATAATCAGGAAGAAAGAGAAACTCTGGCTCACTTCTGGTTTCCTCGGTGAATCCAGTATTAGTATTTTGGTCATCTTTTGGCAAGGTAGAGTTGGCAACATGGACAGTATGAAGTGAACTGGCAGGGGTTGGCTGAAGGGAGGAGGGCATGTGAGAGAGACTCTCCATAGAATCTGCTGGAAAAATTATTTTCCAGGTTAGTGTTTAAAGAATGGCTGTAACAAAGTTTTTCAAACAGCATCCAAAAATCAAATAGAAGATGCAAATCACAGCTGGTGTTTGTATGGGTGGAGGGAACCATATCCTCAAGCTACAAACAATGTCTGAGAAAGAAGACCAATGTTCCAAGGGTGGAGTGTTGGATCAATCAACACACACATACACAAAACAACAACAACAACAACAACAACAACGTCAACACCCCCAAGCATTCTTGGCTGAAAACCTACAGTTCAGTAGCTTAACGGTCCTCAGTAGCAGCCTTGTATTATTCACATAACAAACATGTGTATGTGCTTATTATTTATGCATAACAAGTGTACATGTGCTTACATATACATTCATACATATAAATATTATGTTTTGGATATGATGTACCACCCTCTGCAAGGTTCATGTGGTGAAGGCTTTGACACTGACTAATGAATTGAATCATTGAGTGGATCATGTAGACTCTCACTAAGAAAGGATTAAACTACTAAGGAATTCATAATTTGGTGTCATTATTTGGAGGTAGTAGAAACTTTCAAAATCATGATTGCTGGGTGGTGGTGGCAGCAGCACATACCTTTATTCTCAGCACTTGGGAGGCAGAAGCAGGTGGATCTATGAGTTTAAGGCCTGACTGGACTACAGATCAAGTTCCAGAACAGATAGGACTATTACACAGAGAAACTCTGTCTAGAAAAACAAAACAAAACAAATCAAACAAAAAAGAAGTCATGGTTTCTAAAAAGATTAGCGGGCTGGTGAGATGGCTCAGTGGTTAAGAGCACTGACTGCTCTTCTGAAGGTCCTCAGTTCAATTCCTAGCAACCATGGTGGCTCACAACGATTCATAACAAGATCTTCTTCTGGAGTGTCTGAAGAAAGCTATAGTGTACTTACATAAAATAAATAAATCTTTAAAAAAATAAAAATAAAAAATAAAAAGATTAGCATTATTAAAAAGAAGTTAAATGGGGCTGGAGAGATTGCTCAGCAGTTAAGAGCTCTTCCAGAGCTCCTGAGTTCAAACAGAAATGACATGGTGTCTCACAACCATCTGTAATGGGATCTGATGCCTTCTTCTGGTGTATCTAAAAACAGCTATAGTGTACTCATATACATTAAATAAATAAGTAAATAAGCAAATAAATAAATAAATCTTTTCTAAAAGAAGCTAAGTGATAGAGTGCATGCTTACCAAAATCAAGGCTCTGGGCCCAATCTTAAAATGTATACCAATGACAACAATACTAATAATGTGAAGCACTTTGCACCAGAAAAAATAGGAAAGCTGTGTTGATGACACCTGGAGAATCAGTGTGACCATAGCCATTACAAGGATAAAGTGTTAAAGTATAAACCCATTTGAAAGACTCTCCTAGCCCAAGGTTAGAGGGGGCCCTGCGATCTGAGGTCCCCACCATCTTGGCTCCTGTGACCAAGCCGCCAGGTCAGCCAGGTACACAGGGAACAACAGAGTGAAAGACCACTCAGGACATGGTCTGCCTGGGTTACTTCTGCACATAGGAGCTGGGCAGCTCTACAGCTGTCTGGGCACATATTCTGCAAGGGAGCATTTGACATGCATGGAGTCCTGCACTTAGGGGGAGTCCTGCTCTCAGAGACCTGTGCCACATCTGACAAGGGGAAGATCCCATGGGGAAGATTCCTGATACTCTCTAGAAAACTGGCAGGAGCAGGTTAATCGCCACTGCCCCATTCATCGGATGTGGTAGACCTGTACCACATCTGATACAGGAAGATCCTGCTTCCTGACACTCCCTGGAGAACTGGCAGGAGCAGGTTATTTGGCCTGTGGCCCTTCTGACACAGGGAAGAGCTTACTTCCTGATACTCTGTAGAGAACAGGCAGGAGCAGATCATTCACGAACTGACAATGGTAGGTGCATTTGAACTGGTAGAAGTGAGGCATTCGAGAACCAGCAGCAGCAGAGCATTTGAAATCCAGCAGCAGCAGAACATTTGAGAAAAAAACAGCCTTCGGGGCATTCAACCCTTGTCAAGTCTGCCACAGGAAAGATCCCATCACCTGATACTTCCTGGAGAACCAGCTGTTCGCGGGGCATTGGTGAGAAAAGGAATCCCAGGAGTACAGAAACGCAGGCCAGCAGGACAGAGAAGATAGAGACAGCAAAACCAGCTAACACCAGAGATAACGAAATGGCCAAAGGCAAACGCAAGATTATTACCAACAGTAACCGAGGCAACATGGCACCATCAGAACCCAGTTCTCCCACAAGAGCAAATCCTGCATACTCCATCACATCAGAAAAGCAAGAGCTAGATTTAAAATCATATCTCATATTGTTGATGGAGGACTTCAAGAAGGACATAAATAATTCCCTTAAAGAAATAAAGGAGAATAGCCGGGCGGTGGTGGCACACGACTGTAATCCCAGCACTTGGGAGGCAGAGGCAGGCGGATTTCTGAGTTCGAGGCCAACCTGGTCTATGAGTGAGTTCCAGGACAGCCAGGGCCACATAGAGAAACCCTGTCTTGAAAAAAAAAAAAAAAAGAAAGAAAGAAAGAAAGGAGAACATGGGTCAACAGGTAGAAACACAAAAATCCCTGAAAGAAAGAAAAGAGAATACGGATCAAAAGGTAGAAGCCCTTAAAGAGGAAACACAAAAATATCTTAAAGAAATACGGGAGAGCATGAGTCAAGAGGTAGAAGCCCTTAGTGAGGCAATACAAAAATCCCACAGGGAATTATGGGAGAACATGGGTCAACATGCAGAAGTGCTTAAAGAGGAATCACAAAAATCCCTGAAAGAAACACGGGAGAACATGGGTCAACAGGTAGAAGCCCTTAAAGAGGAATCACAAAAATTCCTTAAAGAATTTTAGGAAAAAACAAACAAGTGAAGGAAATGAACAAACTATCCAGGACCTGAAACTGGAAAGAGAATCAACAAAGAAATCACAAACTGAGACATCTCTGAAGATAGAAAACCTTGGAAAGAATTCAGGAGTCATAGATGCAAGCATCAACAACAGAATACAAGAGATAGAAGAAAGAATCTCAGATGCTGAAGATGCCATAGAAAACATTGACTCAACAGTCAAAGAAAATGCAAAATGCAAAAAGCTTGTAACCCAAAACATCCAGGAAATGCAGAAAATAATGAGAAGACAAAACCTAAGGATTAAAGGTACACAAGAAAGCAAGGATTTACATCTTAAAGGCCCAGTAAATATCTTCAACAAAATTATAGATGAAAACTTCCATAACCTAAAGAAAGAGAGGCCCATGAACATACAAGAAGCCCACAGGACTCCAGATTGGACCAGAGCAGAAATACCTCCCATCACATAATAATCAAAAAACCAAATTCACTTTAAAAAAAGAGAAAGAATATTAAAAGCAATGAGAGAAAAAGGTCAAGTAACATATAAAGGAAGACCTATCAAAATTACACCAGCCTTCTCACCATAGACCATGAAAGCTAGAAGATCCTGGGCAGATCTCATGCAGACTCTAAGAGAACACAAATGCCAGTGAAGACTACTATACCTAGCAAAACTCAATCACCATAGATGGAGAAAACAAGATATTCCATGACAAAACCAAATTTACACAATATCTTTCCACAAACCCAGCCCTACAAAGGATAATAGGTGGAAAATGCCAATAAAGCAGGGAAATAATAACCTGGAAAAAGCAAGAGAGTAACATTCTTTCATTAAACCCAAAAGAACATAACTAGTCAAATATAAAAATAACATCAAAAATGACAGAAAGTAATAATCACTATTCCTTAATATCTCTTAACATCAATGGACTCAATTCCCCAATTTAAAAAAAAAAAACATAGATTAACAGACTGGATACAGAAACAGGGCTCTACATTTTGCCGCATACAGGAAACACACATCAGTGTCAAAGACAATCACTACCTTAGAGTAAAAGGCTGGAAGATAATTTTACAAGCAAATGGTCTCAGGAAACAAGCCAGAGTAGACATTCTAATATGAGATAAAATTGACTTTCTACCTCAAATGATCAAAGGAGACACAGAAGGACACTTCTTGCTGGTCAAAGGAAAAATCCACCAAGAAGAACTCTCAATTCTTAACATCCATGCTCCAAAGGCAAGGGAACCCTCATTCGTAAAAGAAACTTTACTAAAGCTCAAAGCACACATTGCACCTAACACAATAATTGTAGAAACTAAACAAGGACACAGTGAAAATAATTGAAGCTTTGGATCAATTGGATTTAACAGGTGTGTGTGTGTGTGTGTGTGTGTGTGTGTGTGTATAATTTCATCCTAAAGCAAAAGAATATACCTTTTTCTCAGCACCTCATGGTACCTTCTCCAAAATCCCAAAATCGATCATATAATTGGTCACAGGACAGACCTCAACAAATATAAGAAGATTGAACTAATCCCGTGCCTCCTATCAGATCACTATGGAGTAAGAGTGGTCTTCAATAGCAACAAAAACAACAGCCCACATACACATGGAAACTGAACAATACTCTACTGAATGATACCTTGGTTAAGGAAGAAATAAAGGAAGAAATCAAAGACTTTTTAGAATTTAATGAAAATGAAGGCAAAACATACCCAAATCTATGGGACACAATGAAAGCAGTGCTAAGAGGAAAACTCATAGCCCTGAGTGCCTCCAAAAAGAAACAGGAGAGAGCATACACTAGCAGATTAATGGCACACCTGAAAGCTCTGGAACAAAAAGAAGCTATTTCACCGAGGAGGAGTAGAAGACAGGAAATCATCAAACTCAGGGCTGAAATCAATCAAGTTGAAACAAAGAGAACCATACAAAGAACCAACAAAACCAGGAGCTGGTTCTTTGAGACAATCAACAAGATCGATAAACCCTTAGCCAGACTTACCAAAGGGAACAGAGACAGTATTCAAATTAACAAAATTAGAAGTGAAAAGGGATATAACAACAGAAACAGGGAATTCAAAAAATCATCAGATCTTACTACAAAAGCCTATACTCAACACAACTAGAGAATCTGGAGGAAATGGACAATTTCCTAAACAGATACCAAATACCAAAATTAAACCAGGATCAAATGATCGTCTAAACAGTCCCATAACCCCCAAAGAAATAGAAGGGGTCATAGAAAGTCTTCCAACCAAAAAAAAAAAAAAAAGCACAGGACCAGATGGTGTTACTGCAGAATTCTATCAGACCTTCAAAGAAGACCTAATAACAATACTCTTCAAACTATTCCACAAAATAGAAACAGAAGGAACACTACCCAACTCATTCTACGAAGCCACAATTACCCTGATACCAAAACCACACAAAGATTTAACTAAGAAAGAGAACTTCAGACCAATCTCCCTTATTAACATCGATGTAAAAATACTCAATAAAATTCTTGCCAACCGAATCCAAGAACACATCAAAACGATCATTCACCATGATCAAGTAGGCTTCATTCCAGGGATGCAGGGATGGTTCAATATACAGAAATCCATCAATGCAATCCACTACATAAACAAACTCAAAGAAAAAATCACATGGTCATCTAACTGGATGCTGAAAAAGCATTTGACAAAATTCAGCATCCTTTCATGCTAAAAGTCTTGGAAAAAACAGGAATTCAAGCCCCATACCTAAACATAGTAAAAGCAATATACAGCAAACGAAGTCAACAGCAAACTAAATGGAGAGAAACTTGAAGCAATCCCACTAAAATCAGGGACTAGACAAGGCTGCCCCCTCTCTCCTTACAAAGTTTCTGTAAGGCAAAGGATACGGTCAGAAGGACAAAACAGCCATATCTTTTCAATATAGTACTTGAAGTACTAGCTAGAGCAATTAGAGAACATAAGGAGGTCAAAGGGATTCAAATTGGAAAGGAAGAAGTCAAACTTTCACTATTCCCAGATGATATGATAGTATACTTAAGTGACCTAAAAAAAACTACACCAGAGAACTCCTACAGCTGATAAACAACTTCAGCAAAGTGACTGGTTATAACATCAACTCAAGCAAATCAGTAGGCTTCTTATACTCAAAGGATAATCAGGCTGAGAAAGAAGTTAGGGAAATGACACCCTTCACAATAGCCACAAACAATATATAGTACCTTGGTGTGACTCTAACCAAACAAGTGAAAGATCTGTATGACAAGAACTTCAGGTCTCTGAAGAAGGAAATAGAAGAAGACCTCAGAAAATGGAAAAATCTCCCATGCTCATGGATTGGCAGGGTTAATATAGTTAAAATGGTCATCTTGCCAAAAGCAATATACAGATTCAATGCAATCTTCATCAGAATCCCAACTGGTTCTTCATAGAGTTAGAAAGAGCAATTCTCAAATTTATCTGGAATAACAAAAAACCCAGGATAGCTAAAACTATCCTCAACAGTAAAAGAACTTCTGGAGGAATCAGTATCCTGGACCTCAAGCAATACTACAGAGCAGTAGTGTTAAAAAAAAACTGCATGGTATTGGTACAGTGACAAGCAGGTGGATCAATGGA
Source organism: Apodemus agrarius (assembly GCA_964023405.1). Classification (NCBI taxonomy): domain Eukaryota; kingdom Metazoa; phylum Chordata; class Mammalia; order Rodentia; family Muridae; genus Apodemus; species Apodemus agrarius. Next base: position 148,609,649 of record OZ030010.1, read on the forward strand.
ATAGGATTGAAGACTCAGAAATGAACCCACACACCTATGGTCACTTGATCTTCAACAAAGGAGCTGAAAACATCCAGTGGAAAAAAATAGCCTTTTAAATAAATGGTGCTGGTTCACAGGGAGGTCATCATGCAGAAGAATGCGAATTGGTCCATTCTTATCTCCTTGTACTAAGCTCAACTCCAAGTGGATCAAGGACCTCCACATAATACCAGACACACTAAAACTAATAGAAAAGAAACTGGGGAAGACCCTTGAGGACATGGGCACAGGGGGAAATTTCCTGAACAGAACACCAATAGTTTATGCTCTAAGATCAAGAATTGACAAATGGGACCTCATAAAATTACAAAGTTTCTGTAAGGCAAAGGACACCATCAAAAGGAAAACGGCAACCAACTAATTGGGAAAATATCTTCATCAACCCTACATCTGACAGAGGGCTGATATCCAATATATACAAAGAACTCAAGAAGTTAGACTCCAGAGAACCAAATAACCCTATTAAAAATGGGGCACAGAGATAAACAAAGACATTTCACTTGAAGAAATTCAGATGGCTGAGAAGCACCTTAAGAGATGTTCAACATCATTAGTCATCAGGGAAATGCAAATCAAAACAACCCTGAGATTTCACCTCACGCCAGTCAGAATGGCTAAGATTAAAAACTCAGGAGACAGCAGGTGTTGGCGAGGATGTGGAGAAAAAGGAACACTCCTCCACTGCTGGTGGGATTGCAAGCTCGTACAGCCACTCTTGAAAACAGTCTGGAGGTTCCTCAGAAAACTGGGCATGATCCTACCAGAGGACCCTGCTATAACTCCTGGGCATATATCCAGAGGATTTCCAAGCATGCAACAAGGACACATGCTCCACTATGTTCATAGCAGTCTTATTTATAATAGCCAGAAGCTGGAAAGAACCCAGATATCCCTCAATGGAACAGAAAATGTCATATATTTACACTATGGAATACTACTCAGTAATTAAAAACAATGAATTCATGAAATTCTTCATTAGATTGCCAAAATACATTCACAGATGCAGATACCTTGCATCACTTATTTGCAGTAGCTTTCCAATACCAGCAAACCATTGTGGACCATCCTTTTGCTCACAGGAGTTCCAACCCTGCTCTTACCTGCACCATCTTCCAGATGACTGAAATTGCAAACTTGACTGATGTTGTGTACCCACACCTGCATTTCTTCCTTAGTCTTGGCTACTAGGTAGAATGTACGGGAAGTGGTCTTGACAATGAACACAAAATTGTTCTGAAATTCCTTCCTAATGAAACCAGGGCCTGCATGCTTCCACACAGTGCATTCGCTGAGGTCTATCACACGGATGGGCTTGCTGGAGTGCTTGTTGCGGTAGTACTCTAAGACATCAGGATTGCCACTCATGCGGCCCCGCCTGAGGATAAACCAGCGCTTGCGCCAAGCCTGCAGAGGAAATTTAACAAAGTTTTTAGACCAGTTGTTCATTTTTCTCAAGCTCGGCCATTCTAAAGTAACACGTTTTTTGAGAGAGAAAGAGAACTAGAGGGTCTCATAGAGGCCAAGTTAGACTCAAATTTACTATGTAGCCAAAGATGACCTTGAATTCTTGATTTAAGGAGCTAGGGGCTGGATTGATGCTCTGTAGTTAACAGTACTTGTTGCTCTTATAGATAACCTGGGTTTGGTTTCCAACACCTACATGGCAGCTCACAGCCAACTGTAACTCCAGTTTCAGGGGATCTGATGCCTCTTCTGATTTCAAAGGCACCAGTTCTGCACATAGTGCAGATTTATATGCAGGAAAAACATTTCCACACATTAAATAAAACAAACAAATGTAATATGTATATGTGTTGGATAATTTTATGTCAATTTGACACAAGCTAGAGTCATCAGAGAGGAGGGATACTTAATTGAGAAAATGCCACTATAAGATCAGGCTGTAAACAACCCTGAGTAATCTCTCTAGCCTCTGTATCTTTAGCTTTTAAGCCTACTCTGACCAAGAAACTAAGAGGGAAAAAGAAATCATCATTTGAAGTATACTCCTCTCTCTCTCTCTCTCTCTCTCTCTCTCTCTCTCTCTCTCTCTCTCTCTCTCTCTCTCTCTCTCTCACCATCATGAGTTTCCTTAGGTTTTAAAATCTCTCTCTGAGAACTATGATTGTACAAAAGCCAAAGCAATGTGTTCTAAGATCTATTTACTAAGTAGGTCAAAGCCAAGGTTAAGTGCATATCACAGAAGAAAAAGCTGCTGTACAGCAAAAGAAATGACAAAATGAAATGTCAACTGTGAAAAGAGACTGTGAGAAAACAAATCCAAGACACACTTTTGATTAGATTTTGTTTCAGTTTGTTTGTTTTTGTTGTTTTGGGTTTTTGGTTTGTTTTGTTTTGTTTGTTTTGAGAAAAGGTTTCTCTGTGCAGCCTTAGCTGTCCTGAAATTCACTCTGTAGACCAGGCTGGCCTCAAACTCACAGCTCTGTCTGCTTCTGCCTCCTGAGTGCTAGGACTGAAGGCATGCACCATCACACCAATTTATAAAAAACTTCTAGGGGCTGGAGAGATGGCTCAAGGGTTAAGATCATTAGCTTCCCTTCCAGAGGTCCTGAGACCAATTCCCAGCAATCACATGGTGGCTCAAAACCATCTGTAATGGGATCTGATGCCCTCTTCTTGTGTGTCTGAAGAGAATAACATACATAAAATAAATAAATCACCTTAAAATAAAAAATAAAGAGAAAAAACCTGTTTCCTTTATTAAAAAGAAAAAGAACCTCTATTACCAGAAAGATGATTTATTGTTTAAGAGTACATGCTGATCTAGCAGAAGACCCAGATTCAGTTCTCAGTACCCACATCTGTTACCTCTCATAATCTTAGCTCTAGGGAATCTCCAGAAAGCCCTTTTCTGACTTCCAAGGGCACCTGCACTCGGGTATACAATCCCCTACATACATATACATTAGTAAAAATAAATAAATATTTTAAATGAATAAACATTTTAAAATGAACTGTTTACAATTCAATAGCACAACAACAAATAATTCCATTTAAGGAATAAAATAGTTATAAAAGGCAGATGGATGGAGGGAACTGGGAGGGAGAGGGATGGAGAGAGGAATAAGGAGTTCAGGAACAAGTGTGGAGAAGGACAGGAGAGATAACTAGATAGTCATGAAAATGAATGGAAATCTTCAAGTGATAGGAATGGTGAGGTGGAAGGGGGCATCTCCATGACGAGAGAGAGACCTGGGATAAGAGAGGTGCCCAAGAATCAATGGGGGTGACCTTAGCTGTAACTCTTTACATTGGGGATATAAAACCTGAAGAGGCCACCTCCTATAGCCAGGCAGGAACCCCAGTAGAGCAATAGAGACACCAAACCACCCACAAAGCTTTCAATCCAAAATTTATCCTGTCTACAAGAAATGCAGGGGCGGGGATGGAGCAGAGACTGAGGGGATGGCCAACCAATAACTATCTCAACTTGAGGCCCATCCCATGGGCAAGCACTAATCTCTGACACTATTAATGATACTCTGCTATGCTTGCAGACAGGAGCATATTGTCCTCTGAAAGGCTCCACCCAGCAGCTGACTCAGACAGATACAAACATCCACAGCCAAACAGTGAATGAAGCTTAGGGACTCCTATGGAAGAATAGGAGAAAGGATTGCAGACCCAAAGGAAATAGGAACTCCACCGGAAGATCAATAGAGTCAACTAACCTGGACCCTTGAGGCTTTCAGAGTCTGAACCACCAACTAAAGAACATACGCGGGCTGGACTTAGGCTTTCTTGCACATATGTAGCAGATGCACAGCTTGGTCTTCATGTCGGTCCTGAACAACTGGAATGGGGCTATCCCAAAAGCTGTTGCTTGTATGTGGGATATGTTCTACTACCTGAGCTGCCTTATCTGGCCTCAGTAGGAGAGGAAGTACCTAGCTTTGTAGAAACTTGAAGTGCCAGGGTAGAAGGAATAACCAGGGAGGGGGAGGGGAGGGGGAGGGGAGGGGGAGGGGAGGGGGAGGGGAGGGGCCCACCCACTCAGAGGAGAAGGGAAGAGGGATGGGGGAAAGATTGTGGAAGGAGGTGACTGGGATGGGGTCAGTGAGCAGGATGTGAAGTGAACAAGTACAAAAGATCAAAATACTAAAAAAAGAAAAATAATAATCACATTGGTGGCATATGTTTTAATTCTAGTACTCAAAAGACAGAGACAAGAGGATCTCTGTGAATTCAAGGCCAACCTGGTCTACAGTGCAAGTTCCAAGCCATTCAAAGGTACATGGTGAGACTGTCTCAAGTGGAAAAAAATATTGAAGGATCTGAAAAGAAACCTCTACAAAGTAGAAATGCAAACGGCTAAGAGATATTTTTAAATGTTTAACATCACTAATCATTAGGAAACACAAATTGAAACAAAAGGACATTACTTCATCCCAGTTAATTTATCTGTTATCAAAAAGAGAGAACAGCTGTTTATGAAGATGGATAGAAAAAGGTATCCTTGCACGCTTAGAGAAATGTAAACTAGTATGACCACTATGAAGTTAAAACTGTAATTACTACGTGACCCAGAAGTTCCTTTTGTGGATATACACCAAACGAAGATAAAATCAACACCTTCTAAAGATGTCTACACTGCCATTCATGTTCATTGTAGAATTTTTGTTTAACTATGAACAAACAGTAGAAAATGTGATACTTCTACACAATGGGGTGTCATTCATTCTTTTAAAAGGAAGAAATATAGCATTTATCAGGTGTATTTGGAAAATATGTCAGGTGAAATGAGCCAGACAAGAAAAACATTGCATGACCCCATTTATATGTGGAATCTTTTTTTTTTAAGTCAAATGCCCAGAGATAATGAAATGGTGGTTAATGACGTAAGGCATACAAGGAAATGAGAGATGTAGGTCAGAGTATACAAAGTAGCAGACAATTTGGATGAAGAAGTCTAGAGGTCTAATGTTTAACTTAAAGGGGATTATAAATTTAAAAATAAATTGTATTAGATATTACTATGTTTTTTTTGGCGTGTGTCTTTTTTTTTAATTTTTATTTTCTATATTCTATGTTTACATTCCAAAGGCTTTCCCCTTTCCCAGTTACCCCCCACCATATGTCCCATAATTCCTCTCCCCCCATGCTATTCCCCACTCATTCCCCCCATGATTTCTCTGTTCTGGGTCTACAATACTGGATCCAATCTTTACAGGCCCAGGGTCCTCTCCCTTTTTTCTTCTTGAGAGTCATTTGACTTGCTAATTGTGCCTTGAGTATTTAGGGCTTCTGGGCTCATTAATATCCACTTATCAGTGATTGCATTTTGTGTGTATTCTTTTGTGATTGGGTTAGCTCACTTAGGATGATAGTTTCCAGATCTAACCATTTACCTACCTAGAAGTAGAGGGTGGGAGGAACTTGGGAGGAAGAGAAGGGGGGAAGGGAAAAGAAGGGAAGAATCAGGCATGAGAGAAGTTGAAGGAGATGTACTAATGATCAGGAAATTGAACAGAGGTGTAGCAATGTGGGTGGGGAACTGGGGGTAGCAACCAGAAAGTCCCAGATGGCAGGAAAGCAAGAGACTCTCAGGACCCCATGGGGATGACATTAGCTGAAATACCCCACAAAAAGGGAGGGAGAACCTGTCGATACCATATCCAGAGGTTAGGAATGGGCCCCGGTTGAGGAATGGGGCCACCCACCCATCTCCAAAATCTTAACCCAAAATTACTCCTGTCTAAAGGAAATACTGGGACAAAGTGTGAAGCAGAGACTGAAGGAAAGGCCATCCAGAGATTGCCCCACCTGGGGATCCATCCTACATGCAGACAACAAACCCAGACAATATTGCAGATGCCAAGAAGTGCTTGCTGATAGGAGCCTGATACACCTGTCTCCTGAGAGGGTCTTCCAGTTCCTGACAAATACAGAGGGGGATATTCTCAGCCAACCATTGGACTGAGCTCAGGGACCCCCAAAGGAAGAGCTAGAGAAAGGACTGAAGGAGATGAAGGGGCCTTATCTGGCATCAATGGGAGATGAGACCTTTGGTCCTGTGAAGGCCTGATGGCCCAGTGTAGGGGAATGGGGCCACCCACCCATTCCTAGGGTGTTGAGGTGGGAGTGGGTAGGTGGGTGGGGAGCCCCTAATAGAAGCAGGGTAAGGGGGACTGGGGTGGGGGTTTGCATAGAGGAAACTGGGAAAGGTGATAACATTTGAAATGTAAATAAATAAATTTTTAAAAGAATATTTGGGCTATATAAGAAGTAGAGTTTAGCTGCTCTTACCACAAAGACAGTAATTGTGAGATATATGGTAATATACTTCAGTATGGTAACCATTTCACTACCATATCATGTTATATATACATAATAAATTTTATTTTTAAAAGACAAATAACTGCCGGGCGGTGGTGGTGCACTCCTGTAATCCCAGCACTCTGGGAGGCAGAGGCAGGCAGATTTCTGAGTTCGAGGCCAGCCTGGTCTACAGAATGAGTTCCAGGACAGCCAGGGCTATACAGAGAAACCCTGTCTCCAAAAAAACCAAATCCAAAAAACCAAAAAAAAAAAAAAAGACAAATAACATGATAGGTGATCTTTGAATTACATGAGACTGAAGAGATATATCACAGTCTTAACTGTGGACAAAAAAGTTCCCTTTTTTTTGAGGTAAGGTTTTGTTGTATATCCTAGGATAGTCTGGAGTTCATTATGTAGCCAAGTATGGCCTCTAACTCATGACACACTGACTGGGGAAGAGGGACTGAAACTTCAACCAATGTGTCTGACTATGTGACTGACCCTTCACCTGTTCTAGGTGAATTGTATTCCCGTACCCAAATTATTGTATCCCCCCTTCCCAAATAGGGTGAATATCACCTTATTAGAAAACATGATCTTTACCAAGTTAAAATCATCCTGTTGAGAAACAGTATCTTTACTAAGTTAAAGTAAAGCCATTAAGACAGGCAATTGTTAATATGACTGGTATCCTTATAAAAGGAGATACTATGCTGGGTGGTGGTGGTGCACACCTTTGATTCCAGCACTTGGGAGGCAGAGGTAGATTGATCTCTATGTGTTTGAAGCCAGCGTGGTCTAAGGACCTAAGGAACAGCCAAGGTGCTCCACGGAGAAACCCTGTCTCAAGAAACAAACAAAAGTAAAAATAAAAGGACTCTGTTGGTACCTTGATTTCAGATGGTAACCTCTCAAAGTTGGAATCAACAAAATTCTGTTAGGAAAGTGTTTTTCTGAGTTGTTCCCCAAACTTTAGTGTATATGGAGAGCATATCTTCTGACAGCTCTATTGGTATACCTGGCATGGAGCTTGCTTCCCATCCACAAAACCAGTTTTTAAAGTATCTTAAATAAATGATGCTATGTGAAAGGCATACAGTGCAAGGTTTATTTTCTTTCCATGAACCAGCCTTGCCCCCAACAAACTACACCCGTTGAAGTCATCACTGTCTCTTACATGACTAATTGAAATGTCTCTTGCCTTCAAGAGACATATCTACTCTTAACTTCCCACATAAATGTGTTCTCAATAGAGGATTGATAGTTCTTGAAAATCACAAATCTAATCATTTTCCCCCTTGGTTAACATAGTCCACAAGTTTTTGGTAAATACCACAGAACCATACACTACTATTTTACATAACACTTTGTGATACCTAGTAGTGTTTCTTCTTGATCACCACTTTATTCTCTAAGCTATGTAGGACTGGGCACAAAATAGTTCTTCAGCAAATAATTATTAAATGAATGAACTCCAAACATGGTGCTATAGACCTAGGTTTTAAATAACACTCTCAGGAGATATTGCTTCTTTATTGGTTTATAATGAACCCAATATCCAGGATTTTCTCACCACAAACTTGCTTGTTAGGAACAGCTAGATGCATATACATGGCCTCTAATCGGAAACATAGGCTACCAGGAAAGGTTTAGTTCCTGGCTTTTAAGGCAAATGTGACAAATGTTCTATCCAGACATTATGCTATGTACTTGGATGTGAGACTAACTAGATAATGACTTTAATGTAGAGCATACCAAAGATGAGAATTTGTTAATCAGTAGGATGGACAATTCGACAATCGAGGCTGAAGCTGGACCACTTTATTTCTGCACTCAGTCAAGCTTGCACAGTAAAATAAACCTGGCAGGGTTATAACAAGTTTCACTTCTTTGGCGTTAGAATTCACTCTAATAAAATCAAGTGGTCTGTCTGGATTGTATCCATTGCCAAAAGACAATGAAATGTACTGGGAAACATCCTGAAAGTATCTGAGGCTGTAAAGAGATGCCTTTGATTGAAACTTTTTCTGGCAAGAGTGATTAATGTCCCTTTGTTTCAATGGCCTTGGCTCCCTGCCCCTCTGCAGTGGTGAAATCGCTAAGCTATGAAATCATTTCCTTTCCATGTGCACAGGATGGGTCAGTAACCTGCCTCCACAGCCAGGCATTCCAACTCAGACTGAGAGGGCAAAATCAACAGCTATCTTAATTTCAAATCCTAAGTTTTGATCTTTCAGTATTGTCATTTCAGCAATAGCAGTTTTGATTTTGTTTTTCTTACTTAATTGGCTTTAATAAAAAAAAATTGTAGGCCTCTTCCTTTCTTGACCCATAGATTTGATACACACTGTCCTGCCCAAGGATTTGTTTGCTTACATTCTAATTGTTCTGATTGCTTATAGACCCTGATATCACTCTGAGCTTTTTTAGTGGCCCTATAAGACACCTTTAGGAGATGAGTTGGATTAAAGGAAAATGAAGAGAAAAACTGTACCTATGAATCTATCTCCAAATAGCATGTGATCTAGCCCAATTTTTTTCACTAGTACATATGAAAAAAAGTTAATTAGAAATGGAACTATCTTGGGAACATCTGGATTACAAGCAAAATCGCAGAATCCAAGATACAGTCAGTGAACACCAACTAGCATCTATTGCTTTTTGGAAACTTAACCTATGCTGACAAAGATTTTATGCTTTATTACAGCAGGCATGTTTCATATCTTGGTTTCTAAAGTACAACAGATATTTTTAATAGACTTATCATATAAGACACTCTCAAAGCATCACTGCTCATCAAATAATAGGCTGAAATGGGTGCAGCTACACAATGACAGTATGAAGGATTGTTGCAGTGGCACAATTCCGTATATAAGCCTCAGAAATAGCTAAACAAATCTACATGGTGATGAGCTACCAATGTGTACACCTGTATACACAAGTGTACATGCAACCAGAGCTACCTACAGTAGATATTAATTGGTAACAATGTCCATTGTTTGTTTGAGAGATGCTAATACAAAAGAAACTTGGAAAAGGTTACATTGGCCTCCCGTATGTTCCTTCTTATAACTTTCTGTGAATCTAATGATTTTAAAATAATGAATCTTCATCTAGTCATGATTATACTTAAAACATGTAAGTAAAGTGTGTCAATAAAATTCCTGCAATTAAAAAATAAAATAAAATAAAATAATGAATCTTAAAAAGACACAGAATCCAAAATAATTTTAAAATATACACTCCATGTTATAGAAAAACCCTAAAAGGTGAAACAAGTAAAAAAAAATAAATAATAAAATTAAAAACAAAAGTGTTGGACTTCAGTCCAAAAGCATCAACCATTACTTTAAATGGAAATTTGCTCAATATTGTAGTGAAAGGTACTTAGATGACTATCATGGGCTAAACCTTAGGATATGTACAACTGCAGTGCTGACATCAGTCCAGTGAGCTAAGTTCATAACTGCCAGGAGGTTTGAAGTGAAAGAGAATGAAGTTAGAGAGGTAGCAGTGGACAGATAAAGGAAGACTAATAGATTACATAATTAATAGGACTTGGTCACCAGCTGGATGTATACCACAAGGGAAATAAAATACACTATCCACTAAGCTATCTATCTCCTTAGCCCCTTCTCTTAATTTTAATTTTCTCATTTATTTGAAGCAATGTTCTTGAATATTGTGAACACAGAAGAAAGACACCTGATGTCAACTTCTGGCCTCTACACACATGTGTTAGCATACATGTGTGCCCATACAAATGCACACACTTATGCACACCACATGTACACACACACACACACACACACAAGTTCACACACAAACAGAGAAATTTAAATTAAAACAAGGGGAAAAGCCAGAGGTACAGTAAGAAGATGATACATCCTTTAAGTTAGTTGATGGGTTTTCAAGATAGCTTAAAGCTGTACCATAAATGTTTTCAGACTAGTTGCTATTATCCTACCCTGAGATTTCCTGGGAAGTACTTGAAACAAATGTAGTGGCATAGCGAGACATCCTCAAAGCCATGTGTTAGAGTACTTTCAGCAAATTCTGTTTTATCGTGTAGAACTATCAAAGCTGTTTTCCAAAATTTACTTCTATACTCCAATCATTTCTTTCACTTCACCTAAAAACTTTTCCTTTGGACTCAAGAAGGCACAGTGCAAAGAAGGAAAAGAAGAATAATATTTGCTCTTGTCTGATTTACTGACTCAATTTCCTTTTTAGGTCCTTCCCATTTATGTAACTCTGACTTTGAGTAAGTTTTCCCTATTTCATTTCTCTTATTCTTGTGCTTCTAATGATATGTACTTAGTAAATGCTGATTAGTGTTTAGGAAACCTAAATACTCAATTACTGACTGCAATTTGTAAGGCCTCCAAGAATCTTGGATGTGATCCCAAAACATGAAGTGAAAGAAAACACTTGCCAACAGCTTGGAAGTTTTCAGTTACTTCCAAAGACCAGCTTCTCTACACTGAGCTCCCATATTCTTTTTAGTTGTACCTTGAATGTACTCAGAAAGCTTAGTTATATTTATAAGTTGCATAAGGTGAAAAAAAATCATTGAGAGGGGAAAAAAACAGAATTCTGGTCAATCCTCCATTTTCTGCTGAGGTTTACTCTATTTCCTTGCCAAAGGGGTCACAGGACTCAAGGGCAGAGGGTTGGGAATTTCCAAGATCAGGTTGCATTGCTCCTCTCTGTCCTGGCTGAGTTCCAGTAGTCCAGGGATTTCTGGTGACTCTTCAGTCTGATGGTCTGTAACCTTCTGCTTCATTACTGATAGAGTTGGGACTTGTCCCAGGCATGGGATAGCTTCCTGTGATTGTGCTGGAGATGACCTGGCCCCTAGGATCTAATCCCATGGTTTGTCAACAAAGGAGAGGGAAATCTTGTATCTCTGCAGTGATGTAGGACTTTAGAGGAAAAATCCTGAGACTATATGTTCAGCAGAGATAAAGTGAGCCAGGAGACTGTGTTCAAGCGTAGCCACACTACATGACATGCATTTGACATTCCTTATGTATTGTTTCTCATTATTCCTTGAATGTTAGTCGTAGCAGTCAATAAGAGGTGCGGCATAGAGTCCCAGAGGTTATAAATTTGTGTCACCAGTCACCATATGTTATATTCCAGCATCAAGATGCAAAATGGGTTGGAATGAAAAATTAAAGCCAACTCAGGAACAACCTCACCTTAAAACTCTGATAAAAACTATGATTAGGTCTGAAATGCAATGGAAACACAAAAGAAATAAAGTTTGAACAGATTCAAAGATGGTTAATACAGACTCTGGAATAACAGAACTGACCTTATAATAGACACTACCAGTATGAGAGAGGGGAAGATCCTTTAAACAAATGTACTTTCAAAGGCACAAAATCATAAGAATATCCTTTCTTTTGTGGTACATGTATTCTGTGAGAGGTTGACACTGAAAATCTTTCTCAACCTCCACTTTATTTTTTGAGACAGGGTCATTCACTAAACATGGAGCTCGTAAATTCAGGTAGGCTAGCCGGCTAGCAAATCCCAGGGATCTGTCTTCCCCTTTATCCACCTCCCAGAGCTAAGATTATAGGTGTGCATCAACATATCTGGCTTTTTCATGTGGGTACTGGGGATGAATCTCAGGAGAAGAACTAAATGTTAATATGTGGGACTGTAGTGTGAGACATTCTGTAGCCTGATTGAGCAAGGCCACTCTGAAGACCCAATAGAACATTCTACAAGGGATGGAACACATGAGCTATGTTCCCAGACTGCTGACTACTCAACTCCATAATCCTGTGGTTATCAGTCACGTATGGCCAGGTAACCCAGCTTACTATAAAAAAAAAAAAGGCTTCTTGCCCCCCCCCTTGCTCTCTCTCACCCCTCTCTTATCTCTCCCGCCCTTCTCTGGCCTCTTATCCCTCTCTGCCCTCTCTTACCCCCCTCTCTCTGTTCCCCCTCTCTCCATTCTTTCCCCTCTTTCCACGTGGTCATGGCCAGCTCTCATGCCTCTATCTCCTCTTTTATCTTTATTTCTCTATCTCCTTTTCGCTTTTTAATCTTATAATAATAAAGCATTAAATTTATGAACTGTCTCTTCTTATCAAAACCTGCTGCTTAGAAGCATGGAGCAGGCCTCAGTGTTTCCAGCCACCAGGGAAGGATTGAGCCTCCTCTCCGCCAAGCAGCTTCTTCTACAGGTACCTGGGGCCTTCTGCATGGCCTGGCCTTCTGGGCAAAGACCTCCACGTCTCGTGCCCTGTAGGTACTGGGGCGCCCTGTGTCCCAATCCCAGTGCGGTGCACGGGCCTGCTAGTGTCCATAATCCCCCTAGGCGGGCTCTGCCTGCCCGAGTTCTCCTATGCAGGACCCTGGCCCCTGCTTCTTTTTTCCCCACAGTTATAGATATAGAAGAAATATAAGAATTCCATACCAAAGGCATAGAAAATATTTTTAGGGATTAATTCAGGTCTCCATACTTGTACAGCATGCATTTAACTGACAGAGCTATCTCGCAGCCCAAGCGCATATTTTTTAAAAGTACTCTCACACCAACATGTTGATAAAAATAACAACAATATTCACATAACATGAAGGTCCTTACTGTCATTCAGTTGTATAGTGACAAATGGTTAATATACTCAAGTTTATATACATATATATATATATTCTATTAGAATAAGAAATGAAAAAGAAATGTAATTTTCTCCCCTCTAAAAGGATTATCATAAGCAAAGTAACAACATATCCTGGAGTAACATAGACTCCCCAAAACACGCACTTATAGTTGAAAACACATATGTCCCAGAATTGCATATAATGCTTTAGATAGGTGATTACATAATTTGATATTCTCTGTGAACCCCCACATGAAATATAAATTCTTCTTATACCATACACTGTAGAGACTAAGGTACAAGGAACTTAAACAACTTGTCTATAGGCACAAGCTACTAATAAACAAGCAATTTAATTTATAAGTTGTTATCTCAAGGCTTGCTTTGGTACAAGACAGTCTCTGATTCTCATTGTCTCTCCCTGTTCTAGCTTTTTCCTCAAACTCTGTACCTCCTTGTCTCACTGCTATAAGAAAAACTATTATCCATGATATAGTTAGCACCCCTCCGGGTTAGACTCTTTTTATCCACTGAAATCCTTCAGAAAATTCTTGTCAAATGTGTAACATCTCTAAGGGAAGATGAGATATATAACTAATATAAGGTTTCCTCCCACAAATTAATGGTCTTTCTTGATTTTAGATACTTTTTATTCTTTTGAATGAGACCACAGAGATGAATTATACAAACATATAATAAAAATCCTATATTAATTTCATTTTTATATCTTTCTCAGAAGCATCTTTTTTTTGGTGTTTTGAGACAGGGTTTCTCTGTGTAGCCCTGGCTGTCCTGGAACTCACTCTGTAGACCAGGCTGGCCTCGAACTCAGAAATCTGCCTGCCTCTGCCTCCCAAGTGCTGGGATTACAGGCGTGCGCCACCATGCCCGGCCAGAAGCATCTTTTTAAGTTTTGTCTACCACATAGTAAGCCAAACAGGAGTATCTTGTTTAATTTTGTATTTTTCTGATGCCCAATAAGGCTAGATATTATTTTCTATGTGTAAAGTCCTCTCAAATACATCTGTAAACTGTTAGTTGTGTGTTTTAGAATTATTATGTTGCTCTTATAATAATTGATAAACTGTATTTCTTAATTGCCACATGTGATATGAAAATGTTTTCATACTTTATCATACATTTTTAAATTTAGATGACCTTGAGAAAAAACTAGAATGTTATATTTATGTATTTATTCTACATCTATATCATCTATATTTTTGGAGGACCCAGGGTAAGGCACTGTGAAGGAGTTCCATAATTCAAAAAAGAATATGGATACTTTCTGTTCTTGTACAAAAAAAATCTGGCCAAGGTTAAAGTAAGGACTTTTGGATTAATGTCATTGGCAGAGGAAATTTCAAGACAGCCTAGTAATTGATTCTGTCATGTGGTTATTAGTGTTCACTCTTATGCAGAGTTATAAAGAAAAGGAGCAAACTGAGCAAAGGAAAATACAAAATTTACAATTTTGGGAGAAAAGTAATGGCATTGAGCTAAGTCTAGTGGTCCAGGTTAGACTCCCCCCCCTCAAAAATTAGTAAAGCCTAATACTAAATGTAAAAAAGGGAATGGTAACCTCAGGGCAGAATCCACCCAACTAAGCTTATATTTTGTGAAAATGAATTAGAGAAAAACTTAAGCCATGAAGGAAACTATTGAAAAAAGAAAGCTGGTGAAAATGTATTTGGATGAGGGGGCCAAGTTCCAGCTGCAGAAAACAGAAGAACTTGGCTAATTCAGCCATGTGATTCTGGCTTTAGAGTCAAGGATATAATAAAGAGGTTATACAATCTCCATCCACAACTAAAGAAAACCTCTGAAGCCAGGCATATGTCAGGGGTGTACATGGAGATCCAGAGAGGCCACTTCAAGAAGCTGTGAAGGTGAAGTCTGGATTTTGTTAGTGATCCAAAGATATCAGAGCTGTGGGATACCTGCCAAGGAATGCAATAGAGCAGGTATGGAATCAGTAAAAGAAAGAGAGAAAAGTATGTTACAGTCAATAAAGCTGAAAGGAGTGGAAGATCAGACATGAAGATGCAGAAATCGAAGTTTACCCTGCTGGTTTTCAGCCTTGCTTTGATACAGTATTTCCTCATTATGTTCCCTTTTCTTCCTTTTGG
This sequence comes from Apodemus agrarius, assembly GCA_964023405.1. Classification (NCBI taxonomy): domain Eukaryota; kingdom Metazoa; phylum Chordata; class Mammalia; order Rodentia; family Muridae; genus Apodemus; species Apodemus agrarius. Next base: position 148,624,719 of record OZ030010.1, read on the forward strand.
AATGGTAATATATATCCTGTGACAGTATATGTTGGAATTATGTAATCAGCTCTTTGATTTTTACTTAAAGGGTTTAGACTTAAGAGATTACTGTGAGTCTTAGAAGAGACTTTGAACTTTGAACTTTGAAGTTGGACTGAATGCATTTTTGCATTATGATATGGCCTATGGGGGTCAGGGATTGTAATATAGTGGTTTGAATAAGAACAGCCCCACAGGCTAATACATTTGAATGCTTAGTCATCAGGGAGTGACATTTCTTGAGAAGAATTAAGTGTGGCCTTGTTGGAGTGTTGGAGGAAATGTGTTACTGGGAGTGCGTTTTGAAGTTTCAAAAGCCCAAATGAATCCCAATAGTTCTTTCTTTTGCTAATGCCTGTGGATCCAGATGTAGAACTCTCAGCTCTTTCTCCAGCACCATGTCTGTCAGTGTCCTGCCATGCTCCCACCATGATGACAATGGACTAAACCTCTGAAACTGTAAGCAAGCCCTAATTAAATGCTTTCCTTTATAAGAGTTGTCATGGTCATGGTGTCTCTTCACAGAAATAGAATGCCAAGACACTGCAAGGGAGGAAAGTCAAATCATTTATAGACAGGCTTATCTGAATAACAGCTGATTATTCACTGGGAACATTAAATCCAAGAAGCCTTGAAAAGATGCATTTTACATTCTGAAAGACCACAATTACCAACCTAGACTATTATTCCCAACAAAGCTATTCATTAAAAGTAAAAGTAAAATAAAAGCTTTCTATAATAAAAACATATTAAAGGAATTTCTTACCACTAAGCCACTTCTATAGAAGACGCTGGAAAGAATACTTTGCTGAAGGCAAGGATAAATACACCTAATAGGCAACACTAGTTAAAAAAACAATACTAGGACAATTCTCCAACAAAGGTCCAAGAGGAGTGAAAAATGGCTTCATGATTAAGAACACTTGCAGTTCTTCAGAGGACCCTTACTGCACCCATACTAGGCTGCAAATAACCACCCATAACTCCAGCTCCAGAAGATCTAACACTCTCTTCTCATTTCTGTGGGCATTCACACACACATGGCATACATAAATACACACAAACATATACTGTAACAAATATTTCTAAGTCTGAAAAAACATTTCTAAATAACAAAATAATAGGAATTAATTCTTGTCTTTCACTAATAATTCTAAATATTAATTGTCTCAATTCTTCAATAAAAAGACACAGACTAGAAAATTGGATTAAAAAACAGGATCCATCTTTCAAAAATGCCTATTTGTTTGTTTGTTAATACATTTATTTATATACTTATTTTATGTATGCAGGCACATGCACACTCATAGCACATGTATACAGTGCCCAAAGGGGCTAGAAAAGGATGTCAGATCCCTTGAAATTGGAGTTAGAGATGGTTGTGAGATGCTTTACATGGATGCTGGGAACTAAATCTGGGTCCTCTGGAATAGCAGTTAGCATATGCTTTTAACAACTATAACATCTCTTCAGCATTGGAGTATTAGATATAAAAACAAATACTAACCCCAACACAGTGACAGTGCATCCTGAAAAGAAAATAGAAACATTGTAGTTAAGTGATGTTGGTAAACAAACGTACGTACAGATACCTATAGAACATTATCCTTAAACACTAAAGAGTATACATTCTTCTCAGAAGTCCACAAAACTTTTTCCAAAGTCAACCATACAGTAAGACACAAAATGAATATCAGCAAATATAGTAATAATGAAATAACATTCTGTATTCTACCTAACTATAATGGAATAAAGATAGCTATCAAACATCAAATTACAGGAAGTTCAAAAACTCATAAACAAAATGACACATTTTTTAATGATAAGTGTATTGAAAAAATAAAAGAAATTCCTACAACTGAATGAAAAATACAACATACCAAAATTTATGGGATTCAATGAAGGCAGTTCTAATAAGAAAGTTTATGGTGATAAGTGCCTACACCAAAAACATCAGATAGAACCCAAATAAACAACTTAATACTTCAGTCTATGCCCTTGGAATATAAAAAAGAACAAATAGTGCCCCAAAACAGCAAATGTAGAGAAATAATCAAGATCAGAGCCTACTCAAATTAGTAAAATTAAATGTGAAAAGGGAAATACTATAATCGATAGCAGTGAAGTTTAGAAAATCATAATAAAATACTTTAAACACATCTATTCTGCTAAATTAGGAAACTTAAGAGAGCTGGGTAGTGGTGGCATATGCCTTTAATCCCAGCACAAGGGAGGCAGAGGCAGGCAGATTTCTGAGTTCGAGGCCAGCCTGGTCTACAGAGTGAGTTCCAGGACAGGCAGGACTACACAGAGAAACCCTGTCTTGAAAAACAAAAACAAAACACAAAACACAAAAAAGAAAACATAAGAGAAATAGATAAATTTCTCAGTGCATACAATATACAAAATTAACACAAGATGAAGAAATAATTTAAACAAATCCATAACTACCAAAGGGATTGAAAGATTAACAAAATTATCCCAACTTAAAAACAAACAAAAAAACCCAAACACACACAAAAAAAACTGGAACCACATGATTTCACTACAAAATTCTACCAGAATGTCAAAGAACCAACATTTATTCCATAAAAATAGAAAAAGAAGGCTCCTAATTTTTTTATGAAACCATGACTACCCTAACACCAATACACTAGTACCAACACACACACACACACCAAGAAGCAATAATGCACGAGAGAGACATACACACAGAGAGAATTATAAACCAGTCTCCTTATTGAATACATATTTAAAATTTCTAAATAAAATATTCACAAATAAAATTTAAGGTCATATCAAAAAGATCATTTGTCATGACCAATTTGGCTTCATTCCATGGATTTAGGAATAGTTCAACATATGTAAATCAATAAATGTTACTCTCACTTAAACAAATGGGAAAAAAATCACATAATTGTCTCTACAGTTGCCTAAAGGATCTCTTGGAAAATTCAACATTCCTTCATGATAAAAAAAAATCAAGGAGAGGCTAGGGATGGAGGGACTATATCTCAATATAATAAAAGCAATGTACAACAAGTTATTTAAAAACATCATTCTAAGTGGAAAAAATCCAAAGATCAACCACTAAGATCAGGAATAAGACAAGGATGCAAACTCTCTCCATTTCTATTCAATATAGTACTTGAAATCTACATATAACCATAACATAAGAGAAGAAAATAAAAGGGACAGAAGTAGGAAAGGAAAAAAGCAAGGTATCTCAATTTTCAGATGATGTGATTCTATACATAAAATACCCTAAAGAGTCCACTAAAAAACTTTCAGATCTGATAAACATATTCAGTAAAGTGGCAAAATACAAAATTAACTCACAAACATCATCATTCCTTTTTTATTAGATATATTTTTATTTACATTTCAAATGATTTCTCCTTTCCTGTTCGCCACCCCCCCAAATTCCCATAAGCCATCTCCCCTCCCCCATGCTCCAATCAACCCTCTCCCTCTTTCCTATCCTGGTATTCCCCTACATTGCTGCATGGAGCCTTCCCAGGACCAGGGGACTCTCCTCCCTTTGAAGTCCAACAAGGCCATCCTCTTCTGCCTATGCATCTGGAGCCATGGGTAACTCCATGTGTACTATCTGGTTGATGTTTTTGTCCCTGGGAGCTCTGGGAGTACTGGGTGGCTCATATTGTTCTTCCTCCTATAGCGCTGCAAACCCCTTCAGCTCCTTGGCTCCTTTCTCTAACTCCTCCATTGGGGACCCTGTGCTCAGTCCAGTGGCAGGCTGAGAGTGTCCCCCTCTGTATTTGTCATGCACTAGCAGAGCCTCCCAGGTGACAGCTATATCCAGTTCAAGTCAGCAAGTACTTGTTGGCATCCACAACAGTGTCTGGATTTTGTAACTGTATATGGGATAGATCCCTAGGTAGGGCAGTCTCTGGATGGTCTTTCCCTCAGTCACTGCTCCACACTTTGTCTCTGTATCTCCTTCTGTGGGTATTTTGGTCCCCCCTTTTCCCCCCATGGACATTTTATTGCTTTTCTACTTTTCATCAGGGTTGGGTTGCCATGGTAATAAAGTAGGCTATCTTGTTGGATTTCACCTTTGCTGTCTAGCTTCATATGGTTCCCCGCTCAGAGCAAACATGGTGGATGCTGCACACATACAGATGTCTGATTTTGTATTTCCTCCTTGAGCCTGTTTGGCAGCAGGTCTCCCGGGACAGTGGAAGTGGCACTTCACAAACAGGCACTCATCTTTCTCTCTAATGGCCACCCTCATGTGTCTCACTTGTTCTGTGATCTCTCTTTTAAGAAGGAAGCTGCTACTCTCGAAAGAATTATTTTCCATTAAAAAGCAAAGTCTTGTAACATTTCAATTAACTTAGTTGTCAAATCGGTTCTAAATACATCACAGTTACAAGTTACCCATCGTTCATGCATAAAACAAATAAAACGATCAAAAGAGCACATAGTCATCACAAGAGGTATAAAAACATTTTTAGCTTTAAATCTCTTACTAATTCAAATAATTTTTTTCTATTAAATGTAAAATATGAACCATTTAAAAAGATAAAGCATTAGACATTAAATATTTGTTGAAGGGTCAAAAGCACATAAAATATAAAATGTTTACAGTAAAAGATACATAAATGTACATATATCACCAACTGTCATATTACAGCTGGGAAAAAATAATAACCAGAACAACCCACACTTCTTGTTACATGTCTTTCCTATTCTTTCCTTCTTGACAATTAAAGTATATTTTGACTCATAAGTTGAAATAATTTTGAGTTCTAAAATTTAATTCTGCCATATTTATTAGCAAACTGTTGTATCTCCAATAGTGTTCAATTCATCACTTTCTTTCTTTAAAGTTTTTAATACAAAAAGCTTTTAACCTCTAACTTGTAGTTAAAGTATAATTTGTGCATTGTTCATAATACAGATTTTCAGACATTAAAAAGAATCACAGATTGCAACCAGGACACAGCTGGAAAGGTGCAGGTAGAGACTCTGTCTGGGGCTAGAGCAGGGAGATCTGCTAAGCTCTCGCTCCCAGGCGGGCCCAGGCGCCTAGGCTCTGCTGCACGTCCCTGCGAGCTTAGGCCCTGCACCAAGGCAGCCGGAGCCACCCAGCTACCCAGGACCCCGGACCAGCGATAGCAGCAAGCCTCCATATAGCAACCAGGACACAGCTGGAAAGGTACAGGTACACAGACTCATTCTGGGGCTAGAGCAGGGAGATCTGCTAAGCTCTCGACCCCAGGCGGGCCCAGTGGGGGGGCTCCTAGCCTCTGCCGCACGTCCCTGCGAGCTTAGGCCTTGCACCAAGGCAGCTGGAGCCACCCAGCTCCCCAGGACCCCGGACCAGCGATAGCAGCAGGCCTCCATATTGCAACCAGGACACAGCTGGAAAGGTGCAGGTAGAGACTCTGTCTGGGGCTAGAGCAGGGAGATCTGCTAAGCTCTCGCCCCCAGGCGGGCCCAGGCGCCTAGGCTCTGCTGCACGTCCCTGCGAGCTTAGGCCATGCACCAAGGCAGCCGGAACCAGGACCCCTGACCAGCGATAGCGGCAAGCCTCCATATTGCAACCAGAACACAGCTGGAAAGGCACAAGTAGACAGATTCAATCAGGGGCTACCACGTGGGGGGATCTGCTAGGCTCTCGCTACTAGGCAGGCCCAGCAGCGCCTGCCAAGGCTCTGCTGCACTCCCCTACACTTCCCGGAGACCTCAGGCCATGCACAAAGTCAGCGGGTGGCAGAGAGCTCGTGATCCCGTTGAGCAGCAATCACGCATAACCACCAGTAGAGAAACAACAGGTAATCCCAGCCTCACAGGAGATTCACCAGCCAGTGACAACAAGGTCAACTAACACCAGAAATAACCAGATGGCAAAAGGTAAACGAAGGAATGTCACTAACAGAAATCAAGGCAACATGACAGCATCTGAACCCAGTTCGCCAACAACAGGAATCCCTGGATACCCCAAAACACCAGAAAAACAAGACTTGGATATAAAATCACTGGTCAGGATGCTGGTAGCTGAACACATAGAAAAATCTCGTAAAAAAATAGAGGAGAAAATGGATCAAAAGTTAGAAGCCTTTACAAGGCAAATACAAAAATCACTTCAAGAAATGCAGGAGAAGATGGATCAAATAGAAGAAGACAATAAGGAAGAAAGACAAAAATCACTTAAAGAAATACAGGAGAACGTGGGCCAACAAGTAGAAGCTATGAAAGAGGAAACACAAAAATCTATTAAAGAAATACATGAAAACACAATCAAGCAAGCGAAAGATCTGAGCATATCCATCCAGGTACTAAAAACAGAAGTAGAAACAACTAAGAAATCGCAGAGGGAGACAACATTGGAGATAGAAAACCTTGGGAAGAAATCAGGGGCCATAGATGCAAATATCAACAATAGAATACAAGAGATAGAAGACAGAATATCAGAAGCCGAAGATACCATAGGAACCATTGATTCAACAGTAAAAGAAAATACTAAATGCAAAAAGGCTGTAACCCAAAACATCCAGGAAATCCAGGACACAATGAGAAGACCAAACCTAAGGATTATAGGTATAGACAAGAATGAAGATTTACAAGTTAAAGGGCCAGCAAACATCTTCTACAAAATTATGGAAGAAAACTTCCCCAACCTAAAGAGAGAGATGCCCATGAATATACAAGAAGCATATAGAACCCCAAACAGACTGGATCAGAACAGAAATACATCCCGTCACATAATAATCAAAACTCCAAATGTAATAAACAAAGAAAGAATATTAAAGGCAGCAAGAGAAAAAGGCCAAGTAACTTATAAAGGAAGACCTATCAGAATAACACCAGACTTCTCACCTGAGACCATGAAAGCTAGAAGATCCTGGGCAGGTATCATGCAAACTCTAAGAGAACACAAACTTCAGCCAAAACTACTTTACCCAGCAAAGCTCTCAATCACCATAGACGGAGACATCAAGGTATTCCATGACAAAACCAAATTTGCACGATATCTTTCCACAAATCCAGCCCTACAAAGGATAATAGGGGGAAAACACCAAGACAAGGACAGAAACTACACCCGGGAAGAAGCAAGATAGAAACCTCCTCTCATCAAACCCAAAAGAAGGTAACCTCTCGAATATAAAAAAAATAAATAAAATAAATAAATATAATTTCAAAAATGTCTGGAGGTAATAATTACTATTCCTTAATATCTCTTAACATCAATGGACTCAATTCCCCAATAAAAAGACATAGATTAACAGACTAGATATGGAAACAGGACCCTACATTTTGCTGCATACAGGAAACACATCTCAGTGTTAAAGACAAACACTGCCTTAGAGTAAAAGGCTGGAAGACAATTTTACAAGCAAATGGTCTCAGGAAACAAGCTGGAGTAGCCATTCTAATATCAGATAAAATGGACTTCCAACCTAAAATCATCAAAAGAGACTCAGAAGGTCACTTCTTGCTGGCCAAAGGGAAAATCCACCAAGAAGAGCTCTCAATACTGAAAATCTATGCTCCAAATGCAAGGGCAACCTCATTCATAAAAGAAACCTTACTAAAGCTTAAAGCACACATTACACCGTACACAATAATTGTGGGTGACTTCAACACTCCACTCTCCTCAATGGACCGGTCAGGAAAGCAGAAACTAAACAGGGACACAGTGAAACTAATTGAAACTCTGGACCAATTGGATTTAACAGATATATATAGAACATTTCATCCTAAAGCTAAAGAATATACCTTTTTCTCAGCTCCACATGGTACCTTCTCCAAAATTGAGCTTATAATTGGTCACAAGACAGATGTCAACAAATACAAGAAGATCGAGCTAATCCCATGCCTCCTATCAGATCACCATGGAGTAAGAGTGGTCTTCAATAGCAACAAAAACAACAGAAAGCCCACATACACATGGAAACTGAACAATACTCTACTTAATGACACCTTGGTCAAGGAAGAAATAAAAAAAGAAATCAAAGACTTTTTAGAATTCAATGAAAATGAAGGTACAACCTACCCAAGTCTATGGGACACAATGAAAGCAGTGCTAAGAGGAAAACTCATAGCTCTAAGTGCATCAAAAAAGAAACTGGAGAGAGCATACACTAGCAGCTTAACGGCACACCTGAAAGCCCTGGAAGAAAAACAAGTTAATTCACCCAGGAGGAGTAGAAGACAAGAAATCATCAAACTCAGGGTTGAAATCAATCAAATAGAAACAAAGAGAACCATACAAAGAATCAACAAGACCAGGAGTTGGTTCTTTGAGAAAATCAACAAGATAGATAAACCCCTAGCCAGACTAACCAAAGGACACAGAGACAGCATCCAAATTAACAAAATTAGAAATGAAAAGGGAGACATAGCAACAGAAACTGAGGAAATTCAAAAGATCATCAGATCCTACTACAAAGGTCTATACTCAAAACAACTGGAGAATCTAGAGGAAATGGACAATTTCCTAGACAGATACCAAATACCAAAATTAAATCAGCATCAAATAGAGCAGCTAAATAGTCAAATAACCCCTAAAGAAATAGAGGGGGTTATAGAAAGCCTCCCAACGAAGAAAAGTACGGGACCAGATAGTTTTAGTGCAGAATTCTACCAGAACTTCAAAGAAGATATAACACCAATACTTTTCAAATTATTCCACAAAATAGAGACAGAAGGGATACTGCCCAACTCATTCTTTGAAGCCACAATTACGCTAATACCTAAACCACAAAAAGATCCAACAAAGAAAGAGAACTACAGGCCAATTTCTCCTATGAATATTGATGCAAAAATAAAATTCTTGCCAACCGAATCCAAGAGCACATCAAAACGATCATTCACCATGATCAAATAGGCTTCATCCCAGGGATGCAGGGATGGTTCAATATACGGAAATCCATCAATGTAATCCACTACATAAACAAACTAAAAGAAAAAAACCACATGGTCATCTCATTAGATGCTGAAAAAGCATTTGACAAAATTCAGCATCCTTTCATGCTAAATGTCCTGGAAAGAACAGGAATTCAAGGCCCATACCTAAACATAGTAAAAGCAATATACAGCAAACCAGTAGCCAACATCAAAATAAATGGAGAGAAACTTGAAGCAATCCCACTAAAATCAGGGACTAGACAAGGCTGCCCTCTCTCTCCATATCTTTTCAATATAGTACTTGAATTTCTAGCGAGAGCAATTAGACAACATAAGGAAGTCAAAGGGATACAAATTGGAAAGGAAGAAGTCAAACTATCATATTTGCAGATGATACGATAGTTTACTTAAGTGACCCAAAAAACTCCACCAGAGAACTTCTACAGCTGATAAACAACTTCAGCAAAGTGGCTGGTTATAAAATTAACTCAAGCAAATCAATAGCCTTCTTGTACTCAAAGGACAAGCAGGCTGAGAAAGAAGTTAGGGAAATAACACCCTTCACAATAGCCACAAACAACATAAAGTACCTTGGCATAACTCTAACCAAACAAGCGAAAGATCTGTATGACAGGAACTTCAAGTCCTTGAAGAAAGAAATCGAAGAAGACCTCAGAAGATGGAAAAATATTTCTTGTTCCTGGATTGACAGGATCAATATAGTAAAAATGGCCATCTTACCAAAAGCAATATACAGATTCAATGCGATCCCCATCAAAATCCCAACTCAATTCTTCATAGATCTAGAAAGAGCAATTCTCAAATTCATCTGGAGCAACAAAAAACCCAGGATAGCTAAAACTATTCTCAACAATAAAAGGACTTCTGGGGGAATCAATATCCCTGACCTTAAACAGTACTACAGAGCAATTGTGTTAAAAACTGCATGGTATTGGTACAGCAACAGGCAAGTGGATCAATGGAATAGGATTGAAGACCCAGAAATTAACCCACAGACTTATGGTCACTTGATCTTTGATAAAGGAGCCACAACCATCCAGTGGAATAAAGATAGCCTTTTCAACAAATGGTGCTGGTTCAACTGGAGATCAACATGCAGAAGAATGCGAATTGACCCACTCTTATCTCCTTGCACTAAGATCAACTCCAAGTGGATCAAGGACCTCCACATAAAACCAGACACACTGAAACTATTAGGAAAGAAACTTGGGAAGACCCTGGAAGACATAGGCACAGGGGGAGAATTCCTGAACAGAACACCAATAGCTTATGCACTAAGATCAAGAATTGACTAATGGGACCTCATAAAATTACAAAGTTTCTGTAAGGCAAAGGACACTGTCAGAAGGACAAAACGACAACCAACAAAGTGGGAAAAGATCTTCACCAACCCCACATCCGACAGAGGGCTAATATCCAATATATACAAAGAACTCAAGAAGTTAGACCACAAAGAACCAAATAACCCTATCAAAAAATGGGGCACAGAGCTAAACAAAGAATTTTCACCAGATGAAATTCGGATGGCTGAGAAACACCTTAAGAGATGTTCAACATCGTTAGTCATCAGAGAAATGCAAATCAAAACAACCCTGAGATTCCACCTCACACCAGTCAGAATGGCTAAGATTAAAAACTCAAGAGACCACAAATGCTGGCGAGGATGTGGAGAAAGAGGAACACTCCTACACTGTTGGTGGGATTGCAAAATGGTAAAACCGCTCTGGAAATCAGTGTGGCGGTTCCTCAGAAAATTGGGCATGTTCCTTCCAGAGGACCCTGGCATACCACTCCTGGGCATATACCCAGAGGATTCCCCTGCATGCAATAAGGACACATGCTCCACTATGTTTATAGCAGCCTTGTTTATAATAGCCAGAAAGTGGAAGGAGCCCAAATATCCCTCAAAGGAGGAATGGATACAGAAAATGTGGTATATTTATACAATGGAATACTACTCAGCAATTAAAAATAATGAATTCATGCAATTTGTAGGTAAATGGTTAGACCTGGAAAATATCATCCTGAGTGAGCTAACCCAATCACAAAAGAATACACATGAAATGTAATCACTGATAAGTGGATATTAATGAGCCCAGAAGCCCTAAATACTCAAGGCACAATTAGCAAGTCAAATGATTCCCAAGAAGAAAGGAGAGGACCCTGGGCCTGGAAAGATTTGACCCAGTTTTGTAGAGAAACTGTGGGGGGAGGGGGAATGATTGGGGAATAGTTGGGGGGAGAGGAACTATGGGACATAGGGAGGGGGGAACTGGGAAAGGGGAAAGCCTTTGGAATGTAAACATAGAATATAGAAAATAAAAAAAATAAAAAATAAAAAAAAGAATCACAATTGAAATCTAGAGAACAGTTTTTATGATTTACATCACCTTTAACTTGTCATCCTGAACCAGAAATAAATTAATCTAGTGGAAAGCATAAAGTAAACCTAAATATTATTTCAATTTCAGAGATTGGATTACAATCCAATCCAACAAGGTGTAATATGATCATTTAATTTAATAATTGATGATGCAACTTGTTTTGTGTTATAAATATTTATATTAAACACATATGCATATGTACACATATAATATGCATATATACACATATGTATATTCTAGAAGTATCTATGTAAATACAATGGGAAGCTATACCAGAAGAAAATTTTGTTCAATGAGTGTGAAGAATACTGAAATATTGATGCTACATAGGTCTTATTTGAATTGAAGAATATACAAGGAAGGTTGTTGAAAAACATTGCACTAGAGTGTCTAAGCTATAAACAAAGTCAATAAAACCAGCAAAACCAATGAGTTAAAGCAAAATGTATTTAATACATTAAAAATGTTAAGTAAAAATTGTACAAAGAAAACCATATTTTGTCAAAGGTTTGACAATTCATAGTTGACCATTCAAACTAGAAACCAGTGTTCTACCAAGAATTGGCCCACAAGAGATATAGAGAGCAGAGCTCGAAATTGGGAGATTCCGTCAGCATACAGAACTAAATGCAGATTCAGAAATAACAAGACTGCTCCAAAAGGAATTCTAGAACAATGAGTGTGTGAAATAGAATAAACACAAATTTAAAATATAAAAGATTTGACACTTTCTATGCCAAACAAAGAAAAGAATCTTTAGCCCAGAAATATGTGAGACAGTTGTGAATCTTGGGATGAGCTGTGTTCTCTGTTAAAATAATAGCAGCAACAAAGACTCTGATGTGGGTCTGTGAAACAAGACTCCTAAGGGAAGGGATTAAGGTAAGTAAGGATGCTGGGGTAAGACCTGAGGTAATCTGACAGGAATTCTTGTAAAATTAAATAAAAACAAAGACAACAGAAATCATGAGCAACCTTGGGAAGCCACCCTCCATCACTCAGGGTCCTGAGAAGGCGGCTGAGGGGCAGAAAAAGAAAAGGAAAAAAAGAGAAAAAAAATCAATAAAATAAGTTTCTGTGACTTCTCAACTTAATATGCACTATTTTGTTAATGCAGCACATACAAACAGAATAGTGTTAATTTGAGAAAAACTACAGGCAATGTAACAAAACCCTATCTAGCACAGGCTAGAGGACTTGAGAAAAAAAAATTGTGATCTTGCATTCAGGAAGTAGCAAGCCAGACACCAAGGTTCTAGCAGCACTGGTTTCTGGTGAAGCCTCTCTCCTCTCTTTGCACAAGGCTTTCTTATCACTGGGCACTCTGAGCTACAGGATATTTTCATGACCCTGCCTGTTATAAAGTCACCAGCTTGATGGATCAAAGGATCTATGCTGAAGACTCTATTCTACTTTTATCATCTTATGACTCAGTAAAAGGAACTATTTCAGTTAAAAGGGATGTCAGACACTGAGGAAGGTAAGCAAAGGGATATGATTTGCCAAGCCAATCAGGCAGAAAATGAGGGCTACCACTCTCATGAAGCCAAACACCATCACCAGGAACAAATGGGAGCGCTCTGCAAGATATTGTTTATCTAATTGAAACAATAATTGTGGTTTAGGAAAGCTTCTGACAATAAGGCTTTAGAGAAAGATGATTGCATACATTACCCCATAAACAAATTAGATATAAAGAAACCAAGAAAATACTGTACACCTGAATTAACAGCTGGCAGATTCCATCAAGGTGTGAAAAGAGGGGCATCTTCAACTAAATGAAGTTTGAGCTCACATCCAGCAGAGAATGCAAGATGAGAATCTATTTACCTCTGTTCCCCTGTATTTCTTTCAAGGATTCTTGTATTTCCTTTTTAAGGGCTTCTTTCTGTTTATCTCTGTTCCCCTGTATTTCTTTCAAGGATTCTTGTATTTCCTTTTTAAGGGCTTCTAGCTATTTATTTGTGTTATCCTCTATTTCTTTAAGGGATTCTTTTATTTCCTCTTTAAGGGCTTTTAGCTGTTTATTTATGTTCTCATATATTTATTTACATGAGTTACTTATGTCCTTCTCAAGAGCCTCCATTGGTATCATGACATGTGATTTTAAATCCAAGCATAGCTTTTCCAGTGCTTTGGTGTATTCAGGCCTTGCTGTGGTGGGAGAACTGGGCTCTGATGATGCTAAGTAGCCTTGGTTTCTGTTGTTAGGGTTCTTGCGCTTGCCTTTCCCCATCTGGTTATCTCTGGTGTTAGTTGGCCTTGCTGTCTCTGGCTGGAGCTTGTCCCTCCTGTAGGCTTGTGACCTGTGTCAACACTCCTGGGAGACCAGCTTTCTCCTGGCTGAACCTGTGTACAGAGTGCTTTAGAACAACCTTAGCTCTGGGTTTAGATGGTGACTGAAAGGATACTGTCCCATCTGTTTCACTGTTCTTGTGCACTGTGCGCTTCTTGCTGGTCCAGCTTTGGACAGTTATTGAGGAAAAAGTGGCAATTTCACCTCTGAGCCTAGGTGTGAGAGCACTCCTGGAAGAACAGCTCTCTCCTGGAGGGACCTATGTAACAGAGGACTGTGTAACAGCCTTAGCCCCTGGGTGCAGATGGCAACCGGACTATTAGTCTTTTGATGAAGACCTTGTTATATCTCTAAGACAAGTTTAAGGTGGCATACTTCTATGACAATAGTTGTCTTGGAGTGGAATGTCCAAACAATATGCTGCTGTGTGTTTGCAGACTTCTATAGTCTGATAGCACGAAGTGAAGAACCGCGTGGTCAGTGTGGCCGGAGGCGAGCACCAAGTGCTGGGCTGCTATGGCACAGCTCACGTGGTAGAAGTCTGAGTCTCACAGTGGTGGTGGCGACAGCAGTGATGGTCACACGGTGTTGGAAATCCTCGTGGGGGAAGACAGTGGGTGCCAGTGGATGGAGTCCACGTGGTGCAGCAGAGGCTGCCAGTGGTGATGGTGGTGGCGGTCGTCCACATGGTGTCGGTTCTCTAGCAGCAGCGGCGGCGGGAGCAGCAGCAGCAGCCGCTGCTTCACGGTTGTGCTGGGTGGTGACAGTCGCCTGGACTCTGCAGCTCCCCTGCGTAGCAATTCCCAGGTTTCGGTAGCAATGTGGCAGCCGTTGGGCAGCTCCAGAAAGATCATGCCAGGCCTAACAGTTCCACTTCAAGTTTATTGAAAGAGGAGAGGGCAAAAATGGTGGAGGAAAGAGAAGTGGGGGGGGGAGAGCTTGGTCCCCCTTTTAGAGAAGGACCAGAGTATCCATACTTTGTTCTTCCTTCTTCTTCGGCATCATTTGATATGCAAATTGTGTCTTGGGTATTCCAAACTTCTGGGATGATATCCACTTATCAGTGAGTGCATACTATGTGTGTTCTTTTGTGATAATTTTTGTGATTCTGTGATTAACTTACGATAATATTTTCTAGTTCCAACCATTTGCCTAAGAATTTCATGAATTCATTGTTTTTAATTGCTGAGTAGTATTCCACAGTGTAAATATACGACATTTTCTGTAACCATTCCTCCATTGAGGGACATCTGGGTTCTTTGCAGCTTCTGGCTATTATAAATAAGGCTGCTATGAACATAGTGGAACATGTGTCCTTGTTGCATGCTGGGTATATGCCCAGGAGTGGTATAGCAGGGTCCTCTGGTAGTATCATGCCCAGTTTTCTAAGGAACCTCCAGACTGATTATCAGAGTGGTTGTACCACCTTGCAATCCACCAGCAGTGGGGGAGTGTTCCTCTTTCTCCACATCCTGGCCAGCACCTGTTGTCTCCTTTGTTTTTTTATCTTAGCCATTTTGACAGGTGTGAGGTGAAATCTCAGGATTGTTTTGATTTGCATTTCCCTGATGACTAAGGATATTGAACATTTCTTTAGGTGCTTCTCAGCCATTCGATATTCCTCAGTTGAAAATTCTGTGTTTAACTCTGTACCCCATTTTTAATAAGGTTATTTGACTCTCTGGAGTCTAACTTATTGAGTTCTTTGTATATCTTGGATATTAGCCCTCTGTCAGATGAAGGGTTCTTAAAGATCTTTCCCCAAATTGCTGGTTGCCTTTTTGTCCTATTGACAGTGTCCTTTGCCTTACAGAAACTTTGTAATTTTATGAGGTCCCATTTGTCAATTCTTGATCTGATAGGAGGCATGGGATTAGTTCGATCTTCTTATATCTGGTGAGTTCTGTTTTATGACCAATTATATGGTCAGTTTTGGAGAAGGTACCATGAAGTGCTGAGAAGAAGGTATAATCTTTTGATTTAGGATGAAATGGTCTATAGATATCTATTAAACCCATTTGTTCCAAAACTTCTGTAAGTTTCACTGTGTCTCTGTTTAGTTTGTGTTTCCCTGATCTGTCTATTGAGGAGATTGGGGTGTTGAAGTCACCCACAATTGTGTGAGAGGCAATGTGTGTTTTAAGCTTTAGTAAATTTTTTTATGAATGAGGGTGCCCTGGTTATTTTTGTTGTTGTTGTTTACCACGATAAAGCATATTTAATCAAATTAAGGAACTCTCATTCTTCTGCATGCTGACCTCCAGTTGATCCAGCACCATTTGTTGAAAAGGCTATCTTTTTTTTCCACTGGATGTTTTCAGTTCCTTTATCAAAGATCAAGTGGCCATAGATCTGACAGAGGGCAAATATCCAATATATACAAAGAACTCACCCAGCCAGCCATTCAGTCTCCTTGCTCTGACATTTCACTACACAGGTGCACTGAACACTCTCAAGCCCTAAGGCCTCTCCTCCTACTGATGTCCAACAAGGCCATCCGCTGCCACATATGCAGCCAGCAGAGGGTGCCCTTGTATTTGGAGCATAGATGTTCAGAATTGAGAGTTCTTGGTAGATTTTTCCTTTGATGAGTATAAAATGTCCTTCCATGTCTTTTTTCATGACTTTTGATTGAAAGTCTATTTTATTGGATATTATAATGGCTACTCCAGATTGTTTCCTGGGACCATTTGCTTGGAAAATTGTTTTCCAGCTTTTTACTCTGAGGTAGTGTCTGTGTTTGTGCCTGAGGTGAGTTTCCTGTATGCAGCAAAATGCTGGATACTGTTTACTTATCCA
The DNA here is from genome assembly GCA_964023405.1 of Apodemus agrarius. NCBI lineage: Eukaryota > Metazoa > Chordata > Mammalia > Rodentia > Muridae > Apodemus > Apodemus agrarius. The sequence continues at coordinate 148,641,117 of OZ030010.1, forward strand.
GTCTGTTAGTCTATGTCTTTTTATTGGGGAATTGAGTCCGTTGATGTTAAGAGATATTAGGGAATAGTGATTGTTGCTTCCTGTTATTTTTGGTGTAATTTTTATGTTTGTGTGGGTATCTTCTTTTGGGTTTGTTGAAAGAAGATTCATTTCTTGCTTTTCCTGGGATGTAGTTTCCCTCCTTTTATTGGTGTTTTCCATTCATTATCCTTTGAAGGGCTGGGTTTGTGGAAAGATATTGTGTAATCAAGATTTGTTTTTGTCATGGAATACCTTGGTTTCTCCATCTATGGTAATTGAGAGATTTGCTGGGTATAGCAGCCTGGGTTGACATTTGTGTTCCCTTAGGGTCTGTATGACATCTGCCTAGGATCTTCTAGCTTTCATAGTCTCTGGTGAGACGTCTGGTGTAATGCTGATAGTTCTACTTTTATAGGTTACATGACCTCTTTCCCTTAATGCTTTTAATATTCTTTCTTTGTTTAGTGCATTTGGCATTTTAGTTATGTGACAGGAGGTATTTCTGTTCTGGTCCAGTCTATTTGGAGTTCTGTAGGCTTTGTGTGTGTTTGTGGACATCTCTTTCTTTAGGTCAGGGAAGTTTTCTTCTCTAATTTTGTTGAAGACATTTACTGGCCCTTTAAGTTGTAAATCTTCACTCTCTTCTATACCTATAATCCTTAGGTTTGCTCTTCTCATTTTGTCCTGGATTTCCTCATGTTTTGGTTTAGGAGCTTTTTGCATTTTGCATTTTCTTTGACTGTTGGGTCAATGCTTTCTATGGTATCTTCTGCACCTGAGATTCTCTCTTCTATCTCTTGTAATCATGCTTGCATTCATGACTCCTGACTTCTTTCCTAAGTTTTCTATGTCCAGAGTTGTTTCCCTTTGTGATTTCTTTATTGTTTCTACCTCCATTTTTAGATCCTGGATGGTTTTGTTCAATTCCTTCACCTGTTTTGTTATGTTTTCCTATAGTTCTTTAAGGGCTTCTCCCCGTTTACTTGTGTTCTCCTGTATTTCTTTAAGGGAGTTATTTATGTCCTTCTTGAAGCCCTCCATCAGCATCATGAGCTATGATTTTAAATCCAAATCTTGCTTTTCTGGTGTGTTGGGATATCCAGGACTTGCTGTTGTGGGAGAACTGGGTTGGGGTGGTTCCATGTTGCCTTGATTTTTGTTAGTAACATTCCTACATTTGCCTTTTGCCATCTGGTTATCTCTGGTGTTAGTCGGTGCTGCTGTCTCTTGCTGGTGCTTGTCCCTCCGGTGTGCCTGCAAGCCTATCTCAGCACCCCTGGGTGACCAGCTTTCTCCTGGCACAGATGGCTGTGGGACTGCCCAGCTCCTGGGTGCAGGTGGGGCCCTGAGGGACTGAGTCACAAGTGATCTTACACTCAGGTGTTCCCTGCATTTCTGGCTGTAACAGCCCACTCAGGAGTGAAGATGGTGGCCTCACCTGTCAAAAAACGTCATTCTTAAAAATTCATCGGGAGCAACAAAAAACCCAGGATAGCTAAAACTATTCTCAACAATAAAAGGACTTCTGGGGGAATCAATATCCCTGACCTCAAGCAGTACTACAGAGCAATTGTGTTAAAAACTGCATGGTATTGGTATAGCAACAGGCAAGCAGATCAATGGAACAGGATTGAAGACCCAGAAATTAACCCACAGACTTATGGTCACTTGATCTTTGATAAAGGAGCCACAACCATCCAGTGGAATAAAGATAGCCTTTTCAACAAATGGTGCTGGTTCAACTGGAGGTCAACATGCAGAAGAATGCGAATTGACCCACTCTTATCTCTTTGCAATAAGATCAACTCCAAGTGGATCAAGGACCTCCACATAAAACCAGACACACTGAAACTATTAGAAAAGAAACTTGGGAAGACCCTGGAGGACTTGGGCACAGGGGAAATGTTCCTGAACAGAACACCAATAGCTTATGCTCTAAGATCAAGAATCGACAAATGGGACCTCATAAAACTACAAAGTTTCTGCAAAGCAAAGGACACTGTCAGAAGGACAAAACGGCAACCAACAAAGTGGAAAAAGATCTTCACCAACTCCACATCCGACAGAGGGCTAATATCCAATATATACAAAGAACTCAAGAAGTTAGACCGCAAAGAACCAAATAACCCTATCAAAAAATGGGGCACAGAGCTAAACAAAGAATTTTCACCAGAAGAAATTCGGATGGCCGAGAAACACCTTAAAAGATGTTCAACATCATTAGTCATCAGAGAAATGCAAATCAAAACAACCCTGAGATTCCACCTCACCCCAGTCAGAATGGCTAAGATTAAAAACTCAAGAGACAACAAGTGCTGGCGAGGATGTGGAGAAAGAGGAACACTTCTCCACTGTTGGTGGGATTGCAAAATGGTAAAACGCTCTGGAAATCAGTTTGGCGGTTCCTCAGAAAATTGGGCATGTCACTTCCAGAGGACCCTGGCATACCACTCCTGGGCATATACCCAGAGGATTCCCCTGCATGCAATAAGGACACATGCTCCACTATGTTTATAGCAGCCTTGTTTATAATAGCCAGAAATTGGAAGGAGCCCAAATATCCCTCAAAGGAGGAATGGATACAGAAAATGTGGTATATTTATACAATGGAATACTACTCAGCAATTAAAAATAATGAATTCATGCAATTTGTAGGTAAATGGTTAGACCTGGAAAATATCATCCTGAGTGAATTAACCCAATCACAAAAGAATGCACATGAAATGCAATCACTGATAAGTGGATATTAATGAGGCCAGAAGCCCTAAATACTCAAGACACAAATAGCAAGTCAAATGATTCCCAAGAAGAAGAAAGGAGAGGACCCTCGGCCTGTAAATATGGCATCCAGTTTAGTAAAGAAACCGAGGGGGGAGGGGGAATTATTGGGGAATAGTTGGGGGGGAGAGGAACTATGGGAACTATGGTGGGTGGGAACTGGGAAAGGGGAAAGCCTTTGGAATGTAAACATAGAATATAGAAAATAAAAATTAAAAAAAATTAATGACAAACATCCTGAAAAAAGAAATCATTGGAACAATCTAATCCAGAATGGTCACAATGAAATAATAAAATATCTGGAAATAAACCTAACCAGGGAACTGAAGGACTGATCAGTAAAAATTAAGGCACTGAGAAAATAGAGGAAAGCATTAGAAGATGAAACAACATCTCATCTTCATGGATTAGTAGGATTGCTACTATGAAAATGGTTATCCTATGAAAAACCCATAAACTGTTTAAATTTCAGCCAAATGTTTAGAGACATTATTCACAGACATAGGAAAATATCTCAAATTATATATAGATGCACAAAAGAGCAGGGAGAGTCAAAGTAATCCTTGATGGAGATATCACCAATTGTGTGTGTGGGTGGGTGGGGGGTATCATTATACCTAATTTCAAACTACACTTCACAACTATAGTAATAAAAACAACATAGTACTGATATAAAAAAGATACCAAGATCAATGAACTGGAATAAAGAACCTAGATAGAATGCCATATAGCTACAATTTTTAAAAGATGCCACAATATATATTAAAGACAAAACAGTATCTTTAACAAATGGTATTAGGAGCCCAGAGCTGAACCTGTGCTACAGCTCTCCATACCCAAATACCACCAGAAGAAAGGTGGTCTTCCAAGAGTCCTGACAAACCTGTGAGCACATATAAGAACACAACTTCTGCTCAAATTCCTGGCCCATGAGGGACCCACTGAGAGCCATCAGGACACAGGAACTAAGGAAAAGGTGGGAACCAGTTTCCTACCAGTTTCCATCTGCACCCTGGAGTGGAACCTGTGCCACAGCTCTCCATATCCAAATTCCTTCTGGAAAGAACTTGTCTCCCAGGAGTACTGACAAACAGGATTGGACGATGGACAAGCCACACTCAGAGACAGCAAGACCAGCTAACACCAGAGATAACCAGATGGCAAGAAATAAGGGCAAAGACATAAACAACAGAAACCAAGGCTAATTAGGATCATCAGGACCCAGTTCTCCCACCACAGCAGGACCCAGTTCTCCCACCACAGCAAGCCCTGGATACCCCAACACACCAGAAAAGCAAGACTCTGATTTAAAGTCACATCTCATGATAATTATAGAGGACTTTAAGAAGGACATAAATAATTCTTTTAAAGAAATACAGGAAAACACAGGTAAACAGGTAGAAGCCCTTAAAGAGCAAACACAAAAATCCCTTAAAGATTTACAGGAAAACACAACCAAATAGGTGAAGGAATTGAACAAAACCATCCAGGATCTAAAAATGGGAATAGAAACAATAAAGAAATCACAAAGGGAGACAACCCTGGTGATGGAAAACCTAGGAAAGAGATCCGGAGTCAAAGATGCAAACATCAACAACAGAATATAAGAGATAGAAGAGAGAATTTCAGGTACAGAAGATACCATAGAAAGCATTGACACAACAGTCAAAGAAAATACAAAATGCAAAAAGCTCCTAACCCCAAACATCCAGTAAATCCAAGGGACAATGAGAATACCAAACCTAAGGATTATAGGTATAGAAGAGATTGAAGATTCCCAACTCACAGGGCCAGTAAATACCTTCAACAAAATTATATAAGAAAACTTCCCTAACCTAAAGAAAGGGATGCCCATAAACATACAAGAAGCCTACAGAACTCCAAATAGATTGCACCAGAAATAAAATCCCTTCTGTCACATAATAGTCAAAACACCAAATGCACAAAACAAATAAAGAATATTTAAAAACAGTAAGGAAAAAAGGTCAAGTAATAAATAAACGCAGACCTATAAGAATTACACCAGATTTCTCATCAGAGATTATGAAAGCTAGAAGATCCTGGGCAGGTGTCATACAGGCCCTACAAGAACACAAATGCATGCATGAGCTACTATACCAAGCAAAACTCTCAATTACAATAGATGGAGAAACCAAGGTATTCTATGACAAAAACAAATTTACAAAATATCTTTCCACAATTCCAGACCCACAAAGCATAATAGTTGGAAAACTCAAACACAAGGAGGGAAACTACACCCTAGGAAAAGCAAGACAGTAATCTTTTTCCAACAAACCCAAAATAAGAGAGCCACACAAACATAATTCCACCTCTAACAACAAAAATGACAGGAAGCAACAATCACTATTCCTTGATATCTCATAATATCAATGGACTCAATTCCCCAATAAAAAGGCATAGACTAACTGACTGAATAGTTAAAGAGGACCCAGCATTTTGCTGCATACAGAAAATGCAGCTCAGTGACAAAGATAGACACTACCTAAGAGTAAAAGGCTGGAAAAAAATTTCCAACCAATTGGTCCCAAATAACAAGCTGGAGTAGCAATTCTAATATGGAATAAAATCAACTTTCAACCAAAAGTTATCAAAAAAAGATGAGGGAAGACAATTCATAGTCATCAAAGGAAAAATCTACCAAGAAGAACTCTGAATTCTTAACATCTATGCTCCAAATACAAGGGTACTCACATTCTTAAAAGAAACCTTACTAAAGCTCAAATCACACATTACACCTCACATAAAAATAGTAGGAAACGTTAGCACCCCAGTCTCCTCAATGGACAGATCATGGAAACAGAAACTAAACAGAGACACAGTGAAACTAACAGAAGGTATAGACCAAATAGATTTAACACATATTTATAGAACATTTCATCCTAAAACAAAAGAATATACCTTCTTCTCCTTAGTACCTCATGGTACCTTCTCTAAAATTGACCATATAATTGCTCATAAACCAGACCTCAACAGATATGAAAAGTTTGAGATAATCCCATGCATCCAATTACATCACTACCGACTAAGGCTTGTCTTCAATAACAACAAAAACAGAAAGTCCACATAACCATGGAAGCTGTACAACACCCTACTTGATAACTTGGCCAATGAAGAAATAAAGAAACTAAAGACTTTTTCCAATTTAATGAAAATGAAGGAACAACATACCCAAACTTATAGGACACAATGAAAGCAGTACTAAGAGGAAAACTCACAGTTCTGAGTGCCTCCAAAAAGAAGCTGGAGAGAGCATACACTAGCAGCTTAATGGCACACCTGAAAGCTTTATACAGAAACAAGCTAATACACCCAAGAGGAGTAGATGGCAGGAAATCATCAAACTCAGGACTGAAATCAACCAAGTAAAAACAAAAAGAACCATACAAAGAATCAACAAAACCAGGAGCTGGTTCTTTGAGAAAAATCAACAAGATAGAAAAATACTTAGCCAGACTAACCACAGGGCACAAACAGTATCCAAATTATCAAAATCAGAAATGAAAAGGGAGAAATAACAACAGAAAATGAGGAAATTCAAAAAATCATCAGATCCTACTACAAAAGACTATACTCAACACAACTGGAAAATCTGGATAAAATGGACAATTGTCTAGACAGATACCAAATACCAATGTTGAATTGGGATCAGATAAACCATCTAAACAGTCTCATAACCCCTAAAGAAATAGAAGCAGTCATTAAAAGTCTCCCAAAGAAAAAAGTTCAGGACCAGATGAGTTTAGTACAGAACTCTATCAGACCTTCAAATAAGACGTAATATTAGTACTCGTCAAACCATTCCACAAAATAGAAACAGAAGGAACACTATGTAAGTCATTCTATGAAGCCACAGTTAGGCTGATACCAAAACCACACAAAGACCCAACAACAAAAGAAAACTTCAGACCAATTTCACTTATGAATATCAATGCAAAAATACTCAATAAAAGTCTTGCAAATTGAATCCAAGAACATGTCAATACGATCATTCACTATTTATGATCAAGTAATCTTCATCCCAGGGATGTAGGGATGGTTCAATACATGGGAATCCATCAAAATACTACACTACATAAACAAACTCAAAGAAAAAACTACATGATCATTTCAATAGATGCTGAAAAGTCATATGACAAAATTCAATATCCCTTGATGTTAAAAGTCTTGGTTAAGATCAAGAATTCAAGGCCCATAACTTAACATAATAAAAGCAATATATAGCAAACCATTAACCAACATGAAACTAAATAGAGAGAAGCTTGAAGCAATCCCACAAAAATCGGGGACTAGACAAGGCTGCCCACTCTCTCCATATCTATTCAATACAGTACTTGCAGTTCTAGCTAGAGCAATTTGACAACAACAACAAAAAATGTCAAAGGGATACAAATTGGAAAGGAAGAAGTCAAAATATCACTATTCCAGATAACATGATAGTATACTTAAGTGACCACAAAAATTTGAACAGAGAACTTCTAAACCTGATAAACAACTTCAGCGAAGCGGCTGGATATAAAATCAACTCAAACAAATCAGTAGTCTTCCTATACTCAAAGGATAAAGAGGCTGAGAAAGAAATTAGGGAAATGACACCCTTCACAATAGCCACAAACAATATAAAGTATCTTGGTGTGACTCTAACCAAACAAGTGAAAGGTCTGTATGACAAGAACTTAAAGTCTCTGAAGAAAGAAATTGAAGATCTCAGAAGATTGAAAGATCTCCTATGCTCGTGGATTGGCAGGATTAATATACTAAAAATGGCTACCTTGCCAAAAAACAATCTACAGATTCAATGCAATTCCCATAAAAATTCCAACTCAATTCTTATAAACTTAGAAAGAGCAATTCTCAAATTCACTTGGAATAACAGAAACTCAGGACAGTAAAAACTATTCTCAATAATAAAAGAACTTCTAGGAGAATCACCATCCATGACCTCAAGCAGTACTACAGAGCAATAATGATAAAAATTGCATGGCATTGGTACAGTGACAGGCAGGTAGATCAATGGAATAGAATTTAAGACTCAGAAATGAATCCAAACACCTATGGTCACTTGATCTTTGACAAAGGAACTGGTTTTACAGCTAAATGTGGTTTAAGCTAAACTTATGAAATTAGATTATAAAACTTATGAAAATAGAATTAGATTTCATAAGTTCAGCTTCCTGTAATGTCTAAAAGTCATTATCTCCCGGCAGACTTCCTGGTCCTCTGGTTCTTACGATTTTTCTGACCAGGTTTCCATGATGTCCCCCGAGCTTTTGGTGTAGCAATTTCACTGTTGATGTACCAACTGGAGTTGGATACCCTACAGTCACCTATTCTCTACATTTTGACCACTTGTGGGTCTCTGTAATAGTTTCCACCTTCTACAAAAGGAAGCTTCTTGTTGAAGGGTAAGAGTGGCCTTATCCCTAGTTCAACAGCCTATACTTCATTGTAAAACCTAATGCTGAAAACACTATATAAGTTTGTTGTAGGACATAGAGAAACCAATCCTGAACTGACCAAGAATCTCGCTCCCTACTGATTAGCTTTTATAATACTAGAATATTCTGTGCAGACTTTTAGAAAGAAAAGATACTAATAGTCCATGCATGGTACAATTCTAGCCTGTCAGGAAAGATATAATCACTGTTTCAACTGTTAGAAGGATAACCAACTTCTTTTACTTTTCATTTGAAGTCTGCTTTGTTGGAAGGAATTCATGTCTAGTACTGTAAAGCTGGTCAAAAAAAACGATGCCTTAGAAAGTCATCAGGTAGCCAGGTGGTGGTGGTGCACGCCTGTAATCCCAGCACTCTGGGAGGCAGAGGCAGGCAGATTTCTGAGTTTGAGGCCAGCCTGGTCGACAGAGTGAGTTCCAGGGCTATACAGCCAGGGCTATACAGAGAAACCCTGTCTCGAAAAAAACAAATCCAAAAAAACATAAAAAAAAAGAAAAAAGAAAATAAAAAGAAAGCCATATGGCTTAGAAGAGAACCTACAATTGTTTTGTCAAATGAACACATTGATTGTCAAGACATTTCTAAATATCCATGTTTATATGTATAGATTTGCACTGTTTTTGGTCATATATGCTTCTATTTGTAACAGGCAGCAGGTAATACAGAAACTCATAACCAGTCAAAGTACTGGCAGTAAGGGAACATGCATACTCAGTCCTAGATGGGACATCTCTATAAACCTGGTTCCCCCACTCCAAGATTAGGGGAAAGAATCACTTTTCTCTGATGCTATGATGACTGGTAGGTTTCTCATACCCCATTGGATCCATGTGCATATATGGACATGTGCATATAGGCAGCACTAATTAAATTCAGTGGTTACTTTTAATAAAAGAGTAGTTGGATGACTTGGGAGGAACCATATTGGTAAAATGGGGATGGATACAACCAAAACAAGTTGTATGTGTGTATGAAATTTATCAATAAAAAAGTACTATTTTATGAACTTTTTTATATAGCAAAAACTTAAAGTCTCTCTAAAGTTTTTTCTACTGTTAAGAAATGTTCTCACCAGAGAAATGGGGGGGGGCTGATTGGGGAATGGGTGGAGGGAAGAGGACTTAGGGGACATATGGTGAGGGGGGAACTGGGAAAGGGGAAAGCCTTTGGAATGTAAACAAAGAATATAGAAAATAAAAAAAGAAAATAAAAAAAGAAATGTTCTCACTAAAGATTATATAATTTCATTTTTAAATAAAAACAGCTGTAATCCATTTCCCATATCTCTATTAACTGATATTTTCCCATACCAAAATTTCCTTATGCACCTTGTTAGGTATTAGAAATGTAGTAGCATCATACAAAATATTACATTAGTCTTCATCTTCCTCTGTCTAAATAGTTTCAAGAACATGGGCATTATCTCTTATTTAAAGTATAAAAGAACTCAGATATAAAAATTTTTCTGGGGACTGGAGAGATGGCTCAGAGGTTAAGTGCACTGACTGCTCTTTCAGAGGTCCTGAGTTCAATCCCCAACAACCACATGGTGGCTCACAACCATCTGTAATGGGATCTGATGCCCTCTTCTGGAGTGTCTGAAGACAGGGCCAGTGTACTCGCATGATGATGTCTGAAGATCGAATTTCTCTACAGAACAGGAGGCAAGAGATCATCCGTGAACTCAGATCTTTACCTGAGCTGATCAAAGAAGTGTTATCCCTGGATAAGTAGATCCATGACTTGGCCCTACACACAAAGGTCACTCCTAGTGATGGGACAGGAATATAACTATGCCACATGCCTGGAAAGTGCCTTGAAAATTGAGATAACCTATATGCATTTAGAAGGTATCTGCCCAATCATACTGTGTTCCAAAGATGACACTGAGAGTTCCAAGTTTGCATATAAAACCATTGAACTTCCCCACACAGTGGACTGTCTCCAGGGTATCCTGAGCCTGATCCCACTCCAGCTTCTGTCCTGCCACCTGGCTGTCCTCCTGGTGTTGACTTCCCCCAGAAACCTAGCCAAGTCTGTCACTGTGGAATGAGAACAGGTCTTCCATGACAAGACCATCATTTCATGAAGTCTGATTCAACACCTGAACCAACTGCAAAGATGCCATATGGGAAAGGAAGTAGGCCTCCATGGGCCCCTCATGCTTCCAGTAGAGCTTGACAGCTTTGACATGCCTTGTACCCAAAGTGCTTTGCTTACAGCCAATGCTGTTTCTCTGTGTCCTGATATCACTGAGGAGAAGGGATTGTTTACACACGGGAATCAGAGGAGACTTCCCACTACTGTGCAATAGAGATACTGCTCTCTTCAGAGTAACTGTGAACCTTTTTTTAACCAACACTAGCTAGTTTTAAAAGTCAAAATATTATAATGACGATTGTATAGCTTTTAAGTTATTTTTCTAATGTGTGGCTTTCTGTAGCCATGGTAACTTCCTAAACCATGCATGCATCTGGCTCTCTAGAGTGCTGTCTCTAGACACACTCATGGCAGGTGTCATTCATCTCTGTTTGAGGCACTAGGCATGAGCCCTTTGTCTCCTTTCTCCTTGTTCTCCCTCCACAAGCTGCTCCTGATTCCTGTCTCCTGACACCAATTTGTCCTGTTTACCCTCTCCCAGTGCTACTTTTGAGCCCAGTTACTCTCCTTCTTTCAATATTCTCAGATGGACTCAAATCCCTCAGCTCTCTGACTTCTGCTTAATGAGATTATGGTTCTTTTATAAGCCCAGGCAGCACTTTGGTCCCAGCTACCTACTCCTAGTAAACCAGCCTGAAATGCCCCACACAAGAGGTTGGTTTCGTGGGGGCATTAAAATAGGGCCCTGCTCTATTTAAAAGTGCGCACAATCAATGTACTATGCAATTTCACAATAAAGACAGCGCAACTTTTTAAATAAATAAATAAATAAATAAATAAATAAATAAATAAAGGTTTAAAAAATCTGAGTCAGATACCTTTCTTAGCATGAGATGGATTTACTTTAGGATATGGATTGTGATTAGATTTTTTTTCTTTATTCACGTATTTATTCCACAGTCAAGTAAAACCATAACTTAAAGCCATAGCATTATTAAGGGAGAATTTCTGATACAGCTGCCTAAAGTGCAACACTGACAGGTGTTCTTTCCCATGATGGAACAAGTACATTCCCCTAAGGTCTGGGGGAGGCAAACAACCCTTTGAAACAAACTGCCCTGGAAAGGGGATAACATTTAAAATGTAAATAAAGAAAATATCCAATAAAAGAAAAAAAGGAAAAAAAAAAGAAAGAAACAAACTCCCCGACAAATAGAGGCAGGTTTTGAATAATTTCTTTTAACATTTTTCTGCTGGGCGAGCAGTCCCCTAGGTGGCTGACTCAAGCCCTCATTTCACCCACCTGTCCCCTGGCTTTTGTCTTCCTTCCTCAATCCCACCTACACCCAAAAGGGTTCTGTGCTTCCTGCTTAGACATGCCTGAGGCTCCGGAGGCCCTGAGCACTGCTGGTCCCGAGTGAGCTCATGAGCAACTTTCATCCAGAATCTCCAGGGAAATCAGTGGCAGAAACACAGCTCAGTGATGGCTCACTGTCATTTCCTTAAACAATAGTTCTAACTGTCAAACAAGCTTTGACATCTGACAGGTCATCTGCACGCCAGAAACAAACCAAAACAGTGTATTCTTATCTTTTCCTTTGTTTGAAAAATGTTAAGTAGACTATCCAAGTGGAAAACATGAAACGTGAGAATTCAAAGGGTTGTGCCACACAGTGAGCCAGTGTGAACCAGTCTCCACAGGCAGACTCATTTGTTCTTGGGTTGCGAGGCCATGTAGAGGGCAATCAGGCAGTAGATGGTCCCTCCCACGGTCAGAGCCATGGTGGTCAGGTACAGCATTTGGTCGGGAAGGCCGCACTTCAGGTGGATGGGCATGCCATCAGCCTTCTGGAAGAAATTCTGCAGCTCTGGAACTTTGTTCTTTCCAGCATAATCATATGCTGTTGCAGTGGAGGTCAGTTTGGTTGGTGTGGCAAATATGGTGCTTCTGTGGAAACCGGCTTTAACCTCTGCGGAGCATAAGCTTCCGAAGCCCAACTTCTATGTGAAACTGCTAAACTTGTAGTACATGTTGGCTGAGGCTGGCTTTATACCGCTGCTGCCTGTGCGACTGCCCTGTGATTATATTTTAAAGATAAAGATTTTGAGTCCTTACTCATCAGGGAAATGCAAATCAAAACGACCCTGATATTCCACCTCACACCAATCAGAATGGCTAAGATCAAAAACTCAGGGGACAGCAGATGTTGGAGAGGATGTGGAGAAAGAGGAACACTCCTCCACTGCTGGTGGGATTGCAAGATGGTACAACCACTCTGGAAATCAGTCTGTCAGTTCCTCTGAAAACTGGAAATAGATCTACCTAAAGACCCAGCTATACCACTCCTGAGCATATACCCAAAAGATGCCCCACCATGCCACAGAGGCACATGTTCCTCTATGTTCATTGTGGCCTTATTTGTGATAGCTAGAAGCTGGAAACAACCCAGATGTCCCGCAATGGAAAAATGGATATAGATGGAATACTACTCAGCTATTAAGAATGAGGCCATCCTGAGTTTTGCAGGCAAATGGATAGAACTAGAAAATATCATCCTGACTGAGATAACTCAGACCCAAAAGGACATGCATGGTATCTACTCACCAATAAGTGGATATTAACTCAAAATGTACACAATTCCTAGAATATAATCCACAGAACTCACGAAACTTAACAAACTAAAGGGCCCAAGTGAGGATGCTTCAATTCCACATGGGAGGGAGAAGAAAGCAATCACAAGGAGGGGCCAAAGAGAGGGAAGAATATGGGTGGGAGAGGGGAGGGGGAGGGGAAAAAGGAACATGATCAGGTATTGGAGGAGGGAACAGGAGTGAAGCCCTGAGGACCAGCAATGAATGGAAATATGCAACGGGGGGGGGGGTCTCTAGAATGTACCAGAAACTGGGGAGGTGAGAGACTCTCAGGACTCAAAGGGAGTAACCTCAAATGAAATGCCCTACAGTGGGGAGAGGGAACTTGGGATCCATCTCAAGGGGAGGCTCCAAGGCCTGACACTATTACTGATGCTATGGTGTGCTTACAGACAGGAGCCTAGCATGGCTGACTGTAGGAGACTGTTGGAGTCAGACATGTCTTTCTCAGGCCTGAGTACGGTCAAGGTGAGGACATTAGTCACGGGAAACGGTCTGGTCAGTCTGGAACTGTTGCCTGTACCCTGAACTCTTGATGAGACACGGTGTGCTGATGCATACTTTAGATTAGATTCTCTGTGAAAGTCAGGTTGTTTATCTTTGTTGGTTGCTTACCACATCCTGTTTTATTTTTTGCTGCCAAATGCTTTACTATATAACAGCTATGTGAACCTGCATTAAATGAGACTTGATCAGAATCCTGTCTTGTCTCCATTTCTCAAGCCTCTTGCCCCCCTAGGTCCTCACTCCACCCCTCAGGAACCTCTTCAAGAATCCGCAGGCGGGTTCAGCTGCCCTCCAAGAGAAGCAACAAGCAGCTGAAAGAATCAGGTGCAGATACTAGCACCCAACCAATGTACTGAAACTGGGGACCCCTGTGGTTGAATTAGGGAAAAGCTGAATGAAACTGAGGAGGAGGGCAACCATAGAGGAAGACCAGCAGTCTCAACTAACCTAGACACCCAGGATCACTCAGACACTGGACCACCAACCAGGCAGCATACACCGATATGAGGCCCCTAACACATATACAGAAGAGGACTGCTGAGTCTGGACTCAATCAGAGAAGATGCACCTAACCCTTGAGAGACTTAGGGCCCCAGGGAGTGAGGAGGTCTGGTGGGGTGAAGAGGCATGGAATGTAGAACAGAAAGAGAGCAGACCAGGAGGGGAATAACAACTGGACTGTAATAAAAAAAGATTAATGAATAATAATAATAATAATAATAAGTAAAAAAGAGATAAAGATTTTAAAATGTGTAAATTTTTGTCAAACAAGGAAGTGTGTCTCATTTGATAAGAAAAATTGGATTGAGTTTATTCGTAATTACACAGTTCTCATGGTCAAAAGGTCCCAGACCACTGTGTTCTTGTCAGCATTGAAAGCCACAATGTAACAGACTCACTTGTTGTGAAATAGGAAGTCATGACTTTGTGGTGATGGACGGAAATAACTACACTTAAGGATATATTTGAGGCATAAGAAAGTCAGCCTTGCTATCACGCTGTTCTTTCTGCCTTTTAGAAAACTTTACATTAGCATAAAGTGAAATAAATTCTTATCTGCAGAGAAAACAGTAAAATGAACTACTTTAATAGAAAATTTTCATGAGGTACTGAGTACAAACCACAAGAGTGTCATCCTCTCTAGGACTTGGGGAGACAATGACATTGGATAAATCCACCACAACCCCTATACTCACAGGCTAACAGCTCAGAGAGGAAGAAAGAAATAAAAACATGAAAGGTGATCAAAAGGGAAGAAAACCAACTTTGACCTCTGTTTCCATTGCAGCATCATTCTTAGCTGTAGAGACAACAGATCTGAAATCATCCTTGAAGGGTTTCACAGCACACTCCACACACTTGTCTTGTCTGACTGAATTTGGGTGCCCAACATGTCTTCTCTGTTTCAAGACTATAAAAATATTTTCTTTTAAAATTTCATAGTTAATTATTATATGCATGTTATTATTAAGGACTAAACAAATTACAAGAACTAGAATAGAACAGATTCTTACTAAGAGTAAAAATTACTTATATGGTAGGAAACTGCCATGAACAGAGTTAAGATGATTAATACATAAGGAATTTTACAGTGTAGTAAGTAAAGAGTTTTTGTGTGGCATCATGATAAATATGAATGAATGACCTAATAGAAAAAAAGGTCAAAAGACATGATTAAGCTTTTCATAGAAAATATAACAGAATAAAAATTAAATATTAACAAATGCTTTGTGTCTAAAATCTACAATCTATCCTGCCTGCAAGATATGCTGAGGCAATGGTGGCACTGAATTTGTGAGAGTAGCCAACCTATGACTGTCCCAATTTGAGACCCACAACAGGACAGGGAGCCCAGGCCTGACACTACCTGGATGGCCAGGGTAGAAGCAGGATAGCCTGTAGTCTCAGGATAGAACCAACACAAACGAAAAAAAAAAGTCAATGAAATGATTCCTAATGATAGTCTGTTACATTCATAGATTGGTGCCTAGCTCAATCATCATCAGAGGTGTCATGTAGCAACTGATAGGAGCAGATGTGGAGACTCACAGCCAAATTAGGTAGAGCTCAGGAAACCCCACAGAAGAGGGAAAGGAAGGACTATAGGAACCAGAGAAGTAAATGACACCATGAGAACAGCCCACAGAATCAACTAAACAGGGCTCATAGCAGATCACAGAGACTGAAGCAACTATCACAGACCCTGAATGGGTTTGTCCTCTGCATATACCTTATGGTTGTGTAACTGGGTCTTCTTGTGGAATTCCCAAGAATATGGAAAAAGGTCAAAAGACATGATTAAGCTTTTCATAGAAAATGAAACAGAATAAAAATTAAATATTAACAAATGTTTTGTGCCTAAAATCTACAATCTATCCTGCCTGTAAGATATCCTAAGGCAATGGTGGGATTTTTGTGTTTCCTCTTTAAGGGCTTCTACCTGTTTACCTGTGTCCTATATTTCTTTAAAGGAGTTATTTATGTCCTTCTTGAAGCCCTCTATCAGCATCATGAGCTGTGATTTTAAATCAAAATCTTGCTTTTACAGTGTGTTGGGGTAGCCAGGACTTGCTGTTGTGGGCGAACTGGGCTTAGATGTTGCCATGTTGCCTTGATTTCTGTTGGTAACGTTCCTATGTTTGCCTCTCGTCATCTGGTTTTCTCTGGTATTGGTTGTTCCTGCTATCTCCAGATGGGGCTTGTCCCTTCTGTGGGCCTGCATGCCTGTCTCAGCACCCCTGGGTGACCATCTCTCCCCTGGCACAGACAGCTGTGGCTCAGCCCATCTCCTGGGTACAGGTGGATCCTGGAATGACCCTGTCCCAGCTGCTCTGCCACTCCTGTGTTCCCTGCACTCCTGGCCATACCCACCTGCACAACCCCTGGAGAGAAAATGGCTGTCTTACCTCCAAACCCCGGGAGTCAAAGCACTCCCTGCAGACAAGTTCTACTCTGGCAGGATTGATGCACAGATGGCTGTGGTACAGCCCAGTTCCTGGGTGCAGGTGGAGCCTGGAGGGACTCTGTCCCAGCTGCTCTGCAACTCCTGTGTTCCCTGTGCTCCTGGCTGTACCCACCTGCTCAATCGCTAGAGAGAAGATGGCTCCATCTTTTTTTTTTTAATGAACCCTCTCCCTATCTGACTCTTTTTTTTATTAGATATTTTCTTTATTTACATTTCAAATGTTATCCCCTTTCCTGGTTTCCCCTCTGAAAACACCCTATCCTATTCCCTAGCCCCCCAGCACCCCCCACTCACCAACCCACCCACTCCCGCTTCCCTGTCCTGCCCATCATTTGACTGTGTTTCTTCCTCTGTTAGGCCTGAGTTTTGACACCTAAGTCACTGGCTTTTTATTTATTAGAGGTAAAATGCCTCTCCTTTCTATTCTCTCCAGATCTAACCATTTAGCTACAAATTGCATGAATTCATTATTTTTAATTGCTGAGTAGTATTCTATTGTATAAATATACCACATTTTCTGTATCCATTCCTCCTTTGAGGGACATCTGGGCTCCTTCCAACTTCTGGCTATTATAAACAAGGCTGCTATAAACATAGTGGAGCATGTGTCTTTATTGTATGCAGGGGAATCCTCTGGGTATATGGCCACGAGTGGTATGACAGGTTCCTCTGGAAGTGTCATGCCCAATTTTCTGAGGAACTGCCAAACTGATTTCCAGAGCGGTTTTACCATTTTGCAATCCCACCAACAGTGGAGGAGTGATCCTCATCCTCGCCAGCACTTGTTGTCTTTTGAGTTTTTAATCTTAGCCATTCTGACTACTAACAGGAAACAGTTTCCAGTAAGAAAAAGAAACCCTACTTTGGCTGAAGACCCAAGTGGCTTCTAATTCAGCTTCTTTTTGGTGATAAAACAGCTATTTTGCTTCTGTCATGTCTCACCCTCCTTGTTAGTTCTACCAGTCAGCAGCTTGGAAGTAGAAAGGGTAACTAGCTAACTTTATAAAGCATTCCCTCTTATTCTTTAACTTAGGGCACCTCCCAGAATTCAATGCTAGGATATTTTTTCTTACTTATTATATTTTGCTTAGATCATTTCATATGCAGCCATGATTTCAAGTACCCAAAGGCAATGGAAATTCCATTTAGAGCTCAGCTCCTTCTCCTCATGTTCTCTAGCTATTTCAAACACATATGCTCTGACCTGAATATATTCATCGCACCTATATCCACCCCCATCAAGGCTTCTTTCTAACATGCTCCTTTTTCCAGTGCCTATTGTGACATAATCAGTGTCCAAAATGATTTAAAAAGACTGGTGAAAGAACGTGTGTGTGTGTGTGTGTGTGTGTGTGTGTGTGTGTGTTGTTAGAGAGCGGAAACAGAGTCAGAAGAATGTGGAGAGAGGGGAAAATATAACAGTAATAAGATACTGTTCCATGACTTAAACAAAACACTGATAGCACAAGATCAGCCTGGAGAATAGATAGCTTAACAGAGGAAAATTACATTGACAGGAAACTCAATGTGAGTCAACCGTATGGTGTAGCTGCCAGAACAAAGCTAATGGAATCTCCAGCTGCCTTCTGAGGAGAGTCTTGATTAGGAGTGATTGTCCACTCTGCCTGCCCTTGGACAGTCTTAAATCTGGGAGAGTTTATGCAGCTCTGATATAGGTTCAGAGGAAGCACACAAGGCAGTGTGGAAATTTACAATGCTGTTTGCTGTTCAATCCTAAGGAATAACTGAATATACTGGAACCTAAGGAATAACTGAATATACTGGAAATGTTTAGAATAGAAATGTTAGTTGAGCTAACTTGCAGACCATAATCAGCCATCTGTATAAGTAACATCGTTTGTTTTAGTTACCCCAAATCTGAACCTTTTTGTGAATACCTTACTTTGTAAGATTTTAGTAAAGAAAAGGTGAACTGCAGTTAAAGAAGCAAGGACTGAGAGAAAGTCTTTTCTAGGTTTCCCTTTCAGTTAAAATTCAGACTTTGAGAGCCTTTGTTGATAGCTTTACATAAAACGGCTGTTCTCAACCTGTGATTCGTGATTCCCCACAGGGGATATATATCAGATATCCTGAATATCAGGTATTTATATTACTATTCACAACAGTAGCAAAATTATAGTCATGAAGCATCAACAAAAATAATTTTATGGTTAGGGGTCCCCAAAACATGAGGAACTATATTAAAGGGTTACATCATTAGGAAGGTTGAAAACTACTGATATAAAGCTGAGTTCTGCAGACCACATAGCAGATTTTACCTGACTAAAATAATCTCATATCTGAAATAATATGTGTATTAAGGAGAAGGATTCTATAAGTGGGGAGTATGGGATCCCTGCATCACTACCACAGGGTAATAATGACAGACATTCTTGGACTCTGAGACAGCTATTGTTTCCAAAGAAGAAGGACGATAAGTTCAAAGGCCAAAGCTTGTGGATCAAAGCATGGTTTTAAAAAATAGACTTTCTGTCTCTTATCTTACAATCATATGTTGAAATAGTACAAGACCAAGCTTCAGAGTTCAATATTTCAAGTGATCAAATTACTCTACCACATTTTATGTGTGAAACTGGGAGTATGCTGAAGAAGACCTGGGGTCTTAAAAATTTGAATAGAGAACCTTTCAGGACTGAGGGTTCAGGCCCTCTCACAGGTAAAGAGCCTGGACTTGCTGAGGTATTGGATAAGCAGAGAAAAAATGTGAATTATGGAGTGAAATTGTCACTGTTCTGCATTCTTATGACATTTTAGTAAACAACCTTTTCTTTCTTCTTTCTCTTCTATGCTACTTTATCTAAGTTATGTTGAAGCTAGTAAAATTTACAAGTGAATCCACTGCAAGACAAGAGCCATCATGCAGACCATCCCACCTCCTTTCATACAAAAGGAAAGAAACAAGTAGGCAGTGGTGGCAGTAGATTTCTCACCAGCCCTAGACCTGACATGTGGTTTAGGGTGTTTTTTCCTGGCAGTTTAACCTCAAAGCTTATTTATCTAGCCCTCTCACTATTTCTGTGAACCACTAAATATTGTTTTGATAAGCAACTTTTTGCTGTTGGACATGTTTCTAGGAAAGTATAATTTACCAAAAGTGACCTAGAGTGACTAAAAATATTAATTTCCATAGGAAAAACAGAAAGTTGAAAATAATCTAAACATACAAAATAATACCAGTCCAGTTTTAGAGAAGAATTCTGCTTGAATATGGTAAATTTATAGTTTTTATAAGGTAAATATAATATTCATGCCAAAATCTTCTAAAAGTTTAAAGACAATAAAACCAAAGAATATAAATATCCAGAACTGGAATTTACTCCAGAAATGTACAAGTAGTTTATTATTAAATAACCTATTAATAAAATCATAGCTTTAATAGGAAAAAATAAAAAATCAAATGATCATTTCTAGAAATGTTGAAATATTGTAATCAGTAAAATGCAAGAAAACAGAGATGTCAAACTTATCAAAGTGACAGTATCTTCTATCCTGACTAGTTTGACCTTTCAGGAGGAAAGGTTAGGCTCTGACATAGCTTCTACCACATCTCATGGCAGAAGCAACAACAGCACCTATGTCCTGGCCTACCAGCAGTGAATCCTCAAGAGCTTTGCTTATTTCTTCCACCACTCTTAATTCAGATAAGATACAGAAGATGAGACCTGGCTTAGCCAGTGATTGTCTAGAGTGACAAAAGGAGATCAGAGCCCTAAGGGAAATGGCAGAATTTTTCTTCCTTCCTTGTTGAAAAAACAATATTTTGAGGTGCAGTGCTTTTTATAGAACTTGTTCAAATAGATCCTCCATGACTCAATAGCTGGCTTTATTTTCTTATAAAGCTGTAGCATACTATCAGTTTTTTTTCTTTTACTTTTTCCATTATCTTCATTATACTGGGTTTATGATTCTAACAACACATTGGCTAAAGTTCTATTTTCTAGGGAACCCAGCTAAAGACAAAAGCAATAGTTTTATACAAAAAATAAGCAGTTAGTAGATATAGTGGAAAAAGACCTCAGTTACAAATAACCAAATTGACCCTGCAGCGCTTTCACTTCTGAGGACAGAAGTGAGATCTCCACATTCTCTCTGGAGGGGAACAGCTAGGAGCACACAGGGCATAAGATCAGTGGAGCAGCTGGGAGGGAAGTCTTCCCTCCTCCATTTGCACCAGAGAGCAGGGAAACTCGACAGCCTTCTGTGCATAGCACACCAGGAGAGAGTGATCTCCCAGCAGTGCTTTCACTTTTGAGCTCAGAGGAGTAAGGACACAGGCTTACAGGCCCACAGGAGGAACAAACTCCACCCAGAGACAACAATACCAACTAGCACCAGAAATAACTAGATAGTGAAAGGCAAGCACAAGAACCCTACCAACAGAAACCAAGGCCGCATGGCAACATCAGAACCCAGTTCTCCCACCACAGCAAGTCCCAGATACCACATCACACCGGAAAAGCAAGAATTGGATTTAAAATCATATCTCATAGCCAGGAGTGTTAGCACACTCCTGTAATCCCAGAACTTGGGAGGCAGAGGCAGGCAGATTTCTGAGTTCAAGGCCAGCCTGGTCTACAGAGTAAGTTCCAGGACAGCCAAGGCTACACAGAGAAACCTTGTCTCGAAAAACCAAAACCAAAACCAAAACCAAAACAAAAACAAATGTATCTCTTGATGCTGATAGAGGTCTTCAAGAAAGACTTAAATAGGGCTGGAGAGATGGCTCAGCGGTTAAGAGCACTGACTGCTCTTCTGAATGTCCTGAGTTCAATTCCCAGCAACCACATGGTGGCTCACAACCATCTGTAATGGGATCTGATGCCCTCTTCTTGGGTATACAAAAAAACAGCTACAATATAATAATAAATAAATCTTTAAAAAAAAAAGAAAGACTTAAATAACTCCCTTAAAGAAATAAACAACACACCAAGGCTGCGGTCTGCAACCAGCTCGCAGGCCCCTGGACCAGCGATAGCGGTGGGCCTCCATATTGCAACCAGGACACAGCTGGAAAGGCCCAGGCTCTGTGGGTCTTCCCCGGGCCCTCTGGCCATACACCGAGGCTGCGGTCTGCAACCAGCTGGCCGGCCCCTGGACCAGCAATAGCGGCGGGCCTCCATATTGCAACCAGGACACAGCTGGAAAGGCCCAGGCTCTGTGGGTCTTCCCCGCGCCCTCTGGCCGTGCACCGAGGCTGCGGTCTACAACCAGCTCGCCGGCTCCTGGACCAGCAATAGCGGCAGGCCTCCATATTGCAACCAGGACACAGCTGGAGAAGCCCAAGTAGACAGACTCCATCAGGGGCTACAATCGCATGGGTGGCAGCCAGCTTATGATCCCTTAAAGCAGCAGTCACACATATTCACCAGTAGAGAAACAACAGGTGAGCCCAGCCTCACAGGAGATTCAAACACCAGCCACTAACAGCAAGGCCAACTAACACCAGAAATAACCAGATGGCAAAAGGAAAACGAAGGAACGTTACTAACAAAAATCAAGGCAACATGACAGCATCTGAACCCAGTTCTCCAACAACAGGAATCCCTGGATACCCCAAAACACCAGAAAAACAGGACTTGGATATAAAATCACTGGTCAGGATGCTGGTAGCTGAACACATAGAAAAATCTCGTAAAGAAATAGAGGAGAAAATGGATCAAAACTTAGAAGCCTTTACGAGGCAAATGCAAAAATCACTTCAAGAAATTCAGGAGAAGATGGATCAAAAAGAAGAAGACAATAAGGAAGAAAGACAAAAGTCACTTAAAGAACTACAGAAGAACGTGGGCCAACAAGTAGAAGCTATGAAAGAGGAAGCACAAAAATCGATTAAAGAAATACATGAAAACACAATCAAGCAAGCGAAAGATCTGAGCACATCCATCCAGATACTAAAAACAGAAGTATAAACAACTAAGAAATCACAGAGGGAGACAACATTGGAGATAGAAAACCTGGGGAAGAAATCAGGGGCCATAGATGGAAGTATCAACAATGGAATACAAGAGATAGAAGACAGAATATCAGAAGCCGAAGATACCATAGGAACCATTGATTCAACAGTCAAAGAAAATACTAAATGCAAAAAGGCTGTAACCCAAAACATCCAGGAAATCCAAGACACTATGAGAAGACCAAACCTAAGGATTATAGGTATAGACGAGAGTGAAGATTTACAAGTTAAAGGGCCAGCAAACATCTTCTACAAAATTATGGAAGAAAACTTCCCCAACCTAAGGAGAGAGATGCCCATGAATATACAAGAAGCCTATAGAACCCCAAACAGACTGGACCAGAACAGAAATACATCCTGTCACATAATAATCAAAACTCCAAATGTAATAAACAAAGAAAGAATACTAAAGGCAGCAAGAGAAAAAGGCAAAGTAACATATAAAGGAAGACCTATCAGAATAACACCAGACTTCTCACCTGAGACCATGAAAGCTAGAAGATCCTGGGCAGATATCATGCAAACTCTAAGAGAACACAAACTTCAGCCAAAACTACTTTACCCAGCAAAACTCTCAATCACCACTGATGGAGACATCAAGGTATTCCATGACAAAACCAAATTTGCACGATATCTTTCCACAAATCCAGCCCTACAAAGGATAATAGGGGGAAAACACCAAGACAAGGATGGAAACTACACCCGGGAAGAAGCAAGATAGAAACCTCCTCTTATCAAACCCAAAAGAAGGTAACCTCTCGAATATAAAAAATAAATAAATAAATAAATAAATAAATATAATTTCAAAAATGTCTTGAGGTAATTACTATTCCTTAATATCTCTTAACATCAATAGACTCAATTCCCCCCAAAAAAATACATAGATTAACAGACTGGATATGGAAACAGGACCCTACATTTTGCTGCATACAGGAAACACATCTCAGTGTTAAAGACAAACACTGCCTTAGAGTAAAAGGATGGAAGACAATTTTACAAGCAAATGGTCTCAGGAAACAAGCGGGGGTAGCCATTCTAATATCAGATAAAATAGACTTCCAACCTAAAGTCATCAAAAGAGACTCAGAAGGTCACTTCTTGCTTGTCAAAGGGAAAATCCACCAAGAAGAGCTCTCAATACTGAACATTTATCCTCCAAATACAAGGGCACCCTCCTTCGTAAAAGAAACCTTACTAAAGCTAAAAGCACACATTACACCTAACACAATAATTGTGGGGGACCTCAACACTCCATTCTCCTCAATGGACCGATCAGGAAAGCAGAAACTAAACAGGGACACAGTGAAACTAATTGAAACTTTGGACCAATTGGATTTAACAGATATATATAGAACATTTCATCCTAAAGCTAAAGAGAATACCTTTTTCTCAGCACTGCATGGTACCTTCTCCAAAATTGATCATATAATTGGTCACAAGACAGATGTCAACAAATACAAGAAGATCGAGCTAATCCCATGCTTCCTATCAGACCACTGTGGAGTAAGAGTGGTCTTCAATAACAACAAAAACAACAGAAAGCCCACATACACATGGAAACTGAACAATACTCTACTCAATGACACCTTGGTCAAGGAAGAAATAAAAAAAGAAATCAAAGACTTTTTAGAATTCAATGAAAATGAAGGTACAACCTACCCAAATCTATGGGACACAATGAAAGCAGTGCTAAGAGGAAAACTCATAGCCCTAAGTGCATCCAAAAAGAAACTGGAGAGAGCATACATTAGCAACTTAACGGCACACCTAAAAGCCCCAGAAGAAAAAGAAGTTAATTCACCCAGGAGGAGTAGAAGACAAGAAATCACCAAACTCAGGGCTGAAATCAATCAAGTAGAAACAAAGAGAACCATACAAAGAATCAACAAGACTAGGAGCTGGTTCTTTGAGAAAATCAACAAGATAGATAAACCCTTAGCCAGACTAACCAAAAAACACAGAGACAGTATACAAATTAACAAAATTAGAAATGAAAAGGGAGACATAACAACAGAAACCAAGGAAATTCAAAAGATCATCAGATCCTACTACAAAGGTCTATACTCAAAACAACTGGATAATCTGGAGGAAATGGACAATTTCCTAGACAGGTATCAAATACCAAAATTAAATCAGCATCAAGTAGATCAGCTAAATAGTCCCATAACCCCTAAAGAAATAGAAGGGGTTATAGAAAGCCTCCCAACCAAAAAAAGTACGAGACCAGATGGTTTTAGTGCAGACCTTCAAAGAAGACTTAACACCAATACTTTTCAAACTATTCCACAAAATAGAGACAGAAGGGACACTGCCCAACTCATTCTTTGAAGCCACAATTACGCTAATACCTAAACCACAAAAAGATCCAACAAAGAAAGAGAACTACAGGCCAATTTCTCTTATGAATATGGATGCAAAAATACTAAATAAAATTCTTGCTAACCGAATCCAAGAGCACATCAAAACGATCATCCACCATGATCAAGTAGGCTTCATCCCAGGGATGCAGGGATGGTTCAATATACGGAAATCCATCAATGCAATCCACTACATAAACAAACTGAAAGAAAAAAACCACATGGTCATCTCATTAGATGCTGAAAAAGCATTCGACAAAATTCAGCATGCTTTCATGCTAAAAGTCTTGGAAAGAGCAGGAATTCAAGGCCCATACCTAAACATAGTAAAAGCAATCTACAGCAAACCAGTAGCCAACATCAAAATAAATGGAGAGAAACTTGAAGCATTCCCACTAAAATCAGGGACTAGACAAGGCTGCCCTCTCTCTCCATATCTTTTCAATATAGTACTGGAAGTTCTAGCGAGAGCAATTAGACAACATAAGGACGTCAAAGGGATACAAATTGGAAAGGAAGAAATCAAACTATCATTATTTGCAGACGATATGATAGTTTACCTAAGCGACCCAAAAAACTCCACCAGAGAACTTCTACAGCTGATAAACAACTTCAGCAAAGTGGCAGGTTATAAAATTAACTCAAGCAAGTCAGTGGCCTTCTTGTACTCAAAGGACAAGCAGGCTGAGAAAGAAATTAGGAAAATAACACCCTTCACAATAGCCACAAACAATTTAAAGTACCTTGGCATAACTCTAACCAAACAAGCGAAAGATCTGTATGACAGGAACTTCAAGTCCTTGAAGAAAGAAATCGAGGAAGACCTCAGAAGATGGAAAAATATTTCTTGCTCCTGGATTGGCAGGATCAATATAGTAAAAATGGCCATCTTGCCAAAAGCAATCTACAGATTCAATGCGATCCCCATCAAAATCCCAACTCAATTCTTCATAGATTTAGAAAGAGCAATTCTCAAATTCATCTGGAGCAACAAAAAACCCAGGATAGCTAAAACTATTCTCAACAATAAAAGGACTTCTGGGGGAATCAATATCCCTGACCTCAAGCAGTACTACAGAGCAATTGTGTTAAAAACTGCATGGTATTGGTATAGCAACAGGCAAGCAGATCAATGGAACAGGATTGAAGACCCAGAAATTAACCCACAGACTTATGGTCACTTGATCTTTGATAAAGGAGCCACAACCATCCGGTGGAGAAAAGATAGCCTTTTCCACAAATGGTGCTGGTTCAACTGGAGGTCAACATGCAGAAGAATGCGAATTGACCCACTCTTATCTCTTTGCACTAAGATCAACTCCAAGTGGATCAAGGACCTCCACATAAAACCAGACACACTGAAACTATTAGAAAAGAAACTTGGGAAGACCCTGGAGGACTTGGGCACAGGGGAAAAGTTCCTGAACAGAACACCAATAGCTTATGCTCTAAGATCAAGAATCGACAAATGGGTCCTCATCAAATTACAAAGTTTCTGCAAAGCAAAGGACACTGTCAGAAGGACAAAACGGCAACCAACAAAGTGGGAAAAGATCTTCACCAACCCCACATCCGACAGAGGGCTAATATCCAATATATACAAAGAACTCAAGAAGTTAGACCGCAAAGAACCAATAACCCTATCAAAAAATGGGGCACAGAGCTAAACAAAGAATTTTCACCAGAAGAAATTCGGATGGCCAAGAAACACCTTAAAAGATGTTCAACATCATTAGTCATCAGGGAAATGCAAATCAAAACAACCCTGAGATTCCACCTCACACCAGTCAGAATGGCTAAGATTAAAAACTCAAGAGACAACAAGTGCTGGCGAGGATGTGGAGAAAGAAGAACACTCCTCCACTGTTGGTGGGATTGCAAAATGGTAAAACCGCTCTGGAAATCAGTTTGGCGATTCCTCAGAAAATTGGGCATGTCACTTCCAGAGGATCCTGGCATACCACTCCTGGGCATATACCCAGAGGATTCCCCTGCATGCAATAAAGACACATGCTCCACTATGTTTATAGCAGCCTTGTTTATAATAGCCAGAAATTGGAAGGAGCCCAAATATCCCTCAAAGGAGGAATGGATACAGAAAATGTGGTATATTTATACAATGGAATACTACTCAGCAATTAAAAATAATGAATTCATGCAATTTGTAGGTAAATGGTTAGACCTGGAAAATATCATCCTGAGTGAATTAACCCAATCACAAAAGAATGCACATGAAATGCAATCACTGATAAGTGGATATTAATGAGGCCAGAAGCCCTAAATACTCAAGACACAAATAGCAAGTCAAATGATTCCCAAGAAGAAGAAAGGAGAGGACCCTCGGCCTGTAAATATGGCATCCAGTTTAGTAAAGAAACCGAGGGGGGAGGGGGAATGATTGGGGAATAGTTGGGGGGGAGAGGAACTATGGGAACTATGGTGGGTGGGAACTGGGAAAGGGGAAAGCCTTTGGAATGTAAGCATAGAATATAGAAAATTAAAAAAAAAATGTAAAAATAAAAAAAAGAATTGCACCAGCATGCCAGCTGATAATATATTCTTGAAAATTGCATAGTAAATTATCAGTGTTTTTACCACAAAAATTAAAAAGTATGTGGTACATGTAAAAAAAAAAGAGAAATGAAGAACATCGGTCAACATGTAAAAGTCCTTACAGAGGAAACACAAAACTCCCTTAAAGAAATACAAGAGATCATGGGTCAACAGATAAATGCCCTTAAAGAGGAAACACAAAAATCACTTAAAGAAATACAGGAGATCATGGGTCAACAGGCAGAAGCCCTTAAAGAAGAAACACAAAAATTCCTTAAAGAATTACAGGAAAACACAATCAAGTGAAGGAACTGAACAAAACCATACAGGATCTAAAAGCAGAAGTAGAAACAATAAAGAAATCACAAAGTGAGACATCTCTGGAGATAGGAAACCTTGGAAAGAATTCAGGAGTCATAGATGCAAGCACCAACAACAGAATACAAGAGATAGAAGAAAGAACCTCAGGTGCTCAAGATACCATAGAAAACATTGACTCAACAGTGAAAGGAAATGCCAACTAAATAAAGCTGGTAACCCAAAACATCCAGGAAATCCAGGACACAATGAGAAGACCAATCCTAAGTAATATGGGTATAGAGGAGAGCGAGGATTTACATCCTAAAGGCCCAGTAAATATCTTCAACAAACTTGTAGAAGAAAACTTCCCTAATCTAAAGATAGAGATGCCCATGAACATACAAGAAGCCTTCAGGACTCCAAACAGACTGGACCAGGACAGAAAGTCCTCCCAGCACATAATTATCAAAACTCCAAATGTACTAAACAAAGAAAGGATATTAAAAGCAGTAAGGGGAAAAGGGCAAGTAACTTATAAAGGCACACCTATCAGAATCACACCAGACTTCTCACCAGAGACCATGAAAGCTAGAAGATCCTGGGCAGATGTCTCACAGACCCTAAGAAAACACAAATGCCAGCCCAGGCTACTATACCCAGCAAAACTCTCAATCACCATAGATGGAGAAACCAAGATATTCCATGATGAAACCAAATTTACACAATATCTATCCACAAATCCAGCCCATCAAAGGATAATAGATGGAAAATGCCAACACAAGGAGGGAAACTACATCCTAGAAAAAGCAAGAAAGTAATCTTCTTCCAACAAACCCAAAAGAAGATATCCACATAAACATAAAAATAACATCAAAAATAACAAGAAGCAACAATCATTATTCCCTAATATCTCTTAACAACAATGGACTCAACTCCCAAATAAAAAGACATAGACTAACAAAATATTTCTCATGTAAATCTTCGATTTTATCAGAAAATGTTTGTATTTCCCCTTTATTTAATTTAGTAATTTTTTTTTGATTTTTCAAGACAGGGTTTCTCTGTGTAGTCCTGGCTGTCCTGGAACTCACTCTGTAGACCAGGTTGGCCTTGAACTCAGAAATCCACCTGCCTCTGCCTCCCAAGTGCTGGGATTACAGGCGTGCGCCACCATGCCCGGCTTCTTTAGTAATGTTTTTAATGTCTACCATTTTATCTGCATTATTTTTCATGATAATCTTCAATTTTAATATGTCTTTCTATATATTTCCTCTATTTTATCAGAATTTTTTTCAATATAAATGTTTAATTTTATCACAAATGTTTCTAATTCCACCTTCAATTAATTTAGAAAGTTTTTATATCTACCATTTTATATGTAAAATTTTCCATGAAATAGTCAATGTTAACATGTTTGTCTATATATTTCTTGAATTTTACCAGAAATATTTTCCATGTAAATCTTCAATTTTATCTGAAAATGTTTATAATTACACCTTCAATCAACTTAGAATTATCTTTATGCCTATCATTTTATCTATATAATTTCTATGATAATCTTCAATTTTAACATTTTTCTATATAATTCTTCAATATTATCAGAAATATTTTCCATGTAAATCTTCAAGTTTATTAGAAAATGTATATAATTCTACTTTCAATCAACTTAGAAATACTTTTATGCCTACCATTATTATATCTATATAAAATGTTCCATGACAATCTCCAATATATACAAAGAACTGAAGAAGTTAGATTCCAGAGACCCAAATAACCCTATTAAAAATGGGGAACAGACCTAAACAAAGAATTCTCAACCAAGGAATACAGAATAGCTGAGAAGCACCTAAAGAAATGTTCAACATCCTTAGTCATCAGAAAATGCAAATCAAAACAAACCTGAGATTCCACCTCACAACAGTCAGAATAGCTAAGATCAAAAACTCAGGTGACAGCAGATTCTGGAGAGGATGTGGAGAAAAAGGAACACTCCTCCACTACTGGTGGGACTGCAAGCTGGTATAACCACTCTGGAAATCAGTTTGGTGGTTCCTCAAAAAATTGGCCATAGTATTACCAGAGGAGCCAGCTATACCACTCCTGGGCATATACCCAGAAGATGCTCCAACATGTAATAAGGACACATGCTCTACTCTGTTCATAGAAGCCTTATTTATAATAGCCAGAAGCTGGAAAGAACCCAGATGTCCCTCAACATAGGAATGGATACAGAAAATGTGATACATTTACAGAATGGAGTATACTCAGCTATTAAAAACAATGAATTCATGAAATTCTTAAGTAAATGGATGGATCTAGAAAATATCCTGAGATAACCCAATCACCAAAGAACATACATGGTATGTACTCACTGATAAGTGAATATTAGCCCAGAAGCTTGGAATATCCAAGATATAATTCACAGACCACATGAAGCTAAAGAAGAAGGAAAACCAGTGTGGCTATTTTGATCCTTCTTAGACGGAGTACAAAATATCCATGGGAGGAAATACAGAGACAAAGTGTTGAGCAGAAGCTAAAGGAAAGACAATCCAGAGACTGTCCTACTTGGGGATCCATCCCATATACAGTCACCAAACCCAGACACTACTGTGAATAGTGCTTACTGACAGGAGCCTGATATAGCTGTTTCCTGAAAGGCCCTGCCAGTGCCTGACAAATACAGAGGGGGATGCCCTCAGCCAATCATTGAACTGAGCACAGGGTCCCCAATGGAGGAGCTAGAGAAAGGACCCAAGGAGCTGAAGGGGTTTACAGCCCCATAGGAGGAACACAATATGAACCAACCAGTACCCCCAGAGCTCCCAGGAACGAAATCACCAACCAAAGAGTACATACGGAGGGACCCATGGCTCCAGCTGCATGTGTTGCAGAGGATGGCCTGGTCGGACATCAGTGAGAGGAGAAGCCCTTGGACCTGTGAAGGCTCATTGCCCCAGGGGAAAAGACCCTAGACCATCCTATAGATAGTGAGTTACCTAAGAGTGTATGCAGCTGGTATTGTGGATGTGATGGGAGTTCCAAGCTTACCACTAGGCATGAGAACAAAGCAAGAATAATAAAAGCAACTTCCAGTGAGATATCCACAGAATGCAGCAACAACTGCCAATCACTCATGGCTGGCAGTCAAGGTCTATAACTAACAAAGTTGGAAGCAGAGTAAAGCTCACCTCTGCTGTGCTTACTCCCATGGATGTCCACACTATCGATTTTCATTGGCCGGAGACAATACAATGAACTCCAGAGCCACTGGTATGGTCTTTCATGATGAATAGTTTCTAGCACCCAAGATCCCAGGGTCAAGCACAAGAGTGTGGAGAAATTACATGCTGCATTTAAGATACCAGAATCACTAATATGTGTAAATTCATGCTTTTGTGTATATATGAAAGTAATGCTGTTGATTCTCAAAATAATCATCTTATTGTGAGTTTACATTTTACAATCTTACTCCATCTTCTTTGTTGTTTTATCACTTTTAGCTCCTTTTCTTTTGTATGTTAATTTTTTGCTGATTACCATATGTTTTATGATATATTCATACACACATATGTATTATATAATACTTTGCATTTGTACTTCAGGTAAAAATTGATATTTATTAATAATATTTTTCTATTTTTTCTTATTTATCTCAATAAGAGGCAATGAATTTTTTTGAGTAAATTTTAAAAAAAAAGAAGCTCTAACATTGAAGTTGCCTTGGAGACTCCAAGTTCGAGATGCCAGAGCTGTTGGCCATCTGCTGAGGAAAGCTGCTAACAAGGAGTGGAACCAGGCCAAGAGAAAAAAGATTGTTGCAGTCAACAATGACAAAAAAAGGAGTTTGAGATCTGAAGACCTCCTTGAAATCAGACATGGAGATGCAGAGTTTGGAGTTTGCCCAGCTGGTTTCCTGTCTTGCTTTAGGGATTACAGTTAAGTGATCATATGAATCTCAGAAGAGACTATGAACTTTGGACTTTTAACATTGTTGAGACTAATGTAGACTTTGGGGACCTTTGAAATTGGACTAACTGTATTTTGCATTGTGCTATGTTTAGGTGTGGCCCCCATCAACTTATATGTTTGAACAAGCCTATGGGGGCCAGGGAGTGGAAGGTGATGGTTTGTATATGCTTTTCCCAAAGAGTGGTACTATTAGAAGTTGTGGCCTTGTTGGAGTAGATGTGTCCCTGTGGGTGTCAGCTTTAAGACCCTCATCCTAGCTGCATAGAAACCAGTATTCTGCTAGAAGCCTTCAGATGAAGATGTAGAACTCTCAGCTCCTCCCCCACCATGCCTGCCTGGATGCTGCCATACTCCCACCTTGATGATAATGGACTGAATCTCTGAACCTGTAAGCCCGCTCCAATTAAATGTTGTCCTTATAAGACTCGCCTTGCTCATGGTGTCTGTTTTATACTTGAATAATACTTCATTGTATAAATGTATCACATTTTCTTAATCTGTCATCTGTTAAGAAATGGCTAAATCGTTTCTAATTTCTAGATAGTATGAATAGAGCAGCAATGAACATGGTTGAACAAGTGTCTCTGTGGAAAAATGAAGAGTCCTTTGGGTATATGACCAAGAGTGCTATAACTGGATCTTGAGGTAGATCAGTTACCATCTTCCTAAGGAACTGTCACATTTATTTCCAAAGTAGCTATACAAGTTTGCACTCTCACCAGGAGTATTCCCCTACCTCCACATCCTCACCAGCATGTGCTATCCCTTGTGTTTTTTATCTAAGCCATTCTATCAGGTATAAGATGGAATATCAGAGTTGCTTTCATTTGCATTTCCCTGATGGCTAAAGATGTTGAACATTTAAGTATTTTTTTAAGCCATTTAAGTTCTCTCAAAAGGGAATTTTCTGTTTAGATCTGTCCTCCATTTTTCAATTAGGTTATTTGTTTTCTTGAGATTTACTTTTTAAAATTCTTTATATATTTTGGGTATAAGCTTTCTATCAGATGTGTAGTGGATAAAAATCTTTTCCCATTCTATGAGCTGCCACTTTGTCCAAATGATTGTATCCTTTACCTTTTCAATTTCAAAGGGTCCCATTTGTTAACTTTTCTTAGTGTTTGTGCTAATGTTCTGTTCAAAAGTTTTTTTCCTGTGCTAATGAGCTCAAGGCTATTCCTCACTTTCTCTTCTATTTGATTTAGTATATCTGGGTTTATGTTGAGATCTTTGATCCACTTGGACTTGAGTTTTGTGTAGTGAGATAGATATGGATCTATTTGCATTCTTCTACATGCAGTCATCCAGTTAGACCAGAAGCATTTTTTGAAGATGCTTTCTTTTTTCCATTGTACAATTCTGGCTTCTTTATTTAAAAAATCAAGTGTCCATAGTTGTGTATATGTATGTCTGAATCTTTAATTTGATTCCACTGATCAGCATATCTGTTTTTATGCCAATACCATGATATTTTTATTACTATAGCTCTACAGTACATCTTGAAATTGGGATTGCATTGAATCTGTAGATTGGTTTCTGTAGGATGGCCATTCCGACCATATTAATCCTATCAATCTATGAGCATGGGAGATATTTCCATCTTCTAATGTCTTTCTTCAGTGTCTTAAAGTTTTTATCATACAAGTCCTTCACTTGTTTGGTTAGAGTTACCCAAGATATTTTATATTATATGAAGCTATTGTGAAGGTGTTATTTCCCTAATTTCTTTCTCAGTCTGTTTGTCATTTGTATATAGGAGGGCTACTGATTTTTATGAGTTAATCATGTATCTAGCTACTTTGCTGAAAGTTTTTATCAGATGTGGGAGTTCCCTGGTGGAATTTTAGAGTCACTTATGATATTACTATATCATCTGAGAATAACAATACTTTGACTTCTTCCTTTCCAGTTTGTATCCCTGTGATCTCCTTCACTTACTGATATAAATAAAGATTCCAGTTCCATATAGAATATGCATGGAAGGAGTAAACAAACTTGTTTTGCCCCTGATTTTAGTGGAATTGCTTTGAGTTTTCCATTTGAGCTGATGTTGGCTATGGTCTTGCTGTAAATTACCTTTATTATGTTAAAGTATGTCCCTTCTATGCCTAACCTCTCCAGGACATTCATCATGAAGCAGTGTTAAATTTTTTTAAAGGCTTCCTTTGCATCTAATGAAAAGATAATGTGGTTTTTGTCTTTCAGTTTGTTTATATGGTGGATATCATTTGTCAATTCATGTATGTGGAATCATTCGTAAATGAAAAAATTTAGAGAGGAGGAGGGAGAGGTGAAGATCTGCAGTTAGCCTTTTGGCTTCCCTGGCCAGGAGATGAGTGTTGGGATTGGGGGCTGGAACAAAGCAAGGGTCAGTGAGGGCTCTGAAGGAAATTTAGAAGGGAAGATCTGTGTGATCCACCAAAGATGGGGGAATAGAGAATGGAGTGTCAGCAGCAGTTCTGTTCTGCAACAGAGCTGGAGATGAGACTTGGGAGTTGGATTTGAAGAAGCTGAAACAGTGGTTTAGAACTTTACTTAGCCTACCTGCTTCTATGACCAGAACAGTCTGCTGGTTCTCTGCTGTGGTTGAAGACTGTGATAAAGCAATGACTTGGGGGTAAAGAAGTTTGGAGGGGAAGATTTGTGTGATTCACTGCAGAAAGGGGCAAGGGCTGAAGGGGTGCTACAGCAGGTGGTCTGCTACAAAGTAGGGGAATAAGACTGGGGTTTTGGATGAGCTGAAGGAGAGGTGAAGATCTACAATCTACCTTGCTTCCCTGGCTGGGGTGGCCTATAGGTTCCCAGAGAGTACCTGCTGGAGTTGGGGGCTGAAATTAATCAAGGCATGGAGGGGAGGAAATAAAAAGGGGAAGATTTGTGTAATGCACTGGTGGAAGGGAGGCCTCAGCAGATGGTCTGCTGCAGAGCTAGAAATGGGTGGGAAGTTGTGTTTTTTCTTAAGAATTATGTATTTATTTTACATATATGAATACACTGTAGCTGTCTTCAGACACACCAGAAGAGGGCATTATATCTCATTATAGATGGTTGTGAGCCACCATGTAGTTGCTAGGAATTGGACTGAGAATCTCTGAAAGTGCAGTCAGTGCTCTTAACCATGGAGCCTCCTCTCCAGCACCCACAGAAAAAGGGTTGCATTTTAAGGAGAAAAGGGATAGGTGAAGATCTGGAGTTAGCCTACCTGCTTCCCTGGTCAGAGTGGCCTGTGGGTTCCCAGGGAGTCATAATTGATTTATTTTTTAATTTGGTCTTTCCCTTTTCCTCACATTTTTCAAATATCTTCTACAAAATTATGGAAGAAAACTTCCCCAACCTAAAGAGAGAGATGCCCATGAATATACAAGAAACCTATAGAACCCCAAACAGACTGGACCAGAACAGAAATACATCCTGTCACATAATAATCAAAACTCCAAATGTAATAAACAAAGAAAGAATATTAAAGGCAGCAAGAGAAAAGGGCCAAGTAACATATAAAGGAAGACCTATCAGAATAACACCAGACTTCTCACCTGAGACCATGAAAGCTAGAAGATCCTGGGCAGATATCATGCAAACTCTGAGAACACAAACTTCAGCCAAAACTACTTTACCCAGCAAAACTCTCAATCGCCATAGATGGAGAAATCAAGGTATTCCATGACAAAACCAAATTTGTACGATATCTTTCCACAAATCCAGCCCTACAAAGGATAATAGGGGGAAAACACCAAGACAAGGATGGAAACTACACCCGGGAAGAAGCAAGATAGAAACCTCCTCTCATCAAACCCAAAAGAAGATAACTCTCAAATATATATAAAAAAAACCAAATAAAAATAATTTCAAAAATATCGGGAGGTAATAATTACTATTCCTTAATATCTCTTAACATCAATGGACTCAATTCCCCAATAAAAAGACATAGATTAACAGACTGGATACGGAAACAGGACCCTACATTTTGCTGCATACAGGAAACACATCTCAGTGTTAAAGACAAACACTGCCTTAGAGTAAAAGGATGGAAGACAATTTTACAAGCAAATGGTCTCAGGAAACAAGCTGGAGTAGCCATTTTAATATCAGATAAAATGGACTTCCAACCTAAAATCATCAAAAGAGACTCAGAAGGTCACTTCTTGCTGGTCAAAGGGAAAATCCACCAAGAAGAGCTCTCAATACTGAACATCTATGCTCCAAATGCAAGGGCACCCTCATTCGTAAAAGAAACCTTACTAAAGCTTAAAGCACACATTATGCCTGTCTTAGTCAGGGTTTTTATTCCTGCACAAACATCATGACCAAGAAGCAAGTTGGGGAGGAAAGGGTTTATTGAGCTTACACTTCCACACAGCTGTTCATTACCAAAGGAAGTCAGGACTGGAACTCAAGCAGGCCAGGAAGCAGGAGCTGATGCAGAGGCCATGGAGGGATGTTACTTACTAGCTTGCTTCCCCTAGCTTGCTCAGCCTGCTCTCTTATAGAACCCAAGAATACCAGCCCAGAGATGGTACCACCCACAAGGGGCCCTCCCTGAGTTGATCACTAATTGAGAAAATGCCCCACAGCTGGATCTCATGGTGGCACTTCCCCAACTGAAGCTCCTTTTCCTATGATAACTCCAGCCTGTGTCAAGTTGACACACAAAATTAGCCAGTACAATTGACCCCTTGTCAACTTGACACACCAACGTATCACTATTAAGCCTCAACCCTTACTTTCTTATTCATCCCCAAGATCTAAATAAAGTTAAAAGTCCCACACAGTCTTTACATATTAAAAGTTCAATCCTTTTAAAATGTCTTAAAATTCAAAGTCTTTTAAAAATTCAAAGTCTCTTAACTGTGGGGTCCACTAAAATACCTTCTTTCAAGAGGGAAAAATATCAGGGCCTAGTCACAATCAAAAGCAAAACTCAAACTCCAATGGCTCAATGTCTGGGATCCAACTCACGATCTTCTGGGCTCCTCCAAGGGCTTGAGTCACTTCTCCAGCTCTGCCCTTTGTAGCACACACCTTGTCTTCTAGGCTCCAGCTGCCTGTACTCCACTGCTGCTGCTGTCCTTGGTGGTCATCTCATGGTACTGGCGTCTCCAAAACACCATTATCTTCTGCTATAACTAGGTTTCACCAACAGCCTCTCACAGGCTTTCTTCATGGTGCCACGCCTCAACTCTTGCATGACCCCTTCAGTCCTGGGCTGTCAATTACAACTGAGAGTACACTTTAACCAATGGCCTTCAATGGCCTCTCACTGTACCAAGCCTCAGCTGTTCTTCATGATGCCTTCATGCCTTCAAAAGCAGTACCACCTGAGTGACTCTTACATGGTACCAAGTCCTGCTACAGCACGAGGCACAACCTCAGCTACCTGGAACACACCCCTTGTGCTCTCAGAAAACACTTCCCAGAAGATTTCACCTCAGTGATGCTGGTTTCTTCTTAATCACCGCTAATTTCTTAGCTCCAGCTAACAGGCATCAATAGTCCCAGTAACACAAAGGTTAACTTTAATGGTTTTGGTATCTTGTTAATCACAGCTGATTCTTCAGCCCCAGCTAACCAAAACCACAGAATCTTCATGGCCCTGATAAGAGTCTTTAATCTTCCCTCTGAAATTTCACAAGCCAGGCCTCCATCTTCTGCACTGTTCTCAACATAATCTTCCAAGTTCCCCCACATCTAGCCCAAAGTTCCAAAGTCCTTCCACAGTCCTCCCTAAAACATGGTCAGGTTGTCACAGGAATACCCCACTCCTGGTACCAATTTGTCTTAGTCAGGGTTTTTATTTCTGCACAAACATCATGACCAAGAAGCAAGTTGGGGAGGAAAGGGTTTATTGAGCTTACACTTCCACACAGCTGTTCATTACCAAAGGAAGTCAGGACTGGAACTCAAGCAGGCCAGGAAGCAGGAGCTGATGCAGAGGCCATGGAGGGATGTTCCTTACTGGCTTGCTTCCCCTGGCTTGCTCAGCCTGCTCTCTTATAGAACCCAAGAATACCAGCCCAGAGATGGTACCACCCACAAGGGGCCCTCCCCCAGTTGATCACTAATTGAGAAAATGCCCCACAGCTGGATCTCATGGAGGCACTACCCCAACTGAAGCTCCTTTTCCTATGATAACTCCAGCCTGTGTCAAGTTGACACACAAAATTAGCCAGTACAACGCCTAACACAATAATTGTGGGTGACTTCAACACTCCACTCTCCTCAATGGACTGATCAGGAAAGCAGAAACTAAACAGGGACACAGTGAAACTAATTGAAACTTTGGACCAATTGGATTTAACAGATATATATAGAACATTTCATCCTAAAGCAAAAGAATATACCTTTTTCTCAGCACCTCATGATACCTTCTCCAAAACTGATGATATAATTGGTCACAAGACAGATGTCAACAAATACAAGATCGAGCTAATCCCATGCCTCCTATCAGATCACTATGGAGTAAAAGTTGTCTTCAATAGCAACAAAAATAACAGAAAGCCCACATATACATGGAAAGTGAATAATACTCTACTCAATAACACCTTGGTCAAGGAAGAAATAAAGAAAGAAATCAAAGACTTTTTAGAATTTAATGAAAATGAAGGCAAAACACACCCAAATCTATGGGACACAATGAAAGCAGTGCTAAGAGGAAAGCTCATAGCCCTGAGTGCCTCCAAAAAGAAACAGGAGAGAGCATACACTAGCAGCTTAACAGTACACCTGAAAGCCCTGGAACAAAAAGAAGCTAATTCACCCAGGAGGAGTAGAAGACAGGAAACCATCAAATTAAGGGCTGAAATTAATCAAGTAGAAACAAAGAGAACCATACAAAGAATCAACAAAACCAGGAGCTGGTTCTTTGAGAAAATCAACAAGATAGATAAACCCTTAGCCAGACTCACCAATGGACACAAATTAACAAAATTAGAAATGAAAAGGGGGATATAACAACAGAAACTGAGGAAATTCAAAAAATCACCAGATCCTACTACAAAAACCTTCTCAACACAACTGGAGAATCTGGAGGAAATGGACAATTCCCTAGACAGATACCAAATACCAAAATTAAATCAGGATCAATTAGATCAGCTAAACAGTCCCATAACCCCTAGAGAAATAGAAGGGGTTATAGAAAGTCTTCCAACCAATAAAAGTATGGGACCAGATGGTTTTAGTGCACAATTCTATCAGACCTTCAAAGAAGACCTAACACCAATACTCTTCAAACTATTCCACCAAATAGAAACAGAAGGAACACTGCTCAACTTGTTCTATGAAGCCACAATTACACTGACACCAAAACCACACAAAGATCCAACAAAGAAAGAGAACTACAGGACAGTTTCCCTTATGAATATCAATGCACAAATACTAAATAAAATTCTTGCCAACCAATTCCAAGAACACATCAAAATGATCATTCACGATGATCAAGTAAGCTTCATCCCAGGGATGCAGGGATAGTTCAATATACAGAAATCCATCAATGTAATCCACAACATAAACAAACTGAAAGAAAAAAACCACATGGTCATCTCATTAGATGCTGAAAAAGCATTTGACAAAATTCAGCATCCTTTCATGCTAAATGTCCTGGAAAGAACAGGAATTCAAGGCCCATACCTAAACATAGTAAAAGCAATCTACAGCAAACCAGTATCTAACATCAAACTAAATAGAGAGAAACTTGAAGCAATCCCACTAAAATCAGAGACTAGACAAGGCTGCCCTCTCTCTCCATATCTTTTCAATATAGTACTTGAAGTTCTAGCGAGAGTAATTAGACAACACAAGGAAATCAAAGGGATACAAATTGGAAAGGAAGAAGTAAAACTATCATTATTTGCAGATGATATGATAGTTTACTTAAGCGACTCAAAAAACTCCAACAGAGTACTGCTACAGCTGATAAACAACTTCAGCAAAGTGGCTGGTTATAAAATCAACTCAAGCAAATCAGTAGCCTTCCTGTACTCAAAGGACAAGCAAGCTGAGAAAGAAGTTAGGGAAATAACACCCTCCACAATAGCCACAAACAATATAAAGTACCTTGGCGTGACTCTAACCAAACAAGCAAAAGATCTGTATGACAGGAACTTCAAGTCCTAGAAGAAAGAAATCGAAGAAGGGGGCCGGGTGGTGGTGGCGTAAGCCTTTAATCCCAGCACTTGGGAGGGAGAGGCAGGTGGATTTCTGAGTTCGAGGCCAGCCTGGTCTACAAAGTGAGTTCCAGGACAGCCCAAACTACACAGAGAAACCCTGTCTCGAAAAACCAAAAAAAAAGAGTCAGCCTTGGTAGAAAAAAAAAAAAAAAAGAAATCGAAGAAGACCTCAGAAGATGGAAAAATATTTCTTGCTCCTGGATTGGCAGGATCAATATAGCAAAAATGGCCATCTTGCCAAAAGCAATCTACAGATTCAATGCGATCCCCATCAAAATCCCAACTCAATTCTTCATAGATCTAGAAAGAGCAATTCTCAAATTCATTGGGAGCAACAAAAAACCCAGGATAGCTAAAACTATTCTCAACAATAAAAGGACTTCTGGGGGAATCAATATCCCTGACCACAAGCAGTACTACAAAGCAATTGTGTTAAAAACTGCATGGTATTGGTACAGCAACAGGCAAGTAGATCAATGGAATAGGATTGAAGACCCAGAAATTAACCCACAGACTTATGGTCACTTGATCTTTGATAAAGGAGCCACAACCATCCAGTGGAATAAAGATAGCCTTTTCAACAAATGGTGCTGGTTCAACTGGAGGTCAACATGCAGAAGAATGCGAATTGACCCACTCTTATCTCCTTGTACTAAGATCAACTCCAAGTGGATCAAGGACCTCCACATAAAACCAGACACAGTGAAACTATTAGAAAAGAAACTTGGGAAGACCCTGAAGGACATGGGCACAGGGGGAAAGTTCCTGAACAGAACACCAATAGCTTATGCTGTAAGATCAAGAATTGACAAATGGGACCTCATAAAATTACAAAGTTTCTGTAAGGCAAAGGACACTGTCAGAAGGACAAAACGGCAACCAACAAAGTGGGAAAAGATCTTCACCAACCCCACATCCGACAGAGGGCTA
Source organism: Apodemus agrarius (assembly GCA_964023405.1). Lineage (NCBI taxonomy): Eukaryota > Metazoa > Chordata > Mammalia > Rodentia > Muridae > Apodemus > Apodemus agrarius. The sequence goes on from OZ030010.1 coordinate 148,681,862, forward strand.
ATATCCAATATATACAAAGAACTCAAGAAGTTAGACCCCAAAGAACCAAATAACCCTATCAAAAAATGGGGTACAGAGCTAAACAAAGAATTTTCACCAGAAGAAATTCGGATGGCTGAGAAACACCTTAAGAGATGTTCAACATCATTAGCCATCAGGGAAATGCAAATCAAAACAACCCTGAGATTCCACCTCACACCAGTCAGAATGGCTAAGATTAAAAACTCAAGAGACAACAAGTGCTGGCGAGGATGTGGAGAAAGAGGAACACTCCTCCACTATTGGTGGGATTGCAAAATGGTAGAACCGCTCTGGAAATCAGTTTGGCGGTTCCTTAGAAAATTGGGCATGCCACTTCCAGAGGACCCTGGCGTACCACTCCTGGGCATATACCCAGAGGATTCCCCTGCATACAATAAAGACACATGCTCCACTATGTTTATAGCAGCCTTGTTTATAATAGCCAGAAATTGGAAGGAGCCCAAATATCCCTCAAAGGAGGAATGGATACAGAAAATGTGGTATATTTATACAATGGAATACTACTCAGCAATTAAAAAAATGAATTCATGTAATTTGTAGGTAAATGGTTAGATCTGGAAAATATCATCCTGAGTAAGTTAACCCAATCACAAAAGAATACACATGAAATGCAATCACTGATAAGTGGATATTAATGAGCCCAGATGCCCTCAATACTCAAGGCACAATTAGCAATTCAAATGATTCCCAAGAAGAAGAAAGGAGAGGACCCTGGGCATGTAAAGATTGGATCCAGTTTTGTAGACCCAGAACAGAGAAACCATGGGGGGAGAGGGAATGATTGGGGAACAATTGGGGGGAGAGGAAATATGGGATGTATGGTGGTGGGGAACTGGGAAAGGGGAAAGCCTTTGGAATGTAAACATAGAATATAGAAAATAAAAATTTAAAAAAATTGTTCTTATTTTCAGTTTGTACCACAGTAAGAGCCAAGATTTTTATCTTTAGTAAAAAGAAAACAAACAAAAAGACTTTATTATCTATTTATGTTAATTTAATAACATGTCCATCATTTTTATGATTGGTTGAAAATATATATTGTATTGAATATAATAATAAAATAAAAAAGTAAATAAATAGGTAGACATTACAACACATTCCACTGAAATACAGAGGATCGCTGGGTAATAATTTTTCAAAACTGTATTCCTATAAATTGAAAATTCTAGAAGAAAAAGATATATTTCTACATACTCACAGCCTACCAATATTGAGCCAAGAGTACATGAAAAGTAGGAAAAGTACCTCCTGCTACTGAAGCATAAGGACCTGAGTTTGAATCTCTAGCATCCACATAAAAAGCCAGATGTAACAATGTATGTCTGTAATTCCAATAGTGGGAGGTCAGAGAAAGACAAGAGGATCACTGGTGTTCACTGGCTAGCCTATCTAGTTGATTCATGAGTTTTAGGTTCAGTGAGAAACTTTGTTTCAAAAAGTAAGATTGAAAAGGATAGAGCAAGAAAACCAGGGTCAACCTCTTACCTCCACATGAACATCTGCACACACACACATGTGTATATACACACCAGCATGTACAGACAAGGGCAAAAAAGTAACACTAAACAATGGGATTCAAATAGTAAAATAAAAAAAGAAACCCACGGGGCTGGAGAAATGGCTCAGTGGTTCAGAGCACTGACTGCTCTTCTGAAGGTCCTGAGTTCAATTCCCAGCAACCACATGGTGGCTCACAACCATCTGTAATGGGATCCGATGCCCTCTTCTGGTGTGTTCAAACACAGCTTCAGTGTACTCATATACATAAAATAAATAAATAATTCTTTTAAAAAAAAACACACAACTCATCAAAAAAAAAAAAAAAGCCCAGGACTATGTAGATTCACAGTCAAATCATATCAAACCTTTAAAGATCTGATATTAATGCTTTTCACATTACTCAGTAAAGTAAAATGAACAGGATGCTTTCAAAGTTATTTTATAAATGCTGAAAACATACACAACAAATTAAGAAAATTATGAATCAATTTCTTGATTAAATACTGGTGTAAAATCCTCAGCAAAATACTTGCAAGCTAAATTCAACAATGTATTTAAAAGGTAGTGGCACAGTCCTTTAATGATTTGAAGCAAAGAACAAGAAGTTACTTTTTTAAAGCAAAGAACAAGAATACTTCATAATAATAAGTGGTCTGATTAACCAAACAATTCTAAAAGCGCTCAGCTTATACAGCAGACTATGAATTTGAAATGTGGGGAGCCACAGAAGCCTGCAGGAAGGGAGAAAAAGCAACACTTGCTTGCCTTGTCAGTGACTACTGTGTCCATAGGAAAAATTTAGCTGAAACAGTGAGTTGGAAGCAGAATGTAGCCCAGTAGGGCTTCTTAAATTTTTTTCTACTTGTGATCCTCTACTTCATCTAAGAAATTTTTATTCAACTCCAGCTCATAAATATATAAAATAGGTAACCAAATCAAACATCCATTGATAATAAATCATAAAGAAAAATATTTTAAAACATTTTTCACTATGCATATAATCTTTTTTACTTTGATAAAAGTAAATTTTTATACTAATACAATGTATGTGCTTATTTATTTTTAAATAAAGAATTAAATATTGGGCCTGTTTTGTAGGCAAAGTCACTTGTCACTAAGCTTGAAAATCTGAATTGGATTATTGGATCCCACAGGGTGGAAAAAGAGAACATTTACATATTGTCCTTTAACCTTCATATGCATACTATGGTTCATATGCATATGGTTCATACATACTCTCATGCAGTTGTGCACATACATATAACAAATAAATATAAAAACTAAACTTACCTGAAATTTGATCCTGCAGGACATAGAGTATTAATTTTTCTCAGAGTTGATTGATTTTATAATCATCAATGTTGCTATTATTGCTTGCATAAACTATGTAATTAAAATGACAAGTGTTTAGGACTATTCCAGAAATTGTTGGAAATTTTATATTAATCCGGTCAAAATGTATTTACTGATGTTTTATGAAATATAAGCCAACATACAGCAATTTTAAAAACCAAACATTCTAAAATAATATAATACAAAGATGCACACTGAGGAATGACAGTAGGAAAATATTGAAAGTGAAAAATTGAAAATTTCTCTATCTAAACCATTATCTTTCTATAAAAAAAGAAAAATTTTATGTGCCACAGAAACAATGTAAGTTATAACATAATAATGGTATAATAACCTGTGCCAAGGCATTTTGAGAACTGTTTGTGTGATGACTCACACATGAAAAGTATGCATGTTGAATCTTCAAAACCAAGGCTTCAGTGAAGTTGTAGGATGCACAATGAGTAAAACACCTTAGATTCATTATTCATTTGGCTTTGATAGGTACACATTTAGCAAAGTTTTACTGTTGCTAAATTTTGTTCAACATCCCCATTCTGTTATACAACCTGTATTGTATGATAACCACAGTTTAAGAAGGTAAGTTGTACTTGAAAAAGATGGAGCCCTCTGTGGTGGTTTGAATTTACTTGGCCCAGGGAGTGACACTATTGGGAGGTATGGCCTTGGAGGAGGTGTGGCCTTGTTGGAGGAAGTGTCACTGTGTATGTGGGTTCCGAGACCTTCCTCCTAGCTGCCTGGAAGCCAGTCTTTTGTTTGCCTTCTGAACAAAATGTAGAATTCTCAGTTTCTATTGTTCCATGTCTGCCTGGAAACTGCCATGCTCCTGACTTGAGGAGATAATGGACTGAACCACTGAACCTGGAAGTCAGCCCCAATTAAACGTTCTTTAGAAGAGTTGCCTTGCTGGGGGGCGGGGCAGGGGGGGTTGTGGCAGATGGGGAGAGAGATGGCTCAATGGTTAAGAGCACTGACTGCTCTTCCAGAGGTCCTGAGTTCAATTCCCAGAAGTCACATGGTAGCTCACAACTATCTATAATGAAATCTAATACCCTCTTCTGGTGTGTCTGAACACAGCTACAGTGTACTCATATACATAAATAAAACAAAATAAAAGAAGAACAGCACAAAAAGTTGTAAATTTAGGAGATATACCTCAATAGCAGAAGCTTTAGGCAGCATGAATAAGAACCTAGGTTCCTTCTCTTGCATCAAAAACAATATCACATTTTTATATGTACATATATAATGTTTTTATTAAGAAAAAGTTCATACATACATATAATATATTCAATAACATCCACCTCCATTCTTCCGCCTGGACCCCAGGACTCACTCCTACCTAATTTCATGCCCCCCTCTTTTATTTTAAAAGATTTATTTTTTTTCTTTTTTTTCTTTTTATTTTCTATATTCTTTGTTTACATTCCAAAGGCTTTCCCCTTTCCCAGTTCCCCCCTCACCATATCCTCTTCCCCCCACCCATTCCCCAATCACCCCGCCCCTCCACCATTTCTCTGTTCTGGTACTCTCCTACAAAACTGGATCCAGTCTTTTCAGGACCAGGTCCTCTCCTTCCTTCTTCTTGTGAATCTTTTGATTTGCTATTTGTGTCTTGAGTATACAGAGCTTCTGAGCTCATTAATACCCACTTATCAGTGATTGCATTTCATGTGTATTCTTTTGTGATTGGGTTAACTCACTTAGGATGATATTTTCCAGATCCAACCATTTGCCTACAAATTGCATGAATTCATTATTTTTAATTGCTGAATAGTATTCCATTGTGTAAATATACCACATTTTCTGTATCCATTTCTCCTTTGAGGGACATCTGGGCTCTTTCCAACTTCTGGCTATTATAAATAAGGCTGCTATGACCATAGTGGAGCATGTGTCTTTATTACATGCAGGGGAATCCTCTGGGTATATGCACAAGAGTAGTATGACAGGGTCCTCTGGAAGTGTCATGCCCAATTTTCTGAGGAACCTCCAGACTGAATACCAGAGCGGTTTTACCATCTTGCAATCCCACCAACAGTGGAGGAATGTTCCTCTTTCTCCTCATCCTCTCCAGCACCTGTTGTCTCTTGAGTTTTTAATCTTAGCCATTCTGACTGGTGTGAGGTGGAATCTCAGGGTTGTTTTGATTTGCATTTCCCTGATGACTAATGATGTTGAACATCTCTTAAGGTGCTCCTCAGCCATACCAATTTCTTCTGGTGAAAATTCTTGGTTTAGCTCTGTACCCCATTTTTAATAGGGTTTATTTGGTTCTTTGGGATCAAACTTCTTAAGTTCTTTGTATATATTAGATATTAGCCCTCTATTGGATGTGGGGTTGGTGAAGATATTTTCCCAATTGGTTGGTTGCTGTTTTGTCCTTCTGACAGTGTCCTTTGCCTTACAGAAACTTTGTAATTTTATGAGGTCCCATTTGTCAATTCTTGATCTTAGAGCATAAGCTATTGGTGTTCTGTTCAGGAGCTTTCCCCCTGTGCCCATGTCCTCAATGGGCCTTCCCCAGTTTCTTTTCTATTAGTTTCAGTGTGTCTGTTTTTATGTGGAGGTCCTTGATCCACTTGGAGTTGATCTTAGTACAAGGAGATAAGAGTGGGTCAATTCGCATTCTTCTGCATGTTGACCTCCAGTTGAACCAGCACCATTTGTTGAAAAGGCTCTTTTTTCCACTGGATGGTTGTAGCTCCTTTATCAAAGTTGAAGTGGGTTCATTTCTGGGTCTTCAATTCTTTTCCATTGATCAACTTTCCTTTCACTGTACCAATACCACGCAGTTTTTAAAATAATTACTCTGTAGTACAGCTTGAGGTCAGGGATATTGATTGTCCCAGAAGTCCTTTTATTGTTGAGAATAGTTTTAGCTATCCTGGGTTTTTTGTTACTCCAGATGAATTTGAGAATTGCTCTTTCTAGATCTATGAAGAATTGATTTGGGATTTTGATGTGGATTGCATTGAATGTGTATATTGCATTTGGCAAGATGGCCACTTTTGCTATATTGATCCTGCCAATCCAAGAGCATGAAAAGCTTTTCCATCTTCTGAGGTCTTCTTCAATTTCTTTCTTCAAGGACGTGAAGGTCCTGTCATACAGATCTTTCACTTGTTTGGTTAGAGTCACACCAAGATACTTTATATTGGTTGTGGCTATTGTGAAGGGTGTTATTTCCCTAACTTCTTTCTCAGCCTGCTTGTCCTTTGAGTACAGGAAGGCTACTGATTTGTGTTAATTGCAATGTGTGCTTTGAGCTTTAGTAAAGTTTTTTTTTTATGAATGAGGGTGCCCTTGCATTTGGAGCATAGATGTTCAGTATTGAGAGTTCTTCTTGGTGGATTTTCCCTTTGACCAGCAAGAAGTGATCTTCCATGTCTGTTTTGATGACTTTAGCTTGAAAGTCAATTTTATCTGACATTAGAATGGCTACTCTGGCTTGTTTCCTGAGACCATTTGGTTGTAAAATTGTCTTCCAGCTTTTTACTCTAAGGTAGTGTTTGTCTTTGAACTGAGATGTGTTTCCTGTATGCAGCAAAATGTAGGGCCCTGTTTCCTTAGAGAACATAAGGAAGTCAAAGGGATTCAAATTGGAAAGGAAGAAGTCAAACTATCACTATTCCCAGATGATATGATAGTATACTTAAGTGACCTAAAATAAAACTCCGCCAGAGAACTCCTACAGCTGATAAACAACTTCAGCAAAGTGACTGGTTATAACATCAACTCAAGCAAATCAGTAGGCTTCTTATACTCAAAGGATAATCAGGCTGAGAAAGAAATTAGGGAAATGACACCCTTCACAATAGCCACAAACAATATATAGTACCTTGGTGTGACTCTAACCAAACGAGTGAAAGATCTGTATGACAAGAACTTCAGTTCTCTGAAGAAGGAAATAGAAGAAGGCCTCAGAAAATGGAAAAATCTCCCATGCTCGTTGATTGGCTGGATTAATATAGTTAAAATGGTCATCTTGCCAAAAGCAATATACAGATTCAATGCACTCCTAATCAAAATCCCAACTGGTTCTTCATAGAGTTAGAAAGAGCAATTCTCAACTTCATCTGGAATAACAAAAAACCCAGGATAGCTAAAACTATCATCAACAGTAAAAGAACTTCTGGGGGAATCAATATCCCGGACCTCAAGCAATACTACAGAGCAGTAGTGTTAAAAACTGCATGGTATTGGTACAGTGAGAGGAAGGCGGATCAATGGAATATGATCAAAGACACAGGATTGAACCCACACATCTATGGCCAATTGATCTTTGACAAAGGAGCTGAAAACATCCAGTGGAAAAAAGATAGCCTTTTCAACAAATGGTGCTGGCTCAACTGGAGGTCAACATGTGGAAGAATGAGAATTGATCCACTCTTATCTCCTTACACTAAGCTCAACTCCAAGTGGATCAAGGGCCTCCACATAAAACCAGACACACTAAAACTAATAGAAAAGAAACTGGGGAAGACCCTTGAGGACATTGGCTCAGGAGGAAAATTCCTGAACAGAACACCAATTGCTTATGCTCTAAGAGCAAGAATAGACAAATGGGACCTAATAAAATTACAAAGTTTCTGTAAGGCAAAAGACATTGTCAAAAGGATAAATCAGCAACCAACAAATTGGGAAAAGATCTTCACCAACCCCACATCTGACAGAGGGCTAATACCCAATGTATACAAAGAACTCAAGAAGTTAGACCCCAGAAAACGAAATAACCCTACCCAAAAATGGGGTACAGAGCTAAACAAAGACTTTTCATCTGAAGAAATTCGTATGGCTGAGAAACACCTTAAAAAATGTTCAACATCATTAGTCATTAGAGAAATGCAAATCAAAACAACCCTGAGATTTCACCTCACACCAGTCAGAATGGCTAAGATTAAAAACTCAGAAGACATCAGGTGTTGGCGAGGATGTGGAGAAAGAGGAACACTCCTCCACTGCTGGTGGGACTGCAAGCTGGTACAACCACTCTGGAAATCAGTCTGGTGGTTCTTCAGAAAACTGGACATGATACTTCCAGAGGACCCAGCGATACCACTCCTGGAAATATACCCAGAAGATTCCCCAGCATGCAATAAGGATACCTGCTCCACTATGTTCATAGCAGCCTTATATATAATAGCCAGAAACTGGAAAGAACCCAGATGTCCCTCAACAGAGGAATGGATACAAAAAATGTGGTATATATACACAATGGAATACTATTCAGCCATTAGAAACAATGAATTCATGAAATTCTTAGAGAAATGGATGGAGCTGGAGAACATCATACTAAGTGAGGTAACCCAGTCTCAAAAGAATACCCATGGTATGCAGTCACTGATAAGTGGATATTAGCCTAGAATCTTGGAACACCAACGACACATTTCACATACCAAATGATGTCTGAAAGGAAGAAAGGAGTGGACTCTTGTGTTGGAAAGGATCAAAGCATCAGTGTAGGGGAATGCAAGAACAGGGAAGTGGGAAGGGGTAGATGAGGGAGCAGGGAGAGGGAAAAGGGCATGTTGGGACCTTTGGGGGGTGGGGAACCGGAAAAATGGAAATGAAATAAATGAATTGTAAATATAGAATATATCCAATAATAAATTAATTAATTAAAAAATATAGTACTTGAAGTACTAGCTAGAGCAATTAGACAACAAAAGGTCAAAGGGATACAAATTTCAAAGGAAGAAGTCAAACTATCACTATTTGCAGATGATATGATAGTATACTTAAGTGACCCAAAAAACTCCACCAGAGAACTCCTACAGCTGATAAACAACTTCAGCAAAGTGGCTGGCTATAAAATCAACTCAAGCAAATCAGTAGCCTTCCTGTATTCAAAGGATAAGCAGGCTGAGAAAGAAGTTAGGGAAATGACACCCTTCACAATAGCCACAAACAACATAAAGTATCTTGGTGTGACTCTAACCAAAAAAGTGAAAGATCTGTATGACAGGAACTTCAGGTCTCTGAAGAAGGAAATAGAAGACCTCAGAAAATGGAAAAATCTCCCATGCTTATGGATTGGCAGGATTAATATAGTTAAAATGGCCATCTTGCCAAAAGCAATCAACAGATTCAATGCACTCCTCATCAAAATCCCAACTCAGATCTTGATAGAGTTAGAAAGAGCAATTCTCAAATTCATCTGGAATAACAAAAAACCCGAGATAGCTAAAACTATTCTCAATAATAAAAGAACTTCTGGGGGAATCAGTATCCCAGACCTCAAGCAATACTACAGAGCAATAGTGTTAAAAACTGCGTGGTTGCTGGGAGGCAGAGGCAGGCGGATTTCTGAGTTCGAGGCCAGCCTGGTCTACAGAGTGAGGTCCAGGACAGCCAGGGCTATACAGAGAAACCCTGTCTCAAAAAAAATGCTTGGTATTGGTACAGTGACAGGCAGGTGGATCAATGGAATAGGATTGAAGAGCCAAAAATGAACCCACACACCTGTGGTCACTTGATCTTTGACAAAGGAGCTAAAAACATCCAGTGGGAAAAAAGGTAGCCTTTTCAACAAATGGTGCTGGTTCAATTGGAGGTCAGCATCCAGAAGAATGAAAATTGATCCATTCTTATCTCCTTGTACTAAGATCAACTCCAAATGAATCAAGAACCTCCACATAAAACCAGATACACTGAAACTATTAGAAAAGAAACTGGAGAAAACCCTTGAGGACATCGGCTCAGGGGGAAAGTTCCTGAGCAGAACACCAATAGCTTATGCTTTAAGATTGAGAATTGACAAATGGGACCTCAAAATTACAAAGTTTCTGTAAGGCAAAGACACTGTCAAAAGGGTAAATCGGCAAGCAACAAATTGGGAAAAAATCTTGACCAACCCTACATCCCACAGAGTGCTAATATCCAATATATATTTAAAAAACTCAAGAAGTTAGACCCCAGAGCACCAAATAACCCTATTAAAAAATGAGGTACAGAGCTAAACAAAGAATTTTCACCTGAAGAACTTTGGATGGCTGAGAAGCACCTTAAGAAATGTTCACTATGCAATTTGTAGGTAAATGGTTAGACCTGGAAAATATCATCCTGAGTGAGCTAACCCAGTCACAAAAGAATACACGTGAAATGCAATCACTGATAAGTGGATATTAATGAGCCCAGAAGCCCTAAATACTCAAGGCACAATTAGCAAGTCAAATGATTCCCAAGAAGAAAGGAGAGGACCCTGGGCCTGTAAAGATTGGATCCGGTTTTGTAGAGAAACCGTGGGGGGAGGGGGAATGATTGGGGAATAGTTGGGGGGGGAGAGGAATTATGGGACATAGGGAGGGAGGGAACTGGGAAAGGGGAAAGCCTTTGGAATGTAAACATAGAATATAGAAAATAAAAATTAAAAAAAAAAGAAATGTTCACTATGACAGGCGTGCTGTGCTTTCAGCAGGGCTGCCATCTTGCCTCAGGACACCGCGAGCGGCTGGAGTCAGATGCATGGACAGAGATATAGCTTAGCTTAGCTCTGCAGGAGATCTGGGCACAGACAGATCAGCTGCGGGTGCAGACCACCTCGGGCAGGAGCTCCAGGCGGGCTGGCAGCGAGGTGCCATCTTGCCTCGGGACATGGCGCAGAATTCTGGCAGCTGGAGTCAGGGGCTTGGACTGAGAGCTAGCGTAGTGTAGCACAGACAACGCTGCCCGCACCCAGAGCCAGAAGAGATCGGCAGATCCGGGTACCAACAGCTCAGCAAAGGTCACTGTCCCCTGGGGACAGGCGCGCTGTGCTTTCAGTGGGGCTGCCATCTACAATAAGACTAACTAACTCTAGAGATAAACAGATGGCAAAAGGCAAATGTAGGAACTTTATTAACAGAAATCAAGGCAATATGGCACCATCTGAACCCAATTCACCAACCACAGCAAGTCCTGGATACCCCAGCACACCAGAAAAACAAGAGTTAGATATAAAAGCACAGGTCATGATGCTCCTAGAGGAACACAAAAAAGACATAAACTAATCTCTTAAAGAAATGCAGGGGCAGCCGGGCGTGGTGGCGCACGCCTTTAATCCCAGCACTTGGGAGGCAGAGGCAGGCGGATTTCTGAGTTCGAGGCCAGCCTGGTCTACAGAGTGAGTTCCAGGACAGCCAGAGCTACACAGAGAAACCCTGTCTCGAAAAACCAAAAAAAAAAAAAAAAAAAAAAAAAAAAAGAAAAGAAATGCAGGGGAACATCAATAGGGTAGAAGCTCTTACAATGCAAACACACACACACACAAAAAAAAAAAAAACACTTAAAGAACTCCAGGAGAATATGGGACAACAGACAGAAACCAATAAAGAGGAAATGAGAAAATCAGTTAAAGATATGCAGGAGAACTTGAAATGAAAGGATAAGGTTATAAGCTAGGAATCCCCTGTGCCTGGGCACATGGGAGGCACCTGGATCCCCAACGCCAGTGGGGGAGAGTGGGCGCGACACTGCGTGGTGGCCACGTAAGCAGAAATGACTTAACTAGTTCTTCCGGCCTCTGTGAGAGGCTGGTAGGTCGTCAGAGAGGGCAAGTTCGGATGGATTGAACTGATTGGCTTAGAAGCTTGTGGTAGGCGGGTTCTGTTATAAGTCTATAAAAGGCAAGACAAGCCAGTCCTCGGCGGGTTTTGCTTCTTTACTCTGCTGGGGAAGCTGTAGCCCCCCAGAGCTCTGGATATTAAAATCCTCTTGCGAAATTGCATCAGGTCTGTCTCTCGTGAGTGTTTGGGGTGCCGGTTTCCGAGGTATGGGGGTACAGAAGTACCCCGTTTTTTCTTTCGGATCTTACAGAAACAACATGCAGAAGTCATGAAAGAGGGAGCACAAAAAAATATATTAAAGAATTACATGAAAACACAAACAAAAAAATGAAGGAACTGAGCAAAACCATCCAAGATCTGAACACAGAGGTAGAAACAACTAAGAAATCACAAAAGGAGGCAACTTTGGAGATAGAAAACCTTGGGAAGAAATCAAGGGTCGTAGATGCAAACATCAACAAGAGAATACAAGAGATTGAGATAAGAATCTCAGATGCTGAAGATAACATAGTAACCATTGACTCCACAGTCAAAGAAAACGCAAAATCCAAAAGGCTTGTAACCCAAAACATCCAGGAAATCCAGGACACAATGAGAAGACCAAACCTAAGGATTATAGGGATAGATGAGAGTGAAGATCTACAACTTAAAGGGCCAGCAAATATCTTTAACAAAATTATGGAAGAAAACTTCCCTAACTTAAAGAGAGAGATGCCCATGAATATACAAGAAGCCTACAGAACTCCAAACAGACTGGACCAGAACAGAAACACCTCCCATCACATAATAATCAAAACCCCAAATGTACTAAACAAAGAAAGAATATTAAAGGCAGCAAGAGAAAAGGGCCAAGTAACATATAAAGGAAGACCTATCAGAATCACACCAGACTTCTCTCCAGAAACCATGAAAGCTAGAAGATCCTGGGCAGACCTCATGCAGACCCTAAGAGAACACAAATGTCAGCCAAGACTACTATACCCAGCAAAACTCTCAATCAACATAGATGGAGAAATCAAAATATTCCATGACAGGACCAAATTTACACAATATCTTTCCACTAACCCAGCTCTACGAAGGATAATAGGAGGAAAACTCCAATACAAGGAAGAAAACTGCACCCAGGAAAAAGCAAGACAGTAACCTTCTTCCATCAAACTCAAAGGAAGATAACTACTCAAAAACAAAAATAACATCAAAAATGTCAGGAAGTAATAATCTCTATTCCTTAATATCTCTTAACATCAATGGACTCAATTCCCCAATAAAAAGACATAGACTAATACACTGGATATGGAAACAGGACCCTACATTTTGCTGCATACAGGAAACACACCTCAGAGTCAAAGACAAACACTACCTTAGAGTAAAAGGATGGAAGACAATTTTGCAAGCAAATGGTCACAGGAGGCAAGCTGGAATAGCCATTTTAATATCAGATAAAATTGACTTTCAACCCAAAGTCATCAAAAGAGAAACAGAAGGTCACTTCTTGCTAGTCAAAGGAAGAATCCACCAAGAAGAACTCACAATTCTAAACATCTACGCTCCAAATGTAAGGGCACCCTCATTTGTAAAAGAAACTTTACTAAAGCTCAAAGCACACATTGCACCTAACACAATGATTGTGGGGGACCTCAATACTCCACTATCCACAGTGGACCGACCAGGAAAACAGAAACTAAACAGGGACATGGAGAAACTCATCGAAACTTTGGACCAATTGGATTTAACAGATATATATAGAACATTTCACCCTAAAGCAAACGACTATACCTTTTTCTCAGCTCCTCATGGTACCTTCTGCAAAATCGACCATATAATTGGACACAAGACAGATCTCAACAAATAAAAAAAGATCGAACTAATCCCATGCCTCTTATCAGATCACCATGGAGTAACAGTGTTCTTCAATAGCAACAAAAACAACAGAAAATCCTCATACACGTGGAGGCTGAACAATATTCTACTCAATGATACCTTAATCCAGGAAGAAATAAAGAAAGAAATCAAAGATTTCTTAGAATTTAATGAAAATGAAGGCACAACATACCCAAATCTATGGGACACAATGAAAGCAGTGCTAAGAGGAAAACTCATAGCCCTGAGTGTCTCCAAAAAGAAACAGGAGAGAGCATATACTAGCAACTTAATGGCACACTTGAAAGCTCTGGAACAAAAAGAAGCAATTTCACCTAGGAGGAGTAGAAGACAGGAAATCATCAAACTCAGGGCTGAAATCAATCAAGTTGAAACAAAAAGAACCATACAAAGAATCAACAAAACCAGGAGCTGGTTCTTTGAGAAAATCAACAAGATAGATAAACCTCTAGCCAGACTTACCAAAGGGCACAGAGACAGTATTCAAATTAACAAAATTAGAAATGAAAAGGGAGATATAACAACAGAAACTGAGGAAATTCAAAAAATCATCAGATCCTACTACAAAAACCTATACTCAACACAACTGGAGATTCTGGAGGAAATGGACAATTTCCTAGACAGTTACCAAATACCAAAATTAAACCAGGATCAAATAGATCGTCTAAACAGACCCATAACCCCCAAAGAAATAGAAGGGGTCATAGACAGTCTTCCAACCAAAAAAAAGCACAGGACCAGATGGTGTTACTGCAGAATTCTATCAGACCTTCAAAGAAGACCTAATAACAATACTCTTCAAACTATTCCACAAAATAGAAACAGAAGGAACACTACCCAACTCATTCTATGAAGCCACAATTACCCTGATACCAAAACCACACAAAGATCCAACTAAGAAAGAGAACTACAGGCCAATTTCTCTTATGAATATCGATACAAAAATACTAAACAAAATACTTGCCAACTGAATCCAAGAACACATCAAAACGATCATTCACCATGATCAAGTTGGCTTCATCCCAGGGATGCAGGGATGGTTCAATATACGGAAATCCATCAACATAATCCACTACATAAACCAACTCAAAGAAAAAAACCACATGGTCATCTCATTGGATGCTGAAAAAGCATTTGACAAAATTCAGCATCCTTTCATGCTAAAGGTCTTGGAAAGAGCAGGAATTCAAGGCCCATATCTAAACATAGCAAAAGCAATATACAGCAGACCAGTAGCCAACATCAAGGTAAACGGAGAAAAACTTGAATCAATCCCACTAAAATCAGGGACTAGACAAGCTGCCCCCTCTCACCATATCTCTTCAATATAGTACTTGAGGTACTAGCAAGAGAAATTCGACAACAGAGGGAAGTCGAAGGGATACAAATCAGAAAGGAAGAAGTCAAACTATCACTATTCGCAGATGATATGATAGTATACTTAAGTGAGCCAAAAACCTCTACCAGAGAACTCCTGCAACTGATAAACAACTTCAGCAATGTGGCTGGCTATAAAATCAACTCAAGCAAATCAGTAGCCTTCCTATATGCGAAGGATAAGCAGGCCGAGAAAGAAATTAGGGAAATGACACCCTTCACAATAGCCACAAATGATATAAAGTATCTTGGAGTGACGCTAACCAAACATGTGAAAGATTTATATGACAAAAACTTCAGGTCTCTGAAGAGGGAAATTGAAGAAGACATCAGAAAATGGGAAAATCTTCCATGCTCGTGGGCTGACAGGACTAATATAGTGAAAATGGCAATTTTGCCCAAAGCAATATACAGATTCAACCCAATCCCCATCAAAATTCCAACTCAGTTCTTCATAGAGTTAGAAAGAGCAATTCTCAAATTCATCTGGAATACCAAAACACCCAGGATAGCTAAAACTATCATCAACAGCACAAGAACTTCTGGGGGAATCAATATCCCTGACCTCAAGCAATATTATAGAGCAGTAGTATTAAAAATTACATGGTATTGGTTCAGTGACAGGGAGGCGGATCAATGGAATAGGATTGAAGACCCAGAATTGAACCCGCACATCTATAGCCAATTGATCTTCGACAAAGGAGCTGAAAACATCCAGTGGAAAAAAGATAGCCTTTTCAACAGATGGTGCTGGCTCAACTGGAGGTCAACATGCAGAAGAATGAGAATTGATCCACTCTTATCTCTTTGCACTAAGATCAACTCCAAGTGGATCAAGGACCTCCACATAAAACCAGACACACTAAAACTAATAGAAAAGAAACTGGGGAAGACCCTTGAGGACATTGGCTCAGGGGGAAAATTCCTGAACAGAACACCAATTGCTTATGCTCTAAGAACAAGAATAGACAAATGGGACCTCATAAAATTACAAAGTTTCTGTAAGGCAAAAGACACTGTCAAACAGACAAATTGGCAACCACCAAACTGGGAAAAGATCTTCACCAACCCCACATCTGACAGAGGGCTAATATCCAATGTATACAAAGAACTCAAGAGGTTAGACCCCAGAAAACCAAATAACCCTATCCAAAAATGGGGTACAGAGCTAAACAGAGACTTTTCACCTGAAGAAATTCGGATGGCTGAGAAACACCTTAAAAAATGTTCAACATCATTAGTCATTAGGGAAATGCAAATCAAAACAACCCTGAGATTTCACCTCACACCAGTCAGAATGGCTAAGATTAAAAACTCAGAAGACATAAGGTGTTGGCGAGGATGTGGAGAAAGAGGAACACTCCTCCACTGCTGGTGGGAATGCAAGATGGTACAACCACTCTGGAAATCAGTCTGGTGGTTCCTCAGAAAACTGGACATGATACTTCCGGAGGACCCAGCGATACCACTCCTGGAAATATACCCAGAAGATTCCCCAGCATGCAATCAGGATACATGCTCCACTATGTTCATAGCAGCCTTATATATAATAGCCAGAAACTGGAAAGAACCCAGATGTCCCTCAACAGAGGAATGGATACAAAAAATGTGGTATATATACACAATGGAGTACTATTCAGCCATTAGAAACAATGAATTCATGAAATTCTTAGAGAAATGGATGGAGCTGGAGAACATCATACTAAGTGAGGTGACCCAGTCTCAAAAGAATACCCATGGTATGCAGTCACTGATAAGTGGATATTAGCCTAGAAGCTTGGAACACCAAAAACATAAATCACATACCAAGGGATGTCTCACAAGAAGAAAGGAGTGGACACTGGTGCTATAATGGACCAAAGCATCATTGTGGGGGAGTACAAGAACAGTGAGGTGGGAGGGGGTGGATGAGGGAGCAAGGGGAGGGAAAAGGGAATGTGGGACCTTTGGGGGTGGGGAACCAGAAAAAGGGAAATGAATTGTAAATATAGAATATATCCAATAAAAAAAAAAAGAAATGTTCACCATCATTACTCATTAGGGAAATGGAAATCAAATCAACCCTGAGATTTCACCTCACACCAGTCAGAATGGCGAAGATTAAAAACTCGGAGACAGCAGGGTTGGCAAGGATGTGGAGAAAGAGGAACACTCCTCCACTGCTGGTGGGATTGCAAGCTGGTATAACCACTCTGAAAATCAGTCTGGAGGTTCCTCAGAAAACTGGGCATGACACTTCTGGGCATATACCCAGAGGATTCCCCGGCATGTAATAAGGACACATGCTCCACTATGTTCATAGCAGCCTTATTTATAATAGCCAGATTCTGGAAAGAACCCAGATATTCCTCAGTGGAAGAATACATACAGAAAATGTTGTATATTTACACTATAGAATACTACTCAGTAATTAAAAACAATGAATTCATGAAATTTTTAGGCAAATGGTTGGAACTGCAAAATTTCATATACTAAGTGAGGTAACTCATTCACAAAAGAACACACATGGAATGCAGTCACTGATAAGTGGATATTAGCCCAGAAGTGCAGAATACACAAAACACAACCCACATGTCAAATCATTCCCAAGAAGAAGGAAGGAGAGGGCCCTGTTCCTGAAAAGGCTTGATGCAGCATTGTAGGGGATTACCAGGACAGAGAAGTGGGAGGGGGTTGATTGGGGAACTGGCAGAGGGAAGAGGGCTTATGGGACATGGGGGAGTGGGAACCGGGAAAGGGAAAATCATTTAGAATGTAATCAAAGAATATAGAAAATTAAAAAAAAAAGATAAGAGGATATTAGCCCAAAAGCTCAGAATATCCAAGATACAATTCACAGAACATATAAAGCTCAAGAAGAAGGAAGAAAAAGTGTGGATGCTTCAGTCCTTCTCAGAGGGAGGAACAAAATACTCTTGGGAGGTAGAGGGTGGGAGGGACTTGGGAGGAACAGAGGAGGGGTAGGGGGGAAAGGGTCAGGATCAGTTATGGAAGGGGATAAGGATGATATACAGAGGGTTAGGAAATTGAACAGAGGTGTGTAGCAATAGGGGATGGGGAACACAGGTAGCCATCAGCAAATCCCAAATGCCAGGAAATCAAGAGGCTCTCAGGACTCAATGGGGATGAGATAAGCTGAAATGCCCAACAAAGGGGAGGGAAAGAAAAAAAAAGAAAGCACTATTACAGATCCTGTAAGGGAAAAGACAAAAAGGAATATAGCAACTAACTTAATTTCAATCAATCTGGCTGTTCAGTAAAAACTAAGAAAAACCTTGACAGGCTAAACTACCACAGTTCATTCAAGAAGATATGGATCCTCCAAAGAGTTCTTCAAAGAAATGGAATTCTAAGTTAATAAATAGCCTCCCCAGAAAGAGATGGTCAATTTCAAATTGTTTCAATGGTTAATTGAACCAGATATTTAAGAAAGAAGGAATGCTAATTCTATGCAATGTATCTCAGAAAACACAAGAGGAGAACACTTCCATTTTCATTTTACATGGCCAGCATTATGCTAACATCAGAACCAAGGATAGTCACACACACCAAAAGGAAAATTATATCCATTTCTTCTATAAACAGAAGTGTAAATGCCCTCAGAAAACTACTAGCAAAGCAAGTCCAAGAACACATGACAATCACATGAATTTTATCCTGTGAATTCACAGCTGGCTCAGCACTGGGAAAAAATGAGTCTAGGGATGTATCTTGGCAATAGAGTGCTTACTAATAACATGAGCAAGGCTCTGGGTTCCATCTCCAGTATCACAAACATAGAAAGGAATCATAGCTAGCTGTGGCGGTGCATACCTGTTATCCAAGCACTTGGGGAGCTAAGTCAGGATGACTATCACAAGTGAAGTCAGCCTGGACTTTATAATAAGTTCAAGGCAAGGCTGGACTACAGAGCAAAAACCATCTCAAAACTGCAAAAATTAAATAAAAAGTCAGGAAGCCATCATAGTAATAGACTAAAAAGGAAAAGCAATTTATTATTTTACAGATTAAGTCTGAATCTACAGTTTGAAAAAAATCAGTAAGGTGGTAGTACATTCCTGTAATCCCAGCACTCAGGAGTCAGAGACAGGTATATCTCTAAATCTGAGGCCAGCCTGGTCTACAAAGAGAGTTATAAAAAAAAAGGCCAGGTCTAAACAGAGAAACCCTATCTCGAAAAACCAAAAATAAAATAAATAAAAAGAAAAAAATCTCAGTAAATTGGCAATATATGAAATATATTTAATTTGGTAAAATATGTCTACAAAATACCTATAGCTGAAGCTGGAGAGATAGCTCAGTAGTTTAGAGCACTTGTTGGTCTTGCAGAAAGCCCAGATTTGATTCCTGAAACCCACACTGCTGCTCACATCTGTAATTCCAGTTCCAGGGAAACTGTTACCCTCTTCTGGCACTTGTAGGTACTGCATGTACATAGTGTACACATACACATGCAGGCAAAACACCCATACACATAAAACAAAAATAAACTTTAAAAAGAGACCTATAGTTAAAGTTTGAAATGAAAAAATTAAATGATGTCATCCCTAAGATTAACACAATGAAGGATGTCTTCACGCATCATTTCTATAAAACACTGATCATACTACAAGTTCTAAGTATAAGCAAAGCCATAAGTACTAAGTGACTTAAGCAAGGCTATAAGGTATAAACTCAATAAAATCAATTGACACAATAATTTAAAAATTGTTACAGAAAAACAAAGGACCTAGAATGGTCAAATGAACTCAGAAAAAGCAAAACAAAGTTAGACGGCTAAAACTAAGTTTTTATGAAGGTAGGCTAATTAAACAGTATGATATTGGTATAGAAATGAACAGTTTGTCAATGAAATAGGCATAATTCAAAATCTTATATTTTCAATTTCACCCATTTTTAAGGCTTAGCTGAGCATGGAAGTTCATGTTTTTAATTCCAACATTACAGAAGCAGTATTGCCATGTGTATCAGGCCAATGTAGGCTACATAGTGTATTTCAAGTCAGCCTGTACTATATAGTATGAGATCCTGACTCAAATTAGAAAAATAAAATTTTTGTGCTGGAAAAAAAACTATAAAGATAATGAAAAAGCAAACTACAGTGTGGTATAAAATGCTTGCCTATTGCATATCCAACAAAAATTTGTGTATTCAGAGGTAAAAACAGCATCTGTCACTTAACAGTGTTATAATAACCAAGTTAATAAATTAGTATAGCATGGCATGTACACATGTGTGTGAAGTCCAGAGGTTGACATTGGATGTCATTCTTCAATCACTTCTCTACTTTTTTTTTCTGATAAACCTTCTCAATGAGCCTGGAACACACCAATTCTATCCAGCAATCTCCAGGTTCCTCATGTCTCCATCTTTTCATTGTTGGGATAATAGGTATGTATCACTGTCTCCAGCTTTTATGTGAGTGCTGGGAACATAAACTTGGGTCTGATCGAGCCATTTCTTCAACCTTCTAGCATTACTTAAATCAAAGGAACAGAAGTAAGCTAAAAGTTCATCAACAGAAAAATGGTTAAATTATGACACATTTATTATAAGCAATATTACACAATGATTTGAAAATGAAGTAAAACCATGCACTAACTTGGAAAAATGTATGGACTACTTATACAGTAGGTTTTTTTCTTTTTTTTTTTTGTTTTGTTTTGTTTTTTTCTTTTGTTTTGTTTTGTTTTTGTTTTTCGAGACAGGGTTTCTCTGTGTAGTCCTGGCTGTCCTGGAACTTACTCTGTAGACCAGGCTGGCTTTGAACTCAGAAATCCGCCTGCCTCTGCCTCTCAAGTGCTGGGATTACAGGCGTGCACCACCACGCCCGGCTTGTATGGACTACTTATAAAAAGGAAGATAAAATTGTTGGACAATTACATTTATGTGAAAAGAAAAATATATTTTTTCTAGAAAATTTTCTATAACAATATCACACATCTAAGAACTCTTGTCCTGCCGGGCGGTGGTGGCACACGCCTTTAATCCCAGCACTTGGGAGGCAGAGGCAGGCGATTTCTGAGTTCGAGGCCAGCTTGGTCTACAGAGTGAATTCCAGGACAGCTAGGCCTACACAGAGAAACCCTGTCTTGAAAAAAACCAAAGGAAATAAAAAAGAACTCTTGTCCTTAGGGACAACCCTGAGAAGGATGTGTGTGTGTGTGTGTGTGTGTGTGTGTGTTTGTGTGTGTGTGTGTGTGTGTGTGTGTGTGTGTGTGTGTGTAGGGGGGCGACTTCTATTCTATTCATTCATTCATTCAAAATGTTTGAATTTTGATGATAAGAATAAATGTCTAGATTACTTATAAAACAAAGAAAAAGGAATCAACTTTCTTTTTTTAAAAAGGGGGAGGCAATGATAAAAACTGAGTTTCTGATGGCCTTGGCTCATATAATGAAGTGGATGAAATTCAATGAATGATTTACCTGAAAGCAGACTGAGCTTCTATTTGTTGCTTCAAACATTGATGGCTTGCCAACACAAAGAACTGAATTATTGTCCTAGTTGTGCTAACTAGCTTTGTTATGTTACTATGTTAAATATTTTATGGCTACGGAATTTATGAAAACTGGA
Source organism: Apodemus agrarius (assembly GCA_964023405.1). Classification (NCBI taxonomy): domain Eukaryota; kingdom Metazoa; phylum Chordata; class Mammalia; order Rodentia; family Muridae; genus Apodemus; species Apodemus agrarius. The sequence goes on from OZ030010.1 coordinate 148,703,138, forward strand.
ATCAATTCTTTTCTATTTCTTCCAAGCACCAAACACTGAGACTACTTTAGAGATGGCACCCAGCTAAAGGAAGGAAGTAGAAACTACTCACAAGAGCTTAATGGACTAACAACACTGCCTGACCTTGCCGAAGTGTCTCCTCATTGCCCTCTAGTGGTAAAATGGATTCCCGCAGCCCTTAGTGATCAAAGGAAACAATTGTCTTTGAGGGGAAAAAAAAGCAGTCTCTTTAAAAGAAAAAAAAAAGTTATCAACCAGAAACAGTCAAGATTTATGCCTTGGAATATTGGTACTATGGCTCCTAAGTTCTCTTCTGTTTTCAGTCTTGTCCACTATAGGTCTACTTCACCAAATAAATAAATAAAAAAAAAATAACAAAATAACAATCTACATGTGACAAAAGATCTACATAGCCAAGTCTTCCCAAAATCATGAAACACTAATAAACTCTCTTAAGTTAGCCTGTTGAAGACAAAATACAAAACAAAGAGGGGGGCGTGAAGATGGTCATCTATAAACCTTGTTCTAGAGATTCACCATTTTGAATCAGCTACTGGAAAGTTTGTGCCACTCTGAAAACATCTAGTGATTCTTTAAATGACTCTCATTAGGGGCAGCAAGGAAATCTACTCAGGGAGCAGCACTGCAAGTTTCACCTGCCCATGTGGTACATAGGAACATGTTTTTGCCTCCTTGGTATAAATGCATCTTTTTTTAAAGAATTATTTATTTTATTTATATGAGTACACTGTCACTGTCTTCAGACACACCTGAAGAGGGCATCAGATCCCGTTACAGATGGTTGTGAGAATTACATGTGGTTGCTGAGGATTTAACTCAGGACCTCTGGAAGAACAGTCAGCTCTTAACCACTGAGCCGTCTCTCCAACCCATCAATGCATCTTGAAAAGTTAAGGAAACAGCTTGGATGAGAGATGTGGGACTCTGTGCTTGGAATTTGAGAAATCAAAAACATGATGCGGGTCCAGGTATAGTGGCACATGCCTTTAATCTCAGGACTCAGGAAGCAAAGGCAGGTTGATCTCTGACTTTGAGGGCAATCTGGTATACTCAATGAGTTCCAGCACAGTCAGGGCTATGTAGAGGCCCTGCCTCAGAGAGAAAGATGGGGGGAGGTGACATACTGCTATTATTCAAAGAAGTGTTTGTATTTTGCATCTGTCATAGCTACATGCTAAGTAGAACAACATTCTTTGATTCAATAGCACAAACAACAAAAACCCATCATTATAAAGAATATGCTGAGGAGGGACATGATGAGAAAAGAGTTAGATTGTATGGAAGACTCCTAAAAGTAAGGCACTGTATAACTCAGAAATGGGGGGAGAGAGCACTGAGCAGCTTCATAGTCAGGAAAAGCTTCTGTTACAAATTTTAGAAATATCCATACATTATTGTTATCTTCTTATAATTCCACCCCTGAACTTCTACATAATATGTGCTCATTAATGTGTAACAAGAGTACTGGCTGGTGAAATAGGGACACCAGTTAGAAAGCTATAGACATAAATACCAGGTAGAACCTCATTTGTGGTGGAATGCCTCAGCTGAGTGCAAACCTTGGCAGGGTAGTTCCCACCAGCATGCTTTGGTTTTGCAGATAAATTAGAAATTATGAAGGACAAGGATCCATCAAACTACTTCCAGCTCCACCAAAACCCAAAGGCAAGAAATCTTAATATCTACACATACAATCCCCTGGGGACTAAAGTGATTCTTGCTCAGTAACAATCTGTTTTTTTTTTTTTTTGGTTTTTTTTGGTTTTTTCGAGACAGGGTTTCTTTCTCTGTGTAGTCCTGGCTGTCCTGGAACTCACTCTGCAGACCAGGCTGGCCTCCAACTCAGAAATCCACCTGCCTCTGCCTCCCAAGTGCTGGGATTACAGGCATGCGCCACCACGCCCAGCTAACAATCTGGTCTTTAAGCCAAATATTTTTATGATCTTATCCTGAGAACACTAGATATAATGAACTTTTTGAGTTGTGTGCAGCTCATGATGGGTAGAAAGATGTATTCCTCCGGGTGTTCCTTATTTCATAATAGGAAATATCAATGGTTCCGGCTGTACTAGAAAAGCTTGGTGTCATCATAAAGAATGTGCTGAGTGTTCTATGATAGCTACAGCAGTACTCATTACAGTCCAAGAGAAATCAGCTTCACTGAGTGGCCCACACAGATTTCCTTACTGTCCACTTCCCTGTCCCTCGCCCTGTTCTCTCTGTGAAATAGAACTCCAGTTAAAGACAGGGCACCCTTTAGAGAAGTCTCTCTGGTTGCTCCAGCATACAAACTGGCATTGGGTGTTTCAGCCCCAACCCACCTCCCTCTACCGCTGACTGTGGCAGCATAGAGACACTGAACACAGCAGGCAAGAGGCACCAGGCCAGCCTGCTGCAGGACACCACAGCAGCACAGCTCAATGTGTGATTTCACTTTCTGACGTCCATTGGCCTCGCCTGCAGCTAGGGCTCTGGGAACAGTTATGTTTGGCGCACCTAGAGTCAGGGACTCCCCAGGGCCACACACAGTCACCCCATGGGCAGAGAACCGAGGGCACGAGGGCCAGGGTTGAGTTGGCACCCCTACTCACATAGCGCTGCAGCTTCCTCTCGGGAGGCGACTTGACCAGCCAGCCCATGCACACAGCGTCACCAGTGCTCATCGTGGCCGCTTCTTCTTCTTCTTCTTCTTCTTCTTCTTCTGCTGCTGCTGCTGCTGCTGCTGCTGCTGCTGCTGCTGCTGCTGCTGCTGCTGCTGCTGCTGCTGCTACTGCTGTTTCCTCCAGTTGGGCTGGCCGCCTGCAGCAGGAGGAAGTCTAGCCAGGGATGCCTTGGGGGCGGACCCGCCCACATAGCACCGCCCCAAACTGCTGAGCGACCTCCTCGCCCTCCCACCACCCCCACCCCCACTTGAGGAAGGGATGGATAGTAATAGCCTTAGACTGCGGGGGTTAGGGGTGTGGTGGGAGCAGAAAGTGAGAGGGGGAAGGGGAGGGAAGACAGGGAGAGGGTGGGGGCAAAGATAAGGAAGCCCCTTAGAGCAATTGCTATGCTGCAGGAGGCTCTGCTTCTGGAGACCCCAAGCAGGATGCCCTGCTGCTGTCTCCCAGGTGCCTAGAATGTTACCTTCATAGTTATAGCAGAGGGAAGAAGGAGCCTGCACACATACACACACACACACACACACACACACACACACACACACGCCCCTCCAGGAAAGCATTAGGTGACCTAATGGCAGCCAATAAGCCTGTTACCTCCATTACCATCCCTGAACATCTATGTCAATAAGGGTTGGTCTCCTTGCGTCAGAGGCAGGCACAAGAGCAAAAGTCTATGGCTCATATCTGTCATGTATATAGTTAAGAGAGGAAGAAAGACTCCTCTTCCACTTCCCTGTTCCACTTGATTGTTTGCAGAGTAGTGTGATTTTTATGCCCCTCTTCCAAAGATCATTGTGTTCAATGATGAGCTTCCAGGGAAGAACTGTTTAAATGTTCTAATGAACACAAATGAACTGAATTCAGCACCTTACTAAACTCTGGGGTTTTAAAAGATAAATATAAGGTTAAGCCAGGTTGTATACTGGAAACTCTAAAAACAAAAGTAAACAACTAATACTTATTGTGACTACTGAGTATCATATGCCAGCCATTGTCATAAGTGCTTCACAGCATCTACAAAACACCCTATACACTATATTGTTGAGTCAGTTTTGCCCATACATAAGACAAGAAACAGAACAATACTGTCCCCTATGTACAGCACACACTACGAACTTACCAATAGCAGAGTTAGTTGTCTGTCTCAAGAGTTCACCCCTCTAAACACCACTTTCTCTTTGTGAACACACCTTAAAAACTGGAAAGCAAGCCAGGCAGTGATGGCACATGTCTTTAATCCCAGTACTTGGGAGGCAGTGGCAGGCAGATTTCTGAGTTGGAGGCCAGCCTGGTCTACAGAGTGAGTTCCAGGACAGCCAGGGCTACAGAGAGAACCCCTGTTTTGAAAAAAAAAAAAAAAACAAACCAACCAACAAACAAACAAAACAAAAACCAAAAAAAACAAAAAAACTGGAATTAGCATTCCATTTCCATTAGTTAGAATTAGCATTCAAGATACGAATACAAGCCATGTGATGTTTGGTGGCATCTGGTCAACTTCCTAATCTGCAATGGTCTTTTTCCCTGGTGTAGTGCTTCTTTCTCACTTAGAAATGATAATTAGAGCCGGGCGTGGTGGCGCATGCCTGTAATCCCAGCACTTGGGAGGCAGAGGCAGGCAGATTTCTGAGTTTGAGGCCAGCCTGGTCTACAGAGTGAGCTCCAGGACAGCCAGGGCTACACAGAGAAACCCTGTCTCGAAAAACAAAAAAAAAAAAAAAAAAAAGAAAGAAAGAAAGAAAGAAATGATAATTAGAAGAAAAATCTACAAAACTACTTCTCACAACATGACATTCACAATGTCTAGGGAGAGATGACCATCTATATGCAGGGTTCATTATCATTGTACAACCAGGGATCAAAGGAAAGTATACATTCTAGGTGTTTCAAGTGGGGATGGATTAATTTCACAAAGGTAGCATTTAGCAAGCTCATTGGCAGAACAGGAGCCATGAAACCAAGGAGTGTCACTAGTCAGTGCTTCAAGGTATACCCAGAGTACAAAGCAGAGGATGAGGGTCTGTCATAAACCTGGATTCCAGCTGCTGCCAATTCATGTCATTGCAACCATCTGTTTCATCACTGATTTCTGTCTCTCACACTTAAACCTATATAATTAGCCAAACACAATTCTTATGGAAAAAAATCTAAATAAGAGAATGTTAAATATCTTTATTTAGCTTTCCTACCTCTCCAAATATAGAGGGGAAATATAAATTGAGACACACAAAATACTCCTCTTGCTACTAAATACGCATACTCATTGTATACAAACTTACTATATAAACAACATATTCACAAAAAGCAATGCCATTATCCTTCCTACAAACTAAGAAAATACTTCTAAAACAAAATAGCAATGGTTTCATTGAATTGTACAATTACTTGATGTAGTCATGTCTGTGGGATAGTTATTCCTCTCCTAGTTCAGGTATCATCCCATATCAATAACCTACAAGCTAAAGAAAAAAATTATAAAGGCAAGCTTTATGAACTTTTACTTAACATGTACCAAATATAGACAAAGGTAAAACATAAAAAGTTAAGGAGAGGCAGAACACAACTACAATAATTCTGTGACTGCTCATGAGGCTAATTAGTATGTCTCAGTTCTATCCTTTATTTGCTTTCTAACCAGGACATCAACTGTACTGGCTGGTTCTGTGTGTCAACTTGACACAGGCTGAAGTTATCATAGGAAAAGAAGCTTCAGTTGGGGAAGTGCCTCCATGAGATCCAGCTGTGGGACATTTTCTCAATTAGTGATCAAGTGGGGGAAGGCCCCTTGTGGGTGGTACCATCTCTGGGCTAGTATTCTTGGGTTCTATAAGAGAGCAGGCTGTGCAAGCCAGGGGAAGCAAGCCAGTAAGTAACATCCCTCCATGGCCTCTGCATCAACTCCTGCTTCCTGACCTGCTTGAGTTCCAGTCCTGACTTCCTTTGGTGATGAACAACAACGTGGAAGTGTAAGCTGAATAAACCCTTTCCTCCCCAATTGCTTCTTGGTCATGGTGTTTGTGCAGGAATAGAAACCCTGACTAAGATATCAACTGATCAAAAATCTTTTCATAGTGCAATGGTTCTCAACCTTCCAAATGCACTTTTAATACAGTTCCTTATGTTGTGGTGACCCCCAGCCATAAAATTATTTTTGTTGCTACTTCATAACTGTAATTTTGCTATTCTTATGAATTATAAATATCTGATATGCAAGATATCTGATATACCACCTACAAAGAGGTTGTGACCACTTTGAGAACTTGACAGAGTTCTTGGTTGTGACAGAGTTGAGAACTGCTGGCCTAGTGAGTGGGAAAAAAACAACCAAAAACCTAAAACTAAATCCCCAGTGGTCTTACCTAGACATATCACTGTGAGGAGATGTTCCAGAGGATGCTGTGGATTAAAAACCATTGCCTCTGATCTCCTTGCTTAAATACAAACTTTGATAAAAAAAATTCCACTTGATAATCATGTAAGTCATACAGCCAGTTCAGTAGGATCAATTGTTGTAAAATTTCCTAGAATAAGGAATGTCAAATGGCCCAGTGGCAGCCTCAGTTTTCAATGTGCTAAAACCAATGTCTCATCCTTGGAAAAGCATTCATCCCACTGGGAACCAAGAATTCTAACCAGAAGATCTCAAAGTTCTAGTTATAAAAAGAACTTAGAGAGTTGTTTAAAGGAACAATTACAAACTACAGTTATTAATTCCAGATTCCTACCAAGCCTGACCTTGGGGAAGTAATGTTGTGTCATGGTCACTTGATCAAAGTATTATGATGATTTCCTCAGTGAGAAGTGCTGATTCTTGAAATACTGGAAATATGAATAGATAGATGATCTAGTAAGTGGAAAAGCCAACTGAAATGTGGACTTAAAAATAAATCCATACCCAGCATGAGGACACACATCTTTAATCCCAGCACTTGGGAGACAGAGGCAGGAGGATTTTTGTGAATTTGAGACAATGCAGGTCTACAGAGCAAGTTTCAGGACAGTCAGGGCTACACAGAGAACCCCTGTCCTGCTGTCCTAAAAAAACTATCAATCAATCAATAAATAAAATACTCTTTAAAACAGAAAACAAATTATGAAAAAGTATCTATTCAACTGAAAATGAGTTGATGCCCTTCAAATGGATGTAGTTCAATTTCTGCTGTGAGGTGCTTGGTTGGCCCCTCCAGAGAATGCAGTTACATTAGGAGACTCATTGTTGGTCTTTGTTGTGGAATATTGAACAATGAGCATTTACTGTGAACATATCAACTGTTTTTAGGAGTCTCATTATTTATACCTGATTCTCAACCTTGTTCACGGCTCTGTAAGAAAGAGCAGTCTAGCCTTGGGAGGGAGGAAATTCAAATAGGAAGTAGGTTTTTGGAATCTGCGTTCACTTTGTTGTCTCCCCATTTATTTAGATCTAGTAAAACTGGGTAAGATAGCATTGTGTTCATCCCCAGATTTAGTTTTGTAGTTTAGTCAGAATTTTAAGTATTTTAACTAGAAGAATTTATAGAAATGAATGATCATAGTTACAAAGGAGTTTCTTTGTTAATTATGTCAAGAAATAAGGATGACTCAGTGGTTAAAAGTATGTACTGCTCTTATAGAGGAACTTAGTTCCTAGCACCCACAATCTCATATAGCTCACAACTACCTTTAACTCTAGTTCCAGGGAATCTAATGTCTTGGACCTCCATGGGCACCTGCACTCATACTCACATGCCACATCTTTTTGTTTGTTTGTTTTCAAGACAGGGTTTCTCTGTATAGCCCTGGCTGTCCTGAAACTCACTCTGTAGACCAGGCTGTCCTCAAACTCAGAAATCCGCCTGCCTCTGCCTCCCAGAATGCTGGGATTACAGGCGTGCACCACCACCACCCGGCCACATGCCACATCTTTTAATGGTCATGAGAATTGTGCATCTGACTCATTTACTATGAGAAGAGGGAAAACTTGAAAAGAAAAAGACCATGGATATTTTTTTCAGAATTAAAATTGGAAAATCCACATCATAAACAGACTTAGGGAAAGAGTTATGTATCTGTATGAAGGCCAATAATAAGATTGGAAGGTCTGTGCCTTTCTGTCTCCTACTTCTTGCTCATCATGAAGCATGAGACTTAAAAGTCTAAAGTATACATTTAGATAGGCTAACTCATTCTTTCATATGTAAGCGTCTACAAAATAATTCTTTTTAAATGAAGGCTATCTCCAAATTTCCATCTTAAGTTTGAAACGGGTTTTTTCTTATTTTGTTTATGTGAAATTTTGTTTTTTTTTATCACAAATTATACTATTTCTCATGTCTCATGAAAAGGTCCTGACATCATAGTTACTATTGATATACTTAAAAGTCATAACCAGATCAAATACATCTCAACTCATTTTATGAAGCTACTCTTACTCTGATACTAAGATCAGAAAAAAAATTGAAAAAGAAATGAAAACTGCAAACCCATGTGGCTCATGAATATATACACAAAAATCCTAAGAAAAGTAGGAACAGAAGTCAAAAAATACACAAAATAATTTTTTTCGAGACAGGGTTTCTCTGTGTAGCTCTGGCTGTCCTGGAATTCACTCTGTAGACCAGGCTGTCCTCGAACTCAGAGATCCACCTGCCTCTGCCTCCCAAGTGCTGGGATTAAAGGTGTGTGCCACCACCGCCGCCCAGCTACACAAAATAATTTTATACTGTAATCAAGTGGACCTTATTTAAAGATGAGAGGCTTATTCAGTAATCAAATACCAATAAACACAATTTTGCTAGGCTGATAGGCAAAAGTAGAAAAGCCATGTCCTAATGTCAATTAATGCAAAACAAGCATATGACAGAATCTAATACCCATTCATGACAAAAGTTCACAGTAAACAAAAAAACAGAGGGAAAATGTCTTTAATCTGTTAAAGCATATCTACAAAGGCCTGTGGCTAACACTATATTTAATAAAAAACTGGACCTTTAATTCTAGTCAGGAGGCAGAGGCAAGAGAATCTCTGTGAGTTTGAGGTCAGCCTATTCTACATATTGAGTTCCAGGACAGCCAGGGAGACTCTGTCTCAAAAAAAGAAAACACAGTGGGATGGAGAGATAGCTTAGCAGTTAAGATTCCCAGCACCCACATAGCAGCTCACAACCATCTGTCACTCTCCTTCCAGGGGATCCAACTCCCTCATACAGTCATACATGCAGTCAAAATTCCAATGTACATTAAATAAAAATAAATAAATTAAAAAAGAACACACACACACACACATACACACACGGATGGAAAAGTGATTTAGCACATGCTACTCTTCTAAAGGACTAGGTTTCAATTCCTAGCTCCCACATCATAGCTACCAAATATCTGTTATCTTTAGTTCCAAAGGATCTGATGCAATCTTCTGATTTTCCAGGGCATTGAGCAATCATGAGGTACACAAATACACATATGTATTGTGATGGTTTGTATGTGCCCAGGGAGTGGCACTATTAGAGGGTGTGTCCCTGTTGAAGTAGGTGTGTCACTGGGATATGGGCTTTAAGACCCTCATCCTAGCTGCCTGGAAGTGAGTATTCTACTAGCAGCATTCAGATAAAGATGTAGAACTCTCAGTACCATGCCTGCCTGGAAGCTGCCGTGCTCCCACCTTGATGATAATCAACTGAACCTCTAAACCTGTAAGCCAGCCCCAATTAAATGTTGTCCTTATAAGAGTTGCCTTGGCTATTGTGAAGGGTGTCATTTCCCTAATTTCTTTCTCAGCCTGCTTATCCTTTGAGTATAGGAAGGCTACAGATTTGCTTGAGTTGATTTTATAACCAGCCACTTTGCTGAAGTTGTTTATCAGCTGTAGGAGTTCTCTGGTGGAGTTTTTTTTTTGTTTGTTTTTTTGTTTTTGTTTTTTGGGGGGGTCACTTAAGTATACTATCATATCATCTGCAAATAGTTATAGTTTGACTTCTTCCTTTCCAATTGAATCCCTTTGACTTCCATATTTTGTCGAATTGCTCTAGCTAGTACATCAAGTACTATATTGAAAAGATATGGAGAGAGAGGGCAGCCTTGTCTAGTCCCTGATTTTAGTGGGATTGCTTCAAGTTTCTCTCCCTTTAGTTTGATGTTGGCTACCGGTTTGCTGTATATTGTTTTTACTATGTTTAGGTATGGGCCTTGAATTCCTGTTCTTTCCAAGACTTTTAGCATGAAAGGATGCTACATTTTGTCAAATGCTATTTCAGCATCTAATGAAATGTCCATGTGTTTTTTTTCTTTGAGTTTGTTTATGTAGTGGATTGCATTGATGGATTTCCATATATTGGATCATCCCTGCATCCCTGGGATGAAGCCTACTTGACCATGGTGAATGATCATTTTGATGTGTTCTTGGATTTGGTTGGCAAGAATTTGATAGAGTATTTTCGCATTGATGTTCATAAGGGAAATTGGTCTGAAGTACTCTTTCTTTGTTGGATCTTTGTGTGGTTTTGCTAACAGCATAATTGTGGCTTCGAAGAATGAGTGGGGTATTGTTCATTCTGTTTCTATTTTGTGGAATAGTTTGACGAGTATTGGTTTAGGTCTTCTTTGAAGGTCTGATAGAATTCTGCACTACAACCATCTGGTCCTGTGCTTTTTTTGGTTGGAAGACTTTCTATGACCGCTTCTATTTCTTTAGGGGTTATGGGACTGTTTAGATGATCTATTTACTACAGAGCAATAGTGTTTTAAAAAGCTGCATGGTATTGGAACAGTGACAGACAGGTGGATCAATGGAATAGTATTGAAGAGCCAGAAATAAACCCACACACCTATGGTCACTTGATCTTTGACAAAGGAGCTACAACCATCCAGTGGAAAAAAGATAGCCTTTTCAACAAATGGTGCTGGTTCAATTGGAGGTCAGCATCCAGAAGAATGAATATTGATCCATTCTTATCTCCTTGTACTAAGCTCAACTCCAAGAGGATCAAGGACCTCCACATAAAAACAGACACACTGAAACTAATAGAAAAAAAACTGGAGAAGACCCTTGAGGACATCGGCTCAGGGGGAAAGTTCCTGAACAGAACACCAATAGCTTATGCTCTAAGATCAAGAACTGACAAATGGGACCTCATAAAATTACAAAGTTTCTGTAAGGCAAAAGACACTGACAAAAGGACAAATCGGCAAGCAACAAATTGGGAAAAAATCTTGACCAACCCTACATCTGACAGAGGGCTAATATGCAATATATACAAAGAACTCAAGAAGTTAGACCCCAGAAAACCAAATAACCCATCAAAAAATGGGGTACAGAGCTAAACAAAGAATTTTTACCTGAAGAACTTTGGATGACTGAGAAGCACCTTAAGAAATGTTTACCATCATTAGTCATTAGGGAAATGGAAATCAAAACAACCCTGAGATTTCACCTCACACCAGTCAGAATGGCTAAGATTAAAAACTCAGGAGACAGCAGGTGTTGGCAAGGATGTGGAGAAAGAGGAACACTCCTCCACTGCTGGTGGGATTGCAAGCTGGTACAACCACCCTGGAAATCAGTCTGGAGATTCCTCAGAAAACTGGGCATGACACTTTCGGAGGACCCTGCCATACTACTCCTGGGCATATACCCAGAGGATTCCCCATCATGTAATGAGGACACATGCTGTTCATAGCAGCCCTATTTATAATAGCCAGAAGCTGGACAGAACCCAGATGTCCCTCAACGAAGTAATGGATACAAAAAAATGTGGTATATATGCACAATGGAGTACTATTAAGCCATTAAAAACAATGAATTCATGAAATTCTTAGAGAAATGGATGGAGCTGGAGAACATCATACTAAGTGAGATAACCCAGTCTCAAAAGAATACCCATGGTATGCACTCACTGATAAGTGGATATTAGCCTAGAATCTTGGAACACCAAAGACACAATCCACATATCAAATGATGTCCGACAAGAAGGAAGGAGTGGACCCTGGTTCTGGAAAGGCTCAAAGCATCAGTGTAGGGGAATACCAGAACAGGGAAGATGGAAGGGGTGAATGGGGGATGGGGGAGGGAAAAGGGCATATGGGACTTTTAGGGGGTGGGGAGCCAGGAAGGGGGAAATCATCTGAAATGTAAATAAAAAATATATTGAATAAAAAAGAAAATGAATCACAACAAAATATAAACACTTATATATGAAACACTATACAATGTATGCCATACTGCACTGAAACTCTTTATTTTGGATGTTTCTTTAAAAATTAATTTAAGGGATGGAGAGATGGCTCAACAGTTAAGAGCACTTGACTTCTATTTCAGAAAAAAAAAGAGTTGCCTTGGTCATGGTATCTGTTCACAGCAGTAAAATCTTAAGACATGTGTAAAAATAAATCTTTAAAATTTTTTTAAAAGGGGGTGGGGTGGGGGAGGCTGGAGAGATGGCTCAGCAATTAAAGAGCACTAACTGATCTTCCAGAAGTCCTTAGTTCAATTCCCACCAACCACATGGTGGCTCACAACCATCTGTAATGGAACCCAATACCCTATTCTGGTGTATCTGAAAACAGGGACAGTATACTTATATTTATAAAATAAATAAATCTTTAAAATTTAAAAATAATTATAAAAAAAAACAAGTAAAATGTAAAGCTATGACCATGTTTGGTGGTACAACCCTTTAATCCCAGTACTTGGGAGGCAGAAACAGATGGATCCCTGTGAGTTCAGAGCCAACCTGGTCTACAAAGTGAGTTCCAGGACAACCAGGGGCTACATAGAGAAAGCCTCTCTCAAAACAAAAACAAAAACAAAAAACAGACAAAAAACAAAAAACTAATAATAAACTGGACTTGATTGAAATTCAAACCTTTTGCTCTACAAAACACATCGTTAAGGGTACAATAAAGGGCTGGAGAGATGGCTCAGCGGCTAAGAGCACTGGATGCTCTTCCTGAGGTCCTGAGTTCAAATCCCAGCAACCACATGGTGGCTCATAACCATCTGCAATGAGATATGACACCCTCTTCTGGTGTGTCTGAAAACAGCTACAGTGTACTTACATATAATAAATAAATAAATAAATAAATAAATAAATCTTTAAAAAAAGAGTACAATAAAATATGCTACAGACTAGGAAAAATATTTTCAAATTATGTAATCTGACAAAAAACTATGAAGAGAGCCAGGCAATGGTAGGTCATGCCTATAATTCTGACATGTGGGAGGCTGAGACAGGAAAATTGACATGAGTTCAAGGATAGCATGGGCTACATAGTGAATATCAGGCCAGCCTAGGCTACAAGTGAGACTGTCTCAAGTAAATAAATACATATTAAATAAATAAATAAATAAATAAATAAATAGCTCCTGAAACTCAGCAGAAGAAACAAATACAATTTTAATAATCAAATAAGAAAATAAAGACATGAAGAAATATATAATAAAAAAGAACATAAAAATAAACAATGGAATAAATAGAAAATATACACATTTGACATGATTATTAGTGAAGTATATATTAAAACCAGAACCTACTAACGACTAAAGTAAAAAATTTATCAGCATCCCCACTGCCACGGACCGACTCAGTCGGAACACACACACCCGTGGGGGAATCAGGGTCTTTGGTATGCAGGAAGATACAGGTCCGGTGAATGACAGACAGACACACCAGGTGTAGGTTGAGTCTGAATGCACTTTACTGTTCTGAGGCAGGAACTTTTATACACATAAGTTGGCATTACATTATTGAAGAAAAAATGTATCCAGTGAAATGTTTACAAAGAATGGTTACCATGAGTATCTGGCACAAGGAAATACAAAATCAATCAGGTATGATCTTCAGAGAACACCTACAAAGCATTACGTCCCTTGATCAGAGTAGCTGTAGTCAATGATAAATTAGTAATTCAAAAGTTCTTGAGAACACTTAGTTATACCACTAGGTCTATTGTTAGTGTAGTCTTTGTCTAATATCCTGCTTCCTTCTTGTGAGACTTCTTTAGGCTCACTTTGAAACTTTACTTAACTGATGCTTTCCATGTCAGAGTGCCAATGCCACCCAGCCATACAAATGCATATATTGTTGGGAGGTTAATTCTTTAATGTATTTAGGTAATAACTGTGTAGCTGATCAAAAGGCAAAGCAATGGATCTCTAGAAGATAAATCATGGCCAGTGCTGTAGCTCAAAGAATGAATTCTCGTTAGCTTTAAACGCCTGGGTGTTCACAGCTCTTGTTGCCAAGAACAATTCGTTAGTAAAGAAACAGGTTAAAGAAAGTCAGACAGGCAAGGCTTGCCATGAGAAATTCTGCTCAGCATTTTCTCCGGCCAAGGAGTCTCACAATGATTTCCTCAAATAGACAGCCATTAGGCTTTTACCTGTAAATATCACACAGTTTCCACCGAGATTGCAGTTTAGCTGTGGGAATCATACAGTGTCTATGAGATTCGTGTGATACCCACAATGATTTTCTACCTATAAAATGAGGTCATCGGGCTGGAGAGATGGCTCAGAGGTTAAGAGTGCTGGCTGTTCTCCCAGAGGTCCTGAGTTCAATTCCCAGCAATACATGGTGGCTCACAGCCATCTGTAATGGGATCTGATGCCCTCTTCTGGTGTGTCTGAACACAGCTACAGTGTACCCATATAAATAAAATAAATAAATCTTAAATAAAATGAGCTCATCACAGCCGAGAATCCAAGTGGAAAGTTCTAGAAGTTCCTCTTCTCACCAAAGTATAAATCATGCCTTATTAAGGCTCTTTGTCCTCTACATTTTTGCATGTATCAATATTCAACTGAGAAGCCAAAATTCTTAACACTTCCTTCACTCAATGATGGGGTTGGGTGGCACCAGTCATTGTGACCTTCAAACCTACAGAGGTGTTTGCCAGTTTTAACCATAGCATACTGAAAATATACTACTATGAGACTTCCCAGGCTGAGTCACAAAGGATGATGCAGTTTTATTCTTCTAACACTCAGTTTTCAAGCCCTGTACTACACGGTGAAAAATCAGACTAGTTAATCCATTATAAGTTGTAAATATAATATTTTCAGGTTTAAAGTCCTACAGAGTAGGGGATTCATTACCAGTAAACCTGACTTTCCAGCCACCTTGGTATAGACAACAGCATGTGAGGGATAAGCTTCCAGAAGATGATAGTTTATAGCTATTCCATCTCTGCTAACCATCAAGTCATCTTAGGCAAGTCCTCAAACATGGATCAAGAGAAACCATTCCCATTTTACCCTGTCTAAATTTCTAGCATGAAGACATCTTTAACACAATGAAATGGCTTCTTAACATTTCTAAATTTTGTAACGGCTTCTTATGCAGCAGTTGGAACCTAAATGGAGGACATAAATGTTTGCAAATTGCTGTAACCTGATATCTATCTACCTTTCTTTCTTTCTTTCTTTCTTTCTTTCTTTCTTTCTTTCTTTTTTTCTCTTTCTTTCTTTCTTTCTTTCTTTCTTTCTTTCTTTCTTTCTTTCTGGTTTGTTGTTGTTGTTGTTGTTGTTGTTGTTGTTGTTGTTTTTTCTGAGACAGGGTTTCTCTGTGTAGCCCTGGCTGTCCTGGAACTTATTGTGTAGACCAGGCTGACCTCGAACTCAGAAATCTGCCTTCCTCTGCCTCCCAAGTACTGGGATTAAAGGCGTGCAACACCACTGCCTGGCTGTAACCTGATATCTCAATCATTATCTTTTATAAATAGATGGTGTAGATGTAAAAATCATCATTTTGTGTCTGCACAGAACTGATTCCAGAACCTAGTCGCATCTTCCTGTATATTTTAAGCAATCTCTGGATCGCTTACAATAACTAATACAATATAAATGTTATATAAATAGTTGTTATACTATATTTTTAAGAGAATAATGACAAGAAAACAATGTCTACATGGTCAAAAAAGACAATACTTTCTCAATTACATTTTAGTCTTCAGATATGGAATCAATAGATAATGAAAGCTAACTTTATATTTCATACTCAGTGTATGATATATAAACCTGCCAAATTTTTTTTTGATTTTTTTGGATTTGATTTTTTTCAAGACAGGGTTTCTCTGTATAGCCCTGGCTGTCCTGGAACTCACTCTGTAGACCAGGCTGACCTCAAACTCAGAAATCCACCTGCCTCTGCCTCCCAGAGTGCTGGGATTAAAGGCTTGCGCCACCACTGCCCGGCTCTCCATTTTTTAATCTATTAGCCAAATTCCACCTGTCTAATAAACGTTGGTTTTGGATAAGAGACAAGGTGCTGGGAAGATGGCTCAGTGCATTAGTGTTTGCTTTGCAAGCACAAGAACCTGAGTGGGAATCCCCAGCGCCATTGTAAAAAAGCCAAGCATGGTAGTCCATGCTTATAACCCCAGCACTTGTGGGGTGGCACAGAGATGAGTGACTCCTGAAATAGTTCTGGCTAACCAGCCTAGCTGAAATGATGCACATCTGGTTCAGTGAGAGACTCTGTCTCAAAAGCAGTAAGACAGAGAATGATAGAGGAAGACATCTGATGCCCTGTTCTGGTCTCTGTATGCACATACATGAATGAATGCACCTGCACATGTACCACACATGAAAGAACATAATGGAGCTTCAAATTTTTTATTACCTGGTGATCTCATAAAGCAATACATAAATCATGTTTTTGTGGTGATGCTGGCATTAACAGGTTTACATCATGGCCAGAGGCATAGAAGTATAGCACAGACAATATAAATAATGCATACTTGATCATAAAGTATTTATTGGATCTTGTTTTTAATGTACTAGACTTTTAACATTATCTTACAAGCTTACTATAAACTTTATTCATATTGTAATTGTATCAGGAGACCACACAGTAACTAACCTATACTTTCTAGGTGTAGACTTGTGTAACTTTATTCTGTGAAGTTTGTCTAACAGCAAAAAGAAATTGCCCCACCATTAAGTGATGATACATGATAGCATTTCTAACTAGTAAAGGACTTAGTACCAGAAGGAGTCATCCATGTTCAGTGTTGATTTCTCAAATAACTGTGGGAATATTGTTTCCGAATCTGGCCAGATTGTGGTGAAAATAGTGTATAGAGATATAGTCCGGAATCGAAATTTAAAAGTATATCTGTCTCAGGGTTTCTATTCCTGTACAAACATCATGACCAAAAAGCAAGTTGAGGAGGAAAGGATTTATTCAGCTCACACTTCCACATTGCTGTTCATCACCAAAGGAAGTCAGGACTGGAACTCAAGCAGGTCAGGAGGCAGGAGCTGATGCAGAGGCCATAGAGGGATGTTCCTTACTGGCTTGCTTCCCCTGGCTTGCTCAGCTGCTCTCTTATAGACCCCAAGGATACCAGCCCAGGGATGGTACCACCCACAAGGGGTCCTCCCATGCTTGATCACTAATTGAGAAAATGCCCCACAGATGGATCTCATGGAGGCACTTCTTTCTCTGTGATAACTCCAGCTTGTGTCAAGTTGACACACAAAACAAGTACTAGCCAGTACAATACACTAACAAGACACACACTTTTTGTTTTAAAATCAGGGTTTCTCTGTGTAGCCCTGGCTGTCCTGGAACTAGCTCTGTAGACCAGTCTGGCCTTGAACTCAGAGCTCTGCCTGCCTCTAGAATGAAAGGCATTCATCACTAAGCTCAGCTAAAACACTTTCTAAAATCAATATTTATTGTTATCTGGACTCCATTGACAATCGTCTAGGATAGTCAGAGTGGCTATCGTCAAAAATATGAATGACCTGGGGAATGAGAACCCTTATTTACCACTGGTAGGGATATAAACTAATTTTTCAACTATTGAGATCAGCATGGATTTCTCTCTAAATACTAAAAAAAGAACTATCATATAATTCAACTATACCACTTGGGAATATACCTCAAAGAATCTAAATCAGCAAACCACAGAGATAATTAAACACTCTGTTTATTGCAACAATATTTATAAAAGTCACTTTATGGAATCAGCCTAATGTCTCTGTTGTGATCATAAAAAGAGAAAGAGGTTAAAGAATATAATATATGGCAGTGTGGGGGAAGGGGGTGCCCCAATGGGCCCATGCCGAGGCATCCCTTCCATGAGGGACCAGACACATACCGATGTAGTATAGAGTTTATTCAGGGCATGGGATGGGACTTAAAGGGGTAGTGGAGGCAGAGAAAGGCAGAGAGAGGGAGAGAGTAGAGAAGCAGAAGCCGGGTCATGACCATGTGGAGAGAGGAGGGAGGGGAGGAGAGCCCAAGAAGAGCAAAAGAGAAGCTGAGAGTGAGGAAGGTAAGAGAGTTTTAGGGGGTCTGTGGGCGGTAGCAGTGGCTCCAGAGAGACCAAACCAGGCCAAACAGGTCCACATGAGGTTTATAGAGGGAAAGGCAAAGGTGGCGGTGGAAAGAGAAGAGGGGAAGAGAGAAAGAAAGAGAGAGGGAGGTGCTTCCCTCATATATACACGGATGGTGACGGTGACGTGGTCGCAGGTAAAGGTGAGGCCAATGGATTCTGGGACTATGGTGCTTGTTGCCTTGGCAACAGGCCTATTGGTCCCACTGTCGCTTATGTAATGTCACAGGTCTCGGAGGTCCTGATACCATCAGTCTCCAACAGATGGATAATGAAAATGTGATTTTATACACACACACACACACCTATATAAAGATATTGATATAGATATAGATCATATACATACATATGCACTAGAATTTTATTTAAACATAAGGAAAAATGAAATGGAATTGAGGCATTATCATGAAAATCAATGAAACTGGAGAGCATCAGGTGTTAAGATACCTTTCTTGGCACACAGATAGGAAGAGGGTCCTTGACTAGCAACAAAAATATTAAATTTCCAAGATTGCCTGTTTTCTTCCTCACACTACTGACTTGAGACAAAGGCCTAGCAGTTTAAAACAAAGGCCTTGTAATCCTTTGTCTCCTACCTGCAGGGCCCTGTTGGTGGACTAGCTCAACAAGTTCAAGGCTGGTTCAAGACTTGCTACAAAACAGTTGGGGGCCAATCAACCAACCTAACTTTCTTCAAACTGACTAAATTAGGGGAGGGAAACTTCAGAGATTTTTTAAATCCCCGAGAAGAGACCGGATTTTTCATTTTCCTGTGCAGAGGCACACATTTACAAACTCTTACAATTGTTTTCAAAAACATTTATTTTCTCCTGTGGCTTCTAGGGTTCTAAAATGTGTCCTGGGGAAAGGCAGAGGTTAACTCTTGGCATAAGAAAATCTGCCTGAGGGGAATGATCTTTTCTTTCTTTGCTCTCATCACCCACTCACTCACTCACTCACTCACTCACTCACTCACTCAGCCTTGTTTACTCAAACAATGGAGGCTCAGTAGGGAACCTGCTAACTCCCAGTCTTCCCAGCTGCCCTTTATTTCTGGTAGAGAATCAACAAAACTATACATTCACTGAGTTTTATATATAATTTGGAATAGTAGTCAATCAAAATATAAGCCTTGTGCTCTAAGGAAGCAAGTGAGCCCTTGAGAATAGTTACAGGAACTCTTTCCACTGCCTGAACCAAAAATATAAGGAACTGGATTGCTACTGAAATTATTTAAAACAGTGATAATGATAACATTCTATAATTCTTGAAATCTTGTGCAACTTATAAAATCTAGAGGTATTGACTGAATTTGTTTTCTCTGCCAGCTAAAGAATTAAAAGGCAGAAAAATCTGAAGCACAGAAGGTAGCAGTGGAAAAATCTCATGCACTGGCAGATAGAACCAGCAGCATTTATTTTGTGTTAGGAAATGCACACACAATGCAGCAGATATACAAAGAACACAGAAAAAGATCCTTTGCAAGTTGGGGAAGATTAGGAAACCAAAAGGTTCAGTCTCTTCTCTAAATTGCTTCTATGTGTTTTTTAAGTCCCTGAAGAGTTTACCTTGCTTAATTTGCAGTTGGTTTGAAGAAGGATAAGATGGTTGATTGGTGGGCAACTATTTTTTTAAAGAATTATTTATTTAATGTGTATTAGTACACTGTAGCTGTCTTCAGACACATCAGAAGAGGGCATTGGACCCCACTACAAATGGTTGTGAGCCACCATGTGGTTGCGGGGAATTGAACTTAGAACCTCTGGAAGAGCAGTCAGTGCTCTTAGCCACTGAGCCATCTCTCCAGCCCTGATCTACAATTGTTACATGGCTTGTCTTGATCTGGCCTGGAATTTGTTGACCAGTTCATCAACAGGGGTGCCTCCAAGTAGGAGGCAAAAACCTACAAAGCCTTTGTTTTTAAGCTGTCAGGGTTTTGTCTCCAGTCAGAAATGTGAGGAAGAAGAAGCTGAACATTTTGGAAATTTACTACCTTTATTACCTTGGCATGGTTCCTCTCCCTGTCAGTGTGCCTACCAGAAAATCTGTCACAACCATAATCACAATGCCATTTTCAGAAATTTCTGTCATTTAAAAAACCCTAGATAGAGCTGGTCATGTTGGGGCATGCCTTTAGAGGCAGAGTCAGGCAAATCTCTGAGCTCAAGGCTAACCTGATCTATAAACCAAGCCCCAGGCTATTCAGGGCTACAATGTGAGACCCTGTAACAAGTGACTTTTTCTTTTTCTGTTTTTATTTTATTGTCTTGTTTTTGTTTTCAGACAGGGTCCCTCCATGTAGCTCTGGCTGACCTAGAACTCCTTCTGTAGACCAGGCTGGCCTTGAACTCACAGAGATCTACCAGCCTCAAGCTCATGAGTGTGTGTTACCAGTTAATTGTGGGGTGGAGTTTACACAGAATGCTAACCTTGGGTATGCTCGGCAAGCACTTCACTGTTGAGCCTTATCACCAACCCTTAAAAAGTATTTTAAGCATATACAGGACCTAAGTTTAATGATACTTTCAGGCTGCTTGTTAAGACAATCTAGGAAAAGTAGAAAAAGGTAGGACTACAGGAAGCTACTGGAGAAACAGAGACAATATAATGATGGTTAGAGAAGTAAGGGTGAAGAAAAGCCAACAGATTCTGGAACTCTCCGAAAGCAAAATCTTTCCTAAAAGATTTGAGCATAGATACAGGACAAAGATGAAGCCAGTGGACAAATGGCAAAGGGGTACTTCAGATTTACTCACCCAAATAATTGTCACTGGAGCATTAAAAATAATAGTTAAGCCGGGCGTGGTGGCACACGCCTGTAATCCCAGCACTCTGGGAGGCAGAGGCAGGCAGATTTCTGAGTTCAAGGCCAGCCTGGTCTACAGAGTGAGTTCCAGGACAGCCAGGACTACACAGAGAAACCCTGTCTCGAAAAACCAATAATAATAATAATAATAATAATAATAATAATAATAGTTAATTATAAGGGTCTTATCAGTAAATAGTCAATTCTGATCATTACCACTGCCTTAGGGTTTTACTGCTGTGAACAGACACCATGACCAATGCAAGTTTTATAAAAGACAACATTTAATTGGGGCTGGCTTACAGGCTCAGAGGTTCAGTCCAGTGTAATCAAGGCAGAAGAATATGGCAGCATCCAGGCAGGCATGGTGCAGGAGGAGCTGAGAGTTCTACATCTTCATCTGAAGGCTGCTAGTGGAAGACTGACTTCCAGGCAGCCAGGGTGAGGGTCTTAAGCCCACACCCACAGTGACACACCTACTCCAACAAGGCCACACCTCCTAATAGGGTCACTTCCTGGGCCAATCATATACAAACTATCACAACCACTATTAACAAAATGAATTCCAGAAAAACAATTGGGTGAGAAAACACATTGTAAGTCATAGTAAAACAAAAACAAAAACAAACTGAAAAAAATCTGATTTTAGCATTGTAGATCAGAAGAAAATGAATAAATACTATTTTTTGTCAGCAACAACTAACTGGAAAACTATTGGCAAATGATTCCATCTACAATGAAGTATTAGATAACTAATGATCTATCACATTCACTAGAGATGGGTTATGTATCCAGAAAGCCAAAAGAATCTACAGAGATAGAATAGGAAACAGAGTGGAGGAGGATATTCCAGAGATTTAATCTAAAAGGCAGTAGCTCGGATTAACAGCTAGAAGAGTTTACCAGACAAAAGTCAGGACTCAATCCTGGAGCTGTTACTTTCTGACTGTTACATATTTAAGCCACTAGAGCTCTGCAATTGATGTCCCGGCTATGGAATTCGAACTTAAGAGTACAGGTTAAGTGTGAAACACATACTGGAAAAAAAAACTTCATACAGAAAAACGTAAAACATTACACACTGATGCATATTGCTTCCATGCTGACACCCCAGATCTGCAGGGTTATGTAAAATTAACTACCAGAATCACTTTCAACTTTTTGTTTTGTTTTGTTTTGTTTTGAAGACAGGGTTTCTCTGTGTAGCCCTGGCTGTCCTGGAACTCACTCTGTAGACCAGGCTGACCTCAAACTCAGAAATCTGCCTGCCTCTGCCTCCCAAGTGCTGGGATTAAAGGCGTGCACCACCACCGCCTGGCAACTTTCAACCTTTTTAATTTGATGTAGCTACTAGAAAATTTAAAAGTTTACACGAGGCTTGCACTCAATTTCTGTGTACCTCAATGTCTTTTTCAATTGACATGATAGCAAGCAGAAAATGTCCGTGAGTTAATACCAGCAACTATTTTTAGCGCAGTAAGAAGGATATCCAAGTGCTGAAGCTGAAGATAGATTGAAGGAGGGTACAGTACAGGCCACGCCCACACGCTCTAGCCTGCAGCTGAGGACGCCTCTCCAAGGTTCCAAGGCGCTCGGCTAAGGGGCGGAAGTGTGGGTGGGGGGGAGGAGGGGGAGCTTCCAGGCGCATGTGCAGTCGCACCTCCATGGCCAAGTCAGCCAATGGGATTGCGCAGACAGTCCGCGCGGTCTGGAAATTCCCGCCCTCGCCTTCCCGGCCATCCTCCCCCTCCACTTTCCTTGTATCTGTAAGCTAGGGGAGGTGCAACAGTGGGCGGGTCTTAGTGGCACGCCCTGAATAGTCTCAGACCGTACACGTCTGCGGTTGTTAGCTTGTGGCGGCTTGGGCGGGTCGCACGCGGTGCTTCTCAAGATGGCGGATGCGGAAGGTAAGGGGTGCGGGTGGCCGTGCCATGAGACCTGTGGGGCCTCTTACATAACCGGGAGCTAGTTATAGTGAGGTTGTATCGTGACCTATGGTTCCGCGTGTTCCCGTCGCGGTTTGGCCGCTTCACCACTTGGCTCTGACTCTACCGGTGAATGCACGCTTTCGAGACCAGTGACTAGGCTTCATTAGGTCGCGGCTTCACGCAAAAGACTCTACCCGGGTCCCCTTCCAAAGGCATCAGCCCTGAAGGCGACTGTGTCCTGATAAGGAGATTCGGTAGCATTTCTGCCGCCGGCACTAGACGGGACATTATGGAAATGAGGGTAGCAAAAGTGCAGAGCAAGGGTTAGGATGTAAAGAAGTTGAGAGCAAGTGTAACTCAGACCTGCAAGAAAAATTTTAAGAGATCACAAGCCCTTATGGACGGTGTAGTGGTCGTTTGTGAAACTTTCCAGCCTGTGGACAAGTGCTTCCCTAAGTATTATTTGGCCTTGCCACAGCCACGTGGAGAACCCGAAGGGAAGCCAACACGTGCTAGAGTCATTTACCAGCCAAGCCATCCTAGTGTTTGGCCTCACAAACGTAAGTTCTCTCCAGTAATGTCAGACTTTAAAATGTTTTCTTTGTCCTGGTTTTAGAGTTAATTTTAAACTTTGGTTTTAGTTTTCAAATCTTCAAATCCTGAGTTTGTTTCTTGTAGTAATTACTTTCCCAAAGAAGCATAAGAAGAAAAAAGACCGGAAGCCATTACAAGAAGAAGATGTAGCCGTGAGTGATGTTTTACTTTGCTTTGACTGATGTGGATAATTTAATAAGCAACGCATTAAAGGGGGAAAATGTTTTAAAATATTCTCAATCAATATGCTAGTACTTAGTGGTCACTATGTAGAGGGGTAAAAACCTAAAATCACACAACTCCCAGAGAAATTTTCTAACGTGTGGCATACTAAATGGTGAGATATTGGCCCTGAATTTCTCTTCCTAATTCCATCAGCAGAACCATGGTTTTGATAAAATATTTGGATTTAACCTGATGTTCCTAAAGTTCAGGGACATGGGTTTCAGTAATCATCCCTCCTTTCCTCTTGTTTGTTTAAAAGCCATGCACTTCCAAAATTAGGCTGAGAAAATATGTTTCTGCTCTGTTGAAGGAAATACAACATGCTGAAGAATTTCTTATCAAACCAGAATCCAAAGTGGCTCAATTAGACACTTCTCAGTGGCCCTTGTTACTAAAGGTATGTTCTCTATCAGATGAATGCTTGAATTCCATATTTCTAATTAAAAAGCTAATAATAAAGAATGTTTGCTGCTGGGCTGGGGTGTTGTGTTGCATGACTTTTATTCCGGTGGGCCAGGCTAGCTTAGTTTACATGGCTCACAAAAAGGAATACTCATTGCCAGCATATTTCACATTTAGAAAACCTCAAATGATGTAACATGGAATATAGTATGTCATCAAAATGTTAATTGCTGTTAGTTTTTAGACAATGCACTTCTGAAATCAACTCCTGTAGACTGCCTAAGAACATGGGTTTTAAAGCCAGACATCTTTGAATTAAGATTGTATGTGACCTTGGGGCACTCTTTTTTTTTTTTTTCTTTTGGTTTTTTCGAGACAGGGTTTCTCTGTGTAGCCCTGGCTGTCCTGGAACTCACTCTGTAGACCAGGCTGGCCTGGAACTCAGAAATCCACCTGCCTCTGCCTCCCAAGTGCTGGGATTACAGGCGTGCACCACCACCGCCCGACTTGGGCCACTCTTTTTAACAGTTATTTCTTTTATGTGAGTACACTGTAGCTGCCTTCAGAGGGCATCGAATCCATTACATTTGGTTGTGAGCCACCATGTGGTTGCTGGGAATTAAACTCAAGACCTCTAGAAGAGCAGCTCTTAACTGCTAAGCCATCTCTCCAGCCCTGGGCCAGGCTTTTAACCTCACTGAATCTATTAGTTGCTCATGATATTTTCTCTTAGGATGGTGTGCTGGGAATTATAGCAGGTATTCTGTGAAGCATGCTTAGTAACTCTTGGTTGCATGTTATAGAAATTATAGGACATTATTTGGGGATTTAAATAGTGGTACTGAGTAATGTGTTGAACTAAAATTTAAAAATTTCACAAAGGGATACCGGCTATAAAGTTGAGATATCTAACAAAGATTTTTATTTCATCTGTTACAGTGTGTGGGTGGAATGGAGGGGGGTGCAAGCTACACATGACATGTGAAAGTCAAAAGATAACTTGCAAAGTTTGTTCTCAAGTGCCAGAGTTCCTGGGATTAAACTTGGATTGTCAGGCCTGGCAGCAGGGACCCTTTCCCACTGAGCCATCTCACAGATCTGACCAGGAATTTTAATAAGCCATATGTATGTGTTGGTAAAATAGTGAGGTTAATTTATATCATTCAACCAAGTTGATTTTCTGCTTGATTATAATTCACTGTCATTTGAATTGCATCTGTGTTTCTTTGTTGGCCCTAGAAAAATAGCTAGCACATGGTAGACAAGGTCTCTGCTGTGAGAAATCTTAACAGGCAGAGATAGAAGAGACAAACAAGTATTATTATTTGTAGTAGGCATAATAAAACTAAACTGATGATGAAAGCTAGACATCAGTTGGTGAATTCTTTTTTGTTGTTTTTGTTTTGTTTCGAGACAGGGTTTCTCTGTGTACCCCTGGCTGTCCTGTAACTCACTCTGTAGACCAGGTTGGCCTCGAACTCAGAAATCCACCTGCCTCTGCCTCCCAGGTGCTGGGATTAAAGGTGTGCACCACTACCGCTGGCTTTTTTTTTTCTCAGCTGGTGAATTCTTACTAACCAAGCCTTAGGCAGAAGTCTAGAAGGGAATGGACAAATGAAGAGGTGTCTGGAACAGAAGATAGAAGCTGGCCGTGTTGAAGAAAGTTGCTAGCCATATTTAATTTGGGTGATCTGAGAAAGTCACAATCTGTTCTGTGTTTTATAGTACCCCCACCAAGTCAGAGCAGCGACTATAAATACTCAGATTTATCCTTTTCTCATTAGTATTGGCATTTTCCCCAGCATGTAGGAAGGCATAGTAGTGTGTCATTATTAATATTAGGAACAAAATACATGTATGGGTTTGAAGGGCTACAATGGTTGATGGTGTTATTTAATGACTCTTGTTTTACTTCTACTAATGTATTATTAAACTTATGTTATTGCTTTCTAGAATTTTGATAAGCTAAATGTAAGGACAACACATTATACACCTATTCCTTGTGGTTCAAATCCTCTGAAGAGGGAGATTGGGGACTATATCAGGTAGGTATGGTGAAAAAGCTCTGTCCAAACTTGAATTCTTTTGAAATTGATATTCTCATATTAGTTATTCAAGGAAGTAATGGCAGCTTAGAACAGCTTTGCCGTGTGTGTGTGTGTGTGTGTGTGTGTGTGTGTGTGTGTGAGTGAGAGAGAGAGAGAGAGAGAGAGAGAGAGAGAGAGAGAGATTTGCTTTTCTTTTTAAGTCTTTATGCTGTTATTTTTAGGCAAGAACGGGTGATTACTTTTTTTTTTTTCCTATTCTAGGACAGGTTTCATTAATCTCGACAAGCCCTCTAACCCCTCTTCCCATGAGGTGGTAGCCTGGATCCGACGAATACTTCGGGTAGAGAAGACTGGCCACAGTGGCACACTGGATCCCAAAGTGACTGGTTGTTTAATTGTGTGCATTGAACGAGCCACTCGTTTGGTGAAATCACAACAGAGTGCAGGTATGTAGAAGAGAGAGTAGGGGGCTATTTGTACATGTCTCACTTCTACATTTTGGCTCTTAGAAACTATTTCTTTAGAAAATAAAATCTTAAAGCAGGAGTGCGAATTGGTTTCTATATAATTCTGTTCTCTGCTAAACTATAGTGGTTCTTTAAGAGTTCCAGGCACTAAGTATGTGGCTATTGAATCACCTATCCTGTTCCTAGTGCTGGGGCATGTCATTTGCTTGTTGTTACTGCTCTTTGTTGTGTTGTTGGTTTTACAGACAGGGTTTCTCTGTGTAACCCTGGGTGTCCTAGGACTCTAGACCAGGCTGGCCTCAAAAGATTCACCTGTCTCTGCTTCCCAAGTGCTGGGAATAAAGGCATGTGCTACCACCGCCTGGCATGCTTACTGCTTCTTAATTCAGGTCATGTTTTTATCTCAAGTGTGGTTCCCTCATTTTCAACTAAGAAAATTCTGCTTAAAGTACAAGGTATTCCATCTGTGCCATTACATTGAGCTTGTGTGTGTGTGTGTGTGTGTGTGTGTGTGTGTGAGAGAGAGAGAGAGAGGGGGGGGGGGAGGGAGGAGGTGGTGGCAGGCATGGCGTGTGCTATTTCTGACCCAAGAAAAAGTGTCTTTATTTCTCTATCTACAATATTAAGTCTGTCAGTACAGATTTGACTGAAACAGACGTTGGATTCTCTACTGTTTCTGTCATGTAAAATGGCAGTGATAGAACATTTGTAAAACAGAAAACTCAGTGGCCACACCTGACTACTCTTTTGTCATTTTTTCAGGCAAAGAGTATGTTGGAATTGTCCGGCTGCACAATGCTATTGAAGGGGGTACTCAGCTTTCTAGGGTAAGTCTATAACTTGTAGGAAGGACACTTTTAATTTGGGCCTCTGAACTCCAGGGAAGTTTTCCTGGCTAGTGTCTTGTGCTTTTAGAATGGGCTGTCCTAGATTCCTGGGTGGAGAACAACTGGTGTTAGGGATGGATGCCTTCTAGCCATGCTTTTTCTTTTCTTTTCTTTTCTTTTCTTTTCTTTTCTTTTCTTTTCTTTTCTTTTCTTTTTTTTTCCTTTCCTTTCCTTTTCTGTTTTTTGTTTGTTTGTTTGTTTGGTTGGTTGGTTGGTTTGGTTTGGTTTTCCAAAACAGGGTCTCTGTATAGCCCTAGACCAGGCTGGCCACGAACTCAGAAATCCGCCTGCCTCTGCCTCCCAATTGCTGGGATTAAAGGTGTGTGGCTCCACTGCCCGGCACCATGCTTTTTCTGTGAAGGAAGTTCTGATAGTTCTGAGCTATCCTTAATAGTTGAAAAAAAAGAAACTGAGCTAAAGGGCATTTTAGCTCTTAAAATTTTATGAAAGAAAACTTTTATTTGAATTATGTTCTTAAACTCCCTAAATATGTCCCTTTGTCTAATTTTAAAATGAGCCCATATAATTTTTTTATACGTGCTTTGTTCTTAGGCCCTAGAAACTCTGACAGGTGCCCTGTTTCAGCGACCCCCACTTATTGCTGCAGTAAAGAGGCAGCTTCGAGTAAGGACGATCTACGAGAGCAAAATGATAGAATATGATCCTGAAAGAAGATTAGGTGAGTCATTAAACATATATGAAGCTGAATTGCTTTAGACCCACCAGCAGGTGGGGAATGTATTATCAAGGATTCTGTTGTTAGTAGTAGAAACATTGTGTAGTCATACTTTATTCCCCGTGTCTGTTAACTCTAATCTTTCTTTTTGTTTTGTTTTGTTTTGTTTTGTTTTGTTTTTCAAGACAGGGTATCTCTGTGTATCCCTGACTGACCTGGAACTCACTCTGTAGACCAGGCTGGCCTCGAACTCAAATCCTTCTGCCTCTGCCCCCAAGTACTGGGATTAAAGGCGTGTGCCACCACTGCCCAGCAACTCTAATCTTTCTATTAGTTTGTTTTAGATAGGGTATGTAGCTCTCCATTATGCAGCTCTAGTTGTTAAGGAAATTGCTATGTTTACAATCCAAGCTGTCCTTGGACTCACAGAGATCCACCTACCTGTCTGCCTCCTGAGATTAAAGTCAGGCACCACCATGCCCAAGGTTTAAAAAAGAAATCATGTATTCACTCTTCTTCCTCCTCCTCCTTCCCTCCCTCTCTCCTTCCATATCCCACCCCACCCCCACCCGTGTGTGTGTGTGTGTGTGTGTGTGTGTGTGTGTGTGTGTCTCTTAGGAATCTTTTGGGTGAGCTGTGAAGCTGGCACCTACATTCGGACATTATGTGTACACCTTGGCTTGTTACTGGGAGTTGGTGGTCAGATGCAGGAGCTTCGGAGGGTGCGTTCTGGAGTCATGAGTGAAAAGGTATGCAATTGTGGGACTAGAGGTTTGGGATTTGGTTTTTGCAGAGATTTTTGTTTTTTCTTGTGTTGTTTTGTTTTATTGTTTGAGACAGGGTTTCTGTGTGTAGCCGTGGCAGTCCTGGAACTCCCTCTGTAGACCAGGCTGGCCTCAAACTCAGATTCACCTGCCTCTGCCTCTGCCTCCCAACCAAGCACTGGGATTAAAGGTGTGGACTACCACAGCTGGTCTCAGGACTAGAGGGCTTTAGAAATCGTATGTAGAACTCTGTTTGCTTTACATCTTAGGAAAGATTTCATATTGAGTTCAGTTCAAGGCAGCTTTCATGTTCTGCTAATTAAACTTTGGTACATTGAAATTGGCAAAGAAATGATTGGGTAGAGAGTATTACTCTGTTCATACATTTCCTATTCTACCTGCACCAATCTTGCTTAGAGCTTGAGAATGTTAATACAGTATTAGAGCACTTGGCAACCATTTGTAAACACCTGGGTTCCATCCCAAGCAGTACAAAAAAAATGGAATCCCTGCTAATCTAATTTGTCAACCTGTACAAATACTTTATGGAGATTCAAAAGACTTAATGAGCCTGGACTAGACAGTGTATAGTTATATTCATATTCAGTTGTAAAATGTTTGGGAGTCTGATGAACAGATATACAGTATGAAGACCCAGAATTTAATATCTTACTACCTTTCAGGACCACATGGTGACAATGCATGATGTATTCGACGCTCAGTGGATATATGATAGCCGTAAGGATGAGAGTTACTTGCGGCGTGTTGTTTACCCTTTGGAAAAGCTGTTGACATCTCATAAACGTCTGGTTATGAAAGATAGTGCAGTAAGTTATGGGGTAAAAGTCAATGTTTTCAGAAAATGTGTCTCCAAAGATGAGATGCTGCTAGCATTGTGAAATCATATTTATAATATTTTTATTTTCTGTGTGGTCACCATTCCCATTGTTTATGTTCTCTTTGTGCCATTAATAATAGAAAAATTTACTGCTAGATTTGTTAAATTAGGTTAAAACCAGGTATATCACTTTAAAGTAACATTTTAGGGCTAGATCTACTTGTATCTTGAAATAAACTCAGCATTGACTTAAGACTCTTTCCTAAGCAACTTTGTTCACATATTAAACTACCAGTGATAACTAGAATTTGCTATCTTTTAATTTGTTGCTTCTGCCTGTGCCTAAAATAATCTTGATTTATTTAAGCTACAATAAAAAATTGTCTCAGTAGGTAAAGGTTGGGCCTGGAGTATTTCAGAGATGTTATTTACCCTATAGGGATTTCAATGAAATGCTGCTTTTTTCTGATGAAGTACATTATCGTTTGAGACAGTATAATCCAGACTTCACTGAACTAACTCATTATCAGCCCATATCCTATATTTACTATATATCACCTTATATTCAGAAATAGACTTAAAAATGTAAGTAAATATTTAGGCATAGGATTTCTGAAAGATAAATTTTTATATGTGTAGCAGTTTGTTAGATTTTTATGCATATTTAAATCAAAATATGTGTGAGTCTTCTGAAAACTTTGTAATTTTCAGAAAATTTGAAGAGGTATACTATATTAGTCCAGGTTCTCTAGAGACACAGAACATATGGGCAGTCTCTATGTAGTTAGGGAATTTGTCGATGGTTTACACCTTGTAGTCCAGCTCCCTAACAATGGTCAGCAGCAGCTGTGGATGGAAGTCCAAGGATCTAGCAGTTGCACAGTCCCACTAGGCAAGCCAGCAAGGAAGAGAAAGTCTTCCTTCTTCCAATGTCCTTATATAAGTCTCCAGCAGAGGTGTGGCCCTGGTTAAAGGTGTGTGAATCCTAGATGATCTTGAACTCCTTGTCTTAATCTTCTGGAATTCATAGCCACTATGCTTCAAGATCTCCATGCTAAGTCCAGGTCAGAAACTTATATCTCTGAGCCTCCAGATTAGGATCATAGGTAAGCCTTCCAATTCTTGATTGTAGTTCATTCCAGATATAGTCAAGTTGACAACCAGGAATAGCCACTACATATACTAAGGTGTGGTACTAACAGGAACTAAGAAAGCTTAACGACATAATCATGTAAATGTAATACACCTTTATTGTGCTGGAGTCAGACTGTTGGCTTCTCAGTGACTTTAAAGAGAAGTTAGAACATGGTCAGTAAGAGATCTTGTTGAGTGTGAATGTGATTTAGCGGGCCTGGTATAATTTTCTTAGCAGGTTGCTTTGATTGTCTGTTTATTGCTTTATCTCTAATAAGTGCACTATATTTTCCTGAAAAAGATTCAAGAGCAGTTCTCTGGAACACTGATAGGAAACTCTTGAGGCAGCTTTTGGGTTTTTTAACAATTACATTTTTATTTGTATATATGTATGCACACATGCATATGGAGGTTGGTCAAGGATAACTTGTGGGAGTTGGTTTTCTCAATTTACCATGTGTGTTTCAGGGATCAAACTCAAGTAGTCAGGCATTAGGCCAAGTACCTGTACTTGTTGAGTCATTTCTCTGGCCTCCAAGACGGGGTTTGTTTTGTTTTATGTGTATTTTGTTTACATGTATGTCTATATAACATGCATGCCTTGTTGTTTAGAAAGGTCAGAAAAAGCACCCCCCCCCTTGCCAGTGGTGGTGCACACCTGTAATCCCAGCACTCTGGGAGGCAGAGGCAGGCAGATTTCTGAGTTCAAGGCCAGCCCGGTCTACAGAGTGAGTTCCAGGACAGCCAGGGCTATACAAAGAAACCCTGTCTCAGAAAAAACAAAAATAGAAAAAAGGCCCCCTCAGTGTGTAGTTACATATGGATGAGAGCCTATAACTAAGTGCTTAGAAACCCAAATACTTTGTAAGAGTAGCAAGTGCTCTTAATTACTGAATCATTTCTCCAGCCCCCAGGTTTTATTGTTCCAGATGACAATGCTCATGGGCCACATGATAAAAATAGTTTAATAACCTATTTGTTTAGATCAGTGAAGGAAGAGGGGAAGCAATTTTTATTAATTTATATTATGTGTTGTGATGTATGCCTGTATTTTATAGCATATGCATAATTTTTAGAGTAGTGCTAACGCATCATAGGTTTTTGTTACTGTTCTATGTTCCTTTGTACTTCATTGTTATCAGTGGATGGGCTATCAGTATTATTAGTTATACTTTCCATTATAAGGCTACCTCCCCCTCTATTCTTCTTCCTCTATTCTGGTATGGAAGTGAAAAAGGGATAATGGATAGCATCTGGCCCTCATGTGTGATGTTATCTCCATAGGTGAATGCAATCTGCTATGGGGCCAAGATCATGCTTCCTGGTGTTCTTCGATATGAGGATGGCATTGAGGTCAACCAGGAGATTGTGATCATTACCACTAAGGGGGAAGCTATCTGCATGGGTAAGAAAGGGAGTAGCCCTCATCATTTCTGGAGCTGAGGCTCTGCATCATCAAAGCTAGGCTCATTGTGGCCAGTCCCTTGTTAGGATCCCTTGATTTTATATAATCATGGTGTCTCCTAGATTTGTTTGAATAATTTATGAAGGGACAGGCTAGTTGAATGCAGATTAAAGTGGAAGTACACATTTATATGTTCTTTTCTGTCTAGTGAAACTCCAAGAGTAAGAGTAGGAATGGTTGTCTATGATGATTAAAGGAAAACCTTTAGTTCATTCCTGGTTTACTGACCGGTAATGTGTAGTTAGTATCAGTGACATTTGATTTTTGGTGTTTCGAGACAGGGTTTCTCTGTAGCACTGGCTGTATTCGAACTCACTCTTTAGAATACGCTGGCCTTGAACTCAAAGAGTTCTGCCTGCCTCTGCCTCCAGAGTGCTGGGATTAAAGGCATGAGCTACTACAAGTCTCTGTGGCCTTCTCAATAAGTCCAAGCTGTTTATTTGATAACCCTAATTTTCACCAGAAGAAAGTCATGTCACCAGGATCCCTGTATCAGTTCTGGGAGCAGATACCTGCAAAAGGTCCATTCTGATATATAACAGAACAGAGATTTTTGTTTGTTTGTTTTTTTTTTTTTTTTTTTTGGTTTTTTTTTTTTTTTTTGGTTTTCCGAGACAGGGTTTCTCTGTGTAGTCCTGGCTGTCCTGGAACTCACTCTGTAGACCAGGCTGGCCTCGAACTCAGAAATCCGCCTGCCTCTGCCTCCCAAGTGCTGGGATTACAGGCGTGCGCCACCACCGCCCGTCTATGTTTGTTTGTTTTTTGAGACAGGGTTTCTCTGTGTAGCCCTGGCTGTCCTAGAACTTACTCTGTAGACCAGGCTGTCCTTGAACTCAGAAATCTGCCTGCCTCTGGCTCCCACGTGCTGGGATTAAAGGCGTGCGCCACTACTGCCCTGCTGATTTTTTTTAAAAAGATTTATTTAATGTATGTGGGTACACTGTAGCTGTTCTCAGACACACCAGAAGAGGGCATCAGATCCCATTACAGATGGTTGTGAGCCACCATGTGGTTGCTGGGAATTGAACTCATGACTTCTGGAAGAGCAGTCAGTGCTCTTAACCACTGAGTCACCTCTCCAGCCCCCAGAACAGAAATTCTTAAAACTTGAAATGTTCTATAGACCTGAGGGTGATGTATGTGGCATTCCTGCACCTGGTTTTTGTTTTTGTTTTTGTTTTTTTGTTTTCTTCCTTATTAGGTGTTTTCTTCAGTTGCTTTTGTTAACTGTATTTTACTTTGGTAAGTTTAATATTATTTCAAATGCTTCTTGCTGTGATGGAGACATTTCTCCATACATACATACATCCAGAGCAAAGGAAAGCTCAGTTAAGGTAAATAGAGCTTAGCATTTAAGGAGTTCTACAAAAGCATAAAAAGTAGAACTCATATTACCAAAATATTCTTTTTTTCTTTCTAATCCCTGCAGCGATTGCATTGATGACTACAGCAGTGATTTCTACCTGTGACCATGGTATAGTCGCCAAGATAAAGAGGGTGATCATGGAAAGAGATACTTATCCTCGGAAGTGGGGTTTAGGTCCAAAGGTCAGTGACACTAGGTTGGAGCCCTTGCTGGGTTATATTTGTGTTAATAAGTACCAACAAATGCAGTTTTTTGTTTGCCATAGCTATTTATTATTTAAAGCTCTGGATTATTGTCGGTGAGCAGAGGCATGCCCTGTCTTGGATTTCAGAGATACTCACTCTAGTTAAGGGAAACCTTTAGGCATTACTTAATCACACTGGAGTTGTGAACTATGACTGTCAAAGGTGTGGAGTGGTTTCTTGGTTCCTAGTGACCGTGAAGAATAGGTTAGAGATTGATGACAATAGGAGGAGAGGGAACAATTCAGGACATTTTTGTAAGGGGCCCTGCTGAGAATATAGAAGAAACCTTGTGATAGCCTATGCAGACTGGGTTTAAGCCATAGTCTATAATGATAATATAATGAAATACTTCCAGGCAAGTCAAAAGAAGATGATGATCAAGCAGGGCCTACTGGACAAGCATGGCAAACCCACAGACAATACCCCTTCCACATGGAAACAGGATTACATTGACTATAGGTAAGGATGGAATTTGTATGTTTATTCCATTGTTTATATAAATTTTATAAACTTGATTCTTTGTGAATTTCACATCATGTACACCAATCCCACTCATCTCCTCATCCCATCATATCCACTCTTTGCCCAAGGCAGCTGCCACCCCCAAAAGGAAAAGTTTTAGAAGCTGTAGTGTGTTACAGTGTGTCATACAGTATACCCTTTTCCCCACACATCTTTATTTGCAATGAGTCATTGGTCTGGTTTGAGGCCTCTGGCTTCTGCTACACTATCAATGTTAGATCCTCACTGGGACTCCTCTCAGATAGTTTGTTGGTATCCTGTGTCATGGAGATCCTGCAGCTTTGGATCTATAGGACCAGCCCTTTCACATGCTGCAGCAGTTCATAGATGGGGTAGATGTTGAGGTAGACTAACTCAAAGTTTGGATCTGGGCTTGGGTGGTAAGGATGGGGTTTTGGGGGACCTGGGCATCAATCACACTTGAGGACAGGAAACTGTACAGCTAAGGAGAGATGGAAGGTTTTATTTGGGACAACTGCTAAATGTTATGCCACAGGCCCTGATGCTGCAGTTCAGTCTTTCCCTTGCTTGGGTCTTTGAAATCTGGATTAGTAACTACTAGTAGTTAGGGCATGGACTGTGGAGATAATCTATCTGCAAAAACTGTTGGTTCTTCTCTAGCATCAGTGTTTAAACTGAAAAAACAAGGGACATGACAGGATATAATAGGACCACGATGGGAAGTTCCATCTATGAATTTAACCTCATATCACCTCTTTGCTTTCAGTGATTCTGGCAAGAAAGCACTCGTTGCTGAAGCAGTGCAAGCTCAAGCTCCTCAGTTAGCTGCTGAAGCAGTAAACATCGTAAAAGTGAGTGGTGTGATCTGTTTGAAAGGTACTTCAAACTGGGTGGGGTGGTGGCGTATGCCTTTAATCTCAGCACTCCCAAGGCAGAGGTAAGGGCAGCCTGGTCCACACTGAGTTCCAGGATAGCCAGAGAAACCCTGTCTCAAAACCAAACAGAAAAATAAAGGAAAGAAGTATGCTTCAAGAGATATTAAGATACACCCGTGTTTAAAGTAGGCTAAACCACATGTCCTAGCAAGTAATGCAGGATTATCCATGTAGTGATCTATACACAAATATTGTCTCATACTTGAGGATGTTTGTTGATGTGAGTGGCATTTGTGTTATGTCTGTGATAGGGGGAGTATGGGCTTAAGAATCATTTACCTTGGTTCCTACCTCCACTGTGGCAATAACCTTGTATGGAATGTGTATCACACATATTTTGACTATACCCTGGGTAAAATGATTGGTAACATAAGTGTGCTGAAAGCAGAGGCCTCTACGGAATTCACCAGGAACAGAATTGTCAGACGCCAAAAAATATTTCCAGTCCATGCTAATTTACTGTTTAAAAGATAAGAGTAAGCATGTGGCATTAACTTAAGATTCCCAAGGCTGGGGTCCACTGTCATTAGAGCCCAAAATGGTATGTTTGTAGTTAGAATCTTGAGTGACTAGTAGTGAGCTATGTGGACGGAACTTGTAAGTTGTCAAAGAGCACCTTAGGGAGCACTTATAGGTCTTGGAGTTGGTTCACTGATACAATTTCTCAGGGTCTTTTATACGCAAAGCTGCATTATGGCACACTGATCATGCCCCATGACTAACTATACGTTGATGTAGTGAGACACTGTCTTCAATAAATCAGGCACTATTCAACTTTATAGACACAAAACCATTGGATATACTTGGAGAATTTCTTGATAACTTACCACATTTCTAACTTCATGGTTTTTGTTTTTTACACAGAGGAAGCGGGATAGTGAGAGTGAAAGTGATGAGACCCCTCCAACAGTTCCCCAGTTGAAGGAAAAGAAGAAGAGTAAGAAGGATAAAAAGCTCAAAACTGTGCTAGAAAGTGGGGGCGATGCTGGAGATGGGGTATGTATGAACCATGAGTATGCCTTTGTACTGGCTGAGTCTTTGGACTGCAATTTGCCAGATTTCTATTGGGAATAGTAATCATAAATGTTTTGCCATTGGGTACATTGAACTTACTTTTACTTTCTCTTTTTTTAGGACAGTGACACAACCAAAAAGAAAAAGAAGAAGAAAGTAAAAGTGGTGGGAGAGATGTCTGAATAGTATAAGCCACTTGAAGCATTATGTCTGGCTGGGAGGAAAAATAAAAGCCTTATTAAAAAAAACTTTTGTTGAGGGAGTAGAACAGAGGTCCCAAACAAAATAGAAAGTTCTGGCACACTTTTAGCTGCCACTTGTGAACTCAGTGGTTAGCTGGTGTGACCATCTCATCCTATCCTGTCCTGTTTTAAGGATATGAGAGATAAATCAGGCCTTTGCCCACAACCCCTCTGCTTGCTTGAGGAAACCACACCGTTAAACATGGCACTGCCTAGTAACTATCTGCAGCTATTTACTAATGACCATTGTCAACAATACCATAGATAGGCTTCTCCTACTATAAATAAAATGGTATGGAACCTTTGGTGAGGAAAAAAAGAATGATTGTGAGGCTCTTTATTCAGGTACACCTTGCTGGCCTGATGATGTCTATGGTGTCTAGGCTAGTACTCTGCATTGTCCAGGGTTTCCCCAACTCCATGTGGCTACTTGTGTTGCTTATGCCTTCCTGTTTGTTTTCTTTTGAAGAATGGAATTTGTTCATTGCTGGGAGAATTTGTAGCTTTTTAAAAGTATTCCTGTTAGATTTACTAATTGATAATCTTGGACTGGTAGAGCAAAAATGAGAATATTTTTATTAAAATATCTGGGGTTTGTGTCCTATTTGGAATTTGTTTTTCCTTTGGCTACTTTAAAAATTTAATTCTGAGTCTTTCTTACATTGCATATCATCACCTGCAGTCATCTGCTCTGGGTTTTTCAGAAAACAGGAAGAAGTAGATGCATTGTGCAATATACTGGGGGGCCAGATGGGCTTATGAAGGGGTTTTTGTTAATACAGCAGATGTCTGAGCCTCGACATAGGCAGTTATGGAGTGCCCCTGCTTTTGTAACATGTTTTCAGCCATTACTACAGAAGATGTTCTACTTTGTGAACACCGGTCCTTAGAGACCTATAGAGGCAGTGACAGGTTTCCCCCCCCCCAAAAAAAAGCCAATTCCCAGGATACACTTGTATCTTGTAGTTCAGACGGGAATGGAGTTACAGGGTCACTGGTACCTTAACACAGCAGCATTTTTATTGCTCTTTTTTTACTGCAGACATTCTATTGCACAGCTGTTTGATTTTGGCATTTTAGAAAATTTCAGAAGATAATTATTCCAGAGTGAAAAGACATTCTATAGTTGAAAGCAAAGGAGCTCAGGCTTCAGAAGGAGGGGGGACAGTTGGTTTTCAGTGCATTTGGTTATTCTTATGGCCGATTTCCAGAAATCATTTTGAAATCATTTTGATAGTAAGAAAACTTCACCCCTTTAGGAGCCTGAGTGAGAAGACATACTCAAGACAGAGCTAGAAGTTGAAGCAACCCTTTTGGCTTAAGCAAAGGGGGATGGCATTCCAAATGTTGGCTGGAACCTGTTTCTGTAAGCTTAGTAAACCCAGGAGACAGGCACCCACTGTGGAGAACTGCAAGCCCGGTCAAAGGCTTCTTTCAATTTCTTAAGAGTTTCATCAACACTGTTATTCACCAAAGAGAGGTCAAAGTAATGAGCATACTGACTACGGATGGCCTCAGAGTCCTTCTGCAACTGCTGCAGCGCTTCAGTCTGCAAAGAAGAAAGCCATGGGTGAAGCAGCAGTCCCAAATCACAGCAGCCAAGTAAAAATTTAACAAGTATTGTTCCCCATCCAATTTTGTTCCATGGTTGGTGATCTGTCCTGTGGTCTGGTATCTGCTAGATAACCATACTAATGTTTGCCAAAGGGGTTGAGAACCAAACTAACCCTAATTACCTAGCACAGCCTTCACTAGCATCATCCAACTTAGTTTGAGCCCTTTGTTCATGGAAAAGCCACTTTAGCAACTACTTGAGCTATAATCCAAGGATTAGAAGAAAGGCTCCAAGGTCAGTTGACTACATAAAGGCAAATGTATAGAGAAATACATGCCTAAGTGGTGGTGGGGATATTTGTAACTTATTACAGTGAAGTACCATAATATAGAATTCTTAGAAATAGATGAAGTCACTAACTCAATGAGCTAAGGATATGGCCAGATACACAACCAATACATGTGTGGCAGTCTTATTTGCCTTTGAACTCCCGACTGGCCTTGAGCTCCTGATCTTTCACCTCTCAATTGCTGGAATTAAGAAACAATCTTTTATAGTAAAACAAAGTGAAATACCATCCTTCTGAAAAATGTTAACCAATTCTTTTAAAAATGTTATGAATGATGTGTTATAGAGGAAACAGCCACTTTTACAAGCAGGCTTCTTTCCCACTGTAACCAGACAGAGGTGGTACCACCTCTGTCCTTTACGTCTCTCTGCTTGCTTCACCTGAGTATACATCATATCAGAATTGATTTATTTAACTGTCCATCTCAACCATTAGAACTGTATCATTCAGAACTATGACTAGACTTGAGTTCTTCAATAACTCATCATAGATGAATAAAATATGCATGCCCTTTGTCTTCTTGGCCTTGGAAAAACAGTTGACAATGACCTAGAAGGTATGGACCTCCACCTATGACCCCTTTCCCACCTGAGTGCCCTGGTCAGTAGGTGCAATGAACACAATGAAAGGTGAAAGCTCAGCTGTCCGAACAGTCTTCAGGGTCTAGGAAAAGGAGAACCAAACAACCCAGTTATCTGTCAGAATGTATTCCTTCTAATAAGTGTTAAATCCCAATACCAATTTGATTGATTGATATTGATTGATGCTGACCCCATTAAAACTAAAGGAAGCGCCGGGCGTGGTGCGCATGCCTGTAATCCCAGCACTTGGGAGGCAGAGGCAGGCGGATTTCTGAGTTTGAGGCCAGCCTGCTCTACAGAGTAAGTTCCAGGACAGCCAGGGCTACATAGAGAAACCCTGTCTCGAAAAACCAAAACAAACAAACAAACAAACAAACTTAAGGAAGCAAGCATGAGCTCCCAGAAGATTTCCAGCTCTACTTTTCATCACCCA
Organism: Apodemus agrarius; assembly: GCA_964023405.1. Lineage (NCBI taxonomy): Eukaryota > Metazoa > Chordata > Mammalia > Rodentia > Muridae > Apodemus > Apodemus agrarius. The sequence continues at coordinate 148,742,577 of OZ030010.1, forward strand.
CTTCCCTCATTACATGGCTGAAACCATTGCTCCTGCCCTTTTATGCCTACCCACCTGGGGCTCAATGTCAAGGATGGCAATCTTGTCCTGCTTATGAATCTGGTGCACTGTTTCAAATTTGGTGCCAAACATGTTGCCCTGATAGCTGCCAAACTCCAAGAACTCATTGGCAGAGATGTTCTTTGTCATCTCCTCTGTTGAGATGAAGTGATACTCCTTCCCATCTTCCTCACTCTTCTTTGGTGGCCGTGTTGTATCTGTGTATAAGAAATCAAATCCTTAATGAGCTCTTGGTCTTTGCTATCTTTTAGTGTCTTGGCCCAAAGAGTCTATATAGAAACCTATCTCTGGGGCAGATAATATAATGAGGATGTTTTTCTCAAGAACTGAAGGATTGATGCTGGAAGGTAGTACAGATATAATATCCCTACCTACCCATCTCTCCAGCACTGTTTTGTTTTTATGACACGGAAAGAACACAATGGTTTGGCTTAAACATTTTGTTAAAAATGCTTCTAGGCTCTTCAATGTAGATTCCAAAGACCGAAATCAGGACCTCATACTTTCCAAGAACTTTACTGACAGAGTTATCTCCCCAGCCCCCCAAATTTTCAGTTTTCATGATTAAATGTTTGAAATAAAACAAGAACAAAATCATGTGACATTTCAGAAAAACACTGATTCTAAATTTTGTAACAGGGCAGCATATCTGTCTGACCCCTTTGGCCTAATGTTCCCCTCCAAGGCACCTGAGAAATACTTACATGGGGCAGGGTATACAAACTTCTCTGGATTCTGACTGAGCAGAGCATTCTTAATATGGCTACGACCCACCCCACTGGCTCCTGTGTGAGGATAAAGAAAGGCTTCCATCACTTTTACTCAGAAACACTGGTGGGGATAAGACAAGTAATGGGAGATGGATTTCTATATCCCAGTGCTCAAATAGATTGGTGTTATAACAAGCCTGCAACGGTCATTAGAATTGTTAAGATTTGGGGCCACCAAATAGCTTCAATTCTGTTGTATCCATTTGAGTGAGAACATAATTGCTATTTCTACAGAGGAATTAGCTACTGGGGAGTTTTATTTTTATTTTCTAAGGCATCCAAACAGTAGACAAAAAGCAAACCTAATATAAAAGAATTATGTGCTAAAAGCAGTAGAAAAACTTGCAATATGAAGTGGATCCAGATAGATTACTTGTAGGATTCAGAAGTTCTTTATAACTACTATGTGAAGTATCTAAGAGACCACACTCCATATCTTCCTTACTGCCTTTCCTGAAGAAGAGTGGACACATAACATGGGATTGGAAATAAAGACAGAATTGTGCTCTTGAATTAGCAAATTTGTGAGGGGCAATGAAAAGATACCAATCAACACCAGGGTCTTCCTCTTGAACGCAGGGAGCAGAACAACTTCCTCATAGGAAACAACATCCAATTGGTCAAAAACTAGAGACAAAGAAAATCAAACCATATTAATTTTCAGAGGTGGGGTGATAAAGCACTGGCTGGGGTTAAGGAGATGACACACTTGATCCAGCAAGAAAGGAAGGCTGGCTGGGCGTTGGTGGCGTACGCCTTTAAGCCCAGCACTTGGGAGGCAGAGGCAGGCGGGTTTCTGAGTTTGAGGCCAGCCTGGTCTACAGAGTGAGTTCTAGGACAGCCTGGATTACACAGAGAAACCCTGTCTTAAACAAACAAAATATCTTTTCTTTATGAAACTTATCACTACTTATAATCATTTATGATCAGCCAGGCAGTGGTGGCACACGCCTTTAATCCCAGCACTTGGGAGGCAGAGGCAGGCGGATTTCTGAGTTCGAGGCCAGCCTGGTCTACAGAGTGAGTCCCAGGACAGCCAGGGCTACACAGAGAAACCCTGTCTCGAAAAACCAAAAAAAAAAAAAAAAGGTAAGGTTGGGTGTGGTGGTACATGCCTATAATCCTAGCTCTGGGCCCTGTCTACAAAAAGTAAATAAAATGCAGGGAGAGGGACCATGGACATGAAATCAGAGGGGGGTCGCTGGGAGGGATGTTAGATATTTCTAAGTGCTGAAGAGTGATACATAATAATAAAGTAAAGCATAAAGTACTCCCTATGATAATTCTGGGGAAAGGATTGACATGATCCCATTTTAATTCTGAATGAATTATCTAGAATGTTGGGTAAGAAACAAATTGCAGGGGCTAGACTTTAAGCAGTGAGACTGGACACACCAAGCTCCAACTTCATTCCATTCCTATGTTGTGAAAAAAAAATCAAGCGGAATCCAAACTTACCAAGGAATAAAGAATGTTTTACTAATTAAATATGCTAGCACAATGGCTGTACCAGCTACAGGAGGTACTGATAACAAAATGAAGAACAGGATGTGTGAGCAGGCTCATTCTGTATTACAGATGCATGTATTCCTTTTAGTCTATGACTTGATTTTCTCAGCATCCCCCATCTGAACTTTTAATATGGCTCTGTAGGCCAGTCCTTAGGATTCTGATTTTATGTGCTTTTTTATAACTCTATGTTCTCTGTATCCCTTTGACCTGACTGACCTTTTCACTCTCTTGCAGTCTCAGTACTGTAATGGTTCTCTATCCAACACAGAGTCCATCTCTCTAGAACATTTAACTTGGTTGTCTCATAGGCACTTAGAGCTCAATAACATCAACATCATCACTGTAATCCTTCTAACATCCCTTATTTTGGAGAACAGAACCAATATTGACCCAACCATTCAAGATGGAAAAGGGGCTCTTTTAGGCAAAACTCCCCTCTACTCCTTCACAGATGCCTTGGCTATGGTAGCGTCAGATTCTTTGATTTGTCCATGCCCCTGTAATTATCTCTGAATGCTCCCAACAAGATGGAAACATTGAATAAATTGTCGATTGGTATTCATTTATTATCAGCAACCCACTGAAACTCAGCCCTCCATATTCATGAGCCCTGTATCCTCAGATTCAACCACAAATTGAAATATTTGAAAAATGTTGCATCTATATTAAACATATACAGACTTTCTCTATTATTCCATAAAGAAAATATTATGATTATTTATACAGCATTTTCATTGTATTAGAAAAATCAAGATTTTCCTTTTCAGTCATACTCTTACTATGCAGTTCTGCCTTGCTTAAAATTTGCACAGCAGGATATAAATAAGTTCTATATAAATTCTACACCCTTTTTTGGAGGGTGTTGAACATCTGTTGATTTTGATAACCACTGGGTACTGGAACCAGTCAGTCCACTGTAGATACTAAAGTTGGTGATCAGCAGAATAAAGATAAGTATGGAGAAAAGTCTGGAAGACTTGATCAGTTGGTTACTTGAGAGGTGAGGTGATAAGTAGGTGTGGACAGACCACTAGCTTTCCTGAACATGCAATGGCATTGTCTCTCTGACAGCAGTAAATTTATGAATAAAATGAGTAAGGGAAAGCCAAAAGAAATGGCACATTTTCTATATACTATACATCCCACTACATATTGCATCCTCACTTTTTCTGTTTAAAGAGGTGGAGAAACACTAATGCTACTTGGACTCTTGAGGAAGGGGATACAGAAAACTTACTGGAACTGTGCTTAGCCAGGTACTTATCTTTATACTTCTTCTTCTTCCCAAAGGGACTACAACTCGGAGCTTCACTTGGAGCAGATTGAGCCACACTTGCCACTCTCCTGGGAAGAACAGATGACCAAAAGTAGGTACTCAGTGTAAAAGCCCATGACAGACTAGGCTACCTCCTTTTTCTGTAGTTGTTTAAGACTTCCTTGACTCTAAAATTCTTCAGGCAGAGATGCCCTCACCCACTTCCCTTCCTTTCTTCTTTATAATTTTATGTGGTCACCCAGGCACCTGGAAGTGCAAATGTTTTCAGGGGAAAAAAAAAGTAATTTCCTCCCCTTAGTGTAACCTGACCATTCTTCCACCTTTGAGGTGAGACCTGGAAAATTGGGCTAACACTCAGTTCATCATAAGAAATATATTATCTACAACAATCCTACTCTACAAATAAAGCACACAGAATCACATATATGACTGAAACAATAGCTTCAATAACAATACCACCTGTTACTGTGTAATTATATGAATGTTTCTATGAATCATCTTTTGTTTTTAATCAGGGTCTTACTATGTAGCCCAGGTGGCTTTGAACTTGCCTTAGCCATCTGAGCACTCTGAACTACAGGCCTGAGCTACAATATCTGATCCTCACTAAAAAAAAAAATACATGTTGCCGGGCAGTGGTGGCACACGCCTTTAATCCTAGCACTTGGGAGGCAGAGGCAGGCGGATTTCTGAGTTCAAGGCCAGCCTGGTCTACAGAGTGAGTTCCAGGACAGCCAGGGCTACACAGAGAAACCCTGTCTCCAAAAAAAAAAAATACATGTTATAGTCTACTAAATTGATTTCATGCCTCATTAGTAAGCCTCAGTTTTACTTTGTGCTCTCCTGAGTCTTTCTCAGCTATCTGCATTTCCAGATCTTACTATGTTCTTCACCAGGTGTTAGCTCTAAAAATGGCCCAGAAGTTACAGGCAGCAAAATCTTCCAGGTCTGCACTGTATTTCTTCTGTTGTTCTAATGGTAAACATTTATTTATACAAAACACATCTCATGGTTAGATGCTATTTACAATAATTAGAAATGAGCTCAAGCAGAACTCTAACTTCAAACTAAAGGTCTGTATATATGTTTGCAGGGCTTACCATTTGGCATTGGATAGACAGCTAAGTGGGTTGTGCTAAAATATTTAGGAATTTGCATATTAATACACACACACACACACACACACACACACACACACACTAACTGCTAATGAAAAAAGAGGCCATGGATTTTGAGGAGAGCAAAGAAGGATATATAAGAAGTTTAGAAGGAAGAAAGGGAAGGGAAAAATGATGTAATTATATTATAATTTCAAAAAATAAAAGAAATAGTTCTGGTATAGGAACTAATACTCTTTGAGGTTGTTGTGTTATTTTCTACAAGGTAGTCAACAATGAATATGGATTTTTCTACCACTTTATGGTCATGTGTGGCAGCCTTGCACTAAATTGGCAATCTGACTGGAGGACAAGAATCTGCATAAAGGACACATACTTAAAATGTAACTGTTTTCACAAGTTTTCTTAGAAACAGTACTGAGTGATTAAAGGGATACAGGAAACAAGGAAGAGAGCTCTGTAACTGGTAAGAGTGTTTAAGGAAACAGGCCAATAAAAGTCTCCTTTCCCTGAAACAAATGGCCTTTCAATGAACCATATCAACTCCTATGGACCCATTCTCATCTATTATATAAAGAAAAGTAGAGCATATGTTTAAGAGATATGGAAAATATACACAAGACAGCAGATTTCTGAAGCTAAGCAATTAGCTACTGCAGGGGCTTTCCACCAGCACAAACATGCTTACCATTCCTGTAGCTCAGGAGAAGGGATCAATCCTGCAGACTCTTTGGAGGAGCCTTCCACCCGCCCCTGCCACCAATTGCTGTCATCTTTGTTAATTATCTGGATAATGTCTCCAGTAACAAACTTCAATCCTGCCTCCTTGCAAGGGATAAGATTGTCCTTTTGGGGATCATAGTCAAACTGTGCTCTCATGAACATCTGTAAAAGAAGTCAAAAAGGACCTCAGGAAAAACACTGTACTGTTTATGTACATTAGAGCATGTACATAAAACGTCCCACTATAAGGAAATAGGAAATGAGTAAGAATGAGGCAAAAATGGTAGGCATGCACCCACACATGTGCAGCTGTATTGTTCAAGTGTTCTTTTTTTTTTTTTTTTTTTGGTTTTTCAAGACAGGGTCTCTCTGAGTAGCCCCGGCTGACCTGGAACTCTGTAGATCAAGCTGGCCTTGAACTCAGAAATCCACCTGCCTCTGCCACCCAAGTGCTGGGATTAAAGGCGTACGCCACCACTGCCCGGCTTGTTCAAGTGTTCTTAAGTATATACTGTTGTGTTTGCAGAAGAATCAAAACTGATCCTCTTAACAAGAAGGCTTTCTCATGAAATGCCTTTCTGGGTCACCATGTTGCCAGCTATTGAATCTGAGTTGTCCATCTCAGAGTAGAGAGCTGCTACCATCCATTTGAAATGGATGTTTACTTGACAAGATACTCTCAAAAATATGGTAAAGTTGATAAACCTTTCTCTAGAGGACAGTCTAGCAATATGAATATGTCCATCATCTTCAAATGTTGACATTTTTGCCCTGCCTTCTATCAAACTATGTGTTTATCTTACATAAATCATGCTTATGTGGATAAGCATGTTTATCACAGCATTATTTGTAAGAGCAAAGTATTGAAAATAATTAAATTCATAAGACATTTTTATTTATCTATGATAAATGGTTATCTGCTAAGTATATTACCACATAACATGAAATCCCAATTTGTAGAAGAGTATCTAATGCCCTTGGCAATCATGCTAACATTATATGAATTAAGAACATTAATAAATAAAATAATTAATAAACAAAATACCTAGAATGGCCAAAATTAAAAAGAAATGTTTATCATAGGGAAAAATGACTAGAGGAAATTATACCAGAATTTCATATTGATCTGGAAGTGTAAACTGAAATAAACACTCTCCTCCCAAGTTGCTTTAAGTCAGAATGTTTTATCACTGCAACAGAAAGAAAACTCAAACGCTGGTTATCTGTGGTAATAACATTAAGGAGCATAAATATAGCTCAAACAAATAAGGGAAGAAATAACAAGGAGCAGAAAGAATTTTAGCCCACTCACTCCTTTAATCTCAGCAGGCGGTCTCTATGAGTTCAAGGCCAACTTGGTCTACATAGTGAATTACAGAATTACACCGTCTCCATAAACAAAAACAAATGCAAAACAAAAACAATTTACTAGTAAAGATCCCAAACTTATGCATAAAAGTTTTTAGTAAGATATTGTGATGATTAGGCATGGCTGTACACTCATGTAACCTGCAGACAGGGGAATACAGGTGAGTCTCAGAAACTTGCTGACCATTCAGCCTAGCTGAAATAGTGAGCTTCAGGTTCAGTGAGAGACTCTATGTCAGGGGAAAAAGCTGAGTGGCAAGAGCAGTATACCAGTGTCTTCCTCTATCCTTGAAAGTATACAAAACCCTATACACATGTATTTATTTTCATTTCTGTTTTTACTCACATGTGTTCAGTTGCCTGTGGAGGCTTGAAGGCAACACATCACCCAGATCTAGTGTTATAGACCACTGTGAAGTACCCGATGCAGGTACTGTCAATCAAATTCATGTCTTCTGAAAGAGCAGCAAATTTTCTTAATCATGAAACATCTCTCCAGCCCAAGGCTTGGTATTTTAAAAACCTTTTTGCACATTCATTTGCCAAGGTCCTGTCCCATCTATTCCTCTGCTACTGATAACCTGTTCCTTTCACTTCCAACATTGTCTTCTTCCTCAAATAAAAAGGAATAAAGGGCTGAGGAGACTGCTCAGTTGAACTGATAAAATACTTGCCTTGTATGTACTTTGCAATTGAGTTTGATCCTCAGAATTCACATTAAAAAGTTAAGCCTAGTGGCTCAGAGCTGGGAAGGCAGAGACAGGAGGATCCCTGGGGATCCGTAGCTAACCAACCTAACCAAATTGGTGAGATCCAGCTAGGGTGGGTGAGATGGAACTTTGTCTCAAAAAAAAAAAAAGATGGGGACTGAGTGAGGTAGCTCAGCTGATAAAGTATCTACCACACAACCATGAGAACCTGAGTTCAGATCCCTAGAATATATTTAAAAAGCTGGGCACAATGTGTTGCCTGTAATTCCAGTATTGGAAAAGAGGGTCAGGGAGAAGAAATGGGTGAATCCCTGAAGCTCACTGGCCAACCATTCTAGCCAAATCAATGAATTTCAGGTTCCTTGAGAGACACCTCTCAAAAAATAAAGGTAAAGTGAAGTTAATATCAACCTCTGGCTTCCACACTCATATACACACATGTGCACATGCATATAAACTCATCTACACTCATAAGAATATCCCAATAAACACAAAGATGGATGACATCCAAGGTTGTCCTCTGCCCTCTTTACAAATGCATTTCAACACACATGAACAAGCACACAAGCACACACAGACACAAGGAAAATAGAGAAAATAAAGGAGATGACAGATAGGAGAACAGGATAATAGGATCCCAAGCCAAAAACTAAACACCTGTGAGAGATTGAGGATTTAAAGATAGAATCATATAATTTTTAATAAAATCTCAAAGAACACAAAACAGCACAACAGAGAAAATGACACTATATACCTGTAATGCAGGAAGACGACTCTGCTGATTAGGAATGACTTTTAATGAGATCATTCCTTTGGTTTCCTTCTATTAAAAATGAAAAGAAAAATGAGACTGTAATGAAAACTAACCTGGGGGATATAGTTTTATAAAGTCAGGATTTTCACTACAGAACCATCTTTATAGTTTAAGATTTGGTCAGATATTACCTCCTGAACCATGAGATCGTCATGTGCTTCCCACACCAGCATAATTGAAGACACAAAAATAATAAAGCAATAGAACATTGCAAATATTTATAGTCACGTGTTTCTTTTGGTTTTTGGTTTTTCTATATAGCTGAGGCTGGCCTTAAATTATGATTCTTCTGCCTCAGGCTCTCAAATCCCACCACAACTGGAAGTAGATACAAGTTTAACTTGTTATTGGCCTCCTAAGAGCTTTTATTACAGGCATGAGTTATATTGCATTCAGCTCAATGATTTATTTTGTAATTTGGTTGCCATAACTACATCTGATCATCGTCTTTTTTCTTGCAATTTAAATAATAAAAATATACATAATTATCACATATAAGTGTTTTCAAATTATATATTGTATAATGACTAAAGAGTTAATTAACATATGCATTACCTCACTACTTATTTTTATTATGACAATACTTAAGATATATTCTCTTAGCATTTTTCAAGAATATAATCCATAGTTATTATACACATTTCCATGATCCCCACCCATCCCCAGCCCCTGATCAGCACCATTCCACTCTCTACTTCTACAGGTTTGCCTTTCTGGATTCTACATATATAAGAATTTAAGTGATGACTATCTTTCTGTGTCTGGCTTATTTATATAATGTCCTCCTGGTACACCCATGTTTTATCAAATAATGGGATTTCCTTCTTGTATAAGACGGGACAGCATTCCATAGTGTGTATATACCACTTATTTTTAGTCCATTTGGGAAGAGGGTTCACAGGAAGTCACCTGAGTACTGACTCATTCCTTGTTCAAAGCCCCTTCCAGGAGAGCAGAATTAGCACTAAAATAGAAGCAGCCCCAGAGCTATCCACAATACAAGGGACCATGGACTCCATAGCCTGGCTATGATGGATTGTGCGGTAGTAACTGAGCAGATTTTTAAAAGGTCGTCATAGTTTTTTGTTTCTTTTGCCCAGTTTCCTACTTGTTTTTGTTTTTAAAATGAATTTTAGATTTCCCTAGAATTATTAGCTCTTTTCTGATGTACTATTTTTTTAGCTTATGCTCATTGACAAGTAGCCCAATATCAGAGGCCCACTTTCAGGGTGGATTTTCTGACATCACTTCTGGTACTGTAATAACCAGGTAGCACATTCAAAAAGGGAGTTTGAAAATTTTCATGAAGGACATTTTCACACAGGTATACATATCCTCAGGAAGAATTCTTTCCCTAGTTGGATCTTTTGAGGATGCCCACACCTGTGTGAAATTGGTACCTACAGGAGCAGGTTTGTCAAGTAAGAGTAAGGACATAAGGGCCTTTACTAACTGCTTGATGAATCTACTGAAGCCCAACTGATATAAAAATTAAAAGCAGCCTACTGAGACATAAGACAGAGTTAAGAAAGATGGCAAAGAATCAGGAGGGGCAAACAGGAGAGGCAGCATAAACACTAAGCACAATGCTGTACATAATGGATTCTGAGACTAGAGACTGAGAAGATAATCCACCTGTTCAAAGCCATAGAGCAAAAATAAAGTAAAGCAGGGATTCAGAAATACCAATATATACCACAATTTCCAGATACCCAGGGCAATATTCTTGTCATTTTATGAGATTGATGTTCTCAAGTTACTTGTCCTGCTTTGCAGTTTTACTAAATGAAAGCAGAGAAATATCATTTCTTAGAATATCAGAGGATCAGAAGTGATAACCACCCTCTCAATAAGATAGCCATGCTTTTGCAGAGAAATGAGATACAGTGGCACCAATGCCCATATACCCTTCATGAACACAGAAGACAGTATTTGTCTGGTGCAGAGAATACCCACCATTGCCTTCTGCAGCTGATCTACTGAGTGATTAGTCACATTTGTGCCATTGATTTCTAGGATCTCATCCCCAACATGAAGGGAGCCTGCCATTAAACAAACAAACAAAAAACTCAATGCATAAAAGAATAAAAATTCAGACAAGAGCTGTTAGTATAGCTTAAGAACACCACATAACCAAAACTACAATTTAAAGCATTTTGTAAAATAAATAAAATTCAAATATTAGAAGTATTCAACCAGGAGAGATAAAGCATCTCATCCTTGAATTCCTGGAATTAGAATAGCTGCCAACCCCAGGAGATGTGGACACATGTACACATTAAAAAGAACAACAAAGTCAGGGAAAAAGATCTCAGTACTCCCCATTATTCAGTGAGATCAATGTTTCTTTGCTAAACATGTGTTCTTAGACGGTTAGTCAATGTTAAAATTCTATGTGAAGGATGGTTACCAAATTCATGTTATGTTACCTTGGATGAACAAAAACATAGTTAAACACAAAAGGGAAGGGCATAATGAGGAGGGAGACTCACTGGAGTAGCCATAACCCCAACATTGGGAATAGTTTCTAGTTTCTAATACCATATAGGTTATTACCAGCTACTGAAAATGTTATATTTTAATTTATTATTCTGTTCTCTCATTGCTCCCTACATTATATTTTAGTAAATGATATATCTGAAAATTGTTAGCACCCTAACATTAGGGAAATACAATAATTAATTATATCTACTTAAATTTGGTTTTCTCATTCAAGTTGTTAGCTTCAGGAAGGTAGAGATATAGCTTTCTTTGCTGTTACATATCAGTCTTATGTAATGTGTACATGTAGTAATTTACTTATTAACTAAAAAGGAAAGTGAGTATGAGAAGATGCAGAGGAGCTGGGCAGTGGTGGTGTATGACTTTAATTCTAGCACTTAGGAGGCAGAGACAGGCAGATCTTTGTGAGTTTGAGGCCAGCCTGGTCTCAACAGAGAATCCTATCTCGGGGTGGGGTTGGGGGGAAGGTTCAGAATGCATACTAAGATCTTACCAAGCAATTTTCCAGAGTCAGGTGGTTTTGTTTGTTTTGTTTTGTTTTGTTTTGTTTTGTTTTGAGACAGGGTTTCTCTGTGTAGCCCTGGCTGTCCTGGAACTAGTTTTGTAGGCTAGGCTGGCCTCAAACTCAGAGACCTGCCTGCCTCTGGCTCCTGAGTTTTGGGATTAGGGCATGCACCTCCATGCCTGGTTTAAAGGGTCAATTTTTAAGCCAAAGAATCTCTTGGCACTCTCATGAAAATGCTATCAGTTTTTAGGACCATAAGCTTCTTATCCCAAACCACTGAACAGAGAGTAAATAATTAATCCCAGGATAAAATTAGACTTAGGACCCCTCCTCCATGCCAGAGTACCTTGTCTATGAATCATGCCACCATGGAGAATTCTGGCCACAGTACATGACTGTTTTTCATTCAGCTTCAAAGTAATTCCCTGGAATAAAGGCAATGAAAAAGTAAACTTTTTTAAGTCCTTTCTGAGGACATCTTTAAAGCATCTTAAGGAAATTTTGCAGGGAAAACCATTTTCATCTATATCATGGGCAGTTCTCAAGTAGAAAAAGCAGGAAGCTTGCTCTGAAAGGAGCTTGAAAAGGGGACAAAGAAACACAGCAGTGAAGTTGACAGTTTGTATAATTCCATGAGTGGCCTTTGGCATATATTCTTATGGCCCAATGACTACATCAGTAGAGTGTAAGTGATAAAGGACAATAGGACAAGAGATTACCATGGGCTCTTCTGTGATCTTCTCAAATTGTATGAGACGAACTCTCCGTGCCTCCTGCCCTTTGACATGGGTAGGGCTACCTGGAGCAGTGGACCCATTGGTGTACATGTCCTCGGTGGCAACATTTGACTGGTTCAATGAAGTCTGTTAAATAACAGATTAATAGATAAAGTAAGCAGTAAAACCCCATAGCCATTCAACAATCTGTAATTAGAATCCAAAAAGGTTTGAAAACCCAGTTATTTTATAAGGTTGACATCTACTCTCACTTGAATCCATTTGAAACTGTTTGCAAACATTCCTTATTCAATTTAATACACACATTTTATGAGGTCGTTGCAGATAAACAAATGACTGTTATTAAAAAATATTCTGAGGGATTAATAGATAGCTCAGAGTTTAACAGCATTGGCTATTCTTTGTGAGAACTTGGGTTAAATTTTCAGCATTCACATGGCAGCTCACAACTGTCTATAACATCACTTACCTTTGCTGACACAGGCATGCTTGTTGTAATCAGACATACATGTAGGCAAAACAACCATACAGTGACAGGCACTTTAGACAGTTCAAGACTTAGTTACTCTCTTTCTTGGCATGATAAGCAGTGTGAGGCAAATCAAGAAAAAATACAGAAAAATGGATTTTAATCTGACTCATGCCTCAGTTTACATACAAAACTCAGTTATAGATAGGTTACAGATACAAATGTGAAAGGTTAAGCAGATGAAGTCTGAGAAGAACACATACTTTCAATACCTTGGGGTAGTCAAAATATTTTATAATACATGACATGAAAACTTCTAGCTATAAAGTAAAATCTGAAAAGATAAATGCCATAAAAATTTAAGAAACATGTTCACCAAAAGATTCTACTGAGTTATGTAAAATGTTAGCAGACAAGACACAAAGATCAATAACCATAAAATTAAAGGATTGATTTTACCAAACATAATATCTTTCATCAAAAAAATACTCATATAAAAGCTGAGGCTAGACATTCATAAGCTCAAGGCCAGCCTGGGCTGCAGAGAAAAACCCTGAATAAAAAAAATGCCCTCTTAGCCAGGCGTGGTGGCGCACGCCTGTAATCCCAGCACTTGGGAGGCAGAGGCAGGCGGATTTCTGAGTTCGAGGCCAGCCTGGTCTACAGAGTGAGTTCCAGGACAGCCAGGACTACACAGTGAAACCCTGTCTCAAAAAAACCAAAAAAAAAAAAAAACCAACCAACCAACCAAACAAACAAAAAAATGCCCTCTTTCATCCAAATAGAACCACAAATAAGAACAAGCAGAACTTAGTGGTAGATGCCTATAATCCCAGCATTTGAAGGGGGAGGGGCTTGGCTCCAGCTTGTACTGCATAGTTCAAGGCCATCTTGGGCTACAAAATAAGACCCAGTCTCAAAACAAACAAACAAAATAAATAAACAAAAAAGCAGATGCATAAGAGATAAGCACAATACTCCCTCTACTTAGGAGCCTGAGGCAGGAGAATGGCTAGAGTCAACCCAGGAATTTGAGATCAAGTTGGACAACACAATGACACCTCATCTCAACAAACAAGAAACTGGAAAGACATGGTAAGGCCTGAGAGTAAAAGTTTGCAATCTAACAAAGGACTTGTATCCAGAATATACTTAATAACGAGATGATAAAAGTTCAATGAAAAGACAAAAGATTTTAACACATTACTCATTAGAAAAGATATATGACTACATATAAACATATGAAAATGTAGTCTACAGCGTTTTCCAGTAACCAAGGAAGTATAGATTAAATTAGAACCACAAATGCAAGAGTGGTAATACATGCCTGTTATACCAGCACTCGAGACAGAGACAGGAGGCTACTGCAGGTTCAAAACAAGCCTCAACTACACAGAGTTCCAGCCAGCCAGATCTACACAGAAGATCCTGTCTTAAAAAATAAACAAATACCCAAAGCAACAGCATGACTATGTATGCCTACTACAAGGTCTGAAATAAAATACCCACCTATTCTATGGTCCAGAAATCCTACTTTTAAGGATTCATCCAATAGGAAAAAAAACATTTGTCCACACAGAAACTTGTATACAGATGTAAATATCAGTGTTATGTTCCCAATAGTCCACACAAAAGGAAACAACAAAGTTGTTGAAACACAGGACAATATACAACCTAGTCGTCCATGCATTCAAGAGTTCAAACTACAAAACAATAGGAATGAATTCAGAAACTTGTTGAATAAAGGAAGACCTATTTAAAAAAAAATATGTACAATGATAAAATTTATGTGAGATTTTTAGGACAAAACTGATGCAAATAATAAAAACAACTTGTCTTGAGGGGAAAGGACTGGCATGAGAGAATTGGTATATTCTATATTTTTGCCCTTTTAATGTATGTAAATTTTACCTTAAAATATAACCATAATAAGCCGGGCGTGGTGGTGCACGCCTGTAATCCCAGCCCTTGGGAGGCAGAGGCAGGCGGATTTCTGAGTTTGAGGCCAGCCTGGTCTACAGAGTGAGTTCCAGGACAGCCAGGACCACACAGAGAAACCTTGTCTCGAAAAACATATATATATATATATATATATATATATATATATATATATATATATATAACCATGTATATATAACCATAAACAAATATTGAACTCTATGCAGTAATATATGCATTGAAGTTTTTTGGGGTAAAGTATTCTAAGTAGATAGATGGATAGTTTTAGGTACATATGTATTAAGGCAAACTAAGCAATGTCAATTATAGAAGCCAAATGATAAAAAGTTTTGTATATTTTATGTATCTTGTATATTTTCAAGTTTTCCAAGTAATATTGGTGAAGAATGTCATTACTAGAGTAAAAAGAGGACCTGGAGATTTCTCAGTGGCTCATAACCACTTGTAACTCCAGTTCTAGAGCATCTGATGCCCTTTTCTGGCCCCTGTGGACACTAGTCACACAGGTGAAAACATTCAAACCCATAAACTAGAAATAAATATTTTTTTAAAGTAGGAAAATGAGTCAGGCGGTGGTGGCGCACACCTGTAATCCCAGCACTTGGGAGGCAGGGGCAGGCGGATTTCTGAGTTGAGGCTAGCCTGGTCTACAGAGTGAGTTCCAGGACAGCCAGGGCTACATAGAAAAGTGGGAAAATGAAAAGGGAGCTGGCTCAGTAGGTAAGACTGTTTGCTGCCCAAGCACAAATACCTGAATTTAAATCCCCAACACTCATATAAAAAGCCCAGTATGTTCCATCAATATCTGGGGCAAAAAAGCAAGAGGACCAGCAGTGCTTACTGGCCACCAGTATAGCTCTAGGTTCATCGAGACCCTGACTCAAGAACATAAGATAGAAAATGATAGAACACATGTCTTATGTTAGTGCATGACTGCACACATTGTAAACATATAGCACACACACACACACACACACACACACACACACACACAGTTTTTTTAAAGAATAAAAAGGCAGGGGCTGGAGAGACGGCTCAGCGGTTAAGAGCACTGACTGTTCTCGAATCCTGAGTTCAATTCCCAGCAACTACATGGTGTCTCACAACCATCCGTAAGATTTGAGATCCTATTCTGGTGTGTCTGAAGACAGTTATAGTGTACTCACATTAAATAAATAAATAAATAAATAAATAAATAAATAAATCTTGAAAGAAAGAATAAAAAGGCAAGCCATTGAGTCTAAAACTGGACCTCATACTTGCAGATAGGTACATAAACTTGGGAAATCATATTGGGGGTCTCTCCACTAGGACAGGAGGCCATTGATTGGAGCAAGGGCAACTTATTAATAACTATATCACCCCACTATGTCAATAGACCTAGAGGGAGAGTATCATATATCCATGAAGAAACCCTAATGGGCTCAATCTTATATAGATCATGTAGTATTGTGGAGTTTTCTTTCCTTGTTTGTTTTCCTTTTGTGTGTGTGTTTTGATTTTCTTTCCTTTTTTCTTTTTGAGACATGGTTTCTCTGTGTAATCCTGGCTATGCTGGAACTCACTCACACTGTGTAGACCAGGCTGGCCTCCAACTCAGAGATCTGTCTGCCTGTTTTTTGAGTGCCATGATTAAAGGTATGTGCTACCACCAACCAGCATTGCTTTTTTTTTTTTTTTTTGGATTCTCGAGACAGGGTTTCTCTGTGTAGTCCTGGCTATCCTGGAGCTCACGCTGTAGACCAGGCTGGCCTCAAACTCAGAAATCTGCCTGCCTCTGCCTCCCAAGTGCTGGGATTACAGGCGTGCGCCACCACGCCCGGCCCCCAGCATTGCTTTTTTGTTGTTGTTTTTTATTTTTTGTTTTTTTTTCTTTTCAAGACAGGGTTTCTCTATGTAGCCCTGGCTGTCCTGGAACTCACTCTGTAGACCAGGCTGGCCTCGAACTCAGAAATCTGCCTGCCTCTGCCTCCCAAGCGCTGGGATTACAGGCGTGCGCCACCACTGCCTGGCCCAGCATTGCTTTTTAATGTGATAAAGTTTGGGGGACTGGAGATGGTTCAGTGGTTAAGAGCACTGGCTGCTCTTCCAAAGGTCCTGAGTTCAATTCCCAGCAACCACATGGTGGTTCACAACCATCTGTAATGAGATCTGACACCCTCTTCTTATGTGTCTGAAGACAGCTACAGTGTACTCACATATAATAATAAATAAATCTTTGGGCCAGAGCAAGTGGGGCTGGAGTGAGCAGAGGTCCTGAGTTCAATTCCCAGCAACCACATGATAGGTCACAACCATCTGTACAGCTACAGTGTACTCATATACATAAAATAATATAATGAAAAACTTAAAGTTTGGATTATTTGAGAATAGTATGAAGACATCTTGCCTTTCTTACCCACAAATGTTTGTGCATAAAATAATAAATCACAACCTACACAGCAAGCCAGAGGAGGAAGAACTAGTATGAGCTGGGTATTTGGGTACAAACTGAAAATAGAGAGTAGCTATATACTATCTAGACACTAGGACACTGGGGAGATGTAGAAGGTGTTCTCAATAGGCAGAGTTGTGAAAAATATATCTTGCCAATTAATTTTTCTGGGGGAAAGAAGAGTCTTGAGTAGGAATGCCTCCTCCCCATGGGCACAGAAGAGGGGAAAGATGACAGACAAGGAGATCTGGCCTAGAAACTCTCATAGGTGTGCTTTCCACAAAGACCTTTTAATTTACTGCTTCCTAAAGGGGACATTTGAAATGTAAATAAAGAATATATCTAATAAAAAACTTTACTGCTTCCTTTCTAACTGGAAAAACATTGAGGACTAACATAGTGTCACTTACTGTGTAACTTCCAGGTGAGGAAGTGTTGAGAAACTGTCTTGTTTAGTAGCTAAAATGTCCTAAAACTCATGACTATCAATCACATGACATTTATGTTGTAACAAAAATGTTGAAAAGGGGTTTTAATTTGAAAAATAACTTAGAATACCTGGCAACACAGAGTTTCACAAAATTCCCAGGTATTCTACCACAAACAACTCAACGACAGTACAGTCACTGCATGGAAGACACCATGTAGCCATGACAAGGAAGCTCTGAGGTAATTTTTAAATCATCCGTTTATGTGGAAAAATAAAACAATTTGAAGACAATTATGCAGCTTCACCATAAATAGTGAAAAAAAATGAATGTGTTCACATTTACTTAGAACACACAATGTCTGAAAAAGGAACAGTGGTTGTTTCTAGGAAGGGGGAAATTGGTTGGCTACAAGACAGAAAATTGCCTTCATGGGTTAACTTTAGTCACCATATCTTCCAAATTGTATACTATGTGTTTAAATTATTGTTTTTGTGTTTAAATTATTTTAAGAAAATAATTTAGCAAAAAATATTAAATAGAACTTAAAAATTTGGGACACACCAATTTTTTTTGTCTTTCAAGACAAATTTTTGTCTTTCAAGACTGAGTTTCTCTGTGTAGCTCTGATTGTCCTGGAACTCACTCTGTAGACCAGGCTGGCCTCTAACTCAGAAATCCGTCTGCCTCTGCCTCCCAGAGTGCTGGGATTAAAGGCGTGCGCCACCACCGCCACCGCCCAGCTTGGGACACACTTCTTCCTCTTCCTCCTCCTCCTCCTCCTCCTCCTCTTCTTCTTCTTTCTTCTTCTTTCTTCTTCTTCTTCTTCTTCTTTTGGTTTTTTTTTGTGTGTAGGCTTTTTTTGTTTAGACCAGGCTGGCCTCGAACTCAGAAATCCGACTGCCTCTGCCTCCCAAGTACTGGAAAAGGCATGCATGCACCACCACACCCGGCTTTTCTGCTTCTTTTTTTGTTTTTTTCGAGACACGGTTTTCTGTGTAGTCCTGGCTGTCCTGGAACTCACAAATCCGCCTGCCTCTGCCTCCCAAGTACTGGAAAAGGCATGCATGCGCCACCAAGCCCAGCTTGGGGAGGGGGGCACACTTCTTAACAGAAAAACACTGTCTGGGTTAGATTCCTGGCTCTTTTACGAATGGCTGGCAACTTTGGATTCTTGACCTTCTTGTATTTCTGTTTCTTCAACTGTAAAAATGAGGATGGTAAGTTAAGGATTTTACTGGGTTGCAAGCTTAATGTAACTTAGAAGCACTGGGTAAATGTGAGCTGTGGTTACTATGTTGCTGTACAGCTCTCTGTTGGGAATGCTGACATACTAACAATACCAAAAGATTCCACTAAGGAAAATGCTCAGCATTCAAGCCCTCATGTATCCCTCCATTTTTATGTCACAATGATTACTTTCTATTCAGAAAAATTAAAATCTACTGTTCCCACCAAGCTCTCAAAAACACATTCCTTTCTATAACTGGCAAGATGAAATTTTCTGACATGAGTAGGATTTCCAGTTAAGTTCGCAGCCTGAGTACTTATATGGATCTCCTCCTCTCTCACTCCTTAGTCTATTATATGTGACTCTATCAATCAGCTCCACTTTGAAGGCAAGAAGGACAGAGGGGCCAGATCAGTTAGATCCAGCTCAGAATTTTCCCAGAGGACAGCTTTTCTTGTCTCATTGGCCAGAGCTGTAGAACACAGCCCCACAAGAGCTGCAAAAAAGGGCTAGAAAATAAGAATTTGGTTGGACATCTTGCCATCAAAAGCAATATCAAAGATCTGAGAAATGTGAAACATTAGTTCAGTAACTAATTACAGCAATATAAAAACCACTACCTAAGTTTGATTTTTTTTTTTTTTAGTTAGAAAAAAAACCAAGAGATTTAGTCAAGGTGACCCAGCTATCATGTTCTCTACTTCTGCCTAGGACCAGAGGATGGTGCCAGCTGCCAATAACCCTGTACCAGGTATTATATTTCTCATACATAAGTGGTTTCACTCACCTGGTCTATGCAAGTTATAAAAGTACCTCATTACATTTTGAAGTTTTAAAAATTACAAACATGGTAGAAGGGCATAAACCTATGAGTAGCTAAACTAATTTTGAAAGAGAAGAAAATAAGAAATATCAGTTCAACCAGTTTAAAGATTTATTATACAGTTTCAATAAAGTCTTATTTATAAACTAGGTATGGTAGCATATAACTGTAATCTTAGCACATGGGGGGGGGTAAGTCTCAGGGCAACCTGCAATACAGAGTTTGGAATAATCTTGGGCTGCAAAACAAGGCCTGGTATCATGTTGTCTTCTTGAACTCTAAATTCTGTGCTTGTATTTTAACTAAATCCTGGAGTCTAAGACTTATAAATTATTTTAGTGAAAATGGTTTCTAAGCCCTATTTTTTTTCCTTCAAATACTCATCACAAAGTAGAGATAAGAATTTAATTTTAGTCAGCTAGGCCTGGTGGTACGAGCTTGTCATCTCAGTTCTCAGGAGGCTGAGACAAGAAGATCTGCCAAGAGCTTGAGGCCAGCCTAGGCTATACAGTGAGACTCCATTTAAAAACAAAACAGAATAAACAACAACAACTGTCAGTCATGGTAAAATTAAAGGCATGTTTTAATCCTAGTACTCTGGAGGCAGAGACAGGTAGATCTCTTTGAATTTGAAGTTATCTTGGTCTACATAGTTAATTCCAGGCTATCCAAGGCTACATAGTAAGACAATGTCCTTAAAAAACATATATAATTAAAACAAAGAGAATGGTTTAACTTAATGATTTTTTTATACACAGTCCCAACACTGGTTAGTGGCTATGCAAGAACCAAGAGCCAAGTATTTGGAAATACAGTCTGGTGTTTAAGATAGAAAGAATGGAGCTGCTTGAGTTTCAGTTGGAAGAAGCCTATGTATCAAGAGTGTACTATGCAGATAAAGCAAATCAGCCAAAGACCTTTAACCATGTGGCCTTTGGATTGATAGATGTATTTAGTGCCTGACAAACAAGGTTCTAGTTAATGTATGATTTTTAAGACAATACCTGCCAGAAAAATCCTGATTCTTGAACCCTCCTGTCACTCCAGTTCTTATCATTTATAGTTAAATAGTTCCAATCTCTATACTTCTTTGTGGGAAATTGTTGGTTTTCTCATGGCTTTTGTAACTTTTTTGTTGTAGTTTCTCCCTCTTACAAAGTGAAACAGATGTCCATGTGAAGAATGGGTATTTGTGGTTCAGTCAGGGGCTACACAAGGTTGGCAGGTGATAGTAAGGAGCTCCCAGGCTCTTCTGTATTTAGAGTCATTCATTTCCTTGGACTGGGCATTCAAAGTTCACCATGTGGAAGCAGTTGGCAATGAGCCTAACAGTAGGCTGAACAAATGTTTGTTCATTCCTGTGCTCAGTAGTTCACTGTCACTTTGTTCTGAAGCCAATTGGTTTAAATGAGCAAGTCAACTGTAGTTGCCCCTGCTCTATTCACCCCCACTACCCCTGCCAATTTTTAATCCATTTTTTTAAATTTCAACTTCCTTTGAGAAACTGTCTCTGCCCTTTGAACTGTGCTACAGATGTTTCCTCTGAAGGAGGTGTAGGGGGTTGTGAAACACTATGAAGTGCCCAGCATTGCTGAACCCTGCACTTTGTAAAATCCAGGATTTAAGGGGCAAACAGGACTACAGGCAAAACGTAACAGCCTGTGCAGAGACATTCTATACATTCCATGTACGATAGCAGAAAACAAGTATTGGATGAGTCAGTAGGGAGCATGATCAGTGAGTCTGCTCTTGATTATCATTCTACCAGAGAAAGAGCTCCAAGCCAGGCGGTGGTGGAACACACCTTTAATCCCAGCACTTGGGAGGCAGAGGCAGGTGGATTTCTGAGTTCGAGGCCAGCCTGGTCTACAGAGTGAGTTCCAGGGCTACACAGAGAAACCCTGTCTCCAACATCCCCCCCCCCAAAAAAAAGAGCTCCTTCTTAGGTCTGGTTGTTTCATTTGAAGAGGATATTTCCATACAAGCTCTGTGTTTTCAGTGAGTTTAAACTAAAAAAATAAAGTACATTTTCAAATTATTTAGTCTTTGCCCCAGTTTTCTCAGTACCTAGTATAGTCTGTTAGTCTTTATTCTCTGCACTTCACTTCTAGGATATTTATGATTTTATTTTTCAAAACCAGAAAGACCTAGAAACCTTGCAGATAGAAATCTGGTTTTATTGTGGCCTTAGTAGATTAGAATTTTATCACATTAAGTTCTGCTTTTTGCATTTTACTTGTCTACCTTAAATAAGACACTGAACTGGGACATCAGGAACAAATGTTTCCTTCAGCAGTCATGACACTTTTGGGGGAGGTCTGGTAATTTCTTGCTGTAAAAAATAAATCCATCTCATTGTGACACTAAAAATGTCCCGATGTCTGACATGTTAGCCCATACATATAGTGCCTATAAACTCAGAAGGCTGAGGCAGGAGAATTGCAAGGAATTCAAGGCCAGTTGGGGCAATAGAGTAAGTTACAAGCTAGCCTGAGCTAGTGTGAAACCATGTCTCAAAACAAGAAACAAACAGATAAACAAAAAAACAAAATGTCCTCCTACCTCCCAGCAGGACAGATAAAATTTGCTGACATTTAATTGGTAGACAGTTTCTTCCCCTAAGCAGTGAATTACTCAGTCAGTGTTACTAAAAGAGGACTTTGGGTGTGTTACATAGAAAGGCAAGATTAAATAACCATACTTGCAAAACTGGCTTGGGGAAGGGAAATGACACTAGAGGTAGGGAAAAGGAAACAGAGCCCCAGAATTGGGGAACCAGAATACAACTATCATAATATGAATTTTTTTTCTTACCAAGTAAGAAAAAAATTCACTTTTTTCCCCTTTATCTAAAAAAAGTGATCAAAACACACAATAGCTACCATTCCTACAAAGGTTTTGGATTTACTTTCCTTAGTTTCATCTAGTATCATCTTTGAACATTTTGTATAAGTAACGTATATTGTTTAATAGCTGTACCTTCCTATCACAAAGCCATCTTCGCTATATCACAAGCAGCACCATAAATCTCCAAGGAGAAGGGATTAGAGAGTAGAGGGAGCAGGATCAGTAGTGGTTCAGCATTATATGCTACTGAATGGAGATGGGGAGACATGTTATATAGAATATAATCACAACCACCTCTGGAGGCCTCTCTGACACAGATTAGTAACTATTTACTGTCTAACACTTAAGTCTACCTTAGTTTACAGCGTAGCACAAGGAGACCTACTGAAAGGAAATGCGGAGGAACATGAGTGAGCTTTTTAGAGCACGAAGTTGGTTTTCACAACCATGTCTGTGAAACTGAACACAAGTGCTCAACAACAACCAGGCAGATCTACTATTGGATGTGTTCTTTAAAGTCTTATTTTTCTTCTTCAAGTCTGTTACTAGACTTCCATCCATGAGCAAGTTTTCTTTGACCTCAAGTATTCATTTAGTCCTGGCCTGCCAGTCTGGATTTTCACCTAGGAGGGCTGCTCCAGGCAACTATACACCACACCCAGATCTCAGCAGGAACCCAGCCCAGTGCTAAGGCCTCCACCCTGGGGCAGGACACGTAAGATCTGGCCATCGGGGACAGAGCGCTTGGGAACAAGGCCATGAATTGGAAAAATCCAGCAGCAGATGGAAAGGCCTGGAGCCTAGACCCAACCCGAACCCTGAGGATCCCAGGGGTCCCGCTAACCTCAGGCCGGTTGCGCTTCTGTAGTAAGTGCTCCAGGTAGAGGTCCGAGAGTGCGGTGCGCATGCTGTTCCCTCCCTCGCCTTCGCTCGACTTAAGTGTCATCTCTCAGGAGCAGAGACAACCAGACGCGGTAGCCGCAGAGCTTTGAGCCCAGGAATCGCAATTTGGGGAACTGCGGCCTGTTCAGAGGTGTGCTAGACTGAAGCGGCAGAGGAGACAGGAATCCAGAACTGCGCTAGGAGCTAGGGAGGGCCAAGTAGAGCAGTACCCACGCTCCGCCTACTCTCCACCCTGGTCCGCCCCTAAGCCCACCCACGCCTCGGCCTTCCTTGTGCTTAGCGATTGGAGAAGGCGCAGTTTAGCGTTCCTCGGAAGCTCGCTCTAGCCACGCCTCTGCGGGGCCTGTCGAGAAGCGCAGCCTGCATCCCTAAAAGATAGGATTCTGAGACAGGAGCTTCCATCTCTTACTCGCGCGACCTGTGAACTACCAGAGCAGATCCCGAAATGTCCAGCTACTGCAACAGCCGCTCTTTTACCACCCACGAGTTGCAACTAACAGGCGTCCTGGTTCCTAGCTGAGGCAAGCCGGGAGTGAATTTTACATCCAGAGTGTTCCTGACATCAGGAATATTACATGCCCTGAAGAATGTAGGGGCTCTTAAACCAGTAGTCCCAAGGCACGTTTCCAGGTTTAGACTTGTGGAAGTGTGCTCTGGTACCATAATTTACATTGGTATATGCTGTTCAGTGAGAAAAGATGGGATTGCCCTCAAGAGCAAACTCGTTTTATTTACCTTAGGTAAGATCTCTTGCTGTTAATGCCACACAATTTCTAGGAATCAGCAAAAGCAAACGGAACAAATAATCTTCAAGAATCGGAGTAAACGCCCTAAACTTCCAAATATTCTGGAGATTAATGAAAGGCTTTCTGAACAAAATGAATGTTTACTGGGTTTAAAGGCTCCTTGAGAATCCTGTCCTTAAACCCAGAGCTCATGTGATTGATAACTTACACCCTCCCCCTGTCCCTAGAGTAATTACTTTTAAGTGGAGAGAGAGAAGAAAAGAGAAAAGAAAAGGAGAGGGGAGAAGGGCAAAGGAGAGAGCTTTGTACAGAGGAAGGGAATACATTGAGCAATGTTACAGAATAGATACATCTGTACACATATACAAGGGTACCCAAGAATAAAAGCAGCTAGATGAGTAAATAAGGCCTTTCATTAACTGACGGTGAAACTGGAAAAGATGAAATTGGAACATTGCTTTTACGTGATATGCAATGAGGATGAAGCTCAGTTGGTGGACTACTTAGCTAGCATGCAAAATCCCTGGGTTCAACTCTCAGTAATGCATGCACTACTCATGACAGTGCATGCCTATAATTTGGGAGGTGGAGGTAATAGGATCAGAAGTTCAAAGTGATTTTCAGTCACTCAGTAAGTTTGAGGGCAACCTAAGATACATAAGACCTTGTCTCAAAACAAAAATAATAAAAAAATAAGGAAAAAAACTTTTTAAAAAATCAGAATATGTTATTCTACTTAAATATATGGATGTGCAAGTGTATATATTTTTTGAGGAAAATGTAATGTTATATTTTTTGGGTATTTTTTTGAGACAGGGTTTCTCTGTGTAGTCCTGGCTGTCCTGGAACTCACTCTGTAGACCAGGCTGGCCTCGAACTCAGAAATCTGCCTGCCTCTGCCTCCCAAGTGCTGGGACTACAGGCGTGCGCCACCACGCCTGGCTTGTAGTGTTAAATTTTTATAACATGACACATCATCAAGTCTTTTTAATTCTTTTTATCACATATATCATTGTATTTATTCACTTTGCATCTCACTCACTGTCCCCTGTCAGTCACCCCCTCCCACAATTCTTTTACCCATTGTCTTAGTTAGGGTTTTACTGCTGTGAACAGACACCATGACCAATGCAAGTTTTATAAAAGACAACATTTAATTGGGGTTGGCTTGGCTTACAGGCTCAGAGGTTCAGTCCATTGTCATCAAGGCAGAAACATGGCAGCATCCAGGCAGGCATGGTACAGGAGGAGCTGAGAGTTCTACATCTTCATCTGAAGGCTGCTAGTAGAAGACTGACTTCTAGGCAACTAGGGTGAGGGTCTTAAGCCCACACCCACAGTGACACACCTACTCCAACAAGGCCACACCTCCTAATAGGTTCACTTCCTGGGCCAATCATATACAAACCATCACACCCATTCCCCCTTCTCCTATGAGTAGGTAGGGGCCCCCTGTTTATTCCCCCACCCTGGTATATCAAGTGTTTGTGAGATTAGGCACATCCTCTCCCACTGAGGCTAGATAAGGCAGCCCAGCTAGAACATATCCCACATACAGGCAACAGCTTTTGGGATAGTTCCTGCTCCAGTTGTTCGGGAGAAAAAGAACAATTTTTTTTTAAACAAAAGAAAACTAGACATAGTGGCACATACCTGTAATCTCAGTACTTGGGTGGTAGAATCTTGAGTTTAAATCCAGCTTCAGCTACAGGGTAAATTTGAATACAACTTGAGCTACCAGACACTGCCTCAGAAACAAACAATCCTCAAACTATGAGAGAATGGGAAGATGACTCACTGGTTAGGATAACTTACTGTTCAAGCATGTTCAAGACCTGAATTTAAATTCTCAGCATCCACTTAAAAAAAAAAACCCAAAAAACTGATCATAGCCAAACATGGCTGTAACCCCAGAGCTGTGAGGATCTGTTGGCTGCCAGCATAGCTCCAGAGTCAGAGACCCTGTCTTAAGGAAAATAGGTTGAAGAGTGATAGAGAACACATAAGGTCATCCTCTGTGGTCGATAGCCCTGAGGCTGCTTGTATTTGATGCTAATTCTGGTCTCCTGGGAGGGGCTGCTAACAAGGAATGAGTCAGTACTCAGGTGATTTCCTGTGAAGCTTCTCCCTTAATTTTCAAAATAAAGGCAAGAGCCCATGATTGGGCAGGAGAAGGGAAGGTGGAGCTGAAAGTTTGAGAGAAGGAAGTGGGAGAAGAGGACGATGGAAGAGGTGGAAGGGAGCCGAAGCACGTGGCCTGGAGAAACTACAAGTTCTAAGGGGTCTCATAGATGGGGAAGATGATAGTGTAGTGGTGGATCTGCCCAATCTAGGCATGCAGCTTGTATTCATATTAATTGAGATGTGTTTTCTTTGCCTGGGCTTATTTGGGTTGGAGGTTTACTGAAATAATCCTCCAATTTCTATATATGCATGGGGTTTCTGAATGAATACATATGTAGGTGTATATACCTTTCTCTGTATCTCTCACATACACATGTAGACACTCAAAAAACAATAAATATAATAACATTTTCAATACATACAAGCAACAAAGGATTCTAATATGAATGTATAAAGACATTGTACAGCTTTATCCTCTTAGCCGAACAGACCATCTTCATTAATTCATCTGTGTCTGCTAGCAAAAGGTCATCATACTTGGGTTTGTATTAACCTACTCTTATGGAAGTACATGGGAGGATGTAAGATTCTAACTTGAGTATTCAGCCATTCCTGTCAATCAGTTGTATATAATTTTGTTCTAATTGTTGTGAGTCTTGGGAGGGACTAGCGTGTAAGACTGAGGAAGGTTAACAGAATGAAATTCCATTTGTGTGGCTACATGGATGCCATCATCCATGTGGGGGTAAAGGCTTTCCAGTGGAGCTGCTTTGCTTTAACCCGTCACCCAGGCTCTGTAAGTAAGCCCAATAAACTCATTGGTTTTCCAGGAAGAACTTCCATAGACTACTACTTTGGTTTGGCATTGGTACCTTAGAAGGAATGGGGTAGACATTTCATGGCAACAAAAGGACTACAAATTAACAAGAATATCACAATCCAGTAATGAACTGGTCAAAAGACATGAATAAATATATCACAATGGAGGAAACACACAGAGTCAATGGCGGTTTTAATAAGAATGGCCCCTATAGGCTCATATATTTGAATTGTTAGTCACCAAAGAGTAGGATTAGAAGGATTAAGAGGTGTTGCCTTATTGGAGTAGGTGTGGCCTTGTTGGAGGAAGTATGTCACTAGGGGTGGGCTTTGAAGTTTCAAAAACCCAAGCCAAGCCCAGGTCCACTCTCCTTATCTCTGTTTACAGATCAGAATGTAGCTCTTAGCTATTGCTCCAGTATCTACCTGCATGCTGCCATGCTCCTTGCCATGATGATAATGGACTAAACCTCTGAAACTATAAGCAAGTCACCAATTAAGTACTTTCTTTTATAAAAGTTGCCTTGGTCATGGTGTCTCTTCATAGCAATAGAACAGTGACTAAGGCAGCCAATATACATAAGAAGATATGGACTGAATGAAAATTAAGATTATAATGAATTGCTGTTGTACTCCCAAATAAAAAACAGCAATATTGACTTCTGGAGAGCATGCTAATGCATACAATTTCTTGAAAAGACATTGTCTTGGTCACTGACAGAATGCACCAGAGACCTGGGAGGTAAGAGACTCACAGGACTAAAATGGAGGGACCTTAGATGAAATGCCTGACAGTAGGAAGAAGGAACTTATAGAGCCCACCTCCAGCAGGAAGACAGGGCATCAAATGAGAGAGAGGGAGGCCATCCCACAGTCACAACTCTGACCCATAATTGTTCCTCTCTGAAAGAATTACAGGGGTGGAAATGGAGAGGAGTCCGAGGAAAGTGACAGGCCCAAAGTGGAATCCAGCTCAAGGGGAGGTCCAAAGTCCTGACACTATTAATGAGGCTATGGAGCACTCACAAAAAAGGGACCTAGCACGACTACACTACAGAAGACCCAACAAGCAGCTGACAGAGTCAGATGCAGATATTTGCACCCAACCAATGGACAGAAGCAGTTGATCCCTGTTGTTGAATTAGGCAAGGCTGAAAGAAGCTGAATGCAACCCTGTAGGAGGACCAGCAGTCTCATTTAATCGGGGCCCTGGAAATCTCTCAAACACTGGACCACCAAACAGGCAGCATACACCAGCTGATATGAGGTTCCCAACACACATACAATAGAGGAGTGTCGGGTCTGTGTTCATCCAGAGATGATATACCTAACCCTCAAGAGACTGGAGGCCCAAGGGAGTTTAGAGGTCAGGGGTGGTGGGGGGTGGGGACATCTATGTGAATACAGGGGGTGGGGGGGAGGTATGGGATGTGGAACAGTCAGAGGATGGACGACGGGGGTGGGGTGGGGTGCGAGAGGGGTGGGGGGATAAAATATGGAGTATAAAAATAAAGAATTAATTATAAAAACAAATAAAATATAAAGAAAAATAAAGTAATAATAGATATATTAAAAAATAGCTAATGTGTATCCTGGGGCAAAGGTAAGAATGGAAAAGTACTGGAAAGCAAGGTGACTGAGTCAGAGGTCAGGACAGGTACTCACACAGCTGTCTTTCAACATTTCCTTAGTTTTTATGGTCAGCTGGCTTCAGTTCAAGGTATTCATTGTTCAGAATCTGCTTTTGCTCCTTGGAATTTATTGCTTCTTGGAATTTATGACAACTATTTGCACCTTTTGATTCCTAGAACTGCTTTTTCAGTTCAAAGTTGATGAAACTTTAAGAAAAACAATATGTTAGAATTCCTTCTTGACTTTCCTGGAGAAAAGGATTTTGTAAATATCAAAAGCAACAATTATCACATTAAATGCTCATTAAAAGAGAAAAGATCACTGGGCATGGTGGCATATGCCTTTAATTCCAGCATTCACAGGCAGAAGTAGGTGGATCTCTGAATTCTAGGCCAGCCTGTTCCTCAGAATGAGTTCCAAAGCAGCCAGGGCTACACAAAGAAATCCTGCCTCAAAAAACCAGATAAATAAATAAATAAATAAATAAATAAATAATAAAAATTTAAAAATCATGTCAAGAGTGAAAATGTAATCCTCACAGTAAATAAAAACAATTCCCATGTACATCATTGTGTGTGACACACACAATATCTATATATCTTACAAAAAATTAGTATATAGGTTATAAAAGGAGTCGAAACTGACCAATAAGTGAAAGTACTAATCTAAAAAAAATCGGCAAGGAGACTAAGGAGTTGATTCAGCAGTTAAGAGCACTTGCTTTGAGAAGACTGAGACAGGCTAACTCCATGACAGGCTTCAAATTGACATTTCAGGAGACTAGGCCTAGATCTCTGTTTCTCAGAACTAGGAAAGTCCAGGCAAGTTAGTTACTGAAAACAACCCCAGACCTCAGGAAGCTAATCAGAAATTGCCAGCCATCAAAAGCTGACCAGCCTACCACCTGGCTTGAGGCAAGGAAATGGGCCAACAACAGTTTCCAGGCTTCCCCAACACCAGTTTCCAGCCCCTGAACCCCCAACAATAGTTCTAAAATGTCCCTAAATATAAAGCCAGCCAAGTAAGATATAGGTCACCTACCCCTCCCTAAAATTCCCCTAGTACTTTAAATTGGGTCTGAGAACTAACTTGGGTGTCTTCTTATTGATAAATGGTAGACCCCAACAAGAAAGATTTCTACAAAATAAAACACTCTTTACTTTTACATACTATTTGAATCCAGAGAATCATTCTTTGGCGAATCATAGACCCTTACAGCTTCTTTTGCAGAGGACTAGGGTTCAATTCCAAGAGCTCATAACGGTAGCTCACAACCATCTGTAACTCCAGTTCCAGTGATCCTGACACTCTTTTCTGGCCCTTGCTGATCTTTTATAAATGTGGTGCATGCAGGTAAAAGAACCATGCATATTAAATAAAAACAACTGTTGACAAAATATGCTAGAGAAGATATTGGGGGGAGAGGAACCCTCAATGTAAAACTAGATACACAAAATCTCATGGAAGAGAAGGTGGGAAATAGCCTTGACACATTGGTATAGGAGACAACTTCCTTCCTAAACAGAACACCAATAGCTCAGGCTCTAAGATCAACAACTGATAAATTGGACCTCATAAAACTGCAAATCTTCTTTGAGGCAAAGGTGTCAATAGGACAAAACAGCAGCCTACAGATTGGGAAAAGATCTTCACCAACCCTGCATCTGACAGAGGGATGATATCTAAAATATATAAAGAACTCAAGAAGCTAGACACCAATAACCCAAATAACACAATTTTAAAATGGGGTACATGGGGGCAACAGCTGGATTATAAACAAATAAAAAATATAAAAAAGGGGTACAGAGCTAAACAGATAATCCTCAAAAGGAATCTCGAATGGCTGAGAAGCACTTAAAGAAATGTTCACCATCATTAGTCATCAGGAAAATGCAAGTCAAAATGATCATATGATTCCACCTTATACAAATCAGAATAACTAAGGTAAAAAAAAAACCTCAAATCCACAGCACATGCTGGCAAAGATGTGGAGAAAGGGGAATACTCCTCCATTGCTGGTGGGAGTGCAAACTTGTACAACCACTCTGGAAATCAATTTGGCAGAAAATTGGAAATAGTTCTACCTGAAGACCCAGCTATACCACTCCTGAGCATATACCCAAAAAGTGCCCCACAACTTCACAAGGACACTTGCTCCACTATGTGCATAGCAGCCTTATTCATAATAGCCAGAAACTGGAAAGAACCCAGATGTCCCTCAACCAAAGAATGGATACAGACAATGTGGTTCATTTACACAATGGTATACTATTCAGTTATTAAAAACAAGGACATCATAAATTTTTCAGGCAAATGTATAGAACTAGAAAAATAGCATCTTGGGTGAGGTAATCCAGACCCAAAAGGACATCCATGATATATACTAATTAATATGTGGATATTAGCCATAAAGTACAGGATACTCATGATATACCCCATAGACCCAAAGAAGTTAAACAAGAAGGAAAGCCCAAGTTAGGATGCTTGAATCTCACTTAGAAGGGGGAATGAATTAGTTATAGGAGGCAAAAGGAGGAAAGGAACAGGATAGGAGAAGGGATGCGGAAGGAAATGGGGTGGGGGAGTATGTCAGGATCAGGTGTAAGGAGAAACAGGAGAGAGGGCCAGAGGGCCAGGAAAATGAACGGAAATCTGCAGCTGGAGGTAGAGGGGAGATGTGGGGCACCTTGAGGACATGCCAGAAACCTGGGATGGGGGAGTCTCCCAAGAGTCAATGCAGGTGACCTTAGCTGAGACTAATAACAGTGGGGATATGGAACCTAAAGAGTCCATCTCTTGTAGCCAGGCAGGACTCCCAGTGGAGGAATAAGGAAACCAACCTACCTACAAAACTTTTGATCCAATATTTGTCCTGACTTCAATTAATGCAGGGACAAAGATGGAGCAGAGACTGAGGAAATGGTCAACCAATAATTGGCCCAACTTGGGACCCATCCCATGTGCAAAATCCAATCCCTGACACTATTACTGATAGTCTGTTATGCTTGCAGACAGGAGCCTAGCATAAATGTATTCTGAGATGCTCCACGAAGCTGCTGACTCAGACAGATGCAGAGACCCACAGCCAAACGTTGGATGGAAGTCAGGGGACTCTTATAGAAGAGCTGGGGAAAGACTGTGGACCCTGAAACAGATAGGAAATCTACAGGAAGACCAGAAGAGTCAACAAACCTGAACCCCTGGGAGCTCTCAGAGACTGAACCACCAACCAAAGAACATACACAGACTGGACTGAGTTCCCCTACACATATGTAACAGATGTATAGCTTGGTCCCCTGGAGTGGGGCTATCCCTAAAGCTGTAGACTGAATGTGGAATCCATTCCCCAATAGTACTGCCTTATTTGTCCTCAGTAGGAGAAGATGTGCCTAATCCTGCAGAGACTTGATGAGCCAGGATGAGGGAATACCTGGGAGGATCACCCTCTCAGAGGGGAAGGAGAGGGGAAGGGGAGAGGAAGGGGAGGGGAAGGGGAAAGGAAGGGGAGGGGAAGGGAGAGAGTTGTAAGAGGGTACTAGGAGGGGGCAGCATTTGGAATATAAACATTAAAAAAATAATAAAAATTAATAACCAAACTCATATTTTGTATAATTAATATATCCTACTTTAAAAGGATTGTTAAAAACTGGTAGTCAGGGCTGGAGAGATGGCTCAGTGGTTAAGAGCACTGACTGCTCTTCCAGAGGTCCTGAGTTCAAATCTCAGCAACCACATGGTGGCTCACAACCATCCGTAATGAGATCTGATGCCCTCTTCTGGTGTGTCTGAAGACAGCTACAGTGTACTCACATATAATAATAAATAAATATTTAAAAAAACTGGTAGTCATGATGTATGCCTTTAGTCCCAACACTTGGGAGGTAGAGGCAGGTAGATCACTGTGAGTTTGAGGCCAGCCTGGTCTACAGAACAAGGTCCAGGACAGCCAGGGCTACACAGAGAAACCCTGTCTCAAAAACAATAACAAGCCACAAACAAATAAACAAACAAAAACTGGAGGAACTAAATAGAGAGACAAATAGCATAATTAAATATATTTTTAAAGCCGGGAATTTCAGGTATTGTGGCATGTGCTTACATATCTAGGCACTCAAGAAGCCGAGGCAGGAAGATTATTTGGATCTAAGTGTTTGGGACAGTCTGGCAATATAGTGAAATCTATCATCAAGGGGGAAAAATTGTGTGTAGTGGTTCATCCCTGTATCTTTAGAACTCATGAGGTTGAGGCAATGAATTGCTGTGAGTTCAAAGTCAACCTGGCCTACACAGTAATTTTAAGGCCAGCCAGAGCTACATAGCAGTATCTTGTCTCATACACAAAACAAAACACCAAAGAATTGACACAATATTATTTTTAAGATTTAAGAAATTAAGCTGGGGTGCCAGAAAGTGGTGACGCAGGACTTTCATCCCAGCACTTGGGATGCAAAAGCAGGTGGATTTCTGAGTTCGAGGCTAGCCTGGGCTACAGAGTGAGTTCCAGTATAGATAGGGCTACACAGAGAAACCCTGTCTTGAAAAACCACAAAAAGAAAAAAAAAAGAAAGCAAGAAAAAGAAATTAAGCTGGGAATGGTGGTACATGCATTTAAGTGGTCCAGCACTTGGAAGGCAGGTAGATCTCTGACCTCCAGTCCAGTCTGGTCTACATAGTGAGTTGTGGACTCAACCAAGGCATATAGTGGGACACTAGTCCCAAATTATTTTACTTTAATGAAAATTATTTTATTTGCATGGTGGTTTACCTGAATGTATGTCTGTATACCACATGCATGCCTGGTGCCCACAAAAGCCACAGAGAGGGTATCAGATATCCTAGAACTGAAGTTATAGGCAGTTGAAAGTCACTGTGTAGGTGCTGTGAATGTAAGCTAGCTCATCTGAAGAATAGCAAGTGCTCTCTTAACATCTGAACCATCTCTCCAATCTAAAAATAACACAATCTTAACCTCTCTTTCAACAGGGAGAGTCTCACTATGCAGCTCTGGCTGGCCTGGAATTCACTCTGTAGACCAAAATGTCATCTAACTCAAAGATTCACCTGCTTCTACCTGCCTAGTGCTAGAATTAAAGCTGTGGACCAACAAACCCAAATAACATAGTCTTAAGGACACTTTCTAGAGAGCTGAGAGCCTAAATTGCAAATAGGTACAACCAGTTTGTGGGATAATATTTTAAAACTTTAATACAATTGTGGAATATAACCTAAAATTCTACTTTTAGCAATTTATGTTAAGAAACATAACATTTAGAGTGTCTTGCTGTACAAAATCCTCTAATAATAATATCCAGGGCTAGTATTACCTACTCAGAACAGCACCTGGCTTACAGAAAATATTTAATACACATCCCTGGAATGAATGATTTTAAACTCAACAGAAAAAAAAGGATGATAAAATTATTTTTTAAACTATTATTTGCATTGCAGTTTTTGGGGTTTTTTGTTTTGTTTGTTTGTTTGTTTTTTTGTTTTGTTTTGTTTTTTTGAGATAAGGTTTCTCTGTGTAGCCCTGGCTGTCCTGGAGCTCACTCTGTAGACTAGGCTGGTCTCAAACTCAGAAATCCACCTGCATCTGCCTCCCAAGTGCTGGGATTAAAGGCATGTGTATTGCATTTATAATACCAAACATATAGAAAACCTTAAATACTATATTTGGAGGTAGTTAAACTACATGTTATATTTACTATGTTAAAAAGTCAGTTTATACAATATTCCTTATTTTATACCTTGTTGAAGTTTGTATTAGTCTATCAAGGTTCTTAGAATTTAGAGAGCAAAGAAACATGTTTTTATGTAATTAATCTAGCACCTCCTAAACCTAATTGATGACAGAGCCCTGTTGTTTCATGTCATTTATTTAAATAGAACTATTATTTTGTAGACTTTGAAAAATAAGTAATATATACAGTAGTATAAATCTCAAAAGGAATGTTGTGGTTTGAATGAAAATGGCCCCCATAGGGCTGGAGAGATGGCTCAGCGGTTAAGAGCACTGAGTGCTCTTCCAGAGGTCCTGAGTTCTATTCTCACCAACCACATAGTGGCTCACAACCATCTGTAATGGGACTGGATGCCCTCTTCTGATGTGTCTGAAGACAGCTACAGTGTATTCACATACATTAAATTAATAAATATTTTTTTAAAAAAAGATATACACTCAATGTTGTTTGTTGTAAAGCTTCACTCATGGTAGTAAAAAACTAGAAGTAAGGCCAGAGTCTGATGGCTTGATTTCAGTCCCGATCCCTGGGACCCACATGGTGGAAGGAAAGAAGAGATTCCTGCAAGTTGTCCTTTGACATCCACATACAAGCTGTTGTTCCCGATATTAAAATTTAGGAAAAAAAAAAAAAAGGAAATGGCCCTCATAGACTCATAGGGTGTAGCAGTATTATTAGATGTGGCCTGTTGGAGGAAGTGTGTCACTGTAGGGGTGGGCTTTGAGGTTTCAGATGCTCAAGTCAGGCCCAGAGTCTCTCTTGCTTACTGCTGCCTTTGGATCCAGATATAGAATTCTTGACTCCTTTTCTAGCAACATGTCTGCCTGCATGTCTGATGTGCTTCCTGCCATGGTGATAATGGACTAAATCTCTGAACTTGTAAGTCATCCCCAATTAAATATTTCATCCTGATATGAGTTACCTTGGTCATGATGTCTCTTCATAGTAATAGAAACCCTAACTAAGACAAGGAAATACATTAAATTGTTAACAGCATGTATTTCTGGGTATTATAATCTTTTTTAAAAAAAGATTTATTTATTATATTTATATGAGTACACTGTAGCTGTCTTCAGACACACCAGAAGAGGGCATCAGATCCCATTACAGATGGTTGTGAGCCACCATGTGGTTGCTGGGATTTGAACTCAGGACCTCTGGAAGAGCAGTCAGTGCTCTTAACCACTGAGCCATCTCTCTAGCCCTGGGTATTATAATCTTAATAGCTTTTCTTTTTTCTGAGGTGTCCAAAATTTTTTCTAATAAATATTACTTTTATAATCAAATCTGTAGTAAAGCTATTTATGTTTTTATTTTGCATCTTTCAAAAGGAAAAATGAAAACATGATTTAAGATGGAAATGATAATTTAATTTCATTTTAAGCATGTAACACATTCTCCAGCTCTTGGAATCTGTTGAGTCAGATACCACACTTTCCCCATTAAGTCTTCTAGTTCTTCAATGGACTGGTTCACCCACCAAAAAGCTAAGAAAAGAAGATATGATGGTTACTGCTCAACTGTCTGTTTCTATCCATTTTCCTAGTCTGCATAATGTTACTATATAATCATATTATCTATTCCAATGCGGTGCATATTGTGTATGTGCTTGCACTTCTGGCACATGTGGATGTCAGTGTATACACACACATGTAATTGGGAATGAATACTCTTGTGTAAATACATATAGAGGCCAGAGCTTGGTGTCAGGTGTCTTCTTTAATGATTCTTCAATTTTTTTATGTGTATTTTATGAGTGTGTGTGTGGTGTATGTGCACAAGTTCAAAGTCTAAGTTCAGTGAAGAGGCTTTGTCTAAAAAATAAAGCAGAGGGACTGGAGAGATGGCTAAGTTGATAAGAGTGTTTATTGCTATGCAAGCTTAAGGAGCAGAGTTCAGATTCCAGGACCCATGTAAAAAGGCAAGCATAATCATGCTCACCTGTAACCCACCAAGTGCTATAGGGGCCAGAGACAGAAAGACTCCTGGGCTTGTTGGTTTCTAACCTTCCTCAGATTCAGTGAGAGACACTGTCTCCACAGGAAAAAGGTGGTGAGTTATATAGTCTAACACCTCATGTCGTCTTCTGACCTGAGATACACATTTATGAACACACATACATGTGCATAAACCACACACACGTACCATACTCACATATATTAACATAAAGAAAATGCACACATGTTACAGACCACACTGTCTCGGGGTTGGGCTAGGATTCTTTCGTGAAGCAGGAAGGCACGGGTTCCAGGCGAAATGGCAAACAGAACACCAGGACACAGAGATAGGTTGGAATTTCAGTGTATTTGGTGTCTGAGTGCAACTTGTTGCAGTCAGCCAGGGGATTTTAAACATGAGATCTTTACATATCAAAGGATGTATCCAGTACAGCAGGCACAAAAGACAATTAGCAATAACCATTTGCTATGAGGAAATGTAGAATTAGCCAGGTAGGAAACGTAAACCGGACCCCCTAGGTCTTAATGAGATTCAGTGAGAAACCTAATTATCACCTGGCTCTCTCTGAGGGAACCTGAGATCATAGCGTTGTCAAAGTTTCACAATGTCAGAGCCACTCTCATCAGCATAGCCATAAAAGTTTACATTTTGTTGGGAGATCAATGTAATTATGTAAACTACTAAGCAAAGTGATGCCGCCAAAACCGAGTTTTTTTGGCCAGTATTGTAGTTCAAAAAACTAACATTTTTGCCTGGTTACTTATAGCTCAGGCTATCAGAAATTCCTGCGAAATAGATCAAAGGAAAGTCACAAAGGCAAGGCTGCCCTGAGATTAGAGCTCAGAATCCTCTCCGGCCAGGGAATCCTGCAGCAATGTTCCCTCTCAGTCTTACTCAGAGGACCGCCTCTATTGTACAAGGCCTTTACCTGTGGAAATCAATCACAGTGTCCACCGAGACCCTGCGCTTTACCTGTGGAAATTCACAGTGCCCACACACTGACTGGATCGTGCGGCACACACACGCACACACACACACACACACACACACACACAAAATGTGCTTGTAATAGGGTTTAGAATTTGTGGTAGAGTATGATCAGATAACATTATTAATTGAGCCATCTCTGAAGACCCTATATTTAGTTCTTAATGACAATTTGGGCTAAAATGTATGCCTTATATAAGCTGTTTTCCTCGATAGTGTTTCATAAATATGTTTCCACATAAGTATCCTTTCACATAAACATGGAATCTATATGAATATGCAAAGCTTTACTTCACCAGCTCAGACTGACAGACATTTAAGTTGTCTCTGTGGCTTTTTCTCAACATTATAAACCATGCTTCATTTCCGTGCATATGTATGTTTGTATACTTGTTAGTACCAGTAAGTCCTCTTGGCTGCCAAATTGCTTCCAGAGAATTGGGCGATTGACTCAGGTAATGAACTGATTCATTACAGCTGCAGCTAGTGGTAAATAGAGGTATTCAGGATGAAGAAGGGAGCACAGAGAGGCTTTTGTAGTCCCTACCGTAAAATATCCTAACAAGGAGTGTTACTGAGATTCCACTGTGTGTCCACTACCATGCTCCCTTTATGACTATAGACTCAAGAGTTCCTTTATTTTTACAATGAAAATTTAACTTAAGTGTTTTAATTTGATGGTTTTTGCACTCTTTATCAAAGAAATCATGTATCTCCTGTATCTATCACTTTTTATTTAATTTTATTTTCACTAAACATTTTATCTCTGTTAAATTACTACTTGCTTTTAAAACCATATATGATATATCTTTTATGTTTTCATCAGTCTCTTGTGTTTTGTGTT
Organism: Apodemus agrarius; assembly: GCA_964023405.1. Lineage (NCBI taxonomy): Eukaryota > Metazoa > Chordata > Mammalia > Rodentia > Muridae > Apodemus > Apodemus agrarius. The sequence goes on from OZ030010.1 coordinate 148,780,618, forward strand.
TCATTTATTTGAGTGCTTGCTTTCAGATTGTCACATTTTTCTTGAGAAGAAGAAACAAGATCTTTCTTACCACTCAATATCTGTTTACTTTTCACTTCAAAGAATATAGCCACCATGTAATACATATGGAAACTTGCCACCCAGAATCTCCCTTGAAAAAATATTTGTTACCCTAACTGTAATATGTATAAGTATGTAAGTAGACAGCTTCTAGAGCTAACCCCTTCAGAGCTTGCCTCTGCTGCAAAGAGCTGCCCTTCTTTCTGCAGCCCTCATCCAATAATGTTCAAAATGTTATTATGATGATCTTTTCAGGGTACTATAGGACAAATCTGATGGGGTCAGTCAAGGCTTGGTGGGACTTATAAGGAGGCTCACATATTTTTCTCTGCCTCTTATAGGCATCACTACCTAATTATAATACTCTAAATACCCAATTCCTGTCTCCCTTTGTGCTTCTAGAACACCTAAGCTATAACATACCCTTTTCACAAGATTACAATTTCTACATCATTGTCCAGTTCAAAGTACAGAGTATCTGGGTAGTCCTTGTTTTTTCTAGTCTTGGAATGTTTCTGCCTTGTTAAGTAATCGATGAACTAAAACTCCATACCCTCTAATAATGATGGCTCAGAAAATGGTAACCATCGTAAATGTTCCCATTTGGGAAGAGGGACAAAAATAGACACAATGAGGGGAAGAATTTTGGAATCCTACTCAGCAAACCTTGATTAGATTCATAGTCTGCATTCCAGGAGAATTTCTCTGGTCAATTGCCCATTGTCTATGTGGCTCTTCAAGTCTTTTATTCACTATGGCTGTCTCTGCAGCAACTGTTAATAAACATACCCTACTTTCAAAGTTGGTGGGCTACTGAAAGGGTCAAAGTATTTAAATATTATTTACAATGGAAGGCATGTTTAATACCAGCTTGTTTTGTTCCCTTTCTAAATTCATATGATTTCTCTCAAAATCATATGAATTTAGAATTTGACTTGACTCCATGTTGCTACTTTCTACTCACATCGACTTGATCTTGAAAACTGAACAGTGAAATCTGTAGCCTCATCTCTTAATATGCTTGGTTGTGGTCATAGGTTCCTCCTTGTGCTCTGTCTCTTATTACACATGGAGGCTTCTTTTTTTTTGGGGGGGGGTTTTCGAGACAGGGTTTCTCTGTGTAGTCCTGGCTGTCCTAGAACCCACTCTGTAGAACAGGCTGGCCTCGAACTCAGAAATCCACCTGCCTCTGCCTCCCAAGTGCTGGGATTACAGGCGTGCACCACCACGCCCGGCTTACACAGAGGCTTTTTAAAAGGGTCTTTCAGAGTTTTTCTACTAGAGTGACTTTCCTTGAAACTCTTCCTTAATTTCAAATGAGCAGCTGATGGGACCTGAATGTTTCTATTTCCCCAGCCCCTCACATTTCCTCTCCTTATTGTATAGTAGCTTACGTGAGACAGCAGAGAATACTCATTAGTGTCACGGTGACAAAAAGAGCAAAAATGGCTGCAGGAGGTATGGAGCTCTTGAAATCTGACAGGTGATTTTTAAATTTGGTCATCTGAGGCCTCTGGAGTCCTGTAGAAAGAGGATGTACATTTATTGAGAAATCAAAGTAATCAAATAGTTGCCTCAGATATTATGGTTTTGGAATTGCTCAGAACTTATGTGTATGCCTCAAGCTAAAAAAAAGCCATTATTTTAGAAAGGTATTCTAATATGGATATCATTTTGTGTCATCAGTCAAATGGAAAAAATTTTGTTCATCTCAAATATCTGAAGAACTACTTTGTGAAAGAGAAGTATAAACTGATAAGACAATCTTAAAGTATGTTACCTAGAGTATGTTTGAAAGTGTTAAAAGGAGGCTGAATAAAGTTAATGTCCCCAAAATAGAAAGAAGGCCATCAGCCCTGTGTATAGAAGAGGAAGGGGTAAAGAAAATTGGGAAAAAGAACTTTTGGGTAAGGCTGCTGATCAACATGAGGCTAGAGATGTTGAGTCTTCCCTTTAGAATATTTGAGAAGGGGGGATTTGATGTGATGCCAAGGAAAGAGGCCAGAGAAAACAAAACTTTCTGCTGCATGAAGTTCAGAGGTGTGATCCTTTGTATATGCTTGACCCAGGGAGTAGCACTGTTAGAGGGTGTGGTCATGTTGTAGTAGGTGTGGCCTTGTTGAAGTAGGTGTGTCACTATGGGTGTGGGCTTTACCCTCATCCTAGATACCTGGAAGTCAGTATTCTGCTAGCAGCCTTCAGATGAAGATGTAGAACTTTCAGATCCTCCTGGAACATGCCTGCCTAGATGCTACCATGTTTCTGCCTTGAGAATGGACTGAACCTCTGAACCTGTAAGCCAGCCCCAATTAAATGTTGTCATTAGAAGAATTGCCTTGGTCATGGTGTCTGTTCAGAGTAGTAAAACCCTAACTAAGACAGAAGTTGGTACCAGTGACTGGGGTATTGCTGTGATAGGTCTGACCATGCTTTTGTTTGGAAGAATGTAGATTTTGGGACTTTGGATTTGAAAAGCAGTGGAATGCTTTAAATATGGCTTAATGGGCTATCCTAGTAGGCTTATGGAAGACTTGTTACTGAGAATGATTTGAATTGTTCAGACCTGGCCCAAGAGGTTTCACTGAAGAATTTCAATATGAGGCTTACAGACTACTTTTGTAGTATTTTGGTGAAGAATGTGGCAACTTTTTGCCCTTGCCTGAAGAGTCTGCCTGAGGCTAAGGTAAAGAGACTCAGATTAATTGCATTGACAAAGAAGTTTCAGAAATGTCCATCATAGACTTTGTTCTCTGGTTAAGTCTCTTGAAGAGCATTTTAAACAAGCATAGCAAGCTGAGAAAGGAAAAATATAAAATATATGGTTTGAGTATGAAAGGGGCACCAGGAAGTAGATTGGAGCTGAATCCTGTGTTCAAGGGTATTAAATTGAATTAAGGGAGTAGTGATCTTGGGGCAAGATCCCACCCACCTAAGTTTAGATCCAGGTGTGGTAATGCAAGCCTTTAATCTCAAGAGCCAAAGACAAGCAGATCTCTAAACTCAAGGCCAGCCTAGAACAGAGCACGTTCTCAGTGAAGAAAAACTTAAATCCAGGCTGGGGGGGGGGGGCGGGGAACACACCTTTAATCCCAGTGCTTAGGAGACAGGTATACAGATCTCTGAGTTCAAAGTCAGTCTATGGAACAAGTTCCAGGACAGCTAAGCTTAGGCAGTGAAGGATTTGGAAAACAGAAAGCTAGTGATAATATAATAGAACAAGGGGATCATGTTTCAGTTCCTGCAAGCAGCAGAACTCAGCAGCTTCAGCCATGTGCCTCTGGCTTTAGAATCAAGAATAGAAGGGACTATTGGGACAATTGATGTTGGTTAACTGGAGCTAAGTAATTAGTGATGATTAAGAAGAGACCAGCATCACTGACGTGAAATCTTCTGGAAAGCATTTTCTCAGAGCACAAAGAAGCTGTGTTCCAGAAATAGCCAAGATTGTACCTCGTGCTGCAGCTGTACTTGGTAATGTGTAAAAGTCACCAAGATGGTACTGGTTTTGAAGGCATGAAGGGGTCATGGAGAGCAGTTGAAGCTTGGCACTCTGAGAGTCTGTATAAAGCCATTGGTGAAGGTGCAGCCTCAGTTGCAGTTGACAACACAGGACTGAAGGGGTCATGCAAAGAAGTTGAGGCTTAGTACCATGAAGAGAGCCTATGAGAGGTTATTGGTGAACCCTAGTTGCAGAAGAAGACCCCAGTGTATTGGAGACACCAGTACCATGGGATGACCACCAGAACAGTAGCAGCAGTGGAGAGGGTCAACTGAGCTTAGAGTGCTACAGAGGGCAGAGCTGGAGAAGTGATGCCAGCCCTTCGGAGGAGCCCAGAAGATCATGTGTGGATCCCAGATATTGGAACAAGAAGCTGTAACATTGAAGTTGCCTTGGAGACCCCAAGATGTTTGAGATGCCAGAGCCATGGGCTATCTGCTGAGGAAAGCTGCTAACAGGGAGTGGAACCAGCCCAGGAGAAAGAAGATTGTTGCTGTCAACAAAGATGAAAAAGGAGTGGGAGATCTGAAGACTGATTTGACATCAGCCATGGAGATGCAGTTTGGAGTTTGCCCAGCTGGTTTCCTGTCTTGCTTTGGCAATTACAGTTAAGTGATTAGATGAATCTCAGGAAAAAAAAAACCTTGAACTTTTGACTTTTAACCATTGACTTAGCCAGGGAGCTGCTACCAACCCCTCCCAGCTTAGCTCAGCATTGATTGCAACCATCTCCCAACCCCTTCTCTTTTCTACTCACCTTTGCTCCAGGGATACAAAACACTCAGAGAGTTTTATTACTTTACAGCTTGCCTTTTGTGGCACAATTGTTGGGTGCAGAATCTCCTGCCTGGAAATGTGTGCCCTTACTAAACCACCATCTCTGGCTCTACTTCTGCCCTCAACTCAATGGCCTGTTCAAATCAGCCCTTGCCAAACATCTCTGGCAACCTGTCTGCAGTGGAGCCACAGGCCCTGACTTCCCTGAGGCCTTACCTGACTTCTTTTTGCTAGTTCCAAAGCATGGTAGAAAAGCCTCCTCTCTTTCCCTGTGTTTGCCTTTTCTTCCTGGGACCTGAAAGTTCCACCTGTCCATTCTGCAGAGCAATTGGCTCTCAGCCTTCTTTATTAGCAACTCAAGAACCAATTAGGGAACCAGACCTTAGTATCAGCACCCTCCTCTACACCTCACCCTTTCTGTCCAATTAAAAAAAATCTTAGCCGGGCGGTGGTGGCGCACGCCTGTAATCCCAGCACTTGGGAGGCAGAGGCAGGCGGATTTCTGAGTTTGAGGCCAGCCTGGTCTGCAGAGTTCCAGGACAGCCAGGGCTACACAGAGAAACCCTGTCTTGAAAAACCAAAAAAAAAAAAAAACCAACCAAACAAAACAAAACAAAACTTTTCTCCTGGATATAAATTGAACAAAACCATAACAATTAAGTAAATTACACAGAATGAGGTAAAATGACATCCAGCCAATCAATTTGTCAATTAGAAAAAGTACCATATTTCCTAACTGAAAGAATTATGATTCTATCCCTGGATTATGTTTAGATTTTAGTCTGCGTTTGCCACCTGAAACCATGTTATCCACTCTATAATCTCTCTATGTTAAACAACTTGAGTTTGATTATGAGACTAAAATTTGTCTTCACCCCCATCAGAAATCTGAGAATGACTTAAATAGTACCTGAGTAATGACTTTAAATATCACCTGAGTATTTGAAGCACCACTCATAGGTTTGAACAAGCCTATGGGGGCCAGGGAATGTAATATGATGGTTTATATATGCCTGGCCGAGGAGTGGCACTATTAGAGGGTGTGGCCCTGTTGGAGTAGGTGTGACTGCTGGAGTAGGTGTGCCACTGTGGGTGTGGGCTTTGATACCCTAGTCCTAGCAGCCTGGAAGTCAGTATTCTGCTAGCAGCCTTCAGATGAAGATGTAGAACTTTCAGCTCCTGCAACATGCCTTCCTGGATGCTGCCATATTCCTGCCTTGATAATGGATTGAAACTATGAACCTGTAAGCTAGCCCCAATTAAATGTCCCTATAAGAGTTACCTTAGTCACAGTGCCTGTTCACAGCAGTAAAACCCTAACTAAGACAAGAGGGTTCACCAGCACAACCATTTATAGAACTGGAACTCTGGGACAGATCAGATCAGCTTGAGATTTGAAGGATTCCCACTCTGGATCAGCTGACTATCACCTTTTTAAAAAAGCAATATACAGCAAGCTAACAGCCAATATCAAATTAAATGGAGAGATACTTGAAGCAATCCCACTAAAATTGGAGACAAGAATGCCTACTCTTCCCATATCTACTCAATATAGTACTCAAAGTGCTAGCTAGAACAAGAAGACAACAAAAAGAGATCAAGGGGATATAAATTGGCAAAGAAGTAAAGGTATCATTATTTGCAGATGATATGATAGTATATATAAGTAACTCTAAAAACTCTACCAGAGGATTTCTCCAGCAGATAAACAACTTTAGCAAAGTGGCTGGATATAAAATTAACTCAAATAAATGAAATAATAAACAGGCTGAGAAAGAAATTAGGGAAAAAACTCCCTTCATAATAGCCACAAATAATATATCTTGGGGTAACTCTAACCAAACAAGTGAAAGATCTCTATGACAACAACTTCAGATATCTCAAGAAAGAAATCTAAGAAGTTCTCAGAAAATGGAGAGATCTCCCATGTTCATGGATTGGAAGAATTAACATAGTAAAAAACGGCCATCCTACCAAAGGAAATCTATAGATTCAGTGCAATCCCCATCAAAATCACAATACAATTCTTCAAAGACATGGAAAGAACAATTCTCAAATTTATCTGGAAAGGCAAAAATCCCAGAATAGTGAAAACGATTCTTAACAATAAAGAATGGCTGGGGGAATCACCATCCCTGACCTCAAGCTTTACTGCAGAGCAATAGTGATAAAAACTGCATGGTACTGGTACAGAGACAGACACACTGATCAATGGAATAGGACTGAAGACCCAGAAATAAAACCACACACTTATGGACACTTGATCTTAGACAAAAAAGCCAAATATATACAATGCAAAAAAGAAAGCATCTTTAACAAATGGTGCTAGTCTCACTAGCTGTTGATATGTAGAAAAAGATCAAGGACCTCAACATAAAACCTGACACACTGAATCTAATGGAAGAAAAAGTGGGAAAGAGACACTTGAACTCATTGGCACAGGGGAAAATTTCCTAAACAGAACTCCAATGGCTCATGTTCTAAGATCAAGAGTTGATAAATGGGATCTAATGAAAAAGCTTCTGTAAGGCAAAAGACATAGCCAATGAGACAAATCAGCAACCTACAAATTGGGGGAAAAATCTTCACTAATCCCACATCTGATACAGGGCTAATATCCAAAATATATAAAGAATACAAGAAGCTAACCCTCAAAAAACCAAACAACCCAATTTAAAAAAAAATGGGTTTTGAACTAAACAGAGAATTCACAACAGAAGAATCTCGAATGGCTGAGAAACATCTAAAGAAAAGTTCAAAGTCCTTAGTGATCAGAGAAATGCAAATCAAAATGACCCTGAGATTCCACCTTACACTAAGATCAAAACCTCAGGCAACAGTACATGTTGGAGAGGATGTGGAGAAAGAGGAACACTCCTCCATTGCTGGTGGGATTGCAAACTGGTACAATCACTCTGGAAATCAATGCGGAGGTTCCTCAGAAAATTGGAAATAGATCTACCTGAAGACCCAGCAACTCTTGGGAACATAACCAAAAGATGCCCCACCATGCTACAGGGGCACGTGTTCCACTATGTTCATAGCAACCTTATTTGTGATAGCCAGAAGCTGGAAACAACCCAGATGTCCCACAACAGAAGAATGGAAACAGAAAATGTGGTTCATTTACACAATGGAATACTACTCAACTATTAAGAATGAGGACATCCTGAGTTTTCCAGGCAAATGGATGAAACTAGAAAATATCATCCTGACTAAGGTAACTCAGACCCAAAAGGACGTGTATGGTATGGACTCATTAATAAGTGGATATTGGCCAAAAAACCCTAAGTGTGGAATACCCAAGACACAACCCACAGAACCCCAAAAGGCCAACAAGCTGAAGGGCCCAAGTGAGGATGCCTCAGTCCCACTTGGGAGGGAAAATAAAGCAACCACAAGGGGGGAGAGAGGGACCTGGGAGGGAAAGGAGAAGTGGGGGTCAGAAAGGGGAACATGATCAGGTTTTGGGTAGAAGAAAAGGATTGAAATCCCCAAGGGCCAGCAGAAGGAATGGAAACATGCAATCTCGGGAGGTAGGAGGTTGGAGGGACCCTCCAGAATGTACCAGAGACCTGGGAAGTTAGAGACTCTCAGGACTCAAATGGAAGGACCTTAGATGAAATACCTGACAGCAGGAAGAAGGAACTTATAGAACCTACCTCCAACAGGAAGACAGGGCATCAAATGAGGGAGGGGGCCACTCTACAGTCACAACTCTGACCCATAATTGTGCCTCTCTCAAAGAATTACGGGGATGAGCTGGGCGGTGGTGGTACATGCCTTTAATCCCAGCACTTGGGAGGCAGAGGCAGGCAGATTTCTGAGTTCAAGGCTAGCCTGGTCTACAAAGTGAGTTCCAGGACAGTCAGTCAGGGCTCCACAAAGAAACCCTGTCTTGAAAAAAAAACCCAACAAAACAAAACAAACAAAACAAAACAAAACAAAACAAAACAAAACAAAAAAACCCCAAGGATTACAGGGATGGAAATGGAGAGGAGCCTGAGGAAAAGAAGTTCCAGTGACAGGCCCCAAGTGGGATCCGGCTCAAGGGGAGGCCCCAAGACCTGACACTATTACTGCGGCTACTGAGTGCTCACAAAAAGGGACCTATCATGGTTGTCCTCTGGAAGGCCCAACAAGCAGCTGAAAGAGTCCGATGCAGATATATACACCCAACCAATGGAGAGAAGCTGCTGACACCTGTGGTTGAATTAGGGAAAAGCTGGAAGAAGCTGAGGAGAAGGGCAATCCTGTAGGAGGACCAGCAGTCTCAATTAAACTGGACCCCTGAGATCTCTCAAACACTGGACTACCAAACAGGCAGCATATACCAGCTGACATGAGACCCCCAACCCATAAATAGCAGAGGATTGCCAGATCTGTGTTCAGAGATGATGCACCTAACCCTCAAGAGACTGGAGGCCCCAGGGAGTTTAGAGGTCAAGTGGGGTGGGTGGAGTGGGTGGATGGGGAAATCCTCATGGAGACATAGGTGTGTGGAGGAGATATGGATGTGGAACAGTCGGAGGCTGGGCCGGGAGGGGAATAAAATTTTGAGCTTAAAATAAATAAAAAATAAAAATTAAAAAAATACAGAAGGTATGCCAAATTAAAAAGAAAATCAATTTTACTACCTTTGTGAAACTTCCCTTAGTCCATCTGGAACAACTTTAATTGTTCCCTTGTCCTTAGGGAACATTTGTCAAAACAGCATGAAAGCATTTTTTTCCTGACCTGAGACTTGAGTCTCTTGTCTTTCGAAGTCAGAAGCATTCTTCCTAATAGCAAATACATCCATTGCACCTGATTTCAATCCTGCTTTTTCTTTCACTTCAAAGGTAAGTAAAGCTGAAGTCGGAGTAGCTGTCTCTAACAAGAGACAAACCAGAGGGCACAAGAGCAGTCCTATGCAGAACAGCTTCAGAGGCTTCATGAACTCTTGTCTGAAAAGTCAGAACAGAGTCTCATTCAACTTATATTGCAATAAGCTTCCCAACTGCCACATGCAATGGTAATTCATTGATTAATACTAGTGAATCTTGAACACAGTCTGTGGGTTCTCCAAAACAATAAAACTCCCATAAAACTATGTACTTGTTGAGTATCATTCAAGTATATTTTTTCATTTTTAAATCCTACATCTTATCTGTCAGAGTAATCCTATTAGCTTTATGAACTTCACACAACCCCTCATCATCATCTTTGTTCTTTCTTCGCTTCAGCTTTTTTCAGTAAGAAAGCAAATATTATAAGTAGTAGTCAGATTAGGTCTCTGATCTCACATCCTACTAAGCTTTCCTTGATCCCTGTGATTCAGCCCCATCCATGTCTTGTTCTTTCCTTGGAGCTGTTTCACTTGCTATCCCTGTTTCAAAGAATTCTCCCCAAGCCAGACATGTATGTCCATGACATCCTACTTCACATGTTCAAAGTGCTCAAATGTCATTTTTTTTTTCGAGACAGGGTTTCTCTGTGTAGTCCCGGCTGGCCTGGAACTCACTCTGTAGAACAGGCTGTCCTCGAACTCAGAAATCCATCTGCCTCTGCCTCCCAAGTGCTGGGATTAAAGGCGTGCGCCACCACTGCCCGGCTGATCATAAATGATCTAATAGGCATTCACTTTTCATTTCAATATCCAACAGGCAAAAGGCTGAAAAACCTGAAATTCTGCCTTTCCCAACTAGCCAAACTTGCTCTAGAAAACCTGTATTGGCCTTGGAAGGCATCATTCTTTGCAAGAAAAGCCTTGATGAGGTTTAGATGACCTAACGTGACAGCTAATCTTACTCAAGATGGGAGAAAGAACAGCTTCTCAGTAACTCAGCAAGAAGTCAGTCATTGGTGGAACTGAAGGCTGTGCAACTGGAACTGTGGAAGTGGAGTGGTGCAAATTTAACCATTCATTTGCATATTTTAGCCAGGTTGTTCAGGCTAAAGTAAGTGGGGGAGAAACCTTTCTATTTTACACACCCACCCTCAGGGTTGCAATATTAGATCTATTTAATAAAAGGTTTTCTAGAATACGATTGTTTTGGCTACTCATTTTGTTTTGTTTTGTTTGTTTTTTGTTTTTTGTTTTTTTTTTTTTAGTTGAGTGAAGTGGAATGAGCTAGCAGCAGTGGAGTAGCAGCAAAGGTTTGGGAGCAACAGCACGGGATGGCAGTGGCAGCAGAGTAGTGACAGAAAGTTAGAGAAGGCAGAACTTTTCTAATGACTATAAGCCCTAGTCTTTAGAAAAGTTCCTGGGTTCTACCAAGCCTGTGAGGTTTACCCCAAGGCCATGAGTTGTAATATTAACTGCTTCTGACTATTGCTATTGTCATAAGCTGCTGTTTAGAACTGAGAACTGGTTTACTGGTTTGGTTATGTAAAGGTTATGCCAGAACACCTATAGCTATACATTTCTGGTTTCTAAGATCAAAGGCCTTAACTCTCTGGTTCTCTTGACTTGGCATTATAGACCTCTGATTCAGTCACACCAGCCCATGATCCTTTGACACTCAAGGGCTCAAGACTACAAGCACTAGAAAACTTTTTCCTCACATATCCACAATTTTCATCCAAGTAGAAAAGAGACTACAGCCATCTCATTGATAACAATATTTTGGGTTTTCTTAAGATATTTATAACAGACCTGTTTATTTATATTTGGAAGGGACTTAAAGAGAGGTTGATCTGGTGTAAAGCCACTTACCTGAAGTTAACTAAGAACAAAGGTAACCAATGAAACAGTGGGATTAGACTATGGTATTCAGAAGCTAAAGGCCTTCAGAAGAAGATAACCAGTCATCCTCTTAAGTCTCTGGAATTCCAGCTAGAATCCCACCATTCTATGATATCATTAATCACCTTTGACACCCATGTAGTCTCTAGTTGGTAGTTAAATGGACAGCTTTTTTCCTACCCAAGCATGCATATGTGAGCTGATACTTAAATTCATTTTCACACTAATACTCTCTTAGGCGTGAAGAATTCCAAAATATTTTTTCACTACATCATATCAGGTATACATTATAATAATATATATTAAATTTTAATGAATAAAATGGTATTTCATATTATTGAGAAAATCATTTAATATGACATATTTAATATGTCATTTAATATAATAGGATTAGGGATAATTAGCTAGGAAATACAGGATATATAAGAAGAGAAAGAGATTTTCCCTCAGTTATGATTTCCATCTCTCACTAGCTGATACTCAGGAATTTTATATAACTGACTAAGATCACCTGCAAAAATAATTATAATTTTTTTGAAATATTCATACTGTTTATTTATATTTTCCCACTCCTAATTAGGACACTATCTGCAATTGGTACCTGCTTGCAAAGGAAAATTTGTCCCCTTCAGTGGTGTCTTTCTTTTTTTCTTTTCTCTATTCTTTGTTTACATTCCAAATGATTTTCCCTTTCCCGGTTCCCCCCTCCCCATAAGTCCCATAAGCCCTCTTCCCTCTGCCAGTTTTCCAATCAACCCCCTCCTACTTCTCTGTCTTGGTAATCCCCTACAATGCTGCATCAAGCCTTTCTAGGACCAGGGCCCTCTCCTTTCTTCTTCTTGGGTGTGATCTCTTTTCTAAGATACATCACAAAAGTTATTAAATTGGCTAATAAACCATGCCTTAAGGCCAAGCTCCTTGCGTGTTGAGTAAACAGCTTTGCTTAATGATTTTTATCTCAACTAGCATTCTTTCTCCAGATAGTAATCTATATTATGTATCTTAAAATATTTCCTCTTCAATGACAAAATTATTTGGAAAAGAAAACTAAATATACCAGTGAAGTAGAAACTTAAGAGTTCTTTGGAAAGTCAGTTGTGTTTTGCTAAAGCAGATTCGTGAAGGAATGTTTCACTGAAGCAGACACAGGTAAAAGGATGTTCTGCTAAAGCAACCACATGAAAGGACACATGTTGAAGGATTCTTCACTAATAGCACACATGTATTGGTTTGCCTTACATTGCATAGTTGAGCTGCATTTGTCAGGACTCCATTGCTGAGGAATGCAACAAAAAACTTCTGGTGGTGCTGTAGTTTCTTACAACTTCCAAGAACTCTGATTGGCAGAGTGATGTCAGCTGAGACAGGTGCTGAGGCAAGGCATGTAGTGAGGTAAGACCTGTGGAGGCCACATGGTGTTTGAAGGGAGAATAAATAGGACTCAATGGACTGGGAGAGGACCTTGAGGTTTGGCTTGGAGAAGCTTGGCTTGCTGGTAGACCTAGCTGTGTAGCTTCTTAGTTTGATGTCTTTGCTGATCTTTGCTTTGCTGTGAGAGACATGGCAAAGAACTCCTGGAGTCCCTTCTGGTCCTTCCTGCTGATTCAGTCAAGGCCTAGCTGTTACTGCTAGGTCATGCCACCACTGCTGCTCTCCTGACACTACTAAACTGGATTTCTGGTGTATCTGTGAAGTGTTTGTGAGTGGACAGAGCTTCTGCTGCTAACCTGTGAATTGAACTGCTGATTTTCTGATAATGCAGATGAAATTTGCTCCACAGAACCATTTCTAAATAGGTCCACCACTTTTGGGTGGTGGGCTAGAAGGGAGGTTAAAGTGTTTAAAAATCATCATTAAAAGTAGGCTTTGAAAAAAATTAAAGTTACAGACCAGTGCATATTTTCTATAATAACTATAAATTATTATTTCTATATAAGTTTAGTTACAGACTAAATAGCTTCAAAGCCCTAGAATCACATATTGAACTACTGCTAAGGCACTCAGGAGTAGCCTCTAATGCTCACACTTGGCTCTTACAAATGGGTCTTGTCTTGATATTAAGAAATAACCCCACTAACCGTGCTTCACTCTGATTCATTCTGAAATTTTATGTGGCAATCAAGAACCTATGTGTGTCTGAACACAGGCCTCTGTGACTCTTCAGGCTACACTGACAACAATATTAACTGGCATTTCTTACTACTGATTTCAGAATGATTGGGTATTTCTTGGGATACACTAAAGTAGCAGCCCTTTGCTACAGTGATGTGATAAATACTGTATGGGTTTAGGGGAATATGGCTTAGTGAGCGTGTGCTTGCCTAGTATGAGATCCTAGGCTTATTCCCAGCAACAAGAGAAAGGTCTTTGTTGATCAAGAACTAACAGAAATTAAAGTGTCTTTGGGGCTTAGAATTTTTTTTCTAAAGTATCACAGATTACACCACATCAAACCTTTTGCGAATGGAATAATTAATGTCCTAAAAAAGAAGCCTTTCAGGAAGACTGCTGAGCATTATGGTACTACAAACTTAGTGGATTCTTAAAGAAAGATAAGCTTAAAGGGCCATATCACAGAAAGGGAATATGAATAAAGTTGGAAGAAGCAAATGCTCATTGGAAGTCTGAAGGATAAGCTGGATCCCAGTGAGTTGGACTAACAGCTTCAATTTTGTTGTAGCTTTTAAATATGTTCTTTCTATGTACTGTTGGCTGGCCTGTAATTTGCTACGTAGACCAGGCTGGCCTCCACATAAAACCAGACACACAAACTAATAGAAAAGAAACTGGGGAAGAGACTTGAGCACATGGGCACAGGGTAAAATTTCCTGAACAGAACACCAATAGCTTATGCTCTAAGATCAAGAATTGACAAATGGGACCTCATAAAATTACAAAGTTTCTGTAAGGCAAAGGACACTGTCAATAGGACAAAATGGCAACCAACAAATTGGGAAAAGATCTTTACAAACCCTACATCCAACAGAGGGCTAATATCCAATATATAGAAAGAACTCAAGAAGTTAGACCCCAGAAAACCAAATAACCCTATTAAAAATGGGGTACAGACCTAAACAAAGACTTTTCACCTGAAGAACTTCAGATGGCTGAGAAGCACCTTAAGAAATGTTCAACATCATTAATCATCAGGGAAATGCAAATCAAAACAACCCTGAGATTCCACCTCACACCAGTCAGAATGGCTAAGATGAAAAACTCAGGGGACAGCAAATGCTGGCAAGGATGTGGAGAAAGAGGAACACTCCTCCACTGCTGGTGGGATTGCAAGATGGTAAAACCACTCTGGAAATCAGTCTGGTGGATCCTCAGAAAACTGGGCATAATACTACCGGAGGACACTGTCATACCACTCCTGGGCATATACCCAGAGGATTCCCCAGCATGCAATAAGGACACATGCTCCACTATGTTCATAGCAGCCCTATTTATAATAGCCAGAAGCTGGAAAGAACCAAGATATCCCTCAGTGGAGGAATGGATACAGAAAATGTGGTATATTTACACAATGGAATACTACTCAGCTGTTAAAAACAACGAATTCATGAAATTCTTAGGCAAATGGGTGGAACTGGAAAATATCATCCTAAGTGAGGTAACTCAATCACAAAAGAACACACATGGTATGTACTCACTGATAAGTGGATATTAGCCCAGAAGCTCGGAATACCCAAGACACAATTCACATATCAAATAATGTCCAAGAAGAAGGAAGGAGAGGCCCTTGGTCCTGGAAAGGCTTGATGCAGCATTGTAGGGGAGTACCAGGACAGGGACGTGGGAGGGATTGATTGTGGAACGGGGGAGGGGAGATGGCTTATCGGACTTTCAGGGAGGGGGGACCCAGGAAAGGGGAAATCATTTGAAATGTAAATAAAGAATATATCTAATTAAATAAATAAATAATTATACTAGTAATTATCAAGCCCTTTATATTAAGGACTACAATTAGAGCTCTCTGTAATATGAAAGCTGCAACTGGGACTCTGCAGTTCATGTTTTACAAGCTAATTGCACTGGATGTAAAGCAGGCATACAGATTTACTATTTAGGAATAAATTCCTTTAGGTCACAAAACAATTAACTAAAGGTTGTAAATGAAAAAATGATTTATTATTGGTGCAAGGACAGAAAATAAAATATTTACTGGGTTTATGGATACAAAACTTCAATATTAATTTAGACATAAGAATTACAGACTCTCAATGAACCTGTGGACCTAGTGATGGATAATGCATGTCTAGCTAGATAACTAGTCTTAATGAAAACACATGTAAACATCTCTGTTGTAAACTTCTTATTCAATTTATGATTTGAATTTGTTTAAACTTGTGGTAAACTTTTGGTAATTAGAATGCCATGTGATCTTGTGTCCTGGGAAAGTATAAAACTAGGAATGATGACTTCAAGTAAGAACAGAATGCAGAAAGAGAAACTAAGGCAGAAGGTAGAGGGCAGAAGAACAATGGAGAGAAAGAGTAGAAGCAAAACAAGCTTTACAGAGATGAGAAGCTGAGCTGATGAGGAGAGAAAAAGAAGAAAGTAGAACTAAGAATGCAAAAGGAGAAAAGAGATTGAGAAGGAGCTACAGGGAGAGCAGAAAGCAGCAGGCAGGCTTTTCTTACAATGAGACAGGTTTCTTAATTCATTTAGTAATAAAAGGGTAGAAACTTTTTTTTCCTATGCAATAAAAGTTGAAGCTTATTTTTTTCATCCATAATGAGTGAGTTCTTTCTGGGATGGTACTTGGACTTTGCTCCATATTGCATAGGTGTGTGGGTGTAAGTATGTTAGTATGAGATAAGTAACTGAGCCCAATAGGAATGTATGAAGGTGTATGAGTGTGTATATGAATGTATGTGTACTTATACATATTTGCTTGTGTAAAAGTGTTTCCTTTTGTAAACTTCCCCTGGCTCAGTAAAAGTTTTATTGCGCCAAGCCTCCCCTCTCACCTGACCAGTGAGAGGTGAGGCTTCTAGGTAAGAAAGAAAGGAGCCCTAGCAATTAATCCTTTACTTAATCCCCTGTTGTTCAGAAAGAGGTGTTAATTCCCCAGAGATATGCTGGGATCAGAGTTAAAACAGAGAATTAAAGTAAGTGTTAAGTTTTCTAGCACTTAATCAAGCACAAAGAATTATAAAGTAAGCAAGAGTTATTATGTTTCCAAGTGCTAATCAAGCACAGAGATTTATAAAGTAAATAACAGACCAAGAGTTAAATTTCCTCAGGCTTAATGAGGCATGGAATAATAAGAGTTACATTTTTAGCACTGAACAGGAAGGTAGAGTTTAAAAGTAAAATAAAGCATAGAGAGTAAAAGGAGAAGCCAGCTGTTATCATCCACAGAATAAACAAGAGTGTTAAGTCTCCAGATTCATGAGCTTCAGTATCCAGCATAGTTAGAAAGTTACAAGGTCAGAGATCACCAATCTTTTGTCCTGTGTCCATCTGACATCTGTGCCTACTTCAGTTCCTTCCCCTAATGCCAGGCAGAGGCACTGGGCAAAATGGAATATGGCACAAGAGACTACTTTCTCTTTGAATCAGAAAAGGACAATGTCATTCAGAGATAATACACAACTAAAGACTCTTAAGATTTCTTTTTCTTTTTTTGGACTGGCAATCTTTCCCTCCATATTTGCAATATGGAATCCTTTCTGTTTCTCTTCATTTTAATCAAAATGAAGAGAATTTGCTACTTTGAGATCCCTATAAACCTTGTGTGCCTTAATAAAAGACACTAAGGTTTGCATGTAGTCCTAATCTCTTTTAACCCTCAAGGTTAATTGTTGTTATTGACTCTTGTCCCAGATATTTCATAATAGCAGCCTCGGGACTATTTTCACAAATAAAGGAACCTGTTTTTTTTTTTTTCTCCATGAAAAAAAAAGATTTCTTTTTTTTTATATATTTCTGTTATTTTCTTGCATTAACCACTCATTTATCTTAAAACTAATGATATAGAAGGAAAGAAAATGTTGAGATGGCTAGTTGATTTTTTCTTTCATCCACTTTCATCACTAATCTAGTAAATAAATTTTAACAATTTCAATTTATTAGCAGAACTTTGTTTAAACGTCTTGTGAAGTATCACTTTAAATAAAAATATAAATCCAATTAACTCATTTGAAGAACTATAGAACTATACAAATTATGTTTTATAGTTTACACCTATAGGTCTTTCTTTTTATAATAGTGGAAAGGATGCATAAAGATAATTCGTCTTTCAAGTTTTTTATTTCACTTGTTGACATGGCTGTATTGTATCAACACTTTCTACCTTGTGTATGTGTGTGAATGTACAGGTTTGTGAAGGTGAACTTGTATGTATATAAGTCATAGGACAACCTTGAATGTTGTTCTGCAATAACCATCCACCTGTTTTTGAGACAGTGTACTGCTACCCTGAAACTGGCCAAGTAGGCTAGGCTGGCTAGCTAGAAAGCTCCAAGGATTCCCCTATCCCTACCTCCCCAGAACTGGTTACAAGCACAAGTCTCTTTGTCCAACCTTTTGTGTGTAATGCAAATTCTGGTGATCAAACTTCCTATGCTTATGCTTATAAGGCAAGTACTTTACCAAATGAACTATCTCTGCTACCTAATACTCTTTAACTTTTAGGTCAAAAGTTATTCAATTACTTTACAATGTTCATATACAGTTACTTTACAATGTATATTACAGTACAGTGAATCTATTTTGGTTTCCATTGTTGCCAATGAGATATCAGTTTTTTAGAAGCTATTCATTTCTTTTCCCTCCCTCCCTCCCTCCCTCCCTCCCTCCTTCTCTTCCTTCCTTCCTTCCTTCCTTCCTTCCTTCCTTCCTTCCTTCCTTCTTTCCTTCCTTCCTGTTTAAATAGCAACTCCTCATGTCCCAACTCTTTGTAGGCTCTTCTCATAGACTGAAGCTCTACTTGGGATTTTATTACCTCTCTCAAAAAATATATCACCCCTTCTTATTCTGGATACAATTTAGTCTGGTGTTACAATACACAAATTAGGTTTTCTATTAATGAATGTCTTTGTTTTACACAAAATATTTTTATTAATTCTTTTGAGAATTTCACAATGCACACAATGTATTTTGATTATATCCCACACTCACCTACCTTCTCCCAGGTATACCCTTATCCTCCTATCCCTTCCAAACTTCGTGTCTTCTCTATTTATCTATAAATATTTATGTATAAGTATTGTAAAAGGCAATACTTATATATTGAAGTATCATTCATTGCTCACATTTTTATTTCTAGTATTAAAACAATTCTCAAAGGCTTTCATTTGTATATATCAATCATTTATCTTAAATTCACAACTGAAAACAAAACAGTTGATTCTAAAAGCATCTGAGAAATAGAGCTGCATCATTAATGGAAAAAGACTGTCAAAATCAGATTATTAAGTTAGATGTGAGTGGTTAGAATTTTTTCTTTTTCTTTTTTGGTTTTTCGAGACAGGGTTTCTCTGTGTAGCCTTCGCTGTCCTGGAACTCACTCTGTAGACCAGGCTGGCCTCAAACTCAGAAATCCACCTGCCTCTGCCTCCCAAGTGCTGGGATTACAGGCGTGTGCCACCACTGCCTGGCTCTTTTCTTTTCTTTTCTTTTCTTTTCTTTTCTTTTCTTTTCTTTTCTTTTCTTTTCTTTTCTTTTTTTTTAAGATTTATTTATTTATTATATGTAAGTACACTGTAGCTGTCTTTAGACACTCCAGAAGAGGGTGTCAGATCCCATTACAGATGGTTGGGAGTCACCATGTAGTTGCTGGGATTTGAACTCAGGACCTCTGGAAGAGCACTTAGTGCTCTTAACTGCTGAGCCATCTCTCCAGCCTGAGTAGTTAGAATTTTAAAGGAAATAAAACCATACCATCTATAGTTTCGTCAGTTGTTGACTTTGATAGCTGTGTTCTAGTTCCCAAAGAAGTCACAGAAGGGTCAAGTAAGATTACTACAAAATGCACTAGCATGAAACAAATGTTTCTTTTGCCTTTTCTGAGACTGGGACAATTTTTTTTTCTTATTTTTTCAAATCATTTTGGGCTGCAAATTTTGAATGCATCCTCTGACTGCTTAGTTGACTGTCATTGCTGCCATGATATATCTGTGTAATCAGAGTATAGAGGTAGAAGGACCAGTGAAACAGAATGTGGCAGTGGATATTGGAGTGTTCAACAGTTGCATTTTTCATGATTCCTTGATATTTCAACTACAGAAGTATAGTATAAAATTTTCCATTGTATTTTTGTTTTATCAGGAAGTTAGGTGAAGGAAGGAGTAAAACAGAAGTTGGGTTTTTTTTGGGGGGGGGGTAAAGTCCTTTAATAGAACTTTAAAGTTTGTATTTCCCATAGAAATATTAAAAATGTCTCCTTTAGAAGACTATTATCATTAGACCTAAGTAGCATTCCATTATAAATATATATATATACCAGATTTGTATTGCACATTCACCTTTTGGTTCTAATTCTTAGCTATAGTGAATAAAGCAAGATAAACATAAAGGTACAAATATTTTTATGCTAGGGTATAGAGTTTCCTGGGTATATGTTCAGGAGTGAAATAGCTGGATCATATGGTAGTTCTATTCTTAATTTTTGAAAAATTCCAAACTGATTTGCACAATGGCTGCATTAATTTATACCCCCACCAAAAGTGAATCAAGGCTGCTTTCTCACCACATCACCTTCAACTTTTCTTATCAGATATTTTTGAAATGATTTTTTAAAGATTTATTTTATGTATATGAGTACACTAAAGCTATCTTCAGACACACCAGAAAAGGGCATCAGATCCCATTACAGATGGTTGTGAGCCACCATGTGGTCACTGGGAATTAAGTTCAGAACCTCTGGAAGATCAGCCAGTGCTCTTAACCACTGAGCCATCTCTCCAGCTCCTGGATATTAATTAGCCCTTTAATGAAGTGTAGCTGGTATTTGTCTCTTATTTTCTGGATTGTATGTTAACTGATGGTTGTTTCTCTTGCTGTACAATTTTTTTTCATATAATCCCATATGTTGATACTTGGGGTTAGTTCCTATAGTGTTGGAGTTGGGTTTTTTTTAACTGTTGCTTTATTTATTTATTTTTATTTATTGAATATCATCTTCAATTACATTGCCAATGGTAAAATCTTTCCCAATTTCCCCCCTCCCCAAAGACCCCCCAACTCCTCCTCCCACCCCCTGCGTCCACATATATGCCTCTCCACCTGACCCACTCCCACCTCCCCTGCCCTCAATTTCCCTTTGTTGGGGCATCTATTGATAGGACCAAGGACCATTCCTCCCACTGATGTCCAACAAGGCATTCCTCTGCCACATTATTGGCTGGAACCATGTGTGCCCCTTGGTTGATGGTTTAGTCCCTGGGAATCCTGGGGCATCTGGGTGGCCGACATCTTTGTTCTTCCCATGGGGCTGTAAGCCCCTTCAGCTCCTCTGGACCATCCTCCAGCTTCTCCATTGGGGACCCCAGGCCCATTCCAATGGTTGACTGCTAGCATCTGCCTCTGTATGTGTAAGGCTCTGGCAGGGCCCCTCTGGAGACAACCATGGCATGCTCCTTTTGGTATACTCTTCTTGTCGTCCATAGTAGTGTCGGGGTTTGGTGACTGTTTATAGGATGAATTCCCAGGTAGGGCAGTCTCTGGGTGGCCTTTACTTCAGTCTCTGCTCCACACTTTGTCTCCTTTATTGCTCCTGTGAGTATTTTGTTCCCTTTCTCAGAGGAACCAAAGCACCCCCACCTAAGTCCTCCTTCTTGAGCTTCCTTTGCTGAGTGAATTGTAACTTGTTTATATTGAGCTTTTGGGCTAACATCCACTTATCAGTGAGTGCATGCCATGTGTGATCTTTTGTGATTGGGTTACCTCACTCAGATTGACACTTTCTAGTTCCATCCATTTGCCTAAGCATTTCATGAATTCATTGTTTTTAATAGCTGAGTAGTACTCCATTGTGTACATATACCACAGTTTCTGTATCCATTCCTCTGTTGAAGGACATCTGGGTTCTTTCCAGCTTCTGGCTATTATAAGTAAGGCAGCTATGAACATAGTGGAGCATGTAGGAGCATCTTAGTTATCAGAGAAATGCAAATCAAAACAACACTGAGATTCCACCTCATACCAGTCAGAATGGCTAAGATGAAAAACTCAGGGACAGCAGATGCTGGAGAGGATGTAGGGAAAAGAAACACTTCTCCATTGCTGGTGGGATTGCAAGCTGGCAAAATCACTCTGGAAATCAGTTTGATGATTCCTCAGAAAATTAGACATAGCACTACCTGAGGACCCAGCTATACCACTCCTGGGCATATACCTAGAAGATGTTCCTAGTGTTGGAGTTCTATTTAAAAAGTTCTTGCCTGTACTGATATCTTGAAGGGTATCTCATATGTTTTTTTTCCCTAAAAGTTTCAGTGTTTTCAGGGTTTAAATTAAAGTTTAAATGAAGATAAATTTTTCAGGAACATAGATAGACTTAGAATATATATTAAATGAGGTCATACAATCTCAGAAAGAATAAAATCTGTATGTTTCTCTCATATGTATAATCTAAACAATAGTGTATATATATATATATATATATATTAGATATATGTAAACAAATGTACATTTGGGTACAGTATAACATGAAGGAAAGAGAACACGGAAGGCTAAATATAAGGGGACCAGGAATGGATGAATGTAGTTAATGGATATGAATTAATTTTTTTAAAGTTTTATTTATTTATTATATGTAAGTACACTGTAGCTGTCTTCAGACATTCCAGAAGAGAATGTCAGATCTCCTTATGGATGGTTGTGAGCTACCATGTGGTTGCTGGAATTTGAACTCAAGACTTTCAGAAGAGCAGTTGGTGCTCTTAACCACTGAGCCATCTCTCCAGCCTGGACATGAGTTATTCAAGACGGTATAAAACTAATTTTTTTCTAGTTCTGAGTCTGTTATGGATTTTTTTGGTTTTGATAGTGCATAACATATATTGATATTGAAAGTATAAAATTTAGTGTGGTGCTTCACAGCTTCCATTCCAAATATTGAAAGTTAAGTTTTCAGAAAATGCAAAATTAATAATTTGGAAAGTATCAGAGTAGAGTGATATATGATTGTATGCTTTTAAATAAAATGATGGTAGTATGAAAAGTGTGTATGTAATGTAGAAGCCTAAGAGGAATGGTGGTCTTGAATTGGTGAGGGAATATCCTTGTGGTGATTTGAATAAGAATGGTCCCCATAGGCTCATAAAATTGAATGCTTAGTCATCAGGGGGTGGCACTACAGAGAAAGATTAGGAGAGGTGGCCTTGTTGGAATCAGTATGGGCATGCTGAAGGAATGTGTCACTGGGAGTAGACTTTGAAGTTAAAAAAGCCCAAGCCATTCCCAGTGTCTTTATCTTCTTGCTGCCTGTGATCCAGATATAGAACTCTCAGCAACTTCTCCAGCACCATGTCTGTCTGTGTGCCACCATGCTTCCCACAGTGATATTGGACTAAACCTCTGAAACTATAACTAAGCCCCAATTAAATGCTTTCTTTTATAAGAGTTGCCATGGTCATGGTGTCTGTTCATAGCAATAAAACATTAAGACAATCTTTGAGCTGAAGTTGGGTAACAAGCAGGGGATGCAGAGGCTACCTCAGTATTGCTGCTGGGCCTCACATCCTAGAATCTCAAGCCTCAGAGCAATTTGGTGCTCCCAGATCTGGGGGTGAATTCGAAGATAGCGAGTGAGTAATGGTGGGTCTAGAGAATTCACCATAGGTGTGGATGAGTCCTGATTCCCCTGAAAAACCTGAAAGAGGATAGACAGCATTTATTAACTGACTGATAATACAAATATACCATTTATACTACTACATTCTTGCTAGAAGCTTCAAGTTAATTAGCTCCCTGCTTGGTCAATCACTGATTCATGGATTCTCTTCCTCATGACCCCTTTTCCTTTTTGGATCTCTTACACTGCTTATAAAAACACACAAGCAAATTACTTCAATTTTCTTTTAGCATTTAAAGATTGAACCCTGGGAGATTAGAAGATTCCATGGGTCAAAAACTTGTTTTTACTTATAGAATTGAGATTAACCTACTTATCTGCTATGTAGAACTACTTTAGTTATGCCTTATATCTGAAATATTCTCACCCATGTCCCAAAATCTCAATGAAAGAAAATGTTTGCCTGAGGTCATGAACAATATCTGTGTGTCAGGTAATTTGGAGGTGGGAGTCAGGATTCAACTGGTTGACTCCATAGTCACTGTATTTGCTATTGTAAAATAAGTATATAGAAAATATTCAATAAATGGTAGGTACTTTTATTAGTCAGATATGCTGTTTTTGCATATATTAGTAGCAATAGTTTCTCCTATTAAGTGTGTAACATAAGAGAGAAACAGTTGGGAGTAAAGTCCATGACTCAAGGTGTCTTACCACATTGGGATTTTGGAGGTAAGCCCATATGAAAAAGAAATGAAATATGAATAAAAGTGGAAATGAAAATGAATATTAAAAATGTGTGGTTTCAGGCAGCTCTGAAACTCAATAGGATGTGGGGTGCATGCATCTCTCTCTCTCTCTCTCTCTCTCTCTCTCTCTCTCTCTCTCTCTGTGTGTGTGTGTGTGTGTGTGTGTGTGTGTGTGTCTGTGTGTGTGTGTGTGTGTGTGTGTGTCTGTGTCTGTGTGTATTCCATGAATGTCATACAGTAGAGGTCCCAACCAAAGGCTAAGAGTAAACCAAAGTTTTAGAGAAACATGAAGTGATAACATTCTGTTTTAAGGCATACCCTTGCAAGCACAGTCACAATGACATCTGTAAGATATACCCAGGTAATTTGCATGGAAGGGAACAGTGAGAACTGGGCTGCTGTCACGGGAAAATGGTTAAACAACAAAGAAAGGACTCCTATTTCCTGGGACTATTTGGATGACATTTACCTGAAATCATTCTGTGAGCTATGTTCTTACAAAGTTGGTGTCAGTTTCACTCCAGATTCCAAGTGGGAAGGAACTTTTTTCTCAGAAAACATGGTAGAAATAACACTTGTTCTACAGAATTTAACTCTAAGAACAAAAGAAGTCTAAGGTATGATTTTTTACTTTAGCTTTATTTTCCTATTAGGTTCCCCTCCATGGCTGTTTACTGAAATTACTTACCTCGGGAGCTTCTTAAACCTACTGAGGTTTGGTCTATATCTTAACCTGTGGCCACTCTGATATTATCTCCCACTACTTTCCTCCTATTTTACATGGTAGACTCAGTTGTCTTGTTTAGTTATTGGATGGTACCAACTCTCTATTTTTAATATGAGAACCTGTGTATTTTTCTACTCAGAAGAAGTCTAATATCCCACTGTTTCCTCCCCTTTGATCTATTATTTTTATCTTTCATGTCTCAGTATAAATACCATATTAGAAAACTCTTCCTTCTCTAAAATATGGTTCCTATTTATTCTAAATCTGAAATTCTCTTTTTTTGTTTCCCTTGTAACATTTGGATAAAACATAGAATATGGAACCTAATGTACATATTTAATATAGCAATTTCCTCTGAGATAAAATAGTACATCATGGGATAAAGCTTGTTAAAACATCGAACCCTCTAAAGGGACACAAAACAGTTCATCCTGATGGGAAGCTTATTAAGATCAAGAAATAAACATCTCGCATAGGACCTTCTAAAGGGACACAAAACAGTCCATCCTGATGGGAAGCTTATTAAGATCAAAAGATCAAGAAATAAACATCTTGCCAGTGGTAGTGGTGCATGCCTTTAATCCCAGCACTTGGGAGGTAGAGGCAGGCAGATTTCTGAGTTCAAGGCCAGCCTGGTCTATAGAGTGATTTCCAGGACAGTCACGGCTACACAGAGAAACCCTGTCTTGAAAAAACCAAAAAAAAGAAGAAATAAAGGAAAAAGGAAAAGAAAAGAAGAGAGAGAGAGAGAGAGAGAGAGAGAGAGAGAGAGAGAGAGAGAGAGAGAGAAACATCTCAGTCACTTCAGGAAGTCCCTGAAATGACCAGATTCACTAGGATCCTCTATCTCTTAAGAGTATATAAGTAGAGACAACTGAGAAGTCAAGTTGTTTGGAAAAGACTCAACAACTGAAATGCTTAGATACATTACTTTCCAATCTAGTGAACTGTCTGCCAGCTGTGCAGTGTGCTCCAGGTTTCTAGCTTTCATGAGTTGTCACCATGCTGGGATGGGCTTTGGCAATGCAGCTATCTTTGAGTCATTCCTGTTCTTGCAAGTAACCTCTCACCCAGACTCCTGTGATTAATTCCAATAAAACTCATGTTCACCAAGTTGGACTTTGGTAGTATCTTCATTTTGGTCTATTATCAGTTCTCTAACTGGAATGAGTAGATATTTGTTTACATCTCCCCAGGAATAATGTCAAACAATAATGTAGCACGGCAAATATACTGTATTTGTTGAATTAAAGTCTATGTGATTGATCAAACTTTTGAGAAACACTAAAGTTCTAGATTTGTAATTTTTTGAGGTTCAATTTTATGATAATCTTGAGGTTTGGTCATTTTTCATCAGACACAACCTTTATGTCTTAAGTTTTTAATGATTAAAAAATTATAATCATTGAAAGAATTGAAAGAATGATACAGTGGCATGCTTAAGTCCTTCATCTAGTTATCAATTATTAGAATACTAATATATGTACATTCTCTCCTTAAATTTCTTTAAAAAGATTATTTTATTTAATTATGTGTATATGTTTATATCTGTATGTGCATGTGCCCATAAGTGCAAGTATCTATGGAGGACAGAGACATTGGATTCCCTAGAGCTAGAGTTATATAAGGTTGTGAGATACCTGGTGCTGGGAACTGAAGTTAGGTACTCTGCAAGAGCAGTATGCACTCTTAACTGTTAACTGATCTTTCCAGCTCCCGCTTTCCCTTCCTCTCTCTTCTTCCCTTCCTCTCTCTCTCTACCCCTTCACTTTCTGTACACACACACACACACACACACACACACACACCCCTTTTTTTCTTGAATAATTTGGAAATTACAAACATCATGGTATTTTTGCATACTAAATATTTCAGCATGTAAAACCTAAGAGGTCATCTTTTATATTCTGTAGACTACCATTATTATGACCAATAAATGTAGCATTAGTGCAATATCATCTGCTATTTAAAATTTTCATTTATCATATTGGTATGCTACACAGACTGTGGAAGGGGGCAGTGATTGGGATGTAAAGTGAGTATAAATAAATAAATAAACAAACAATTTAAAATATCTCTCCAGCACAACACCAACATCTTTTTTTTAACTTTCTGGGATATTTATTAGTTAATATATTCATGTACATAAGCATGTTTATATATATTAAACATTCCCATTGTAAAATCATTTTCAATATTAGAAATTTTAGCCATAAAAAGAAATCTGTTCTCATTAAGCAAAACAAAAACCTTCCTATCAAAACATTTAAAACAACACAAACAGAATAACTCTGCTTAGCACGCTGTGCATACATTCTTCCATTTGTCACCAGCATCTATTTTTCTCTCTCTCTCTTTTTATTGGATATATTCTCTATTTACATTTATTTCCCCTTTTCTGGTTCCCTGCCCCCTAAAGGTCCCCCATGCCCTTTTCCCTCCCCGTGTTCCCCCATCCACCCTTTCCCACTTTCCTGTTCTGGTATTCCCCTACACTGATGCTTTGAGCCTTTCCAGCACCAGTGTCCACTCCTTCCTTCTTGTGAGACATCACTTGGTATGTGGATTGTGTCTTTGGTGTTCCAAGATTCTAGGCTAATATCCAGTTATCAGTAAGTGCATACCATGGGTGTTCTTTTGAGACTGGGTTACCTCACTTAGTATGATGTTCTCCAGCTCCATCCATTTCTCTAAGAATTTCATGAATTCATTGTTTCTAATGGCTGAGTAGTACTCCATTGTGTATATATACCACATTTTTTGTATCCATTCTTCCATTGAGGGACATTTGGGTTCTTTCCAGCTTCTGGCTATTATAAATAGGGCTGCTATGAACATAGTGGAACATGTATCCTTAATGCATGCTGAGGAATCTTCTGGGTATATGCCCAGGAGTGGTATTGTAAATAAATAAATGTACAATTTAAAATATCTCTCCAGCACAACACCAACATCTTTAAAAGCACAGAATACTTGTGCATGGACTGAATTCTAAATCTGAATGACTTCACATTAGATAAGTAGAAGGTACATCCTTAGTGCATTGCATCAAAGGACACTTGATGTACCACTCTTCCCCATTATTGATGATCCTAAGTTTGATCACTTGGTTAAGGCTGAGTCTACTCAAATCTACTATTATATAGGTAATCAAATTCTACATGAGCCAATACACCCTGCCATCATATTTTTGATATTCAAATGTTCTCAAACTTGGATAAAAGAAAGATATTCAAAAGCCAGGCATGGTGGCGCATGCCTGTGATCCCAGCACTTGGGAGGCAGAGGCAGGCAGATTTCTGAGTTCAAGGCCAGCCTGGTCTACAGAGTGAGTTCCAGGACAGCCAGGGCTACACGGAGAAACCCTGTCTTGAAAAACCAAAAAAGAAATGATAGCAGAAAGATATTCAAGTAAACTCCTATGTTCTTTTTCACATGGACTTCATTAGCCTTATATTCCAGTACATGGAAATGTTTCAAGATTGCCAGACAGCCGGGTGTTGGTGGCGCACACCTGTAATCCCAGCACTTGGGAGGCAGAGGCAGGCGGATTTCTGAGTTCGAAGCCAGCCTGGTCTACAGAGTGAGTTCCAGGACAGCCAGGGCTACACAGAGAAACCCTGTCTCGAAAAACCAAAACCAAACCAAACCAAACAAACAAAGAAAAAACCAAAAAAAAAAAAAAAGATTGCCAGACAGTTTTCTTGTCTCAGAAATTAGTTATTTCTCAATAAGTACAGACTACTTTTACTGGGAAAAGGTAGAGAACAATATCTGGACCTAATGTGTTTATTGCTTCTGTGATATTGACATTGCTAGGCTCTCTTGGAGGACAATGCTGTCAGAAATTTCTTCTTTAAACTTTTGAGTTCTTATTGATACTTGAAATCCAAGTCTAACATTTCTTGTATTTATTTGCATTAATTATCTAGTGCTATTAAAACAAATTAACCCAAATTTGGTGGCTAAAAATGAATGTATTCTTTCAAAGCTCTATAGGCTCAAAGTCTGAAATCTGAAGCAGAAGCCTGAGAAATTGAGTAAAATACATTCACATTTAAAGCTTTTATCATATCAATTAACTTACTGTTTGTCAACATGAGTTGAATGGCCATATCAATGGTGAATGAGGTTTTCAAAAAAAAAAAGAAGAAAAGTTAAGAACATATGAATTCAATCTATCTTATGTAGTATTTTCTGTTCACTTAGAAATTCATTATATTTTCTTGTTCTGCTAGAATAATTTTATAGATAATTTCACATAGGTAAAGGTGAACGTTTGTGGTGGTTTGCTAGATTTCTTAATCCAGAAGTACCCTCCAATGTTAACAAAGTAAAGTTCAACTTCTTTACTAGCAAGGAAAAGAAGAGGTGTGTGTCTTGTTTAGTAATTAATTTTTGTTTCCATGGTTTATGTAGTCTTATCTAAGCAGAATAATTTTGAATGAACCAGCCCCAGCTCCATTACCATGATGGAAGCTACTAATAGTGCCAAGTTATGTCTTATCCTGAGCATACAACCTGCCAAGATAAGCAAAACAAGAAGAGGGACTAAAGCTTGTGCTGCTCAGTAGCAGATTTGACTGTCAGGCTTTAAGCTGTGTTGCTTAAAGTTGAGGGATAACATGGCAAAGGCAATTCTTTCCTTTCTGCTTTCTTTAGTATATCTTGACTTATTTTTGATAGTAAAAGCATATACTATAGTTTGTCATTTGCTTTCCTTACCTCATGTGAATGTAATTTATATATGAATAACTATTCAACTTGATATGTCTAAGTGGAGATGATTGCTGAAGCAGCTTATTTAGCTACTATTTTTCTCTGCCTTCTATTTTGATATGTACTATTTTATTATTATCCATTTTTTTGAGACAAGGTTTCTTTGTGTAGTCCTGACTGTCCTGGAATTCTCTTTGTAGACCAGGCTTGCCTCAAACTCACAGAGATCCACCTGCTTATGCCTCGCGAGTGTTGGGATTAAAGGCATGCACCACCAACACCTAAGTACTTTCTATTCTATGATTTCTTCTGTGGCATAGGAGTTATTAAAAGTTTCTTTTTCTTTTTCTTTTATTTTTTTCTTTTTTCTTTTTTTTTCTTTTTTTGTTTTTGTTTTTTTTTGGTTTGTTTGAGACAGGGTTTCTCTGTGTAGCCCTGGCTGTCCTGGAACTCACTTTATAGATCAGGCTGGCCTTGAACTCAGAAATCTGCCTGCCTCTGCCTCCCAAGTGCTGGGATTAAAGTAGTGTGCCATCACAGTCTGGCTAAAAATTTCTCAATGGAGGAGCTAGAGAAAGAACTGAAGGAGCTGAAAGGGTTTGCAACCCTATAGAAAGAACAACAATATGAACCAACCAGACCCCCCCCCCAGAGCTCTCAGGGACTAAGCCATCAACCAAAGAGTACACATGAAGGGACCCATGGCTCCAGCTAGATATGTAGCAGAAGATGGTCTTATCTGGCATTAGTGGGAGGAGAGGTCCTTGGTCCTGTGGAGGCTTGATACACCAGTATAGGGGAACGCTAGGGCAGGGAATGCTACGTCATGGAGGTGGGAATGGGTGGGTAGGTGGGGGATTACCCTCATAGAAGCAGGAGGGAGGAGGATAGGAGGTTTGCAGAGGAAAAAACAGAAAGGGGGATAAACTTTGAAATGTAAATAAATAAAGAAAAAAGTTTCTTTATTGATATAAAGATTTTATAGTTATCCTTTTACTTTATATCTAACTTAATAATCAAATAATTAATGTACTTTAATTTACAAATTCCCTGAAATTTGAGACTGCTTGGTGGGGAGAGAAAGAATGACCTTACATAAGGTGGGATAGTAGAATACAAGTGATATGAATGGAAAAGGGGAATGATGGTGAGGGAGGTTTAAATGGGGAGAGGGATGGGAGGGTAGGTCAGAGGAAGAGATGGGAAATGGATAACTGGCACTAAGAATGGTTGAAAAAACTGTATTGTATGTGATGGTTTATATGTGCTTAGCCCAGAGAGTGGCACTATTAGAAGGTGTGGCCCTGTTGGAATAGGTGGGTCACTGTGGGTGTGGGCTTAAGACCCTCACACTAGCTGCCTGGAAGTCAGTATTCTGCTAGAAGCCTTCAGATGAAGATGTAAAACTCTTAGCTCTGTCTGCACCATGCCTACCTAGATGCTGCCATGCCTCCTTTGATGATAATGACTGAACCTCTGAACCTGGAAGCCAGCCCCAATTAAATGTCCTTTATAAGACTTGCCTTGGTCATGGTGTCTGCTCACAGCAGTAACACTCTAACTAAGACATGGTAACTCACTATTTTATACATATTCATCTAATAGAGTTAACTAGACTTACCCTACAGAGATGATAATGCTTCTCCAGAAGCCATAGGTCATCAAATAAAAATTTGAGTGCCACATTTGGGATACCTCCCTGTGATGACTAATTTTAACAACTTGACATCTGGAACCAACTTAAACCAAGCATCTGGGCATACATGTGAACAATTTTTCTTTTTTTCCTCTTTCTTTCTTTTTTCTTTTCTTTCTTTCTTTCTTTTTTTTTTTCGAGACAGGGTTTCTCTGTGTAGCCCTGGTTGTCCTGGAACTCACTCTGTAGACCAGCCTGGCCTCGAACTCAGAAATCTGCCTGCCTCTGCCTCCCAAGTGCTGGGATTAAAGGCGTGCTCCACCACTGCCCGGCCTAACAATTTTTCTTTATTGGACCATTTGAGGTAGGAAGACCCACCCTAAATCTGGGCCATACTATCTGGTGGCAGTCTTTATAAAAGGACCAGGAAGAGGGAAACTTTTGGCTTTTGCCTGCTTGCCTTCACTCTCACAGAAAAGTTCATATATCCTGCTGCTGAGGCATTCCTTCACTGGTGTTAGAACCTATTTCTTTAGGATACTAATCTGGAAACCAGCTGAGACATCCAGTTTTGTAGACTGAATAATTACTAGATGCTTAAACTTTCTGTTAGGAGGTAGCCAGAGTTGGAATTACAAGACCACAGCCAATAAGTTACAAATCCACTTGTAATGTGTGTGTGTGTGTGTGTGTGTGTGTGTGTGTGTGTGTAATTCATTTAATCAGTTCTGTTCCTCTAGAGAATCTTGGTTAAAATACTTCTCTTGTTGATTAGGGATGTCCCGGAGACCCCCTAAACAATATGGTCTATTGTCATTGCTCTTGATCATCCACCAGAACTTGATAGTAAGTCCCTATTGTTAAAGATACCACAGATTTTGGTCACAAGACTTGGAAAAATCAAGTAGGTAATGAACAGGAAGCTTCTTTCCTGCTGGCTAGATTTCATATTATTTGAAACTGCTATACATGGTGCAGGGGAGAAAAAGCTAACAGTCTTAACTAGCTATGAAGCCTATGGGCTACAATAATGACTAGTAAGATAAGATATGCCATGGGTACAACAGTGGAATAAATGTTATAAAGGTAAATTTATGATTGTATTTAAGGCCTGCTGCATAGGAGAAATTGTATGCCTAGAACTGTAAACCTGGCCAAGAATCCATGGTTGGAGAGATCACAGGCCCTGGGGTATGAATCTACAACTACTATTTTGCTAAAAAAGACATAGTAGCAAACTACCTTCCAAATTCTCATCTCTATGTCAATAGATTAGTGTAGCACTTAGTACTTATCAGAGAAACTTTGTGCAGTGAATGGCAGTTAAGGAAGGAACTCAGAATTGATCAAACTGCAGGCTGTTTGTGGAGTGCTCAGGCACATTTATATCATGTCACCTCCACCCCTGCCTATGTCTTAGGGACAGAAAGATTGTAAGAGCCAGAGGTCAATGAAGAGTGGAGCAAAACAGTGTTGTGATGGTTTGTGTATGCTCAGCCCAGGGAGTGGCACTATTAGAAGGTGTGGCCTTGTTGGAGTAGGTGTGTCACTACGGGTGTAGGCTATAAGACCCTCATCCTAGCTGCCTGGAAGTCAGTCTTCCACTAGCAGTCTTCAGATGAAGATGTAGAACTCTCAGCTCCTCCTGCACCATGCCTGCCTGGATGCTGATATGTTCCTGCCTTGATGATAATGGACTGAACCTCTGAACCTGTAAGCCGGCCCCAATTAAATGTTGTCCTAATAAGAGTTGCCTTGGTCATGGTATATGTTCACAGCAGTAAAACCATAAGTTGGTGCTGGGAGTGGTTCTAGAGGAGCAGAAGTATAAGGATGAATCTTTTTAAGAATCTGGAGTTGGTTTAATAATTCACAAGCACTTTCAACTACTGAAATCTCTTCGGATGCTCTCTTTCCTGGGAGCTCAGAGAATATTGAAGGCCCGTGGCAGAAACTATATTTCAAACTTCAAGAAGCTAATGCCTTTGATTATCTTGATCCATCAATTGTAACTGGTGATGAATTAGGTGACCCAATGTACCAAATGTTCTACAAGTTAGGGAAAAAATGGAAAATGATTTTGCTGGCTTGTTGTTCTTTTTTTTTTTATTGTATATATTCTATATTTACAATTCATTTCCCTTTTTCTGGTTCCCCACCCCCAAAGGTCCCACATGTCCTTTTCCCTCCCCCTGCTCCCGCATCCACCCCCTCCCACTTTACTGTTCTTGTACTCTCCCACAATGATGTTTTGGTCCATTCTAGCACCAGTGTCCACTCCTTTCTTCTTGTGAGACAAATCCCAACTCAGTTCTTCATAGAGCTAGAAAGAGCAATTCTCAAATTCATCTGGAATAACAAAAAACCCAGAATAGCTAAAACTATCATCAACAGCAAAAGAACTTCTGGGGGAATCAATATCCCGGACCTCAAGCAATATTACAGAGCAGTGGTATTAAAAACTGCATGGTATTGGTTCAGTGACAGGGAAGCGGATCAATGGAATAGGATCGAAGACCCAGAATTGAACCCACACATCTATGGCCAATTGATCTTCGACAAAGGAGCTGAAAACATCCAGTGGAAAAAAGATAGCCTTTTCAACAGATGGTGCTGGCTCAACTGGAGGCCAACATGCAGAAGAATGAGAATTGATCCACTCTTATCTCCTTGCACTAAGCTCAACTCCAAGTGGATCAAAGACCTCCACATAAAACCAGACACACTGGCTTGTTGTTCTTAGTATCTCTGGAAAACTTAGTGAAGGAAAAGAATGAGCTGTATGATTAAACTGAATTGCTCCAGATGCAAATAAACAATCTGAATGTGCCCTTGAGAATCAGTATCCTGAACCTCAAGCAATAACACAGAACAATCGTGTTAAAAACTGCATGGTATTTGTACAGTGACAGGCAGGGGGATCAGTGGAATAGGATTGAAGACCCAGAAATGAACCCACACACCTATGGACACTTGACCTTCGACAAAGGAGCTGAAAACATCCAGTGGGGAAAAGATAGCTTTTTCAACAAATGGTGCTGGTTCAATTGGAGGTCAGCATGCAGAAGAATGCAAATTGATCCATTCTTATCTCCTTGTACTAAGTTCAACTCCAAGTGGATCAAGGACCTCCACATAAAACCAGACACACGGAAACTATTAGAAAAGAAACTGGGGAAGACCCTTGAGGACATGGGCACAGGCGAAAAGTTCCTGAACAGAACACCAATAGCTTATGCTCTAAGATCAAGAATTGACAAATGGGACCTCATAAAATTACAAAGTTTCTGTAAGGTAAAGGACACTATCAAAAGGACAAAATGGCAATCAACAAATTGGGAAAAGATCTTCACCAACCCTACATCCGGCAGAGGGTTAATATCGAATATATACAAAGAAAACAAGAAATTAGACCCCAGAGAACCAAATAACCCTACTAAAAATGGGGTACAGAGCTAAACAAAGAATTTTCACCCCAAGAACTTCGGATGGCTGAGAAGCACCTTAAGACATGCTCAACATCATTAGTCATTAGGAAAATGCAAATCTAAACAACTCTGAGATTTCACACGAATCAGAATGGCTAAGATTAAAAACTCAGGAGACAGCCGGGCGGTGGTGGCGCACGCCTTTAATCCCAGCACTTGGGAGGCAGAGGCAGGTGGATTTCTGAGTTCGAGGCCAGCCTGGTCTACAGAGTGAGTTCCAGGACAGCCGGAGCTATACAGAGAAACCCTGTCTCGAAAAAAACAAAAAACAAAACAAAACAACAACAACAAAAACAAACAAACAAAACAAAACAAAAAAACCCTCAGGAGACAGCAGGTATTGGCAAGGATGTGGAGAAAGAGGAACACTCCTCCACTTCTGGTGGGACTGCAAGCTGGTACAACCACTCTGGAAATCAATCTGGCGGTTCCTCAGAAAACTGGGCATGACACTTCTGGAGGACCCTGACATACCACTCCTGGGCATATACCCAGAGGATTCCCCGGCATGCAATAAGGACACATGCTCCACTATGTTCACAGAAGCCTTATTTATAATAGCCAGAAGCTGGAAAGAACCC
The DNA here is from genome assembly GCA_964023405.1 of Apodemus agrarius. Taxonomy (NCBI): domain Eukaryota; kingdom Metazoa; phylum Chordata; class Mammalia; order Rodentia; family Muridae; genus Apodemus; species Apodemus agrarius. Next base: position 148,815,327 of record OZ030010.1, read on the forward strand.
AGATGTCCCTCAGTGGAGGAATGGATACAGAAAATGTGGTATATTTACACAATGGGATACTACTCAGCAATTAAAAACAATGAATTCATGAAATTTTTAGGTAAATGGTTGGAACTGGAAAATATCATACGAAGTGAGGTAACTCAAAAGAACACACATGGAATGCAGTCACTGATAAGTGGATATTAGCCCAGAAGCGCAGAATACCCAAGACACAACCCACATATCAAATCATTCCCAAGAAGAAGGAAGGGAGAGGGCCTGGGTCCTGGAAAGGCTTGATGTAGCATTGTAGAGGATTGCCAGGACAGAGAAGTGTGAGGGGGTTGATTGGGGAACTGGTGGAGGGAAGAGGACTTATGGGACTTAGGGGGAGGGGGGAACTGGGAAAGGGAAAATCATTTGGAATGTAAACAAATAATATAGAAAAAAATAAAATGCTTTGGAATTATTAAAAAAAAAAAAACTAAATGTGCCCTTGAAGAGATCTTCTCTCCAGCAGCCATAGAACTGCAGAAAACCAAGTTAAAGCTCTCATTATAAGGTTGGTTGAATTATAGTGAAAATTCAAGTCTCAGCCTCAGAGGGTGTCAGCACTTAAAGTAAGGGCATTAATTGGCAAAGAATGGGATCCTATAACTTGGGATGGGGATGTGTGAAAGGCCCTGTTGAAGCTGAGAACTCTGAATCTTCAGATTATCAAGGTTTTACCCTACCTGAGGAAGTAGTACCACTCCTTGAAATAATGTCTTTTTCCCATGAGGAAATTAATCTCTCAGAGTCTGATAAATAAGCAGTGACTTTCTCTGAAGAAAATGCAGGACAAGACAATACTGATATTCTTCAAGGCCCACCAATAGTTTCTTCTAGACCTATAATCAGACTCAAGGCAAAATAGGCCTCTAGAGGGGAGGTAGTAAATGTAGTCCATGAGGAAATGCACTATACTACTAAGGAGCTTAGTGAGTTTGCTAATTCATTCAAGCAGAAGTCTGTGGGGATGGATTTTAAGGGTGTGGGATAATGGTGGAAGGAACATAAAACTAGAGCAGGCTGAGTTTATTGACATGGGCCCTCTGAGTGGAGATTCTAGGTTTAATACAGAAGCTCACACAGTTAAAAAAGGTGTCAGAAATTTGTTTGAATGGTTAGATGAAGCATTTATCAAAAGATGGCCTACTGAAAGGCATTGGAGATGCCTGATATCCCTTGGCTTAGTGTTGACAAAAGGATTTTAAGACTCAGAGAAATTGCAATGCTAGAATGGATATGTTGTATAAAGCCTAATCTTCCACAATGGGAAGTCCCAGAAGATATGCCCTTCACAAATCCTCTAAGATGCAAAATGGTGAGAGGTGCACCAGCACATTTGAAGAGTTTTGTTCTTGCCCTTTTCCTTGTGCCAGACCTTAGGGTTGGAGCTGTTGCTGCTGAATTGGATGAATTAAATGCAATGGGTTTAATTGGGCCCTGAGGTAGCAAGGGCCAGGTGGCAGCACTGAATTGCCAGAGACAATATGATAGTAGTTATTATAATGAGAAGTGTAGGCAAAACAACATTTAGTCTTTCTTCAGTTCTTCCCCAGAGGGACCTATGGCCTTTTACAAGGGTACAATTGTACACTGGGGGAAAGGAAATAATCAGACTTTCCTGGGTCTATTGGATACCGGATCTGAATTGACCCTGATCTCAGGAGATCCCAAGAAACATTGTGGCCCTCCAGTTAAAATAGGGGCTTATGGAGGCCAGGTGATGAATAGAGTTTTGACTGATGTCCAACTCACAGTAGGTCCAGTAGGTCCTTGAACACATCCTGTGGTCATTTCTCCAGTTCCAGAATGTATAATTGGGATAGATATACTTAAAGATTGGCAGAATTCCCCCGATGGTTCCCTGACCTGTGGAGTGAGGGTTATTATGTTTGGAAAGACTAAATGGAAGCCTTTAGAGTTGCATCTGCCAAACAAAATAGTGAATCAAAAACAGCATCATATTCCTGGAGGAATTGCAGAAATTAGTGCCACCATCAAGGACTTGAAAAATGCAAGGCTGGTGGTTCCCACCATATCTCCCTTTAACTCTCCTATCTGACCAGTGCAAAAGACAGATGGATCATGGAGAATGACAGTTGACTATCAAAAACTAAATCAGGTAGTAAAGCTAATTGGAGCTGCTGTACCAGATGTAGTTTCATTACTTGAGCAAATTAACACATCTCCTGGAACCTGGTATGTAGCTATTGATCTAGCCTTTTTCTTCCTTCCTTCCTTCCTTCCTTCCTTCCTTCCTTCCTTCCTTCCTTCCTTCCTCCCTCCCTCCCTCCCTCCCTCTTTCTTTCTTTCTTTCTTTCTTTCTTTCTTTCTTTCTTTCTTTTTCTTTTCTTTTTTTTGGGGGGGGTATTGAGACAGGGTTTCTCTGTATAATCCTGGCTGTCCTGGAACTCACTCTGTAGACCAGGCTGGCCTCAAACTCAGAAATCCCCGTCTCTGCCTCCTGAGTGCTGGGATTAAAGGTATGTGCCACCACTGCACGGCGATCTAGCCTTTTTCTTAGTACCTGTCCAATTTTCTTTCAGTTGGCCTCAAGGATATATTAATTCTCCTGTCCTGTGTCATAACTTAGTTAGAAGGGCTCTTGATCATCTGTATCTTCTACAAAATATTACATTGGTGTACTATATTGATGACATTATGCTGATTGGACCAAGTGAGCAGGAAGTAGCAACCACTTTGGACTCATCAGTAATGCATGTGTATACCGGAGGATGGAAAATAAATCCAAGCAAAATTCAAGGACCATCTACCCCAGTGAAATTCTTAGGAGTACAGTGGTGTGGGGCAAGCAGAGAGATTCCTTCTAAGGTGAAAGATAAGATTATTGCACCTGGCCCTTCCCACCATCAATAAAGAAGCACAATGCTTAGTGGGTCTATTTGGATTCTGGAAACAGCACATTCCTCACTTAGGTGTGTTACTCAGGCCCATTTACCAAGTGACTCAGAAAGCTGCTAACTTTGTGTGGGCCCTGGAACAGGAGAAGGCTCTTCAACAGGTATAGGCTGTTGCGCAGGCTGTTCTACCACTTGGACCATATGATCCAGCAGATCTGATGGTACTTGATGTGTCAGTGGCAGATAGAGATGCTGTTTGGAGCCTCTGGAAGGCCCCTGTAGGGGAATCACAGAAGAGACCTTTGGGATTTTGGAGTGAATCTCTACCATCATATGCAGACAACTATTCTTCCTTTGAAAAATAGCTCTTGGCCTGCTATTGGGCCTTAGTGGAAACTGAACTCTTGACAACAGGACACCAAATTAACAGGCGGCCTGAACTGCCATCATAAGTAGTTATCAGACCCTCTAAGTCATAAAGTAGGACGTGCACAGCAGCAGTATATTATCAAATGGAAGTGGGATATATGTGATCGGGCCAGAGCAGGTCCTGAAAGCACAAGCAAGTTACATGAAGAAGTTGCCCAAATGTCTATGGTTTCTACTCCTGTTACAATGCTATCTGCTGCCAAGTAGGTACCTATAGCTTTATTGGAGTGTTCCCTATAGATTGGTTGGATGGTTAGGGACTTGGAAAGATCATGATTGGAAAGTTGGTGAGAAAGACACCTGGGGAAAAAGCATATGGATACATCTCTTCAAATGGGCAAAGGATGTGAAGGTATTTGTGTTCCATGTAAATCACCAAAAGATGACTTCAGCAGAACAGTTCAAATAATCAAGCAAGTAGATAGTATGCCCTGTTCTGTGGATAGTCAGTCTCTTTCCCCTGCTATCCCTGTCCTTGCTCAATGGACACATGAGCACAGTGGCCATGGTGGTAAAGATGGGAGTTATGCTTAGGCTCATTAACATGGACTTCCATTCACCAAGGCTGACCTGGCTACAGCTGCTGCTGAATGCCAGATCTGCCAACAGTAGAGACCAACACTGAGCCCCAGATATGGCACCATTCCTTGGGGTGACCGGCCAGCAACCTGGTGGCAGGTTGACTACATTGGATCACTCCCTCTGTGGAAAGGACAACATTTTGTTCTTACTGGAGTAAATACTCTTTATTCTGGTTATGGATTTGCCTTTCCTGCACACAACGTTTCTGTCAAAACCTCTATCTATGGCATTACAGAATGCCTTATCCATTGTCATGGTATTCTGCACAGTATTGCTTCTGACCAAGGAACTCATTTCACAGCCATAGAAGTGTGACAGTGGACCCATGATCATAGAATTCACTGGTCTTACCATGTTCCCCATAATCCTGAAGCAGCCAGTCTGATAGAAAGATGGAATGACCTTTTGAAGACACAGTTACAGCACCAACTAGGTGGCAGCAGCATGGAGGGCTGGGGCAGAGTTCTTCAGAAGGCAGTATATGCTTTGAATCAGTGTTCAATATACTGTATAGTTTCTCCCATAGCCAGCATCCATGGGTCCAGGAATCGAGGGGTGGAAAAGGGAACAGTTCCACTCCCTATCACGTCTAGTGACTCTCTAGGAAAATTTTTTGCTCCCTGTTCTCACAACCCTAGGTTCTGCTGGCCTAGAAGTTTTGGTTCCAGAGGGGGGAGTGCTAGAGACCTACATAAAGAGATTAGAAGAAGGAAGATTTGCTCTTCTTTGCCTGCTTGCATTTACTTGCCAACACATCTGTTGTTGGAATCTACTAGCCTTGTGGAGCTGATAAACTACTGGATCTGAAGGAAGTTTTAAATTTTTCAGAACCCACGATAGAGGTAGCAGAGCAGGATAGGCCTGGGAATGCCCGGGCAGGCCTGAAATAAGGCTGCTGAATTATTCTGAGAACTAACCGGCCATGAAGGATAAGGAACGTGCCTAGACAATCTCCACTCTTCACTGAGTCATGGGCTATCTGGACTGGGCCCCCTGGTCTCCAGTCTCCCCACTCAATGCAGTTTGAGGTTAACCCGACCTCTTGCTAACCAAAATAAGCCATCTTCCCACATTGCTGAAATGCCAATCTGCACATACTGCTTGCTGATGTAACTGCGCGCCAATTCTCCCTGTTAATGTTTAAATCAGCCAATTATGTGTAACTGCGCCAAGCCCCCTACTTTTCCTATATAAACCCCTAACTTCTGAGCCTCAGGGTCAACTCCTCTGTCTCCTGTGTGAGATACGAGTCTTCCCGGAGCTCTGATATTAAAACTGCCTCATGCAATTGCATCAAGCTGGTCTCTCGAGTTTCTTGGGGAAGCACCATCCCAAGATTAGAGTAGGGGTCCCCAAAAGGGGGTCCAACATTTTTTTGGTGCGTTGGCTGGGAAATCTGCATAGCCCCAGGAACCCCGAAGACCCCTTGGAGGTACGTTGGTGTGAGTGTTTGAGTGCGGCGCCGCTGTCTGTGTGTATATGTGTGTGATGTGTATGTAAGTGTGTCTTGGTGTGTAACAGAGGGAGTAGATGTGGAATCCCACTCCGAGGAGTGGATGTGGAATTCCACTCTGTGTGGCTGCCACTGTGGTCTGTGAGGACCCTCTGGCTGCGGAAGAGAGGACGCTCTTGGGACCCGCAAGGCCGTGGCCCGTGTAAGACGTTGCACGGGTGGATAAGTCAGGGAACCTGGCTGTGGACAGTCAGGAAGTCCTGGCTGGCAGCCAGGACGACCTGGCTGTGGTTTTTCTGAACAAAGGAGACGGAGTGCTCCTTTTACCCAGGCAGGAGTAGACATGGAATCCCACTCTGTCAGAGGTCGAGTTCGGCTGTTTGGTTCAAGTCCAGACACGGACGAGTGTGCTTGTGTTAGTGTCTGTTGTTTTTGTTCTGTTCTTATGTTTTTGTTCTTTGCTATAAGCCGGTCTGAAAATTTCAGTTTTACTTGTGTCTGGGGCTCAGAGAGCCTGTCTGGTGTGGTAGGTTTGACTGGCAACCTTGCTAGACCGCAGGGGTCTGGAGGAGGGCTGAATAAGGCTCTTCTCCATCTGTAAACAGCAATATCGGCAGGAGCCGAGTTTTGCTGAAATCTGGTTTGGTTATTGCAAGGGCACCCGATGTCTGGCCCTCTAGGGCCATCAAATTGTGTGTTGATTTTCCTTTTTTTTATGTTCTTAAATCTAGAGGCCTGATGGTGGCAGCGTCAGGCTGTCTATATGGTGTTATTTTGTATCTAGTTCTGTGTTCTCAGACATAGGCTGGCTGAAAAGCAACTCTCTTAGACCCCAACTCAATATTTCTAGACACAGAGCTTGTTCTTTTTTGTTTCCCTTTTCTCTGCTCTCAGCCTGAGAACTCCAAGGTTAAACTGTTTGGGCCTTGTTGTACCCCCCCCCCTTTTCTTTATAGTTTCTTCGTCTAAAGAAAACTCCCACCTGCAGCTGCAAGGTCGTTCTCCGCCAAGTTAAACCAAAGAAGAGACAAGATACTTTGAAGGCCCTCTGATGGAGAAAATAAAGTCTTAAGACACACAAGGTGGCAGATATGGGAATTCTGAATTTAAGTTGGTACAGATGGTTTATTTCATTTATTTTAAATTGTTTAGGTTATTATGATAGATATGATATTAAGCAAAAAATCTGTCTTGGTGATATTGAAGTCTTGTTTTGAGATTTATATTACAGGGATTGTTATTATGTTCAAGACATAGAAAGTTGGCTTTTTAAAAATTGTCAAAAGTCCATGGAATATGATGTTTAATGTTATTTATTTCTGTTATAGAGACTAGTCTGCTCCTGACAGCTTCCCTTTCTTGGAGAAACAGCATGTGTAAAGTTGCTTCTGTTATGAGAGAGAGAGAGAGAGAGAGAGAGAGAGAGAGAGAGAGAGAGCCAGCCACAAGATTGCATCTCTTCATCTATAGACAAACTTAATGTGTCCATAAATTATTATATAGCTTAATTCCTGATTCTTTAAATCTGTCAGGTGTTCTTGTGCCAGAAGGCTAAAGACCGATGCTCTAACATTTTAAAGTATAAACTGTTCAGGTGTTCAGCAGTGTCTATCATTTGGCTAAAGATAAGAGAGGTCATGCAAGGGGCAACTGAACCCCCTTCAGTCTTTCTGGGAAGACTCATGGATGCTTACAGAAGGTAAACTACTTTTGACCCTAAGTCTAAAGGGCAGCAAGCCTCTATGATTATGGTTTTTATTGCGCAGTCAGCCACGACATCAGAAAGAAATTGCAGCAGATTGAGGGATTGCAGGACTAAGGGATATGGTTAGAGAAAAAAAGAAAAAGAAGGCAAGAAGAGCGGGAAGCTAGAGAAGGCAAAAAGGGCGGGGAGCTGGCAGAGTTATGGGTATGTAGATAGAAGGTCTGTGCATGTTAAAGAGGGATTGAGGAAGTTAGAAAAGCAAGGTGCTGGGGAGCGATAACGACAAAGGCAGAGAGAAAAGAGATAGACCACACTTGGAGAGAGATCAATGCGCACACTGTAAGCCAAAGGGCACTGGGCCCATGAATGCCCCAAGAAGAACAAGGGACAAAGGTGCTGTCCCTAAAAGATGATAAAGACTAGGGGAGACGGGGCTTGGCTCCCCAGAGCCTAGGGTAACATTCCAAGTGGAAGGGACCCCCCATAAGTTTTTTTTTTGTTAATACGGGGGCAGAATACTCGGTGCTTAAGACCCCTTTAGATAAGATAAAAAATAAAAAGACACTGGTGGTTGGGGCCACGGGACAGAAATCCTACCTGTGGACCACTTCTCAGATAGTAAACCTAGTGACTTACTCATTTTTGGTCATCCCAGAGTGCCCCACGCCCCTACTAGGGAAAGACTGATTAATCTCTTTGAGACTGTTTTACAGGAAGCCAGAAAAGAATACCCCCTCAGACAAAAGGTAAGAGGCACCTTAAGGACCAACACCAGACTCCATTGGCAGTTCTCGAGGGTGTGGCAGCCCACAAATTTGACCAAGGTATATAAAGTTAAGCAGCAACCAGATGAGTCACCGGCAGCCTTTCTAGAGCAGCTCATAGAAGCATTTTGCTATACACCCTATGACCCCAGGCTAGGGGGATTTAATATAGTTTGCTAAAAAATATATAAAAGGATTCAGTGCAAGTTGTTAAGAAAGTCTATAGAAAAATTTAGTACAGTCTGATGAGACAAGGAAATAGAAGAGAAAAAGAAACAAAGAAAAAATGACAGAGAAGGAAAGCTACAGAAAATCCTGGCTAAAAGACAGAAAAGGATCAATGTACATACTATAAGAAGAGAGGCCACTGGGCCAGAAGGTGCTCTAACAAATAGGAGCTGGGAGCAGGAATTCCCAAGTCTTGAGAAAAGTGCCCCAAATGGAAAAAAGGTTAGCCCTGGGTGAAGACAACGACCAAGCGAGATGGGGGTCCTGGGTACCTCCCCCAACCCAAGATAACTATGAGAGAGAAAGAAAACCCCACTCAGTTCTGATGGACACAGGGGCTAAACACTCAGTCTTCCAACCTAATGGCCCTGTTTCCAAGAAAAGATCTTGGGTCCAAGAAGTCACTGGCACCAAAATGTGTTCATGGACTACCAGAAGAACAATGGACCTAGGGATGGGATAGGTAACCCATTCATTTAAGGTCACCCAAGGCTGTTCCTACCCTCTCTATTGGAGCAAGACATACTCTCCAAAATGGAGGGGGGGACTGTTCCTACCCTCTCTATTGGAGCAAGACATACTCTCCAAAATGGTGGGGGGGGGACGGGGGATGGACAGATATACTTCCTGTCCAGCAGGCTGCAGCAACTGGTCCAAAAAGAGAGACTGACCCCTGCTGAAAGTCGCCACAGACAGGAGCAATTTTCTCCATGAAGGACAGAGATAAGCAGGTGCTGTTATGATGGACCGCACAAATGGTATCTGGGTAAAAGAATCTTTACCCCCTGGCATGTCAACGCAGAAAGTGGAGCGCTGGAACTTGGAGACAGCAAGAAAATCAACAACCACACAGATAACAGGTATGCCTTTGCCACAGCCCATGTCCACAGGTGTATATGCCAAGAGGATTGCTCACATCAGAGGAAACCAACAAGAAAACTTGGACCTCTTAGATGCCCTAATGAAGTCAGCAACTGTGAGTATTACCCACTGCCCAGGACATCAAAGGGAAAAAGACTCAGTGGGCAATAGCCAGGCAGAGCAAATGGCTCCAAAAATAGATATACAGGAGCCCATATTGGTTGTGGGTCTACAAGAAACACCCACTGAAAAATGAGACAAAATTAAGAGATAGCCTCACTTAAAATATGCTAAAGAAAAAAGGACTGAGATTGCTTGCCACCCTAACGACTATTACCAAGAGAAGGTGGACACAAGAAGAGAGAATTATACTTCCCAGAAAATAAGCCAAGAACTCACTAGGCCAAATGCACAGATGAACTCATTTAAGAGATTATTAAAATAATATAAGATATGCCAGCAAGTAAATGCTTATGCAGCAAAGAATAAACAGGGCAAAAGACCTAGGAGAAAACAGCCTAGAATATATACAGGTTTTATAAAGCTAAGGCAGGAAAATATGGCTATAAATATCTTTTAGCATTTGCAGATATTTAATCTAGATGGGTTGAGACTTCCCCCAGCAAGCAGAAAACAGCTGCCAGGGTTAGAAGAAAATTTCCTGAGTTTCAGAGTGCCAAGGTAATTGGATCAGACAATGGTTTTGTTTCTGTTCCTAAGGTAAGTCAGAAATTGACAGAGATATCGGGGACTAATTGAAAACATTATTGAATGTACTGTCCCCAGGGTTCAAGGCAGCTAGAAAAAATAAACAAAACCCTATGAGAGACCTTAACTAAAGTGACCTTAGAGACTGGCTTGGCCTGGGTGGTGCCTCTCCCCTTTGTTTTTGAATAGTACCCCAATTTCTTTGTCATCCACTGAGTCCTCCCAGGAGGTGTGTCACGACATGAGATTTGGCTCAAACTGTTTGCCTTAATGTTCCAGGCATGTCAGAGACTCCTCACTACTTCCAGACAGGTTACTGGATCTGTGAAAGAAGACTTCAGGAACAGTTGCTGGAACCCTGATGAAAGAGACCCACACCAAATTGACCACAGAGACTGGAGTTAATAATTGGATAGCTCTCCTACTTGTGCGGGGAGTGCTCTTCAGGGTTGGGAACACCCCTGGATGGTTTTGGACTGACTCCTATAAATTGCTCTATGGCTGGCCCCCTCTACTGATAGAAACTGCCTCTATATGTGCTGCTTTCCTAGCTTTTGTTCTCTAGGCTCAAGGCACTCTAGTGGATGAGACATCAAGGTCCGGGAGGCCTACTCAAGAGAAGAAGATCCACAAGTCCCCATGAGTGACCACTTTATTTTCTGCCCTTGCTGGGCCAATTCTTATTATATTGGTTATCTGTGCTCGGCTCCCATCCTTCTAACCTCCTCTATGTTCCTGGGTGAATCTTTGTACCTCTCAATATTTTCACAATCCTCTCTCTTCCTGCCAGTGCCCATCTTCTATTTCCTGTCTCAACTCATTGGCCATAGGCTTTTTTATTGACAGGTAATGCTTATAAGAGATTTTCTCTACAGTGAGTAGATGTGCACCCTGAATATTTAAAGTAGAAATGACTTTTTTTATATATAAAAGTTTAGATTTGTGATTCTTTTAAGTTTTTTTATAAGAATGTTTTTGAGATTAAATAATAAAATGAATGATGCTTTCTTTGTAATTTCAAAATGCAGCCTGCCAGTAAAAGAACTGGAAGAGAAGAATAACTTGCTTGTTTAAACTTTGTTAATCTATAACAAGTTGCTTTCATATGAATGTATGTGCATCCTTGGGGTTAAATTGTTTTTTATCTGTAATATGTAAAATGCTTAATTTATGTAAGGCTGTTGGAGAACATGCTGCTTTTTATTTGTATTCATTGTAATCATTCATTGTAATTCATTGTAATTCATGCAAAAATAGAATATAACCATACTGTAATTTTTGTATTGCCTGAAAGATTTCGTTGGGGGATATAAGCTGTAGGGGAAAAATAGAGAGAATTTGAGCATGTTTCAACAATAAGACCTCTCCCCCCCCCCCCCGTGTGTGTGTGTGTGTGTGTGTGTGTGTGTGTGTGTGTGTGTCTGTGTGTGTCTGTGTGTCTTCCTTTTTGCTGGCCCCAGAGAATTAAGTTTTGCTCCCTAAGAGAAAAGATCTGCTATGTAATTAGCCACTGACCTCACACATCTTCAGTGCCTGACCTGCTGGAACTAGACTCCAGAATCGATGCCTCCCAATACTAGGATTAAATGTGTGTACCACCATATCTGGCCAATCTGACATCTAATTGGGATATTTTATCCTGCTTATTTTGATCTTCATTGTCCTTATCTGCTTGCTTTTATTTATATTTGTTGGATTATCTTTTTATACCTTTTCTTTTGGCATTTGGGAGTCTTATAACCTATCCTGTTACTGACTAGTTATTTTGGAAAATACAACATGCATTAAACTATTTGGGTTTAATATTATACTTTACCGCCAAGATAATACTAGAATTTTAGAATTCTTTATTCTATTTCCCTCCACTATGACATTTATGCTGTTGTCATCATATGTTCTAAATAAATCATCAGACTATCATTATAAGTTGTTTATATCTATCTGATGGGTGTTATAGTAATGGAAAGCTGACATACCCCACCACGGTTAACTCTTGGTTTAAAAAATATTACAAAATACCACAGATGATGTAATCTATTGCTACTCCTATTATTTATGGCATACCAAGACTTGTGTTATGCTTATAGTTGGTATACTTTGTTGAATTATCTAGAAAATCAAGTTAAGATAGATCATTAGAGTTAAAGTTAATAAGGTTTGGAAGTCTAGCCTTGCTAGTGTGAACAAGAACATCATTAAGCAGTTGTCCAAAAAAGGAAAAAGATAAAAATAAAGGAAAAAAAGAAAGAAAAAGAAAGAAAGAAAAGACCCAAACCACAACCCTCTATATTTAGTTTTCTGGCAATCATCTTGTATGACTTTCTGTATGAGAGACAATTCTTTGCTGTACTGTTTTTATCCTTTGAAAATTTACTCCCCTGTTCGGGGGTCACTGTGTTCTCTCATAATGTTGTTCGCAGTGTACTGTTAATGTAGGTACTTAGTAAATTGTGTTCTGAGAGGGTGGTCACAAATCAATCTGGTTCTATCTCTAAATGTGAAGATCTAAGACAGGTGTTATGTCGCTTAATCAATTTTTTAAGGTCTCATTCTTTAAACCCCTAACTATAACTGTGTGATAGGATTACAGTCTTGAGTCACCATAAACCCTGTGCCTTTCTTATGAGAACATACCTTTACCTTGCCATTGTGTAAAATTTGAGTCCAATGATGGCCATCTTGACTGCTGGAGATAAAGAACTCTTTCACAAACATGCTGGTAAAGAGAGATTTCACTCCTTGGGTTATTATTCCAGTGACTTTCATTGTCTTTTGTAAGTCCACTTGCAACCATTCTTTTGGATCATTCACCTGAGGAAGATATTTGAATAAAATCTCCTTTGTCATTACTTGCTCTGAGAAATCCATAACTATCTTTGTCACATACTACAGCACTTATAACTGTACATAATGGTTTGTCTGCCTCCTTTATTTGACTAAGAATTCCAAGGGCCAAATTTTTCATATTTCTTTTTAAAAATCTCCTCAGGTCACTCACTTATTAAAAATCTCCTCAGGTCACTCACTTAATAGGTTCCTAGTAAGTGCTGAATTAGCTTTAGGAACCATAACTACTAGAACATAAAGTTTGGCAATGTAGTATTCAAACTACTTCACTACTTCATTCAAAATAATAACACTTTTAAAACTGAACTTAGATTTTTTTATTATATTTACTTATTTGTCAGATATATATATTTGACAATATATATATCTGACAATATATATATATGACAATATATATATCTGAATATATATATCTGAATATATATATATATATATATATATATATATATATATATATATATTGAGAGAGAGAGAGAGAGAGAGAGAGAGAGAGAGAGAGAGAGAGAGAGAGAGAATATACACACATGTTCCATGGAACCTGTGTGGAGGTCTGAGGACAACTTGAAGGAGTTGGCTCTTTCCTTCCCCTATGTGGATCCCAAGAATTGAACTTATGTCATCTCATCTGGTTTGCTGTCAAGCATCTTTATCTGCTGAACCATCTCACCAGCTTTGGAGACTTTAGCTACCATGATGATTTCACAGATATTAGTACTAGTACTGGGCACAGAGATTCTTCTTCTAGGTAGTTCATTAAGGATCATTTCTTCTTCCACTGAATGCTGTACAAAATCACATGGTACATCAATTGAATGCCTGTTGGGTATAATTGACCTCTCAACATTTTTCTTATTAACAGTGAACAGTTATACCTACGAAAACCAAGGGCTTCTCCTAATTTTCTAGCCTCTAGTTTCTATTTTTTAAAAGATTTATTTTTTATGTATATGAGTACACTGTAGCTGTGTTCAGACACACTAGAAGAGGGCATCAGATCCTATTACAGTTGGTTGTGAGCCACCATGTGGTTGCAGGGAATTGAACTCAGGAACTCTGGAAGAGCAGTCAGTTTTTTTTTTTTTTTTTTTGAGACACGGTTTCTCTGTGTAGTTCTGGCTGTCCTGGAACTCACTCTGTAGACCAGGCTGGCCTTGAACTCAGAAATCCACCTGCCTCTGCCTCCCAAGTGCTGGGATTACAGGCGTGAGCCACCGCGCCCTGCTGAGCAGTCAGTGTTCTTAACTGCTGCACCATCTCTCCAGACCTAGGGTTTTTTTTCTTTCTTTTTCTTAGGATTAAAAATGCTTTATTTATTTATTTATTTATTTATTTATTTATTTATTTATTATTGAATATATTCTTCATTTACATTTCTAATGTTGCACCCTTTCCCAGTTTCCCCTCTAACCAGAAAACCCCCAAACCATCCTTCCACCCTCTGCCTCCAAGATGCCCCTCTGCCCAACCCACTCCCACCTCCCCCGTGCTCACACCGCCACCCCCCCCATTTCCCCATGCATAGGCTTCTATCAAGCCTTCATAGGACCAGGGATCTCTCTTCTCACCGATGCCTGACAAGGCAATTCTATGCCACAATTGCAGCTGGAACCATGTGTAGCCCTTGGTTGATGGCTTAGACCCTGGGAGCTCTGGGGCGTCTGGTTGGCTGACATCTTCTTTTTTCCCATGAGGCTGCAAACTCACCCCTTTAGCTCCTCCAGTTCACCCTCCAACTCCTCCATTGGGGACCCCACATTCAGTACAATGGTTGGCTGCTAAGCATCTGCCTCCATATATGTAAGGTTCTGGCAGGGCCATTCTGGAGACAGCCATAATAGGCTCCTTTTGGCACTCACTTCTTATCATCCATAATAGTTTCGGGTTTGGTGACTGTTTATAGGATGAATCACCAGGTAGGACAGTCTCTGGGTGGCCTTCTGTTCAATCTCTGTCCTACACTCTGTCTCCATAATTGCTCCTGTGAGTATTTAAAACTGAAGCACCCACACTTTGGTCTTCCTTCTTCTTGAGCTTCTTGTGGTCTGTGTATTGTATATTGTTTATTCTGAGCTTTTGGGCTAATATCCACTTATCAGTGAGTGCATTCCATGCATGTTCTTTTGTGATTGGGTTACCTCATTCATGATAACACTTTCTAGTTTCACACTTTTGCCTAGGAATTTCATGAATTCATTGTTTTTAATAGCTGAGCAGTATTCCATTGTGTATACATACCACATTTTCCTATCCATTCCTCTGTTGAAGGACATCTGGGTTCTTTCCAGCTTCTGGATATTATAAATAAGGCTGCTATGAACATAATGGAGCATGTATCCTTATTACATGTAGGAACATCTTCTGGGTATATGCTCAGGAGTGCTATAGCTGAGTCCTCTGGTAGTACTATGTCTAGTTTTCTGAGGAATCGCCAAACTGATTTCCAGAGTGGTTGTACCAGCTTGCAATCCCACCAGCAGTGGAGAAGTGTTCCTCTTTCTCCACATCCTCTCCAGCATTTGCTGTCCCCTGAGTATTTCATCTTAGCCATTCTGACTGTTGTGAGGTAGAATCTCAGGGTTGTTTTGATTTGTATTTCCCTGATAACTAAGGATGTTGAACATTTCTTTAGGTGCTTCACAGCCATTCAATATTCCTCAGGTGAGATTTCTTTGTTTAGCTCCATACCCCATTTTTTTTTTTTTTTGGTTTTTTGAGACAGGGTTTCTCTGTGTGGCCCTGGCTGTCCTGGAACTCACTCTGTAGACCAGGCTGGCCTTGAACTCAGAAATCCGCTTGCCTCTGCCTCCCAAGTGCTGGGATTACAGGCGTGCACCACCACGCCCGGCTCTGTACCCCATTTTTAATAGGGTTATTTCATTCTCTGGAGTCTAACTTCTTGAGTTCTTTGTATATATTGGATATTAGCCCTCTATCGGATGTAGGATTGGTAAAGATCTTTTCCCAATCTGTTGGTTGCCAGTTTATCCTATTGACAGTGTCCTTTGCCTTAGGAAGCTTTGCAGTTTTTATCACTATTGCTCTGTAGTAGACTTTGAGGTCAGGGATGGTGATTCTCCTAGAAGTTCTTTGTTGTGGAGAATAGTTTTTACTATCCTGGGTTTTTGTTATTCCAAATGAATTTGCAGATTGCTCTCTAGCTCTATGAAGAATTGATTTGGAATTTTGATGGGGATTGCATTGAATCTGCAGATGGCTTTCAGCAAGATAGCCATTTTTACTATATTAATCTTGCCAATCCATGAGCATGAGAGATCTTTCCATCTTCTGAGATCTTTGATTTCTTTCTTCAGAAATTTGAAGTTCTTGTCATACAGATCTTTCACTTGCTTGGTTAGAGTCACACCAAGGTATGTAATATTATTTGTACTATTGTGAAGGGTGTCGTTTCCCTAATTTCTTTCTTAGCTTGTTAATCCTTTGAGTAGAGGAAGGCTACTGATTTGTTTGAATTAATTTTATATCCAGCCACTTTGCTGAAGTTGTTTATCAGCTTTAGTAGTTCTCTGGTGGAATTTTTAGGATCACTTAAATATACAATCTTATCATCTGAAAATAGTAATAATTTGACTTCTTCTTTTCCAATTTGTATACTTTTGATCTCCTTTTGTTGTCTAGTAGCTCTAGCTAGAATTTTAAGAACTATATTGAATAGATAGGGAGAGAGATAAGGAGCCTTGTCTGGTTCCCCCATTTTAGTGGGATTGCTTCAAGTTTCTCTCCATTTAGTTTGATGTTGACTACTGGTTTGCTGTATATTGCTTTCACTATGTTTAGGTATGGGCCTTGAATCTCTCCAAGACTTTTAACATGAAGGGATGCTGAATTTTGTTGAATGCTTTTTCAGCATCTAATGAAATGTCCATTTTTTCTTTGAGTTTGTTTATATAATAGATTACATTGATGGATTTCCATATATTGAACCATCCCTGCATCCCTGGGATGAAGCCTACTTGATTATGGTGAATTATCATTTTGATGTATTCTTGGATTCAGTTGGCAAGAATTTTATTGAGTATTTTTGTATCGATGTTCATAAGGGAAATTGGTCTGAAGTTCTCTTTCTTTGTTGGATCTTTGGTTTAGGTATAAGTGTTATTGTGGCTTCATAGAATGAGTTGGGTAGTGTTCCTTGTGTTTCTATTTTGTGGAATAGTTTGAAAAGTGTTGGTATTAGGTCTTCTTTGAAGATCTGGTAGAATTCCCCATTAAACCCATCTGGTCCTGGGCTTTTTTGGTTGGGAGACTATTAATGACTGCTTCTATTTCCTCAGGACTTATGGGACTATTTAGATGGTTTATCTGATCCTGTTTTAACATTGGCACCTGCTATGTGTCTGGAAAATTGTCCATTTCATCCAGATTTTCCAATTGTGTTGAGTATAAGTTTTTGTAGTAGGATTTGATGATTTTTTAAAGTTTTATTTATTTATTATTATATGTAAGTACACTGTAGCTGTCTCCAGACACTCCAGAAGAGGGCGTCAGATCTCATTACGGATAGTTGTGAGCCACCATGTGGTTGCTGGCATTTGAACTCAGGATCTTCAGAAGAGTAGTCAGTGCTCTTAACTGCTGAGCCATCTCTCCAGCCCTGGATCTGATGATTTTTTGAATTTCCACAGTTTCTGTTGTTATGTTTCTCTTTTCACTTCTGATTTTGTTAATTTGAATACTGTCTCTGTGCCCTCTGGTTAGTCTGGCTAAGGGTTTATCTATCTTGTTGATTTTCTCAAAGAACCAGCTCCTGGTTTTGTTGATTCTTTGTATAGTTCTTTTTGTTTCTATTTGGTTGATTTTGATCCTGAGTTTGATTATTTTCTACCTTCTACTCCTCTTGGGTGTATTTGCTTCTTTTTGTTCTAGAGTGTTCTGGTGTGTTGTCAAGCTGTTATTGTAAGCTCTACTCCATCTTCTTTTTAGAGGCACTTAGCACTTTGAGTTTTCCTCTTAGTACTGCTTTCATTGCGTCCCATAAGTTTTGGTATGATATGTCTTCATTTTCATTATATTCTAAAAAGTCTTTAAATTCTTTATTTCTTCCTTGACCAAGTTATCATTGAGTAGAGCATTGTTCAACATTCATGTCTATGTGGGCTTTCTGTTGTGTTTGTTTGAACTTAAGTACAGCCTTAGACCGTGGTGATCTGATAGGGTGCATAGAATTATCTCAATATTTCTGTATCTGTTGAGGTCTGTTTTGTTGCCAAATATATGGTCAGTTTTGGAGAAGGTACCATGAGGTGCTGAGAAGATGGTATATTTTTTTGCTTTAGGATGAGTGTTCTATAAATATCTGTTAGATCCATTTGGCTAATAACTTCTATTAGTTTGACTGTGTCTGTTTAGTTTCTGTTTCCATGATTTGTTCATTGCTGAGAGTGGAGTGTTGAAGTCTTCCACTATTATTGTGTGGGGTGCAATGTGTGCTTTGAGCTTTAGTAAAGTTTCTTTTATTAATGTGGGTGCCCTTGCATTTGGAGCATATATGTTTAGAATTGAGAGTTCATCTTGGTGGATTTTTCCCTTGAGCAGTATGAAGTGTCCCTCCTTATCTTTTTTGACAACTTTTGGTTGAAAGTCTATTTTATTGGATATAAGAATGGCCACTCCAGCTTGTTTCTTGGGACCATTTGTTTGGAAAATTGTTTTCCAACCTTTGACTCTGAGGTAGTGATTGTCTTTGTCACTGAAGTGGGATTCTTGTATGCAGCAAATTGTAGGGTCCTGTTTCCATATCTAGTCTGTTAGTCTATGTCTTTTTATTGGGGAATTTAGTCCATTGATGTTAAGAGATATTAAGTAAAATTAACTGTTACTTCCTGTTATTTTTGTTGTTATAGGTGGAATTCTGTTTGTGTGGCTATCTTCTTTTGGGTTTGTTGAAAGAAGATTACTTTATTGATTTTTCTAGGGTGTAGTTTCCCTACTTTTGTTGGTGTTTTATACCCATTATCCTTTGTAGAGCTGGGTTTGTGGAAAGATTGTGTAAACTTGGTTTTGTCATGGAGTATCTTGGTTTCTCTGTCTATGGTAATTGAGAGTTTTGCTGGGTATAGTAGCCTGGGCTGACATTTACATTCTCTTAGCGTCTATATGACATCTTCCCAGGATCTTCTAGCTTTCATAGTCTCTGGTGAAAAGCGTGGTGTAATTCTGATAGGTCTGCCTTTATATGTTACTTGACCTTTTCCCTTTATTGCTTTTAATATCCTTTCTTTGTTGAATGCACTTGGTGTTTTGAATATTATGTGCCAGGAGGACTTTCTGTTCTGGTCTAGTCTGTTTGGAGTTCTGTAGGCTTCTTGTATGTTCATGGACATCTCTTTCTTTAGGATAGGGACATTTTCTTCTATAATTTCGCTGAAGATATTTACTGGCCCTTTAAGTTAGATTAAGTCTTTGCTCTCTTCTATACCTATAATCCTTAGGTTTGGTCTTCTCATTGTGTCCTGGATTTCCTGGATGCTTTGGGTTATAAGCTTTTTGCATTTTGCATTTTATTTGACTGTTTGTTTGTTTTTTCGAGACAGGGTTTTTCTGTGTAGCCCTGGCTGTCCTGGAACTCACTCTGTAGACCAGGCTGGCCTTGAACTCAGAAATCTGCCTGCCTCTGCCTCCCAAGTGCTGGGATTACAGGCGTAAACCACCACCACCTGGCTTCTTTGACTGTTGAGTCAATGTTTTCTATGGTATCTTCAGCACCTGAGGTTCTTTCTTCTATCTCTTATATTCTGTTGTTGATGCTTGCATCTATGACTCCTGATTTCTTCCCAAGGTTTTCTATTTTCAGAGTTGTCTCCCTTTGTGAATTCTTTATTGTTTCTACTTCCATTTTTAAATCCTGGATGGTTTTGTTCAGTTCCTTCACTTGTTTGTGTTTTCCTGTAACTCTTTAAGGGATTTTTGTGTTTCCTCTTTAAAGGGCTTCTACCTGTTGACCCATGTTCTCCTGTATTTTTTAAGAGATTTTTGTTTCCTCCTTAAGAGCTTCTACCTATTGGCCCATGTTCTCCTGTATTTCTTTAAGGGACTTATTTATGTCTTTAAGTCCTCTATCAGCATTATGAGATACGATTTTAAATCCAGATCTTGATTTTTCCAGTGTGTGTGGTATCCAGGACTTGCTGTTGTGGGAGAACTGGGTTTGGATGGTGTCATGTTGCCTTTGTTTTTGTTGGTAATGTTCTTGAGTTAGCCTTTTGCCATCTGTTATCTCTGGTATTAGTTGGTCTTGCTGTGTCTGACTGTGGCTTATCTGTCTTGTAATCCCATGTATCTATATTCCTGGGATTCCTGTTCTCTCTGTGCACACAGGTATGTAGGCACTCCTGGGAGACCAGCTCTCTTGTGGTGGTATTTGTGTATGTATCTCTGTGGCCCAGGATTAGCTATGTGCTCTCTGACCTCCACAGTCCTGGGAGGCTAGCTATCTGCCTGTACCACCTGGATATGGAGCACTGTGGCTGAGGATGGTCCCCAGCTGGAGACAGAAACTGGAAGGCTCCCTCCTGAGGCTTCTGGATGGGTTCCTCTGAGCAGCAGGGGTGGTCCTACCTGTGCTTTCAGGCCTCTCTGTACTCCAACTGCTCTGAGTGCAGCTGGTTCTCAGATGCTCTGAGTGCAGTAGGTTCTCTTGGATGGATAGGAGATGGTGTCTTTGCTATATCAGACCTGCCAAGAGTCTGCTGCAGCAGAAAGACCAGGTGGTAGAAGGGACAGAAGGGACTGAACGGGAATGGTATTTGGGAGGGTGGGGGTTTCAGTGGTTTCTGAGTAGTGAGTCCACCAGGCCCCCAGCAGCAGCTCTGGGACTCCAGATGTGGTAGGGGGATCTTACCAGCTGCTCTGAGTACAGCAGATTCTCTAGGATGGATCAGGATGGTGTCTTTGCTGTAGCAGCCCCACCAAGAGTCTGCTGCAGCAGAAGGTCAGGCGGTGGAAGGGGCCCGCCCCTAGTTTCTATTTTTATTAGTTAAGTGGTAAATATGTTGTGCTTACCTGGGGTCGCCAGGCATTAGTCCTTCCCTGGAGGTGAAGTCGAGCTTGTGAAGGAGGCCAAGTAGCAAACATACTGGTGAAATAGGATGAGGCAGTAATTTGTGTATCTGATATTACTTTACTCTCCATTCCCAATGGTATGCTGCAACCTCAAAGAAATGAAAGCATAAAGTTGTAACATGGGAATCCTGCAGCCTAGGTTTCACTATGCTGCTTTCAATCATACAGAGATATTATCATGATAATTTTCAGGCATCAATTTCTACACAATTTCTGTTATTACTAAACTGCTCAGATTTTCTGGTTAATTCTCCTTAGTTCTGCTTGATTTAAATTTTCTTTGTTGATAGCAGTATAGGAGATGAGTGCTTCTAGAGAACTACAGTAACAAACTCCTAGTTTTGTGGTTCTGTTTGTTTCAGAACTGTGATGGTTTTATCACTGACAGTTCTGTATTCTGTGATAGAAATCCCTCCTCACAGTCTCAGCTAATTATTCTATTTATGGTTAGGAAAGAAAATAATATGGAATGACTTGGCACTTACTATTTAAATCACAGCCCATCAACTCCATGCGAAGAGTACTACGGATGCTAGAATGAGTGGGGTGCAAACGGATATATCGAGCAATAATTGGGGGGTTAAAACTATTGTGCTTAATCCCAGATGAATCCACGTTGCCAAAGAAAACCTATTAGAAGAGATTATCAAAAATACATGGAAAGTAAATACAACGCATAAAAAAAGTTGTTCTTTTTTACATTTTCCTTCTAATTTTGCCTTTGGCATTTTAAAAAACAGTATCAATAAATTAAAATGAAAATATGGTGACTAGGTAGATGTTAGCATCGTATACATAAAGATTTTTTTTAAAGCACCAAGAAGAGTGGAACAAAGTAGTTTGGTGTGGTCTGGGTCAAATGAAGTGGCTTTCTACCTTGGATCCCTCATAAAAGTTGAGGTGTAACTACAGTATAGAGGCAAGTAGATCAATGGAATAGGATTGAAGACCCAGAAATGAACCCATAGACTTATGGTCACTTGATCTTTGATAAAGGAGCCACAACCATCCAGTGGAAAAAAGAAAGCCTTTTCAACAAATGGTGCTGGTTCAACTGGAGGTCAACATGCAGAAGAATGCGAATTGACCCACTCTTATCTCCTTGTACTAAGATCAACTCCAAGTGGATCAAGAACCTCCACATAAAACCAGACACACTGAAACTATTAGAAAAGAAACTTGAGAAGACCCTGGAGGACATGGGCACAGGGGGAAAGTTTCTGAACAGAACACCAATAGCTTATGCTCTAAGATCAAGAATTGACAAATGTGACTTCATAAAATTACAAAGTTTCTTTAAGGCAAAGGACACTGTCAGAAGGACAAAACAGCAACCAACAAAGTGGGAAAAGATCTTCACCAACCCTACATCCGACAGAGGGCTAATATCCAATATATACAAAAAACTCAAGAAGTTAGAACCCAAAGAACCAAATAACCCTATCAAAAAATGGGGTACAGAGCTAAACAAAGAATTTTCACCAGAAGAAATTCGGATGGCTGAGAAACACCTTAAGAGATGTTCAATATCATTAGCCATCAGGGAAATGCAAATCAAAACAACCCTGAGATTCCACCTCACACCAGTCAGAATGGCTAAGATTAAAAACTCAAGAGACAACAGGTGCTGGCGAGGATGTGGAGAAAGAGGAACACTCCTCCACTGTTGGTGGGATTGCAAGTTGGTACAACCACTCTGGAAATCAGTCTGGAGGTTCCTCAGAAAATTGGGCATGTCACTTCCAGAGGACCCTGTCATACCACTCCTGGGCATATACCCAGAGGATTCCCCTGCATACATAAAAGACACATGCTCCACTATGTTCATAGCAGCCTTATTTATAATAGCCAGAAGTTGGAAGGAGCCCAGATATCCCTCAAAGGAGGAATGGATACAGAAAATGTGGTATATTTATACAATGGAATACTACTCAGCAATTAAAAATAATGAAGTCATGCAATTTGTAGGCAAATGGTTAGATCTGGAAAATATCATCCTAAGCGAGTTAACCCAATCACAAAAGAATACACATGAAATGCAATCACTGAGAAGTGGATATTAATGAGCCTAGAAGCTCTAAATACTCAAGGCACAATTAGCAAGTCAAATGATTCCCAAGAAGAAGGGAAAGGACCCTGGTCCTGAAAAGATTGGATCCAGTTTTGTAGATCCAGAACAGAGAAATGGGGGGGGATGGTTGGGGAATAGTTGGGGGGGAGAGGACTTATGGGACGTGTGGTGGTGGGGAACTGGGAAAGGGGAAAGCCTTTGGAATGTAAACAAAGAATATAGAAAATAAAATTAAAAAAATGAAAAAAAAAAAAAGACCAGCTTAGGCAACTTGGTGCCAACCTGTCACAAAACAAAACAAAACAAAACAAAACAAAACAAAACAAAACAAAAAAGAAAAGAAAAGAAATAAGAGATACCTAGCTTTCATTTCACAAGATCAATGATTTGGCAGACATCTGATATCTATAGGCATCTTGGGACGTACTTGGGAGGTTAAGAAATATTATAGAAGCACCAAACCAAGTGTAACTGTTTGATAGTGGCCTGCAGTCCTGGCTATAGACTCTGAAAGCAGACTGACTATCTCTTTTGGACTCAGATCCAACCCCATTCATGTGTAGTCTTAACACCATCCCTATTTAC
The DNA here is from genome assembly GCA_964023405.1 of Apodemus agrarius. NCBI lineage: Eukaryota > Metazoa > Chordata > Mammalia > Rodentia > Muridae > Apodemus > Apodemus agrarius. The sequence goes on from OZ030010.1 coordinate 148,838,530, forward strand.
CCAAGTGCCTTGGAAGGTTAATTTTCATTGGCACCCCTAGTAACATGTAGCTATGAGTTGGGTGAAGATTTTCTTAGGGTTTCATGTGTTAGAGGACTGATACTGAGTGTGGTGATATTGAGGAATTATGGTAGAGAGGATAAGAAGCTGGCTTGCATAGTCTTAAAGAATAATCTCAGCCTGAGCTACTCCATTTTGAGTGCAAGAACAGAGAGAATGACTCTATATCTTGTTTACACAAGTGACAATCCCTATCTGACAACACATTAGGAGGCACAAAATGATTGTTTATACCAGTAAATGATGTCCCCATTTACATGACACATGAACTTTTTAATTTCATCAAATAGAACCCCCTCACTTGGGACTGTGAAAGAAGGAGCACCTCAAGGCCAAAGTATGGTAGGCACACTAACTAGTCACAAGGTCACTTGTCATGCGCCTTGTACAGGAAATTTGCCACATCAAAAGACTCTGCCTCTGTTCCAGAGATCAAGCTGTAGTGAAGTTTCTAGTTTCCCTTGTCTATGACACTTGGCCCACTTCAAACTGACAGCTGAAATGTCTTGTCACCTGGAACTGCACCTGACATCTCTAAGACTAAAACAGCTCTATGCTGTGTTTCCCAATAATTCTTATCTGATCCCCTAAAGAGTATTCCTTGGAGTTTGCATTAGATCTCTTCCTATAACTTCAAGATGGTATCTCTCAACTCTGCAGCTTCTTTAACACTTGTTAGTCGTTTTGTAACCTTCATATTTGCTTATTGTGTGAAGTGTTAATGCATGATCTGAGAATTAATATTAGCAGTTAAGATTGAAATAAAAGAACCCAGTTGTTTTGGCCAATAGCCAATTATCAAGGTTAATTGGACCTACTTACCAAACCATAGCCAATAAAACTAATATAACTTCTGAATTTATTCATTAAATTCTGACCTTGTGGAAAAATATGAAATGTCCATCTGAGCTTCTAACACAGCATCTTCATGATAGGTAGGCAAGGAGTTAGGGAAGTAGGAGAGAAGACAGATTCTTGAAGAAGCAGCTTAATGTTTTTAAATGCCAATGTTTCACTAAGCAATTCTCAAATTATTTTTCACTGTTTAGCTATGAAATGAACTAGAAGAACAAGTTTAAGTCTTAAGTTAGCCATAAAACTAAATAATGGACGGATGAAAATAATATAACTATTTCTTCCTTTTTGGCTAAAACTAGCGATAGCTATAAAGAAAATTTGTGGCAGCAAGTGTGGTTAGTTATCTCCTATCTCAAACATCCGTGCTGAGTTTGGGCCTACACAGAACATCCTTTAACTGACTGAAAAATTACACCAAAAGCAATAGAATGCAGTTTATTTATTCCTTAGGAGGCCTGAGGAGACAGAATACAGTTTTCACAACCATCATTATCTTCATCAGAATCCAACTTTCATGCCTACCTCAATAAAACCCTTGATAAAGAAAAACTTGATACTACTGGTTCTTTGTTATTTTCCTACATGGCTTGCCTTGTTTTTTTTTTTTAATGCAAGATATCATATCCTTTTCTAAACTGGTTTCATTAAAGGTTTCTGTGATGGTTTGTACATGCTTGGCCCAGGGAGTGGCACTATTAGTAGGTGTGGCCCTGTTGGAGTAGGTATATTACTGTGGGTGTGGGCTTTAAGACCATCACCGTAGCTGCTTGGAAGTCAGTCTTCCACTAGGAGCCTTCAGATGAAAATGTAGAACCCTCAGCTCCTCCTGTACCATGCCTGTCTGGATGCTGTCATGTTCCTGCCTTGTTGATACTGGACTGACCTCTGAACCTATAAGCCAGCTCCAATTAAATGTTGTCTTTTTAAGAGTTGCCTTGGTCAAGGTGTCTGTTCACAGCAGTAAAGCCCTAAGATAGTTTCCTTAACATTTCTTCTGGTCTCTGGTTCTTTGCTAGGGAGGTACTCTAGGAAAGGTGTCCCTAACTTTAGGAGACACCAAAAAGGATTGAGTTGATTCTCCAATTCTCCCTTAATGGTAGGCCCTTTAAGAGATAGAACCTAGGCCTGGCATGGTTCCACATACCTTTAATCCAAGCACTTGGGAGGCAGAGGTGAACAGATCTCTGAATTTGAAGCTAGCCTGTTCTACTTCTACTTAGGGAGTCCAGAACATCTAGAAATATACAGTGAGATGTGGGGGAGGGCTGGTGGGTTGGTGGAGATGGGGAGAAAAGACAAGGGAGAGAGGAAGAGAGAAAACCTAATAAGAGGATGGTATTCTTTAGAAATAATTGAGGTGGTTCTCATGGAATTTTTGTTCCCATACAAGATTAAGTTGTCATAAAAGAGCAAATCTTATTCTTAATCATCCTCTTATTCATATTTCCATATGATCTTTCCTTTTCATACATACTTCTACTATTGTGATGCTATCTGCCATCTGGATCTCAACAGTACTAAACTTCCTGATGCAGTGTTACTAGTGTGACAGAAGGTTGACATCCAGACTACATAGATAAGTGAAAAACAAAGAACCAGATATACTCACCTTTAATTCTAGCACTCTGGAGGCAGAGGCAGGTAGATGTCTATAAATTAGAGCAGTACTTCTTAACCTGTGGGTTGTGACCCCTTTGGGTTACATATCATATATTTACATTATGGTTCATAACACTAGCAAAATTATAGTTATGAAGTAGCAGTGAAATAATTTTATGGTTCGATTTTACTACACAAGGAACTGTATTAAAGAGTGGCAACATTGGGAAGGTTGAGAACCACTTAATTACAGGCCTGCCTTGTCTACACAGTTAGTTCTAGGCCAGCCAGGGTTACATAGTGAGACTCTGTCATATATATATATATATATATATATATATATATATATATATACACACACACACATACACACACACACACACACACACATATATATATATATATATATATATATATATATGTCACCAAAAAGAAGGAAAAATCTCAGTTGAAAACTGCAACATGTAACTAAATAGAGAGTTCTCAAAAAATTATGAATTTCTGAAAAACATTTTTAAAAATGTTCAATATCCTTAGCCATTAGAGTAATGCAAATGAAAACTACTTTATACCCACAAGACTCCATTTTATACTACAGAGATGCCTGTAACTCATTCATATTCATTGCTGCTCTATTCACAATAGCCAGGAAATGGAAATAGCCTAGATACCCATCAAGTGATGAATGGATAAAGAAAATGTAGTTAATTTGAATAATGGAATATTACTCAGCTGTTAGGAAAAAGAAAATTAGTTGGGTAGGCTGGTGTATGCCTTTAATCCAGGCAGAATCAGGCAGATCTCTGTGAGTTCAAGGTCAAACTGGTTTATATAATGAGTTCTAGGGTATCCAGGGATATGGAGAGAGACCCTGTCTAAAAAGAAAGAAATGAAAAGAAAAACAAAATTATGAAAATTTCAGATAAACAGTTGGAACTGGAAACAATTATTTTGAGTTAGAAAATCTAGACCCAGCATGACAAATATCACTTTTTTCATAACATGTGGATTGTAGCTTTGAATTCTATTTGGAAAACTCTTGGAAGTCAGGAGATTAGTAAGGGGTTATAGGGGGGCATTCAAGAGAGTGTAGGTAAAACTCACTAGTATAAAGGGTTTAAAGAGAATAATGGAACAGGAAGGGTTAAATTTGAGTGAGAGTAAGGAAGGTAGGGTAGAGGAAGGAAAATAGAGAGGTATAAAACTAAAAACATTTTGAATAAGTCATATGGAAACTTAACCATTACTGTAGGAGATACTAAAATATACATATACAGAAAGAGTTAAAATGGAATTACCTTCTCCAGAATGCACCAGAGACCTGGGAGGTGAGAGAAGCTCAGGATTCAAAGGGAGGGACCTTAGATCAAATGCCTGACAGTAGGAAGAGGGAATTTATAGGGGCCACCAGCAGGAAGACCGGGCATCAAATGAGGGAGAGGGAGGCATCCCACAGTCACAACTCTAACCCATAATTGTTCTTGTCTGAAAGAATTACAGGGATGGAAATGGAGAGGAGTCCGAGGAAAAGAATATACCTTTTTCTCAGCACCGCATGGTTCCTTCTCCAAAATCGATCATATAATTGGTCACAAGACAGACCTCAACAAATACAAGAAGACCGAACTAATCCCATGCCTCCTATCAGATCACTATGGAGTAAAAATAGTCTTCAATAGCAAGAAGAACAAGAGAAAACCCACATACACATGGAAACTGAACAGTACTCTACTCAATGACACCTTGGACAAGGAAGAAATAAAGAAAGAAATCAAAGACTTTTTAGAATTCAATAAAAATGAAGGTACAACCTACCCAAATCTATGGGACAAAATGAAAGCAGTGCTAAGAGGAAAACTCATAGCCCTGAGTGCCTCCAAAAAGAAACTGGAGAGAGCATACACTAGCAGCTTAACAGCACACCTGAAGGCCCTGGAACAAGAAGAAGCGAATTCTAATAGTTTCAGTGTGTCTGGTTTTATGTGGAGGTCCTTGATCCACTTGGAGTTGATCTTAGTGCAAAGAGATAAGAGTGGGTCAATTTGCATTCTGCATGTTGACCTCCAGTTGAACCAGCACCATTTGTTGAAGAGGCTATCTTTATTCCACTGGATGGTTGTGGCTCCTTTACCAAAGATCAAGTGACCATAAGTCTGTGGGTTAATTTCTGGGTCTTCAATCCTATTCCATTGATCCACTTGCCTGTTGCTGTACCAATACCATGCAGTTTTTAACACAATTGCTCTGTAGTACTGTTTAAGGTCAGGGATATTGATTCCCCCAGAAGTCCTTTTATTGTTGAGAATAGTTTTAGCTATCCTGGGTTTTTTGTTGCTCCAGATGAATTTGAGAATTGCTCTTTCTAGATCTATGAAGAATTGAGTTGGGATTTTGATGGGGATCGCATTGAATCTGTATATTGCTTTTGGCAAGATGGCCATTTTTACTATATTGATCCTGCCAATCCAGGAGCAAGAAATATTTTTCCATCTTCTGAGGTCTTCTTCAATTTCTTTCTTCAAGGACTTGAAGTTCCTGTCATACAGATCTTTCGCTTGTTTGGCTAGAGTCACGCCAAGGTACTTTATGTTGTTTGTGGCTATTGTGAAGGGTGTTATTTCCCTAACTTTTTTCTCAGCCTGCTTGTCCTTTGAGTACAAGAAGGCTACTGATTTGCTTGAGTTAATTTTATAACCAGCCACTTTGCTGAAGTTGTTTATCAGCTGTAGAACTTCTCTGGTGGAGTTTTCTGGGTCACTTAAGTAAACTATCATATCATCTGCAAATAATGATAGTTTGACTTATTCCTTTCCAATTTGTATCCCTTTGACTTCCTTATGTTGTCTAATTGCTCTCGCTAGAACTTCAAGTACTATATTGAAAAGATATGGAGAGAGAGGGCAGCCTTGTCTAGTCCCTGATTTTAGTGGGATTACTTCAAGTTTCTCTCCATTTATTTTGATGTTGGCTACTGGTTTGCTGTAGATTGCTTTTACTATGTTTAGGTATGGGCCTTGAATTCCTGTTCTTTCCAAGACTTTTAGCATGAAAGGATGCTTAACCTGGAGGACATAGGCACAAGGGGAAAGTTCCTGAACAGAACACCAATAGCTTACGCACTAAGATCAAGAATTGACAAATGGGACCTCATAAAATTACAAAGTTTCTGCAAGGCAAAGGACACTGTCAGAAGGACAAAACGACAACCAACAAAGTGGGAGAAGATCTTCACCAACCCCACATCCGATAGAGGGCTAATATCCAATATATACAAAGAACTCAAGAAGTTAGACCGCAAAGAAACAAATAACCCTATCAAAAAATGGGGCACAGAGCTAAACAAAGAATTTTCACCAGAAGAAATTCAGATGGCCGAGAAACACCTTAAGAGATGTTCAACATCATTAGTCATCATGGAAATGCAAATCAAAACAACCCTGAGATTCCACCTCACACCAGTCAGAATGGCTAAGATTAAAAACTCAAGAGACAACAGGTGCTGGCGAGGATGTGGAGAAAGAGGAACACTCCTCCACTGTTGGTGGGATTGCAAAATGGTAAAACCGCTCTGGAAATCAGTGTGGTGGTTCCTCAGAAAATTGGGCATGTCCCTTCCAGAGGACCCTGGCATACCACTCCTGGGCATATACCCAGAGGATTCCCCTGCATGCAATAAAGACACATGCTCCACTATGTTTATAGCAGCCTTGTTTATAATAGCCAGAAATTGGAAGGAGCCCAAATATCCCTCAAAGGAGGAATGGATACAGAAAATGTGGTATATTTATACAATGGAATACTACTCAGCAATTAAAAATAATGAATTTATGCAATTTGTAGGTAAATGGTTAGACCTGGAAAATATCATCCTGAGTGAGCTAACCCAATCACAAAAGAATACACATGAAATGCAATCACTGATAAGTGGATATTAATGAGCCCAGAAGCCCTAAATACTCAAGGCACAATTAGCAAGTCAAATGATTCCCAAGAAGAAAGGAGAGGACCCTGGGCCTGTAAAGATTGGATCCAGTTTTGTAGAGAAACCGTGTGGGGAGGGGGAATGATTGGGGAATAGTTGGGGGGAGAGGAATTATGGGACATAGGGAGGGGGGAACTGGGAAAGGGGAAAGCCTTTGGAATGTAAACATAGAATATAGAAAATAAAAATTAAAAAAAAAGGGAATTCACCCAGGAGGAGTAGAAGACAGAAAATCATCAAACTAAGGGCTGAAATCAATCAAGTAGAAACAAAGAGAACCATACAAAGAATCAACAAAAGCAGGACCTGATTCTTTGAGAAAAAGAACACGATAGATAAACCCTTATCCAGACTAACAAAAGGGCACAGAGACAGTATCCAAATTAACAAAATTAGAAATGAAAAGGGCGATATAACAACAGAAACTGAGGAAATTCAAAAGATCATCAGATCCTACTACAAAAGCCTATACTCAACACAACTGGAGAATCTGAAGGAAATGGACAATTTCCTAGACAGATACCAAATACCAAAATTAAATCAGAATCAATTAGATCAGCTAAACAGTCCCATAACCCCCAGAGAAATAGAGGGGGTTATAGAAAGTCTCTCAACCAAAAACAGTACGGGACCGGATGGTTTTAGTGCAGAATTCTATCAGACCTTCAAAGAAGACCTAACACCAATACTCTTCAAACTATTCCACAAAATAGAAACAGAAGGAACATTGCCCAGCTCGTTCTACGAAGCCACAATTACGCTGATACCAAAAGCAAACAAAGATTCTACTAAGAAAGAGAACTACAGGCCAATTTCCCTTATGAATATTGATGCACAAATACTAAACAAAATTCTTGCCAACTGAATCCAAGAGCACATCAAAACAATCATTTACCATGATCAAGTAGTCTTCATCCCAGGGCTGGAGGGATGGTTCAATATACGAAAATCCATCAATGTAATCTACTACATAAACAAACTAAAAGAAAAAAACCACATGGTCATCTCATTAGATGCTGAAAAAGCATTTGACAAAATTCAGCATCCTTTCATGCTAAAAGTCCTGGAAAGAACAGGAATTCAAGGCCCATACCTAAATATAGTAAAAGCAATATACAGCAAACCAGTAGCCAACATCAAAATAAATGGAGAGAAACTTGAAGCAATCCCACTAAAATCAGGGACTAGACAAGGCTGCCCTCTCTCTCCATATCTTTTCAATATAGTACTTGAAGTTCTAGCGAGAGCAATTAGACAACATAAAGAAGTTAAAGGGATACAAATTGGAAAGGAATATGTCAAAGTATCACTTTTTGCAGATGATATGATAGTTTACTTAAGTGACCCAAAAAACTCCACCAGAGAACTCCTACAGCTGATAAACAACTTCAGCAAAGTGGCTGGTTATAAAATCAACTCAAGTAAATCAGTAGCCTTCTTATACTCAAAAGACAAGCAGGCTGAGAAAGAAATTAGGGAAACAACACCCTTCACAATAGCCACAAACAATATAAAGTATCTTGGCGTGACTTTAACCAAACAAGTGAGAGATATGTATGACAGGAACTTCAAGTCCTTGAAGAAAGAAATCGAAGAAGATCTCAGGAGATGGAAAAATATCCATGCTCTTGGATTGGCAGGATCAATATAGTAAAAATGGCCATCTTGCCAAAAGCAATCTACAGATTCAATACAATCCCCATCAAAATCCCAACTCAATTCTTCATAGATCTAGAAAGAGCAATTCTCAAATTCATCTGGAGTAACAAAAAACCCAGGATAGCTAAAACTATTCTCAACAATAAAAGGACTTCTGGGGGAATCAATATCCCTGACCTCAAGCAGTACTACAGAGTAATTTTGCTAAAAACTGCATGGTATTGGTACAGCGACAGGCAAGTAGATCAATGGAATAGAATTGAAGACCCAGAAATTAACCCACAGACTTATGATCACTTGATATTTGATAAAGGAGCTATAACCATCCAGTGGAAAAAAGATAGCCTTTTCAACAAATGGTGCTGGTTCAACTGGAGGTCAACATGCAGAAGAATGCGAATTGACCCACTCTTATCTCCTTGTACCAAGATCAACTCCAAGTGGATCAAGGACCTCCACATAAAACCAGACACACTGAAACTGTTAGAAAAGAATCTTGAGAAGACCCTGGAGGACATGGTCACAGGGGGAAAGTTTCTGAACAGAACACCAATAGCTTATGCTCTAAGATCAAGAATTGACAAATGGGACCTCATAAAATTACAAAGTTTCTGCAAGGCAAAGGACACTGTCAGAAGGACAAAACAGCAACAAACAAATTGGGAAAAGATCTTCACCAACCCCACATCTGACAGAGGACTAATATCCAATATATACAAAGAACTCAAGAAGTTAGAACCCAAAGAACCAAATAACCCTATCAAAAAATGGGGTACAGAGCTAAACAAAGAATTTTCACCAGAAGAAATTCGAATGGCTGAGAAGCACCTTAAGAGATGTTCAACATCATTAGTCATCATGGAAATGCAAATCAAAACAACCCTGAGATTCCACCTCACACCAGTCAGAATGGCTAAGATTCAAGACTCAAGAGACAACAGGTGCTGGCGAGGATGTAGAGAAAAAGGAACACTCCTACACTGTTGGTGGGATTGCAAGATGGTACAACAGCTCTGGAAATCAGTCTGGCGGTTCCTCAGAAAATTGGGCATGACATTTCCAGAGGACCCTGTCATACCACTCCTGAGCATATACCCAGAGGATTCCCCTGCTTACAATAAAGACACATGCTCCACTATGTTCATAGCAGCCTTATTTGTAATAGCCAGAAGTTGGAAGGAGCCCATATGTCCCTCACAGGAGGAATGGATACAGAAAATGTGGTATATTTATATAATGGAATACTACTCAGAAATTAAAAATAATGAATTCATGCAATTTGTAGGCAAATGGTTGGATCTGGAAAATATCATCCTGAGTGAGTTAACCCAATCACAAAAGAATACACATGAAGTGCAATCACTGATAAGTGGATATTAATGAGCTCCAAAGCTCTGAATACTCAAGGCACAATTAGCAAATCAAAAGATTCCCAAGAAGAAGGAAGGAGAGGACCCCTGGTCCTGAAAAGCCTGGATCCAGTTTTGTAAGAGAGTATCAGAACAGAGAAATTGGGGGGTGGGTGGGGAATGGGCTGAGGGAAGAGAACTTATGGGACATATGGTGAGGGGGAACTGGGAAAGGGGAAAGGCTTTGGAATGTAAACAAAAAATATAGAAAATAAAAAAATATATCAAAAAAGAAAGAAAGAAATGGCTGTCTGAACAGCCCATGCGGTTGATTTGAGAGCTGGGTGGGATCCACATACACAGATGTACACTGAAGCAGAAGTAATCTGGAAGGCAAGGCCATGAAAAGGCCCTGGATGCTTCCCTTGTGTGCGCTGCAGGATCTCAAGCTGGTGCCACCAGGGCTGAGCACAGCTGATGCTCTCAGTGCATGCCTGACGGACAGTTCTGGGCTTTAATGATGCTATATTATGATTTTTTCCCTTGGGGATTCTGACATGAAAAGCTTTTAAGGTAAATCAGCAAGCGCTCTTAATGCTGAGCCATTTTGCTAGCACAGTTAAGGGTGTTTTTTTTTTTTTTTTTTTTTTGTGACCATCAGCCTGTAGAAAGCTATGTAACAACTCTTTCTTTAAAAAAAAAAAAAAAAAAAAAAAAAAAAAAAAAAAAAGAGCCGGGCAGTGGTGGCACATGCCTGTAATCCCAGCACTTGGGAGGCAGAGGCAGGCGGATTTCTGAGTTCGAGGCCAGCCTGGTCTACAGAGTGAGTTCCAGGATAGCCCGAGCTACACAGAGAAACCCTGTCTCAAAAAAAAAAAAAGAATATTTATTTTTTTGTCTGTGTGTGGATATGTACACATGAGTGCAGGTGCTCATGGAGGCCAGAGGCATGGGTTCTCCTGGAACTGGGTCACAGACAATTGTGAGTGGATGCACTCTTAACTCCTAAACCATCTCTCCAGTGCCAGTAAAACAACTTTTAAGGCACAGCTCTATAACGGTTGCTATTGTGTCGCAGTATTATATTTTATATTGAAAACAAAGGAGACAATGCAGTCCATTCAGTGCAGTAGGCTACAGATTGTGTGTTCATTTGCTCCAGTAGGTATGAAAATGTGTATGGGAAGAAGGTGGCGCATGGTCAGAGGCAACATTGACACTGAGACTTTGAAAGACCAAATACAAATAAAAAGCCTGCAAGCCAAGAGGGAAGGCAGTTCTGGGAAGGATATTACCATATGCAGAAGCAGAGAGGAACAAAGGAATACGTTGTTTTATGAGATATTTGTGTGCAGTGATTGAGTAGGCAGTAGTTGACTGGACATGGAGTAAGGACATATGAGGGTGGCCTGAGTGTGAAAAGCACATGGCTCTAGGACATCCCTAAGGAGGATTGGGGGGAGTGGTCCTAGTCAAGTAAGGGAGGACCAAAAAAAAAAAAGAAAGAAAGAAAGAAAGAAAGAAAGAAAGAAAGAAAGAAAGAAAGAAATGGAGAGGAGCCGGAGGAAAATAAGTTCCAGGGACAGGCCCAAAGTGGTACCCAGCTCAAGGGGAGGTCCAAAGTCCTGACACTATTACTGAGGCTATGGAGCGCTCACAAAAAGGGACTGAGCATGACCACACTACAGAAGACCCAACAAGCAGCTGAAAGAGTCAGATGCAGATATTTTCACCCAACCAATGGACAGAAGCAGCTGACCCCTGTTGTTGAATTAGGGAAGGCTGAAAGAAGCTGAGGAGAAGGAAAATCTTGTAGGAGGACCAGCAGTCTCAATTAATCTGGACCCCCAAGATCTCTCAACAGGCAGCATACACCAGCTGATATGAAGCCCCCAACACATAGACAGTAGAGGACTATAGGGTCTGTGTTCATTCAGAGATCATGCACCTAACTCTCAAGAGACTGGAGACCCCAGGGAGTTTAGAGGTCAGGTAGAGTGAGGGTGGGGACATCTAAGTGGAGACGGGGTGGGGAGGAGGTATGGAATGTGGAACAGTGAGAGGGTGGATGGGGGAATAAAATACGGAGTATAAAAATTTTAATTAATTAAAAATGGAATTACCTTATAAAGAGCCAACAATATCCCTACAAGGCAGCAGAAATGAACAAATAAAAAGCCCAGTGCCAAGAATGGGTTACCTCTTTTGGAGTTGTTAGCCAGTGAGTTCACATAGGCCCCCAAACATTACAGGCTGTTGCCAATGCTATAGTTTACCCTACAGAACTTTATGGTAAGATCCTATTGCTGAAAATACCACATACTTCAGTCATAGAGCATAGAAAACTAAACTGGCCCTAACCTAAAAGAGTCATCCCTATTGGCTAGTATGGTGGTTTGCGTATGCTTGGCCTATAGGGATTGTTACTATTAGGAGGTGTGGCCTTGTTAGAGGAAGTGTGTCAAAGTGAGGATAGGCTTTAGGGGTCTCCTCTTATGCTCAGGCTCCACCCATTGAGGAAGAGAGCTTCCTCCTAGCTGCCTGAGGATGTCAGTCTCTTCTGGTTGCCTTTGAATCAAGATGTAGAACTCTTAGCTCGTTCTCCAGCACCGTCTGCCTGCACACTGCCATGCTTCTTGCTATGATCATAATGGACTGAACCTCTGACATTGTAAGCCAGTCCCAATTAAATATCTTTTATTAGAGTTGCCTTGGTCATGGTGTCACTTCATAGCAATGGAAACCATAACTAAGATAGCTAGTTTTTACAGTAACATAATTTTCTATGCACACTGCCATGGCAGAAAATCAACTATCTTACCCAGCTATGAACCCTCTGAGCAACAACAGTGACTGGTTTAGCATGATTTTTTCACTAGTTTAATAGTGGCATAAACTTTATATAAGTAACCAACTTCTTTATGCTTCAATATAATGCCTGTTCCACAGATTAAACCACACCCTAGCAACATTGTCAGGTCAAGTACCTGTGGTCTGGCCAAGCTGAAGAGAATAAGAGACTATAGAGTGTGTAGCCCTAAACAGGATGTCTGTCTGTCTGTCTGTCTGTCTGTCTGTCTGTCTGTATATATGTATATTGTGCTACTCCCCTTAGCTCAGGTAATATTGTGGAAGAGGAGATTGAAAGAGTAAAAAGGCTAGAAGTGGTTGGCAACTACAAGGACTCAGTGCCTTCTGAACATAGCAGGACAGTTACACATATGAACTCTCTTAGTGGTGTGTCAGCATACACAAGACCTACTCAAGTTTAAGTCAGACCAAATTTCATCTTGGGGAAGGGAGGTGTGTGTGAAGTATCACCCCTAGCCATAGAATTATCAGTTTTCTTTAAAAGTGTAACCTAACCCAAGAGACTCCAAAACATACAGTCTGTTGCTATTGACCTTGGTTGGAGGCGGAAGGTAATTCCCTATTGCTGACAACAACAGCATCAGTTCAGAAACAGGACCAAGAGACCCCTAACTTGGAAGTGACTTGAATGTCCCCTCCATGAGGACTAGCTTTCATAGTACCAGAAGGCATCATGCAAGCTTCCAAAGGTGGGAGGTAACCATGAACTACTTCAATTACTAGAATGGCAGAATAACCCTAAGACTGCCTGCAATAGTGGCAGGCATGCCTTAATGGTAACCAAAAGCTCTCTAATTGGACTTAAGACCCTCTCAGCAAGAAGGAAAACATACCTGGTACTGGAAACCTAGTGGAGGAGAATCTACAACCACTACTTTATTAAACCAACAGAATCCCTAACATTAATTGTTAAACATTTTTCATATACCTACAGATAAGTACAGTCTTCACCATTCATCAAGGAAATTTCTCTTTGTAACAGATGATGACCATTATAGAAAACCATAACCAATCAAAATCCAGAGTAGTGCATACCTTCAATCTCAGAACACTAGAGGCAGAGGCAGGGGCAGAGGGGCAGAGGGGCAGAGGGGCAGAGGGGCAGAGGGACAGAGGGGCAGAGGGGCAGAGGGGCAGAGGGGCAGAGGGGCAGAGGGGCAGAGGGGCAGAGGGGCAGAGGGGCAGAGAGTCAGAGAGGCAGAGGCAGACTCTGAGTCTAAGGTCAGTCTGTATACAGTTCCAGCACAGCTAGGGCTACACAGAAAAGCCCTGTCTCAAACAAAATTAAACAAAACCAAACAAAAGATAACCATCAACAAATCCCCTCAACCCAAGAAAAACAGTCAACATCTATTCATAACAAAAACTGTCAATAAACAGTACAAAAAGACTTTACCTCACACTTCCTGATTTTAATACATTGCAGGGCTATAGCAGTCCAAATAATATGGTACTGACATAAAAGTAGACACATTATCTAACAGAACAGTGTAATATGTAATATCAATCATCAAATTGATTTGATTAACAAATTTAGTATCCTTATGAGGCCCACCTCTGTGTTTGTGAAAGAGAGACAGAGACAGAGACTGAGACTCACTATAGACTAAGCCACTTTTGTCACCATGAATTCCCTGTAATGATGAACTACATCCCTCTGAACTGTGAGTCAAAATAAATCCTTAGTCTCATAAGTTGCTTTTTGTCAGATATTTCATTATAGTATGAAAAGTAAATGTCTTAGGGTTTCTATTGCTGTAATGAAATACCATAATTATAAAAACTTTGGGGAGTAAGGGATTTATTTCATATTTTAACTGTCAGATTATTCTCTGTTACTGAGGGTAGTCAGGGAAGAAAGTCAAAGCAGGAAACTAGATGAAGGAGCTAATACAGAGGCTATGGATGAGTGCTTACTGTATTGCTCTTCATAGCTTGCTCATTTTGCAGTTTTTAAAATAGAACCCAAGCTCATCAGACTAGAGGTATCATTATCCACAATGGGCTGGTCTTCCCTCATCACTCACTAATTAAGAAAATACTCCATAGCTCTGCCTGCCTATAGTCTAATGTTATGGAAGCATTTCTCAATTGAGGTTTCTTCCTCTCAGAGGACTCTAGCTTATAGAGTGTCATGCTGATATATAACTAGCCAACATAGTAACTACTACAAAACATGAATAAATTGATATGTTTACTATTACCAGATTTTTAAATACAGAAGGATGCCAAGAACACACATTGAGGAAAGATTAGTTTCTTCTATATATAGTATTGGGGAAACTAAATAACATACAGAAAATTGAAATTGGGATATTTACTTAAAATACATGTGAAAATCATAAGCTGAATGGTGGTGGCACACACCTTTAATCCCAGCACTCAGGAGGCAGAGGCTGGTGTGTTCAAGGCTAGCCTGGTCTACAGAGTGAGTTCCAGGATAGCCAGGGCTACACAAAGAACCCTGTCTCGGAAAAAAGAAGTGAAAATCAACTGAAAAAACATTAATTGCCTACAAGTAAGACCAGGAATTATAAACCTTCTGGAAGAAAATTCAGGAGGAAAATATTTTTGATATGTTTATGGGAAGTTATTTTGGTTATCACATCAAAAGCACAGGCAGACAACAAAACCAAAAATAGACAAGTGGAATTACGTCAAAATGTATAGCTCTGTACAACAAAGGAAGCAACCAAATTAAAAGGCAATGTACAAAGTGAGAAAAAAGAAACTGCAAACCAAACATCTAAAAAGGATTTGTGTGAATGTTTCTTAGTAAAACTCATACTGACCCTTCCTGCTCATACCACTAATCAACAGGCTGAGCTAATAGCCCTTACCCGTGCCTTTCAACTGGCACAGGGACAATCCCTCAACATCTACACAGATTCCAAATATGCTTTCCATATCCTCCTGTCCTACTCTGCTATCTGGAAGGACGGCGGGTTACTTACCACAAAAGGAAGATTAGTAACTAATGCAAACCACATTTTAGCCATGCTAAAGGCCTCCCATCTCCCCACAGCTATTGGGATTGTCTACCGCAGATCCCACCAGACAGATGACTCTATTGTCTCCAATAGGGAAATACCTAAGTCAATGAGGCAGCTAGATCTGCGGACCTTAGGGGCCTGGACTCATCTCACCTTCCCCAGGACATGCTTTTTTTTTCTTTTTTAAAATCTTACAAACATATTTTTTTATTCTTTTTCTTTGTTTTTTTAATTTTCTATATTCTTTGTTTACATTCCAAATGATTTTCGATTTTCCCTTTCCCGGTTCCCCCCTCCCCATAAGTCCCATAAGCCCTCTTCCCTCTGCCCTTTCTCCAATCCACCCTCTCCTACTTGTCTGTCTTGGTAATCCCCTACAATGCTGCATCAAGCCTTTCCAGGACAGGGTCCTCTCCTTCCTTCTTCTTGGGAATAATTTGATATGTAAATTGTGGTATTCAGAGCTTCTGGGCTAATATCCACTTATCAGTGACTGCATTCCATGTGTGTTCCTTTGTGATTGGGTTACCTCACTCAGGATGATATTTTCCAGATCCAACCACAAGCCTAAGAATTTCATGAATTCATTATTTTTAATTGCTGAGTAGTATTCCATTCTGTAAATATACCACATTTTCTGTATCCATTCCTCCATTGAGGAACATCTGGGTTCTTTCTAGCTTCTGGCTATTATAAATAAGGCTGCTATGAACATAGTGGAGCATGTGTCCTTGTTGCATGATGGGGAATCCTCTGGGTATATGCCCAGGAGTGGTATAGCAGGGTCCTCTGGAAGTGTCATGCCCAGTTTTATGAGGAACCTCCAGACTGATTTCCAGAGTGGTTGTACCAGCTTGCAGTCCCACCAGCAGTGTAGGACTGTTCCTTTTTCTTCGCATCCTCGCCAACACCTGCTGTCTCCTGAGTTTTTTATCTTGGCTATTCTGACTGGTGTGAAGTGGAATCTCAGGGTTGTTTTGATTTGCATTTCCCTAATGACTAATGATGTTGAACATTTCTTTAGGTGCTTCTCAGCCACTGAATATTCCTCAGTTGAAAATTCTTTGTTTAGCTCTCTACCCCATGTTCTGTCATACATTCCAGATTTATTTTACCTTCTGCATACTCCATTAGCTTGGATTCCCCTGGACCAAACCTTTCCTCCTGGTACCAATTTATTTTGCATTTGAGGGACACATGATGAAAGAGTGTGATTCTTCCTTTATTTTTTTTCTTGTTCCTGTTGCCACCGTTGGAATTTAGCTGCCTGTAAATTATATATCAATTACCAATTTTAATCATAGTGGGAAGAAGAAAAAAACAGAACAGAACATTATGATATGATCTGAGTAGAACAGCTATTATTAGGTGGGGAAAGAACTTAAGGGAAGGAGACTAGTAGAAGATGGGTATTGTGAAGGGGAAAGAACAATATTGGAGGATTGGGTTAAAATGGGGGGGACAGAAATGTAGGGTAGAAGAGAGGGTAGGGTAGGGAAGAATAGCTAACACTAGGGGTGCTTGAAAGCATCATAAAATTCTAATATATATTAGATAATATATATTATATTTTCTATTGCATATATATATGCATATATATATGCATATATATATTGTGGGGGGGGACTGTAATGGCTTAATTCCCTAAAATGGAAGGCTCTCTTCTGGGACAAATGCCTCCAACAAGTCAGGTGGAATCAGGGCCAAGATGACATCCCATGAGGTTTTAATGAACTTTTTGGCAGGGAGCATTTTCCACAGGAGCCCAACAAGCAGCACAGCCAGTGGTTTATTAAGATCAGGTGTGTCTCTGCTTGCTCCAAGCCTGGGACAGAATCACCCCACCCTCTGGCTCACAAGACCCTGTCTTCTTCATGCTTTTCCTCCAATAAAAGCCAGAGGAGGCTCTCTCTGACTTTATTCTTAGAACTAAAATGAGCTTAGAAACAAAAATTCCTGACCCTGTAGCCAGAGACCTCCTTCTTAAAAACAACATTTGGGAGGGTATGACTTCTGATTTCAGGGTTGTCTTCCAAGGGCTCAAAATGAACACTATAATAGATGGCTTGTGGCTACTCAAGACAGGAACAATATCACATCAGGTGGGTTTTGTAGCTCAGGCCTTGGCAGCATCAATTTTAAAAAAAGGGATCTGCTTTAAATGTAGCAAAAAATGACACTGGAAAAATGAATATCCAAAAAAGACCCTCCCCATGAGGGACCACAATGCCAATAAGATAGTCTGCCCCTGATGCTGCAAAGACTTCCATTGGAAAAAAAATGTTGTCTCTGCTGATATGATAAAGGTGGAAAACAACTAGAACCTTTCAATTTAAAACAGGTCATCCCTCAGCCCTGACAATAAAAGGGAAAACTACTCCCATAGAGGCTTTATGGGTGTCCAGCATCTCAGACAACTCCCACCCAAAAGTCATCATAAAAATAGATGACAAGCCATTCAAATGCCTTATTGATTAATGGGAAAGACAAGACAATTTTGAGACAAGAGATCCCACAAGATAGGCAGCTAATTCCCAGACCCCAGCTTTTAGCATAGGGGGCTGCTCCCATGTATTTTTATCACTAAGCAAGCCTATAGACCCTGACTGCACTACCAGTCTAATACACCCTCTAATAACCAACACTGTCACCAAACTTCTGGGGAGAGATATTTTAGAAGCCCTAGAAGTGGTGCTTGCTAGTCAATAGTGTGGCATGTGGACCATGCCACCAGACTGAAGAACTGGTAAAGTTGACCAGGTTCAAACCCTGGGCAATCTCAGAATTGAGATTGGCAGACATGGAACCAACTCCCGGACAAACTACCTGATCTGGAACATGTAACCATGAAACTTCACTGAGAGGACCACAACAATCAGTCTAATAGCATAAAAACCTCGAGTTCTCCATGTTAATGAGGTATCTAGATAGACCCTGAGTGTTTCACCAATGAGCCTCCCTTTCTGGGCCTTCCTTCCTGCAATAAGGTATTTAATCTCTGGTTCACCCGGAATAAGGTATATACATTCATATCCAGCATCAAATAAAGCAGCCTGGACAGGCAAGGACCCTCTCCTACATCAAGGATCACCTGGGGAGGGGCTTTATTGTAAAGACCCACACTAAATCTCTCAGAGAAGTCTTTCTCTGTTTCAGTACCCCCCTACTCTTGGCACTCAATCTGAACCAAACTGGATTCCACCCCCACCCCAGACTCAGCCATTCCCTTTCTGCCTGATGCATAGATGCTCTAAGGGAAAGCACAGACCCTGTTCCCAACTCCCAGTGGTACACCAGTGGCATTTGGGCACACTGGAGACCAGAAAGCACAGTAGCTATCATAGATCCCACTGTTTCTTGCCCAGAGAAACATGGGTTAGGACTCTTATCATGCTCTGTTTTCTACCTCCCCTGAGCAGCTTGCTGAAGGCATACTGACACCCCAGCAGTGAGGCCAGACATCCAACCAGAAAGAAATTGCATTAGGATAGATGATTATACCCATAAAAATTATACCCGCAAATCCTTAAAGACCCCCTTCCAAATCACCCCCAATCTGAAAGGCCACTGTTAAATTTAATACTCCCTGCCTTGACTGGTTTTCTAACAAGCTCATTTGGCCTCTATCAAGGGAGAAACTTGAAACCCTTACACTAGTAAAAGAGTGGCTTCTATTCCAATATATTCACCCTCCCACCAGTTGAGGTAACACACCTATGTTTTCTATAAAAAAGAGTTTAGGGGGATGGAGACTGCTACAAGATTTAAGAGCAACTAATAAATCCTCCCAACTAATAATTCTCCCCCAAGGGGGCTGCTCCATTGTCTCAACCATCCCTGCTAATGTCCCTCTCTCGGCAATAGCTATCAAGGACTGCTTTGTTTCTATTTCTCTCCACCCTCAAGACTGTGAATGCTTTGCATTTTTAGTATGCCTCATTAACAGCTCTGGGTTGACCTTGTGATATGAATGGACAGTTCTTCAGAGAATGGCTGACATTTGCGCTGACAAGGGGCCTTGGCCACTACACTTAAACTTTACTTAGACAAAGGACTCAATAATTACTATTACATAAATGACATCCTGGTACGGGGCGCGGGGCGGGGGCGGGTAATTCTTCCACCTTCCCTTCCCAATTTTTTTTCCGAGGCAGGGTTTCTCTGTGTAGCCCTGGCTGTCCTGGAACTCACTCTGTAGACCAGGCTGGCCTCGAACTCAGAAATCTGCCTGCCTCTGCCTCCCAAGTGCTGGGATTAAAGCCGTGCACCACCACCACCCAGCTCCCCTCCCAATTTAAAGATCAGTTAATACCTTCCCTATCTTCTCTAGAATTCAATATAGCTCTTCACCAAGAACAGCTTATTGTACCCATCACATTTTTGGGAATGAAAATTTCCCTCACCTCAAAATGATCTCTCTCTCTTTTTTTTATTTGTATTTGTTTTTTGTTTTTTTTTGTTTTTTTTTGTTTTTTTGTTTTTTTCTCGAGACAGGGTTTCTCTGTATAGCCCTGGCTGTCCTGGAACTCACTCTGTAGACCAGGCTGGCCTTGAACTCAGAAGTCCACCTGCCTCTGCCTCCCAAGTGCTGGGATTACAGGCATGCGCCACCACTGCCAGGCTCAAAATGACCTCTTAAACCCACCCTTTTCTTCCTTCCCCCAAAACTTAACTCTCAAGTTGAGAGGAGAGAGAGAAGAAAGGCAGTTTTACTGGGAGAGTTGTACAGAGACAGGTTATGAAGAGAGAACAAGCTAGATACAGGTAAAGACGGAAGGTGCCTGAGAGTGAGAAAGGAACCAGAAGAGAATAGATTTCTAGAATTAGTTTGAGGGCAAGCAGAGCAATTGAGAAGGGGCCAAGAAAGAGAAAGAGAAAAACCAGATTGAATCAGTCAGCTTGAAGAGGAGTTTAAGCCAGAACAGCTGAGTTGATTCAGCCAGCTAGAGTTGAGAAAGAACAAGAAAGTGTGAGCTTATTTAGCATTAAGTCCCAGAAGCTGAAAACATTCTAGGGCTAGATTAGTTTGTATGGAGGCTAGAAGCTTTCAGGGGTAAACCTAGGTTAGCAGATGAAGGCAGTAAGCCCCTGAGACAACAATTACATCAGGAGAATAAAAGTTACATTTGCAGTCATGGGTGCTCCTCAACAGATTAAAAACCAATAATGGCCCTGCCTTTACCAGCTTCCAATTCAAAACCTTCTGCTCACAATGGGAAATTGCCCATTACTCGGGAATTCTTCACGGTTCCTAGGGCCAAGGTATAACAAAAAGAAAACATCAAAACCTAAAAGCCCAACTTAAAAAACAAAAGAAAAATGTTACCCCCTTAACATACAATTAATGATGGCTCTGACTAGCCTAAATATATTTAATATCTACAAGACATTCAAACATCCCCCTATCTCCCTCCATTGACACTCACCAGGGGTAACTCCTCTTATCCTGGACAGGATTTGAAAGGGAGCAGACCTGTACCTTATAAATGCAAAGGGTTTTGCTTGTGTCTTTATACAGGACCAGTCCAAGGCTATTTGGTCCTAGCCAGAAATGTCTGACACCATCCTATCAACCATGAAGATGACCTACTGGCATGACAAATTAAGGACCAAGGAGGTAGAGGAGGTGTCACTAACAAACAAGACCTTCTGGAAGGACATTCATGAACTAGTGGCAGCCACCCAGGCCACATGCCCTCCACAAGTTTTCCTTTCCTTCATTTTTATGGCTGTCTTTGTTATTCTTCATTCTAACTCTGCTACCGCCCAGCCTCTTCCTAACCCTCCCAATACCCACAATGGGTAATTCTTTGCTAGGGAGACCTATAACAGACACAACAAAATCATAGAAACCGACTTGAAGGATGCTGGACTAAGAATGAGATTTCACAGCTGGGCGGCGGTGGCGCACGCCTTTAATCCCAGCACTTGGGAGGCAGAAGCAGGCGGATTTCTGAGTTCAAGGCCAGCCTGGTCTACAGAGTGAGTTCCAGGACAGCCAGGGCTATACAGAGAAACCCTGTCTCAGGAAAAAGAAACAAACAAACAAACAAACAAAAAAAACCCAAAAACCAAAAACCAAAAACCAAAAACCAAAACAAGAATGAGATTTTTCTATACTCCAATTCCATCTCCAATACCCATAGCCCTTTCTTCTGCTTTCCTTACCGCAACACAGGTGACTGCCTACAGGAGGCCTCCATATACAGAGGTTTCAGATGTTCGAGATGCCAACATTAAATTCACAAGTTGTGATGGCACCATGCTCACTAACTTTAATAGTCTTTTCCAGTTTTCCATTGGTGATCCCTGAGACCAACTATGATGAATGGAAGTTGTGGGTAAACTCAACCCTAATAGCTATAACAAATACCCCGTAGCTGATGTACACATCACCCACCAGCTCTCCCTGCCTGTAAGTCAGTCTTTGCTCATGTTAACATTGTTCAATAGGAGGATGTTGACTATGATGATACTGTTTTTATAATATAATAAATATAATACAACACAATACAATACAATATAATATAATATATAATATAATATAATATAATATAATATAAATGTATGTATGTATGTATGTATAAAAACAGAAAGGAGCTGTGGGACTGAAATGGCCCAGGATTATGGAGGGTCAGAGGAACTCCAATCCCAGATACCTCAGATGAGGATGGCAGGACTTGGCTTCCCTGTACTCCTAACCTGACACCATAATGTCAGGTGCCCCACCATCAACCCTAGTAAAAATTTATTACCCTGACAGTTATCAGGCCTCACTCCTTGCACCCCTAACTTAGTCAATGGCACATGGCCACACAAAGCTTGTTCCAGAGACCCTGAAAAATTCCCCAGGGGCATAAATATTCCCCTTTCCCCCCAATAAACGGAAAGAGTTCTCCTAAAGCTGCTTCTAGATGTTTTTTTTGCCCACATACTCATTACCAACCAAGATCCTGTACTACACCCACCCTTGTCTGTCTAAGTTCCCTCCTTCCAGTTCAGCTTAGTGTGCAACAGGCCTGAGTACCCTGAGGGAGAAGCAGACAGACACAAGGTGGTAGGGGGATGGAAAGAGAAGTTTAAATAGTGTTACCCTACATGGGTTCTAGGCTTCTCCTAGTGCCAGATGTGAGATACCATTCTTTGACTTGTTATTAGGTGGGCATCCTATACCATACCAATCCAATCCAAGCTATTGACATTGCTTTCCCCTTTTATGGTAAGATCATGTTGCTGAAGACATCACACACTTTGGTTCCAAGGCCTAGAGAAAACAAACCTGTTAGCTCCCTGTTGGCTAGGGTTCAGAGTACTTACTGGAAGGTGCTGAGTTTTATGTCGTCTTGATATGGGCTAGAGTCATCTGTGAGGAGGGAACTTAAATTTAGAAAATGCCTCCTTAAGATCAACTGTATCACATTTTCTTAATTAGTGATTGATGGGGGAGGGACCAGCCCATTGTGGGTGATGCCATCCTTGGGCTGGTGGTCCTGGGCTCTATAAGAAAGGAGGCTGAACATCCCTGCAAGCTTAGGCCGTGCACCGAGGCAGCCGGAACCACCCAGCTCCCCAGGACCCCAGACCAGCGATAGTGGCAGGCCTCCATATTGCAACCAGGACACAGCTGGAAAGGTGCAGGTAGGGACTCCGTCTGGGGCTAGAGCAGGGAGAGCTACTAAGCTCTCGCCCACAGGCGGGCCCAGGCGCCTAGGCTCTGCAGCACGTCCCTGCGAGCTTAGGCCGTGCACCGAGGCAGCCGGAACCACCCAGCTCCTCAGGACCCCGGACCAGCGATAGCGGCAGGCCTCCATATTGCAACCAGGACACAGCTGGAAAGGCACAGGTAGACAGATTCCATCAGGGGCTACCACGTGGGGGGATCTGCTAGGCTCTCGCTACTAGGCAGGACCAGCAGCGCCTGCCGAGGCTCTGCTGCACTCCTTCCCAGAGACCTCAGGCCGTGCACAAAGTCAGCGGGTGGCAGCCAGCTCGTGATCCCGTTGAGCAGCAATCACGCATAACCACCAGTAGAGAAACAACAGGTAAGCCCAGCCTCACAGGAGATTCAAACACCAGCCAGTGACAACAAGGTCAACTAACACCAGAAATAACCAGATGGCAAAAGGTAAACGAAGGAATGTCACTAACAGAAATCAAGGCAACATGACAGCATCTGAACCCAGTTCGCCAACAACAGGAAGCCCTGGATACCCCAAAACACCAGAAAAACAAGACTTGGATATAAAATCACTGGTCAGGATGCTGGTAGCTGAACACATAGAAAAATCTCGTAAAGAAATAGAGGAGAAAATGGATCAAAAGTTAGAAGCCTTTACAAGGCAAATACAAAAATCACTTCAAGAAATGCAGGAGAAGATGGATCAAAAAGAAGACGACAATAATGAAGAAAGACAAAAATCACTTAAAGAAATACAGAAGAACGTGGGCCAACAAGTAGAAGCTATGAAAGAGGAAACACAAAAATCTATTAAAGAAATACATGAAAACACAATCAAGCAAGCGAAAGATCTGAGCATATCCATCCAGTTACTAAAAACAGAAGTAGAAACAACTAAGAAATTGCAGAGGGAGACAACATTGGAGATAGAACAAAGAATTGGAGCTAAACAAAGAATTTTCACCAGAAGAAATTCGGATGGCTGAGAAACACCTTAAAAGGTGTTCAACATCATTAGTCATCAGAGAAATGCAAATCAAAACAACCCTGAGATTCCACCTCACCCCAGTCAGAATGGCTAAGATTAAAAACTCAAGAGACAACAAGTGCTGGCGAGGATGTGGAGAAAGAGGAACACTTCTCCACTGTTGGTGGGATTGCAAAATGGTAAAACGCTCTGGAAATCAGTTTGGCGGTTCCTCAGAAAATTGGGCATGTCACTTCCAGAGGACCCTGGCATACCACTCCTGGGCATATACCCAGAGGATTCCCCTGCATGCAATAAGGACACATGCTCCACTATGTTTATAGCAGCCTTGTTTATAATAGCCAGAAATTGGAAGGAGCCCAAATATCCCTCAAAGGAGGAATGGATACAGAAAATGTGGTATATTTATACAATGGAATACTACTCAGCAATTAAAAATAATGAATTCATGCAATTTGTAGGTAAATGGTTAGACCTGGAAAATATCATCCTGAGTGAATTAACCCAATCACAAAAGAATGCACATGAAATGCAATCACTGATAAGTGGATATTAATGAGCCCAGAAGCCCTAAATACTCAAGACACAAATAGCAAGTCAAATGATTCCCAAGAAGAAGAAAGGAGAGGACCTTGGGCCTGTAAAGATTGCATCCAGTTTAGTAAAGAAACCGAGGGGGGAGGGGGAATGATTGGGGAACAGTTGGGGGGGGAGAGGAACTATGGGAACTATGGTGGGTGGGAACTGGGAAAGGGGAAAGCCTTTGGAATGTAAACATAGAATATAGAAAATAAAAAAAAGAAAAAAAAATAAACTACAATAAAAATTAAAAAAAAAAGAAAAGAAAGGAGGCTGAGAGTGAAAAAGGGGGGAGGTAGGATCAGGTATAGGAAGAGACAGGAGAGAAGTCTAGAGGGTCAGGAGAATGAATAGAAATATGTAGCAGTGCGGGGGTGAGGAATGGGGGGGACCACTAGAAAGTACCAGACACTAGGAAAGTGAGAGGTTCTCAGGACCCAACTGGCATGGCATTAGCATAAATATCCAAAAGAAGGGAGATAAAACCTGAAGAGACCACCTCCAGTAGATAGGCATGACCCCCAGTTGAGGATGGGGCCATCCACCCATCTCAAAAATTTTAACCCAGAATTGTTCTTTTCTAAAGAAAACATGGGGACAAAAAAAGTGGAGACTGAAGAAAAGGCCATCTAGAGACAGCCCCATCTTGGGATTCATCCCATGTACAGACACCAAACCCTGACATTATTGTTGAGGCCAAGAAGTGCTTGCTGACATGTGCTTGGTGTAGCTGTCCCCTGAGAGGCTCTGTCAGCACCCGACTGACAGATGCAGATACAGCCAACTATTGGACTGAGCCCAGGTTTCCCAAAGGAAGAGTTAAGGGAAGGACTGAAGGAGCTGAAGGGGATTGTAACCCCATAGGAATAACAACAATATAACTAACCAGAATCCCTAGGGACTAAACCACCAACCAAAGAGTACACATGGAGGGACCCATGGCTCCAGCTGCATATGTAGCAGAGGATGGCTTGTTGGACATCAATGGGAGGAGAGGTTCTTGGTTCTGTGAAGGCTCGATGCCCCAGCATAGAGGGATGCTAGAGGAGTGAGGTGGGAGTGGATAGGTGGGGAAGCACTCTCTTAGAGGCAAAGGGGAAGGGGATGTGATAGGGGTTTGTGGAGGGGAGACGAGGAAGGGGAACATTGAAATGTAAAAAAAATTAATTTATAAAAAGGGGGGAAAGAGAGAGAGAGAGAGAGAGAGAGAGAGAGAGAGAGAGAGAGAGAGAGAGAGAAGGCAGGCTAAGGAAGTCATGGGGAGAAAGCCAGTAAGCAGCAGTCCCACCCCCTGACCATGATCTCTGCATCAGCTCCTGCTTCCATGTTCCTGCCCTGCTTGAGTTCCTGTCTTGACTTCGTTGAATGATGGATTACAATGTGGAAGTATAGCCAAATAAACCCTTTCCTTCCTAAGTTGCTTTTGTAATAATGTTTTATCACAGCAATTGTAACCCTAACTAAGACAGATGCCATGCAGGCTGTTAGAGGAAAAAATGGTCATCAACAGTCTAACTGTGGACTTTGAGTTTACTCAGTTAATTGGCTTGGCAAAATAGAACCATGGATGTACTAGTTCTATAAATAATATGGAAGAAATCAAATGCTTTCTGATTGGTTTTAAGGTCTATTCCACAGCCAAGAATTCACATCTGTCACTGTAGATCTTTTCTAAAATCCATGATTAGTGAGATCATAGACACTAGGGAGAACCTGCCACTATAATTTTTATAAATTGACATAGTATCAAATTGCATTCTAACTATCTACCTCTATTCCCATATATTAGATCAACTTTCAATCTTCATCAGAGTAGCTTCTTTTACAATGATAGTGCAACTTGTTCAAGTACACAGAATTTGCCTGTGCAGTGCTTAGCCATAAATGAGACATTTATATTGCACTCCCTGACTGCAAGGTCAGGGATGACTGAGGAAAGAGGACCTGTAGAAAGATTTTTTAAAGCTTTATTTATTTATTATATATAAGTACACTGTCTTCAGATACACCAAAAGAGGGCATCAGATCTCATTACAGATGGTTGTAAGCCACCATGTGGCTGCTGGATTTGAACTCAGGATCTCTGGAAGAGCAGCCAGTGCTCTTAACCACCGAGCCATCTCTTCACCCCCTTTCAGTAGAAAGACTTTTAAGAGCCAGTAGTTGGGAGAAGGAAAGACCACTGTGAAACAGTGTTTTCTGGACATAACAAGACTGCTACCCTCATGCTCTCACAGCAGCTGTGATTGCTTATACTGGATCACACAGGACATAAGATCAGTGGAGCAGCTGGGACAGAAGTCTTCCCGCCACCATTTGTACCAGGGAACCAGGAGACTCCTTCTGTGCATAGCCCACCAGGAGAGAGATCTCCCAGCAGTGATTTCACTTCTGGTCTCAGAGGAGTAAGGACACAGGTTTACAGGTCCACAGGAGAAACAACCTCCAGCCAGAGACAACAATATCAACTTGCACCAGAAATAACCAGATGGTGCAAGGCAAGCACAAGAACCCTACCAACAGAAACCTAGGCCACATGGCAACATCAGAACCCAGTTCTCCCACCACAGCAAGTCCCGGATACCCCATCACACCAGAAAGCAAGAGTTGGATTTAAAATCATATTTCATGATGCTGATAGGGGGCTTCAAGAAAGACTTAAAATAACTCCCTTAAAGAAATACAGGAGAACATCGGTCAACAGGTAAAAGCCCTTAAAGAGGAAACACAAAAATCCCTTAAAGAAATACAGGAGATCATAGGTCAACAGGCAGAAGCCCTTAAAGAAGAAACACAAAAATCCCTTAAAGAATTACAGGAAAACACAAACAATTAAGTGTAGGAATATAAAAGTGGAAGTAGAAACAATAAAGAAATCACAAAGTGAGACATCTCTGGAGATAAAAAACCTTGGAAAGAATTCAGGAGTCATAGATGCAAGCATCAACAACAGAATACAAGAGATAAAAGAAAGAACCTCAGGTGCTCAAGATACCGTAGAAAACATTGAATCAACAGTCAAAGAAAATGCAAAATGCATAAGGCTGGTAACCAAAACATCCAGGAACTCCAGGACACAATGAGAAGACCAAACCTAAGGATTATAGGTATAGAAGAGAGCAAAGACTTAATCCAACTTAAAGGGCCAGTAAATATCTTCAAAAAATTATAGAAGAAAACTTCCCTAACCTAGAGAAAGAGATGCCCATGAACATACAAGAAGCCTTCAGAACTCCAAACAGATTGGACCAGAACAGAAAGTCCTTCCGGCACATAATAATCAAAACACCAAATGTACTAAACAAAGAAAGAATATTAAAAGCAGTAAGGGAAAAAGGGCAAGTAACTTATAAAGGCAGACCTTTCAGAATCACACCAGACTTCTCACCAGAAACTATGAAAGCCAGAAGATCCTGGGTAGACCTCATACAGACCCTAAGAGAACACAAATGCCAGCCCAGACTACTGTACCCAGCAAAACTCTCAATCATCATAGATGAAGAAACCAAAATATCCCATGATAAAAACAAATTTACACAATATCTGTCCACAAATTCAGCCCTACAAAGGATAATAGATGGAAAATGCCAACACAAGGAGGGAAACTACACTCTAGAAAAATCAAGAAAGTAATCTTCCAACAAACCCAAAAGAAGATACCCACACAAACATAAAAATAAATCAAAAATAGCATGAAGCAACAGTCACTATTCCTTAATATCTCTTAATAACAATGGACTCAACTCCCCAATAAAAAGACATAGACTAACAGAAATATTTCTCATGTAAATCTTCAATTTTATCAGAAAATATTTGTAATTCCCCTTTTAATTAATTTAGTAATGATTTTTATGTCTACCATTTTCTCTGCATTATTTTTCATAATAATCTTCAATTTTAATATGTCTATATATTTCCTCTATTTTATCAGAAATGTTTTCAATGTAAATCTGATTTTATCACAAATGTTTCTAATTTCACCTTCAATCAATTTAGAAAGTTTTTATATCTACCATTTTATATGTAAAATTTTCCACAAAATAGTCAATTTTAACATGTTTGTCTATATATTTCTTAAATTTCACCGGAAATATTTTACATGTAAATCTTCAGTTTTATCTGAAAATGTTTATAATTTCACCTTCAATCAACCTAGAATTATCTTTATGCCTGTCATTTTATCTGTATAATTTCCATGATAATCTTTAATTTTAACATGTTTTTCTATATATTTCTTCAATTTTATCAGAAATATTTTCCATGTAAATCTTCTAGTTTATCAAAAAATGTTTATAATTGCACTTTCAATTAACTTAGGGATACTTGTATGCCTATTATTATTATATCTATATAAAATTTTCCATGATAATCTTCAATTCTAACATGCTTTTCTACACTTTTCTACAATCTTCTCAGAAATATTTTCCACATAGATCTTCAATTCTATCAAAAAATATTTCTATTTCATATTTCAATTAATTTAGCAATGTTTTTATGTGTACCACGTTACTGTAATTTCTATGAATATTGTTAATTTTAACGTGTTTTTCTATGTCTTTCTTCTATTTTATCTGAAATATTTCCATGTAAATCTTTAATTTTATCATAAAGTGTTTTTACTTCCCTTTTCAATTAAAAAAAACAAAAATAAACAGAAAATATCATCCTGAGTGAGGTAACCCCAGTCATAGAAGAACACACCTGGTATGTACTCACTGATAAATAGCTATTAGGAAAAGAAAAAAAAAGCTCAGAATACCCATGATACAACTCGCAGACCATATGAAACCCAAGAAGAAGGAAGACCATACCAAAGTGTAGATGCTACAGTCCTATTAATAAAGGGGAAGAAAATAATCTTGGGAGGTAGAGGGAGAGAGGGATCTGGGAGGGATAGAGGAGGGGGAGGGAAAAGGGGGGCTGGTTCGGCTATAGGAGGAGACTTGGGAAAAGTACAGAGGGTCAGGAATTTGAAAGGGGGTGGGAAGGGGGACCTGGGGGTAGCCACTAGAAAGTCCCAGATGCCAGGGACCCAAGAGGTTCCCAGGACCCAACAGAGAGGACATTAGCTGATATACCCAACAAAGGCAAGACAGAACCTATAGAGACCATATCCAGTGGATAGGCATGGTCCCTGGTTGAGAGATGGAGCCACCAACCCACCTCAAAAATAATAATCCAGAATTTCTCCTGTCAAAAGGAAATGCAGGGACAAAGTGGAACAGAGTCTAAATGAAAGGCCATCCAGAGACTGCCCCACCCATCTATCCCATCTGCAGACACTAAACCCAGACACTATTTGTGATGCCAAGAAGAGCTTGTGGATATAAGCCTGGTATAGCTGTCCCTGAGAGGATCTGCCAGAGTCTGACCAATATAAATGTGGATGCAAGTAGCCAAGTGTTGGACTGAGCATGGGGACCCCAATGGAGGAGTTAGGGCAAGGACTGAAGGATCTGAAGGGGTTTGCAACCCCATAGGAAGAACAACAATACCAACCAACCAGACCCCCTCCCCAATCCCCCAGGAACTAAACCAATAACATCTATATTTCTATCATCTATGAAAGTATTAAAACTTCTACTTTTTTGTTTGTATGCCCATAAACATTCTAATAACTTATAGGAAGAAAATTAATTTTTGGTGCTTGTAGGTTGTATCATCTGTCAAAAGATCTTTAAGCTTTTCATGTACTCATATGAAAAAACTAAATACATACCATTAAGCTTCCAGTGGAATTTCCTTGATAACTCAGCCACTTCTTCCCATCAAGGCTATACATGATGATAAATTGAGAGATGTAAAGGCTAGAAAATTTCTGACGGGCACCCTGAGTCTTGATGCCATGAATAATCATTGGTGCCAACAGATCTACCTACCAATTAAAAAAAAAACTCATTTTAATCTATTTTTAAAAGTATATAGTATACCCTGAAAATGATTAGTACCCAATTGCTATTAATTATCCACTTAGGAAAAACTCTATTGTTACATTACCTTTCATATTCAGGGAAACCAGACACTAATGTTGAAATGTGACCATGTATGTATGTAAAGCCACAGAACACATGTGTGTTGCTTTGAATATTCTCGGCCCATGGAGTGGTGCTGTTAGGTGTGACTTTGTTGGAAGAAGTGTGTCACTGTGGGCATGAGCTTTAAGACCCTCATCTTAACTGCCTGGAAGCCAGTCTTCTTCTGTTTGCCTTCAGATGAAGATGTAGAACTCTCAGCTCCTCATGTACCATGTCTGCCTAGGTACTGCCATGCTCCTGCCTTGATGATAATGGACTGAACTTCTGATCCTGTAAGCCAGTCCTAACTAATTGTTATTCCAATAACAGTTGTGTTGGTCATGGTATCTATTCACAGAAGTAAACCCTAACTAAGCAATATGGTAGGAATGAGTAGGAAAGGTATTTATTGAATGAATCTATCTACTTCTTGGCAAAACAGATTACTTTAAAATCATTGAGTCATTTCCTCCTCACACACATCTACGGGGCTGCACATATAAACCAGAATGACCTAATGTACAGGCCTGATTGATCATGGGCTAAATGATAATAGTTTTCTTGATGTTTAGTTAAATAAAATGTCTTATTAGATAAATTTCATGGACCAAATACAAGGATCATTGAGTAATGTGGTTGCTGTGCTGGCATGTGAATCTAACTTTAGACCTCAGCACCCACAGAAAACACAGGAATAGAAACTAATGCAGCCACTAAGGAAATCAGTGTGGAGACATCCTAAAAAGCTAGAAATAGAACTACCAGAAATATTACACGATCCAGTTATACCACACTTGGGCATATATCCAAAAAACTCCATTTTATTTTGGAGAGTTGCCTGCTGCTTATCCATGGTCATTGTTGCTCTACTCATTATAGCCAGGAAATGGAAATGGCCTAGATATCCATCAGCTGATAAATGGATCAAGAAAATGTGGCATATTTATACAATATAATATTATTTAGCTATCAAAAACTGAAATTATGACATACTAAAGCACATGGGTGGATCTGGAAACAACCATTTTAAGTGAGGTAACCTAGACCAAACAGAAAGACAAACGTTACTTGTTTCCTCTTATTTTTGAATGTTAGCTTTGAATCTTCAGAAATATGTGTTTCATTTGGAATATCCATAGAAGTTGGGAAGTTACTTAAGGGTCATGAAGCGGGGGAGGGGGGCTTTCATGGAAGGGAAAATAGAATATGCTAGTAAAATAGTTAAAAGGGAATCATCGAAAAAGAAGGTTTGAATTTGGGTTGGAGTGGGAAGGACCAGGATAAGAGGGCAAATAACATTTAAAGGCTTTTTGAAAAAGTCATATGGAAACCTATATGGCTCCCATAAGCTCATATATTTCAATTCATGGTTATTAGGAATTACAACTACTGGAGAGTGTTTAGGAGGTATATCCTTGTTAGAGGAAGTGTGTCACTGAGGGTAGGCTTTGGGGTTTCAAAAGCACAAACCAGGGCCAGTATCACTCTCTTCCTGCTGATTGAGGTTCTGGATGTAGAACTCTCAGCCACTTCTTCAGTACCATTATCTGCCTGCATATCAGCATGCTTCCTACCATGACAAAAATGGACTAAACCTCTGAAACTGTAAGCCATCCCCAATTAAATACTTTCCTTCATAAGAGTTGCCTTGGTTATGGCGTCTCTTCACAGCAACAGAACACTAACTGAGATATAAGTTGGTACCAAAAGTATTGCTGCTACAAGTCTGACCATGCTACTTATAGCAGTATGTGGATTTTTGATTAAGGAAGCAGTTGAAGCCGGGCGGTGGTGGCGCACGCCTTTAATCCCAGCACTCTGGGAGGCAGAGGCAGGCGGATTTCTGAGTTCGAGGCCAGCCTGGTCTACAAAGTGAGTTCCAGGACAGCCAGGACTACACAGAGAAACCCTGTCTCGAAAGAAAAAAAAAAAGAAAGCAGTTGAACTCATTAGGTGTGGCTTAAAGGATCATAGTAGTAGGAGTTTAGAAGAGAGTGGTTCTGAGGCCAATGTAGCTTATGACAGCCCTGCTCAAGAGGTTTCATAGGAAAATATTAAGTGCCCAGAGACAATTCTTGTGATATTTTGTAGCCACTTTTTGCCCTTGTCTAAAAAAAAAATCTGCCTGAGGCTAAATTGAAGAGTGTTGGATTAATATCATTGGCAGAGGATTTTAAGACAGCCTAGTATTGACTCTGTCATATGGTTATTAGTGGTTGCTCCTATGCATATTTATAATGAAAAGGAACTAGTAGAGAATAAAAGTACAAATTATACAGCTTGAGGAGAAAAGTGGCATCCGGAAGTATAATGGAGCTGAGCTAAATCTAGTGCTCAAGGAGAGAAAAAGTTTACAGAAAAGCCTGAGGCTAAATGGAATAAAAGGAGTGAGTGGTAGCCTAGAGAAAGACCCCATCCAGCTTCCAACTTGCGAAAATGAATTAATGAAAAGCTTAAGCAGTGAAGGAAACCATTGAAAACAAAAAGCTGGTGAAGATGCAATTGAATGAGGGGTCAAGTTCCAGCCACAGAACTTGGCAGTTTTGATCATGTGGTTCTAGTTTTAGAGTCAAGGATATAAGAAAGCAGTTTTGGTATCGCCCTCTGAGGCTAAGGAAAACTACTGAGGTTAGGTATATGTCATAGAGACAGTTGTATGGAGCTGTGAAAGTAAAGCTTAGATTTCAAGAGAGTCCCCAAGAAGTTGTAGATGCAAGAGCTGTGGGATACCTGCCAAGGAGAGCTGCAGATTGTGTGTAGAACCAGCCCAAGAGAGAGAAATACATTCCAGTCAACAAAGATGAAAGAAGTTAGAGATCTGTGTTGGCTAGTTTTATGTTAACTTGACATAATGCACCCTGATTACAATCTCTCCCAAGTCCTTCCAAGTCTAGTCCCTCTCATGAACTACACCCCACAAAAAGCAAAAACAACAACATGGGGGAAGGGAGTGGTGGGAGAGGGTACATGATCTGGTATTTGGTGAGAGAAAAGGATGGAAGCCCTGAGGGCTAGCAGAAAGAATGGAAACAGGCAACCTTGTGAGGTAGGAGGTTGGAGGGACCCTCCAGAATGCATCAGAGACCTGGGAGGTGAAAGACTCTCAGGACTCAAAGGGGGAACTTAGATGAAAATGCCTGACAGTAGGGAGAAGGTACTTATAGAGTCCACCTCCAGCAGGAAGACAGAGCATCAAAGAAGAGAGAGGGGACCATCCCATAGTCACAACTCTGACCCATAAATGTGCCTCTCTGAAAGAATTACAGGGATGGAAATGGAGAAGAGCCTGAGGAAAAGAAGGTTCAGAGACAGACCGAAAGTAAGATCTAGCTCAAGGGGAGGTCTAGAGTCCTGACACTATTTCTGAGGCTATAGAGCACTCACAAAAAGGGACCTAGCATGACCTCACTCTGGAAGACTTAACAAGCTGCTGAAAAAGTCAGATGCAGATATTTGAATCCAACCAATGGACAGAAGCAGCTGACCCCTGCTGTTGAGCTAGGGAAATGCTGAAATAAGGTGAGGACAAGGGCAACCCTGTAGGAGGACCAGCAGTCTCATTTAATCTGGACCTCCAGATCTCTCAAACACTGGACCACCAACCAGACAGCATACACCAGCTGTTATGAGGTCCCCAACACACATACAGTAGAGGACTGCTGGGTCTGTGTTCATTCAGAGATGATGCACCTAACCCTTAAGAGACTGGAGCCCCAGGGAGTTTAGAAGTCAGGTGTGTGGGGGGGGGCATCCATGTGGAGATGGGGCAGTTGGGAGGAGGTATGGGATGTGGAACTGTCAGAAGGTGGGTGGGAGTATAGGGGAATAAAATATGGAGTGTAAAAAATAAATAAATTAAATAATAAATAAATTAATCTTAAAAAACAAAAAAGAACTGCAGACAGCTGGCAGCTGGGGCCAGGTGCGTGGACAGAGTCCTAGTCTAACACTGACTACCCCGTCTGAGCAGTTCGGCGAGAGGTCTGTGCACCAATAGCTCGGTGGCTGTCACTGGCCTCTGGGGGCCAGCTCTGCTCAGCTTGCAGCAGAGGCCACCATCTTGCCTCGGGTCATTGCAGACAGCTGGCAGCTGGGGCCAGGTCCGTGGACAGAGTCCTAGTCTAACATCGACTACCCGTCAGGCTCTTGCCTGCACCCAGAGCCAGATCAGCTCGGTGGGCAGTCTCTGCACTGACTCGCACAGGCACCAACTTGCTCGGGGGTCTGTGCCTGGAGTACAGCAGAGGCCAACATCTTGCCGTGGGGCAACAGACAGCTAATCAGACAGAGCCCTGTGGACTGAGAGCACCACAATCTAGGCTCCAGCAGTCCAACTAGGAAAGCTCCGGTCCTGCAGGGAATCCCATGGTTAGACAGAGCCCCTGAAGATCCGCCACCAACTTGGAGCTGGTGGCCTGACCAGGTCACCATAGAGTACCAACAGGGGAACCCAGGTCACCATAAAGATCTAACAGATGAGCCCAGATCAGTGGGAAAAAAAGATCTGATTCTTAAGAGCTGGCAACTAGGCAGGACAGGAGGAGACGGCCGGAGGCCAATTGCGTGTCCAGCAGCAAGCTGGGAGGAGACTTGGGTCCGGCCCAGCAGAGGTAATTCGGAGCCCAGTAGCGGAAACTTTCCAGTCTCCACCTCGGGAGAATGGACGCCCTCTACAACAGCAGCACCAAACGCCAGGCTCACAGGAGCTTCAAACACAAATCAGTAACAAGACCAACTAACTCCAGAGATAAACAGATGGTAAAAGGCAAACATAGGAACGCTACTAACAGAAATCAAGTCAATATGGCAGCATCTGAACCCAATTCTCCAACCACAGCAAGTCCTGGATACCCCAAACACACCAAAAAAAACAAGATTTGGATTTAAAAACACTGGACATGATGCTGCTAGAGGAACATGAAAAAGACATAAAAAATCTCTTAAAGAAATGCAGGGGAACATGAATAGGGTAGAAGCCCTTACAATGCAAACACAAAAATCACTTAAAGAATTCAAGGAGAATAGGGATCAACAGATAGAAGCCAATAAAGAGGAAATGAAAAAATCACATAAAGAAATGCAGGAGAAATTGAGTCAACAGGCATAAGTCATGAAGGAGGAAACACAAAAATCTCTTAAAGAATTGCAAGAAAACACAAACAAGTGAAGGAACTGAACAAAACCACCAGGATCTAAAAACAGAGGTAGAAACAACTAAGAAATCACAAAGGGAGACAACTTTGGAGATAGAAAACCTTGGGAAGAAATCAGGGGTTATAGATGCAAATATCAATAAGAGAATACAAGAGATAGAAGAAAGAATCTCAGATGCTGAAGGTACCATAAAAACCAGTGACTTCACAGTCAAAGAAAATGCAAAATGCAAAAGGATTGTAACCCAAAACATCCAGGAAATCTAGGACACAATGAGTAGAACAAACCTAAGGATTATAGGGATAGATGAGAGTGAAGATCTACAATTTAAAGGGCCAGCAAATATCTTCAACAAAATTATGGAAGAAAACTTCCCCAACCTAAAGAGAGATGCCCATGAATATACAAGAAGCCTACAGAACTCCAAACAGACTGGACCAGAACAGAAATACCTCCCATCACAGAATAATCAAAACCCCAAACGTACTAAACAAAGAAAGAATATTAAAGGCAGTAAGAGAAAAAGGCCAAGTAACATATAAAGGAAGACCTATCAGAATTACACCAGACTTCTCACCAGAGACCATGAAAGCTAGAAGATCCTGGGCAGATATCATGCAGACTCTAAAAGAACACAAATTTCAGCCAAAACTACTATACCCAGCAAAACTCTCAATCACCATAGATGGAGAAACCAAGATATTCCACCAGAAAATCAAATTTGCGTGATATCTTTCCACAAACCCAGCCCTACAAAGGATAAAAAGGGGAAAACAACAACACAAGGAGGGAAATTACACCTCAGAACAAGCAAGATAGAAACCTCCTCTCAACAAAACCAAAAGAAGATAACCACTCAAATATAAAAAATAATTTCAAAAATTTCAGGAAGTAATAATGACTATTCCTTAATATCTCTTAACATCAATGGACTCAATTCCCCAATAAAAATACATAGACTAACAGATTGGATATGGAAACAGGACCCTACAATTTGCTGCATACAGGAAACACATCTCAGTGTCAAAGACAAACACTACCTTAGAGCAAAAGGCTGGAAGACAATTTTACAAGCAAACAGTCTCAGGAAACAAGCTGGAGTAGCCACTCTAATATCAGATAAAATTGACTTTCACATAAAGTCATCAAAAGAGACACGGAAGGTCACTTCTTGCTGGTCAAAGGGCAAATAACCAAGAAGAACTCTCAATACTGAACATTTATGCTACAAATGTAAGGGCACCCTCATTCCTGAAAGAAACTACTAAGGCTTAAAGCACACATTGCACCTAACACAATAATTGTGGGTGACTTCAACACTCCACTATCGTCAATGGACTGATCAGGAAAACAGAAACTAAACAGGGACCCAATGAATCTAATTGAAGCTTTGGACAAATTGGATTTAACAAATATATATAGAACATTTCATCCTAAAGCAAAAGAATATACCTTTTTCTTAGCACTGCATGGTACTTTCTCCAAAACGATCATATAATTGGTCACAAGACAGAACTCAACAAATCTAAGAAGATCGAACTAATCCCATGCCTCCTATCAGAACACTATGGAGTAAAAGTGGTCTTCAATAGCAAGAAAAACAACAGAAAGCCCATATACACATGGAAACTGAATAATACTCTACTCAATGACACCTTGGTCAAGGAAGAAATAAAGAAAGAAATCAAAGACTTTTTAGAATTCAATGAAAATGAAGGTACAACCTACCCAAATCTATGGGACACAATGAAAGCAGTGCTAAGAGGAAAACTCATAGCCCGGAGTGCCTGCAAAAAGAAACTGGAGAGAGCATACACTAGCAGCTTGATGGCATACCTGAAAGCCCTGGAACAAGAAGAAGCTAATTCACCCAGGAGGAGTAGAAGACAGGAAATCATCAAACTAAGGGCTGAAATCAATCAAGTAGAAACAAAGAGAACCATACAAAGAATCAACAAAAGCAGGAGCTGATTCTTTGAGAAAAAAGAACACAATAGATAAACCCTTATCCAGACTAACAAAAGGGCACAAAGACAGTATCCAAATTAACAAAATTAGAAATGAAAAGGGAGACATAACAACAGAAACTAAGGAAATTCAAAAGATCATCAGATCCTACTACAAAAGCCTATACTCAACACAACTGGAGAATCTGGAGGAAACGGACAATTTCCTAGACAGATACCAAATACCAAAATTAAATCAGGATCAATTAGATCAGCTAAACAGTCCCATAACCCATAGAGAAATAGAAGGTGTTATAGAAAGCCTCCCAACGAAAAGAAGTACGGGACCAGATGGTTTTAGTGCAGAATTCTATCAGACCTTCAAAGAAGTCCTAATACCAATACTCTTCAAACTATTCCACAAAATAGAAACAGAAGGAACACTGCCCAACTCATTCTTCAAAGCCACAATTACACTGATACCAAAACCACACAAAGATCCAACAAAGAAAGAGAACTTTAGGCCAGTTTCCCTTATGAATATCGATGAAAAAATACTAAATAAAATCCTTGCTGACTGAAACCAAAAGCACATCAAAACGATCATTCACCATGATCAAGTAGGCTTTATCCCAAGGATGCAGGGATGGTTCAATATATGGAAATCCATCAATGTAATCCACTACATAAGCAAACTAAAAAAAAAAAACCACATTGTCATCTCAATAGATGCTGAAAAAGCATTTGACAAAATTCAGGATCCTTTCATGCTAAAAGTCTTGGAAAGAACAGGAATTCAAGACCCATACCTAAACATAGTAAAAGCAATATACAGCAAACCAGTAGCCAATATCAAAATAAATGGAGAGAAACTTGAAGCAATCCCACTAAAATCAGGGACTAGACAAGGCTGCCCTCTCTCTCCATATCTTTTCAATATAGTACTTGAAGTTCTAGCGAGAGCAATTAGACAACATAAGGAAATCAAAGGGATACAAATTGGAAAGGAAGAAGTCAAACTATCGTTATTTGCAGATGATATGATAGTATACTTAAGCGACCCAGAAAACTCCACCAGAGAACTCCTACAGCTGACAAACAACTTCAGCAAAGTGGCTGGTTATAAAATCAACTCAAGCAAATCAGTAGCTTTCTTGTACTCAAAGGACAAGCAGGCTGATAAAGAAGTTAGAGAAATAACACCCTTCACAATAGCCACAAACAATATAAAGTACCTTGGCATGACTCTTACCAAACAAGCAAAAGATCTGTATGACAGGAACTTCAAGTCCTTGAAGAAAGAAATCGAAGAAGACCTCAGAAGATGGAAAACATTTCATGCTCTTGGATTGGCAGGATCAATATAGTAAAAATGGCCATCTTGCCAAAAGCAATCTACAGATTCAATGCGATCCCCATCAAAATCCCAAATCAATTCTTTATAGATCTGGAAAGAGCAATTCTTAAATTCATCTGGAGTAACAAAAAACCCAGGATAGCTAAAACTATTCTCTACAATAAAAGGACTTCTGGGGAATCAATATCCCTGACTTCAAGCAGTACTACAGAGCAACTGTGTTAAAAACTGCATGGTATTGGTACAACGACAGGCAAGTAGATCAATGGAATAGAATTGAAGACCCAGAAAGGAACCCACAGAGTTATGGTAACTTGGTCTTTGATAAAGGAGCTACAACCATCCAGTGGAAAAAAGATAGCCTTTCAACAAATGGTGTTGGTTCAACTAGAGGTCAATATGCAGAAGAATGCAAATTGACCCATTCTTATCACCTTGTACTAAGATCAACTCCAAGTGGATCAAGGACCTCCACATAAAGCCAGATACACTTAAACTAATAGAAGAGAACCTGGGGAAGACCCTGGAGCACATAGGCATAGGGGGAAAGTTCCTGAACAGGACACCAATAGCTTATGCTCTAAGATCAAGAATTGACAAATGGGACCTCATAAAATTACAAAGTTTCTGTAAGGCAAAGGACACTGTCAGAAGGACAAAACAGCAACCAACAAAGTGGGAAAAGATCTTCACCAACCCCACATCCGACAGAGGGCTAATATCCAATATATACAAAGAACTCAAGAAGTTAGACCGCAAAGAAACAAATAACCCTATCAAAAAATGGGGCACAGAGCTAAACAAAGAATTTTCACCAGAAGAAATTCGGATGGCCGAGAAACACCTTAAGAGATGTTCAACATCATTAGTCATCAGGGAAATGCAAATCAAAACAACCCTGAGATTCCACCTCACAGCAGTCAGAATGGCTAAGATTAAAAACTTAAGAGACAACAAGTGCTGGCGAGGATGTGGAGAAAGAGGAACACTCCTCCACTGTTGGTGGGATTGCAAAATGGTAAAACCACTCTGGAAATAAGTTTGGCGGATCCTCAGAAAATTGGGCATGGCACTCCCAGAGGACCCTGGCATAACACTCCTGGGCATATACCCAGAGGATTCCCCTGCATGCAATAAAGACACATGCTCCACTATGTTTATAGCAGCCTTGTTTATAATAGCCAGAAATTGGAAGGAGCCCAAATATCCCTCAAAGGAGGAATGGATACAGAAAATGTGGTATATTTATACAATGGAATACTACTCAGCAATTAGAAATAATGAATTCATGCAATTTGTAGGTAAATGGTTAGACCTGGAAAATATCATCCTGAGTGAGCTAACCCAATCACAAAAGAATGCACATGAAATGCAATCACTGATAAGTGGATATTAATGAGCCCAGAAGCACTAAATACTCAATACACAAATAGCAAGTCAAATGATTCCCAAGAAGAAGAAAGGAGAGGACCCTGGGCATGTAAAGATTGCATCCAGTTTAGTAAAGAAACCGAGGGGGGAGGGGGAATGATTGAAGAATAGTTGGGGGGGAGAAGAACTATGGGAACTATGGTGGGTGGGAACTGGGAAAGGGGAAAGCCTTTGAAATGTAAACATAGAATATAGAAATATAAAGATTGCATCCAGTTTAGTAAAGAAACCGAGGGGGGAGGGGGAATGATTGGGGAATAGTTGGGGGGGAGAAGAACTATGGGAACTATGGTGGGTGGGAACTGGGAAAGGGGAAAGCCTTTGAAATGTAAACATAGAATATAGAAAATAAAAATAACTAAAAAAAAAAAAGAAAAAAAATAACTAAAAAAGAAAAAAGAAAATAACAAAAAAAAATCCTAATTCAGCAATTGGAAGAACAAAAAAAAAAAAAAAAAAAGAGACAACAGGTGCTGGCGAGGATGTGGAGAAAGAGGAACACTCCTCCACAGTTGGTGGGATTGCAAGTTGGTACAACTACTCTGGAAATCAGTCTGGAGGTTCCTCAGAAAATTGGGCATGTCACTTCTAGAGGACCCTGTCATACCACTCCTGGGCATATACCCAGAGGATTCCCCTGCATACATAAAAGACACATGCTCCACTATGTTCATAGCAGCCTTATTTATAATAGCCAGAAATTGGAAGGAGCCCAAATATCCCTCAAAGGAGGAATGGATACAGAAAATGTGGTATATATATATATATATATATATATATATATATATATATTATATATATATATATATATATATATATATATATATATACACAATGGAATACTACTCAGCAATTAAAAATATTGATGTCATGCAATTTGTAGGCAAATGTTTAGATCTGGAAAATATCATCCTAAGCGAGTTAACACAATCACAAAAGAATACACATGAAATGCAATCACTGATAAGCGGAGATTAATGAGCCCAGAAGCCCTAAATACTCAAGGCACAATTAGCAAGTCAAATGACTCCCAAGAAGAAGAAAGGAGAGGACCCTGGGCCTGTAAAGATTGGATCCAGTATTGTAGACCCAGAACAGAGAAAGCTTTCCCTTTTCCCAGTTCCCCCCTCACCATATGTCCCATAAGTCCTCTTCCCCCAGCCCATTCCCCAATCACCCCTTCCCCCCCCCCCGACACACACCATTTCTCTGTTCTGCTACTCTCCTACAAGACTGGATCCAGTCTTTTCAGAACTAGGGTCCTCTCCTTCCTTTTTCTTGGGAATCTTTTGATTTGCTAATTGTGCCTTGAGTATTCAGAGCTTCTGGGCTCATTAATATCCACTTATCAGTGACTACATTTCATGTGTATTCTTTTGTGATTGGTTTAACTTCCTTAGGATGATATTTTCCAGATCCAACCATTTGCCTACAAATTGCATGAATTCATTATTTTTAATTGCTGAGTAGTATTCCATTGTATAAATATACCACATTTTCTGTATCCAATCTTCTTTTGAGGGACATCTGGGCTCCTTCCAGTTTCTGGCTATTATAAATAAGGCTGCTATGAACATAGTGGAGCATGTGTCTTTATTGCATGTAGGGGAATCCTCTGAGTATATGCCCAGAAGTGGTACGACAGGGTCCTCTGGATCAATATAGTAAAAATGGCCATCTTGCCCAAAGCAATCTACAGATTCAACGCAATCCCCATCAAAATCCCAAATCAATTCTTCATAGATCTAGAACGAGTAATTCTCAAATTCATTTGGAGTAACAAAAAACCCAGGATAGCTAAAACTATTCTCAACTATAAAAGGACTTCTGGGGAAATCAATATCCCTGACCTCAAGCAGTACTGCAGAGCAATTTTGTTAAAAACTGCATGGTATTGGTACAGCAACAGGCAAGTAGATCAATGGTATAGAATTGAAGTCCCAGAAATGAACCCACAATGTTATGGTCACTTGATCTTTGATACAGATAGCCTTTTCAACAAATGGTGCTGGCTCAACTGGAGGTCAACATGCAGAAGAATGAGAATTGATCCACTCTTAGCTCCTTCTATTAAGATCAACTCCAAATGGGTTAAGGACCTCCACATAAATCGAGACACACTAAAACTAATAGAAAAGAAACTGGGGAAGACCTTTGAGGACATTGGCTCAGGGAGAAAGTTCCTGAACAGAACACCAATACCTTATGCTCTAAGATCCAGAATAGACAAATGGGACCTCATAAAATTACAAAGTTTCTGTAAGGCAAAAGACACTGTCAGAAGGACAAATCGGCAACCAACAAATTGGGAAAAGATCTTCACCAACCCTACATCTGACAGAGGGCTAATATCCAATGTATACAAAGAACTCAAGAAGTTAGACCCCAGAAAACCAAATAACCCTATCCAAAAATGGGGTACAGAGCTAAACAAAGACTTTTCAGCTGAAGAAATTCAGATGGCTGAGAAACACCTTAAAAATGTTCAACATCATTAGTCATCATGGAAATGCAAATCAAAACAACCCTGAGATTTCACCTCACACCAGTCAGAATGGGTAAGATTAAAAACTCAGGAAACAGCAGGTGTTGGCGAGGATGTGGAGAAGGAGGAACAGTCCTCCACTGCTGGTGGGACTGCAAGCTGGTACAACCACTCTGGAAATCAGTCTGGCGGTTCCTCAGAAAACTGGACAGGATACTTCTGGAGGACCCAGCCAAACCACTCCTGGGCATATACCCAGAAGATTCCCCAGCATGCAATAAGGATACATGCTCCACTATGTTC
Source organism: Apodemus agrarius (assembly GCA_964023405.1). NCBI lineage: Eukaryota > Metazoa > Chordata > Mammalia > Rodentia > Muridae > Apodemus > Apodemus agrarius. Next base: position 148,881,836 of record OZ030010.1, read on the forward strand.
ATAGCAGCCTTATTTATAATAGCCAGAAGCTGGAAAGAACCCAGATGTCCCTCAACAGAGGAATGGATCAAAAAAATGTGGTATATATACACAATGGAGTACTATTCAGTCATTAGAAACAATGAATTCATGAAATTCTTAGAGAAATGGATGGAGTTGGAGAACATCATACTAAGTGAGGTAACCCAGTCTCAAAAGAATACCCATGGTATGCACTCACTGATATGTGGATATTAGCCTAGAATCTTGGGACACCAAAGACACAATCCACATACCAAATGATGTCCGACAAGAAGGAAGGAGTGGACCCTGGTTCTGGATTTGCTCAAAGCATCAGTGTAGGGGAATACCAGAACAGGGAAGTGTGAAGGGGTGGATGGGGGAAACAGTGGGAGGGAAAAGGGCATGTGGGACTGTTGGGAGGCAAGCAACCAGGAAAAGAAGAATGAAATGTAAATATAGAATATATCCAATAAAAAATTTAAAAAAAAACAAAAAAGAAAAAGAAAAATAAGAACAAAGAAAGAAAGAAAGAAACAAACAAACAAACAAAGAAAGAACAACAAAAAAGTTGACTTTATGTCATCTATATATTCACTGGAGCAGGGTCAAACTGTCAATGGCCTGCCCCCTAAACAGAACTGAATCCTTTCTAGCTTTCATGATACTAGACTTTTCTATGTACACTGCCAGGCAGAGAAAAGTAGTTAAAATCTTGTCCAACTATGAACTCTGTAAGCTACAATAATGCTTGATCTGACAATATATGTCCTCTGGTATTATAATGGAACAAATATTATTGAATTGATGAACTATTTTCTGCTTAGATCTAAGACCTGCTCCATGACATGGAACCTATGACCTGTTAAAAGTTTCAAAAATCTGAGATTTGATAAGTCATAGGCCCTAGAGGAGGATTTAATATTATTATTTTGCTAAATAGAGATAGTATTAAATTTACTTCTGATGACTTATTGCTATACCCTTAGCTCAATGTATTTCTCAACCCTTATTAGGCAGGTTTCTCCTTACAGTAGATGATAATTAACACATAGACTCCCAATGGTTCAACATACAAAGAATAAGAGTGCTCAGCCCAAAGTGGGACATATATATTAAAGACCCCTTACAGCTCAGGGATTTTTGTGGAAGATGTGGAGGAAAGATTGTAAGATCCAGAGATGGTTGATAACAACAACAAAGAACAGTGTTTTCTAGACACAATGCGGTAGTAACACCTATGAACTCAAAGCAATGTAACAATATGCACAAGGCTTACACGAGCTTGAGCCAGAAAAAAATCCCATTATGAGGTGGGGGAAAGTGGGTGTAAAGTCCTACCACTAGCTCATGAACTTTGGGCATTTGATAGCTGCTGGGAGAATGAATATCAGCTTTCTTTACCAGAGTAACATCCAGTAGGTTGAACACACACAGAGAAGGTCCCATTACTAAGACTAGCTGGACAATACAAAGTGGACTCAAAGTAGAGAGAAAAAGAAGAAATCTCATAAGTTGGGTGGAAGGTAAGAGAGAGTGGAGAGGATGGTCATGGAAAGAATTGTGGGAGCAGGCATGAATATGTTCAAATGATATTATTTGAAATTCCCAAAGATTAAATAAAAATATTGTTAAACATAAAATGGATGAGGCCAGCCTAGTCTACAGATTGAGTTCCAGGACAGCCAGGGCTATACAGAGAAACATTGTGTCAGGAAAAAAGAAAAACAAAAACAAAAAAATACATACTATGGAGAGTAACAGACAAATACAACTGATATTTAACCCTGGTCTCAACATGTGCTATGTATAATCACACACACATGCACACACATAAATTCATACCTTACATACATACATACATACATACAAAGAGACATTAAAATAAAAGGATGATTTTTATGTTCATTTTTAAAGAAGTTTTTGTTTATTTCTTTAATATGTGCATTATAGAAAACAAAACACAAGAAGGCAAGAACAAAGTCACCCACCCAGTATCAAGCAGCTCAGCTTGATGTGTCGTTCTAGTTCTTGCAAGCATACATACACTTGGGTAATTGAAATTATATAGTATGTACCATGCTTTCCCTACATTGTGAATATTCACAAACTAAAAACCCCACGCTACACAGGGATTTTGATAATCAAGAATACACCATGCCATCTCAATCTGTCAGGCAAAATTGTAATCCTGTCTTCCTTGGCAACAGAAATTTTATAGAAGACAAAAACGGCAGCAGGCCTCTAGATAGATGTACTGGCAAAGTTACAATTAAATTCTTCATTCACTCAGTCTCAGCTCACAAGGAAACACAAAGCAACAGACCATACTAAGTATAGCATTCCTAAACTTATCATTAGATCTATACACTAGCATATGTAGAAGAAGGGGTGTTCCCACTTAACAAATGTATTACTATGGAGCAGCTGGGAGATGCACCTCTGGCAGGGGATCTCATGACTTCAGTCTCAGTACACTGTGAACCTCTCTGCCCCTCCAGTCAGCCTAGCAACATGAATTTCCCCACACTGTCCAGACATGACTTAGCAGTTCCATGTTCAAGAGGAACCCTTTTGTCAATTCTACCCTATCCACTCACTCTACTTTTAACCATGTGTTCTCCTTTAGACGTTATAGTCAGATGACAAGTGTGTATAAGGAACACAGGTAAAAAAAAATAGAAGGCTGACAGCACTTTTTAAGGATTATTTTGTTCTTTCATAGGAATGGTCACACTGGGAAAATGGAGGTTAAGATTGGCCTTTGAGCAGATGCTGTTACTAGGTGATAGAGGTGGGCTAGGGCAAAGATTAGTACTCAGAAAAAGGCACTTTGGCTGTTGGTTGGTTCAAGTTGTCTACCCATTGGTTAGGTGTGCATTTCAGTTAATGTTGCCAGGTAGTAAGTCCCAGTGCCTAAATGATGTTAGAAGTAGCAAAAGGTTAGGCTGTCTTCTGGGCATGGCCTTTGTTAATCTTCTCACTAGAATCATCTGCATTTAGGAGTTGTGCAAGGAAGGGGATGGATGAGGGAAAGACCACTACATCCAGAGGACAGCTGTACCCAGGGGGTCCTATGTGCATCTTAGTAAAATACTTGTGTTCATGTTCACTTTTAATGAGTACTAGAAAATGCCAAATAATACATGTGATTTTTTGTACATCATATTTCCATTTATGAGGGCTGCTCTTGATGAAATAGCAGAGTGAGATAATCTGAGAGACTGTATACATTTAAAAATGTTGAGCTAACCTACCTCAAATATTAGTCCATCTTACTTTACCACAGTAGACTATATTAAGTATGTACTTCCTAACACCCAAGGGATATTAATCTTCTGAAAAAAAGACATTTAATTATACAAAGGAAGCTATAATTTATTTGATCTTAAGATTAAGGACTAAGCTATGTATTTTGCATAAAAATGAAGAACATTAGAGGATTCAGGGGCACCTACTCAGTTGGAGATCTCTCATCATAGAAAATACATGGTCTTGAAAATAGTGTCTTAGTTAGGTTCTATTGCTGTGAAGAAGCACTATGACCAAGACAACTCTATAAAGAACAACAGTTAGGCCAGGCGGTGGTGGCACACCCCTTTAATCCCAGCACTTGGGAGGCAGAGGCAGAGGTAGGCGGATTTCTGAGTTCGAGGTCAGCCTGGTCTACAGGACCTGAGTTCCAGGACAGCCAGAGCTACATAGAGAAACCCTGTCTCAAAAAAACAAAAATGAAAACAAAAAGAACAGTTAATTGAGGATGTCTTACATTTCAGAGGTTCAGTACATTATAATCATGGCAGGAAGCATGGCAGTGTCCAGGCAGACATGGTAAAGAAAAAAGAGCTGAGAGTTCTACACTTTGATCCAAAGGCAGCTAGGAGGAGACTATCTTCCATACTGAGTAGAGCCTGAGCATAAGAGTCCTGAAAGCCCACCCCCACAGTGACTCAATTCCTCCAACAAGGCCACATCTCCTCCAATAAGACCACACCTCCTAATAGTGTCATTCCCTATGGCCAAGCATACAAACACGCAAATCTATGGGGGCCAAACTTATGCAAACTATGACAGGTAGTAAATTCAAATTTATAGAAATCATTCTAGAAATGGGATGGATCTGCATATTAAATTCTATTCCAAATGACTAATTTATGAATATTTTTGAACAAATTAATCATTGTATTCTATAGTTTCCTCATGTTAAATGATATTCTATGGGAAAGACTACAGAATGATAATATTTTGAACTTGTTGAGTGTTGATACATTTCTCATAGTTTTCTGACCTTGATCCAAGAAAAGGGCTCCTTGGTACTCCAGGCATTGATTGATCCAGAATAATGAAGTCTTGCCAGATTTGGGGCCCACTGTCCTTTGTCGAAGAAAGAAGAGATTATATTATTGTATTTTCAATTGGATTTATCTTAAAAACTTGGGAACAACAGTATTATCTAGAGAAAGGTTAATTCTAGTTGTAGAAGAGATTTTTAAAAAGCATGTTTAAACTTTTTATAGCATGACAGTATTGATTATTGTTTAAAGGATTTGCTTTTTTGTGTTATATATTCCATGTTCTATTTTCTTTAGGGGGAGGCAATACTGGGGAATGAACCTGGGGCCTTGCATGTGTCAAGCAAGTGCTCTACTACTGAGCTATATATGCAATCTACAAGTGGTACTAAAATGTTTTTTTACCATATAATGTACATTTATTGTAGAAATGCTAGAAAATTAAAAAAAGCAAAAATAAATAAAAAGTATAGTGTTTCTATCCAGAAACACATTAAATAAATAATACTTAAACCTCTTTCCAAGGGGTATTTTCTCTTTTAAAGTAGAGGTATACACACACACATACACACACACACACACACACACACACACACACACACAAACACACACACACACACACGTGTAATGCATAGAATCAAAGGATATTATATTCAATTAAGAAAACAAAAAATATCACAATGAAATCAACTCTTGCATAAGTATTATAGACTAAAAATAGAAAATTATTAACTCATATACAAAAACCATAGACAATGATCTATAAACCCTCCTTATTCTAGAATAATTTTCTATAAACTCTATTTAAGCTTTACTATCACTGTTCAGAAGAAGTGGTAGCTTCTTACTATGCTCAATAGAATAGACTCACGAGAACAGTTCTGAAAGTACTAGAGGAGGGTATTTCAAGAGTTAGTGTCATTGCCCAGGTAAGAAATGAAAGTGGCCTGAATTAAGATGGTCATAATGGGAAATGGAAAGAAGAATGTGGACTTGAGAGGAGTCTACTGAGCAGAAGTAAGAAAAGCATAGAGGGGGACTGAAGAGATGGTGCACCAGTTAAGAACACTTTTTGCTCTTCCAGAAGACCCAGATTTGATTCCCAGCACCCACAAGGCAGCTCACAAAATGTAACTCCAGCCTCAGGGAATTCTATACCCTCTTCTGGCCTCTGCGGGCATCAGGGATGCCCATTTCCATGAATACAAAACATCTATATATGTAAATAAAATAATGTAAAAAAGAGAAAAGTATGGAAGGGAGTAGACTGGTTATTTGAAACTGTCCAACAGAAATGGAAAAAAGAATCAGCCCAGATACTTATGGCAAAAATAATAGTATTTACCATAGTGTCCGGAAGCTGTAATCTGGAAATCTCTGATGCTTCCAGAAGCCATTCCCAGAGGAATTTGACACTCTGAAATCAAACACAGAAGTTAGAAATAACTCAGAACCCATTAAATTATAATATTTGTAGGTAAGTGGTGGTTCTCCCACTTATGGGTGTCTCTTGAGTTTGCTGATTTTCACTTCCCTGAGAGAGGCACAGCCAAGAATTTCCCCTGGTGTTCCTCCTGGTTACTCCTGTTGACAAGGTTGAGGCCTGGCTGTCTCTGCTAGGTCATGCCACCACTGTTGCTAACCAGACTCTACTGGACTGGACTGCTGGTATATCCATGAAGTGTTCCTGTGTGGAGACATCTTCGTGGAGGTGGGGGAGGGAGGTATGGGATGTGGAACAGTCAGAGGGTGGACCAGGAGGGGACAAAATGTGGATTTTACAAAAAGATTAAATTAAAAAGAAGAGGAAAACAATGTTAAAAGTCAAAAGTTCTTATTGCATGCTGGGGAATCTTCTGGGTATATTCCCAGGAGTGGTATGGCTGTGTCCTTCGGAAGTATCATGTCCAGTTTTCTGAGGAACTGCCAGACTGATTTCCAGAGTGGTTGTACCAGCTTGCAGTCCCACCAGCAGTGGAGGAGTTTCCTCTTTCTCCACATCCGTGCCAACACCTGATGTCTTCTGAGTTTTTAATCTTAGCCATTCTGACTGGTATGAGGTGAAATCTCAGGGTTGTTTTGATTTGCATTTCTCTAATGACTAATGGTGTTGAACATTTTTAAGGTGTTTCTCAGCCATCCGAATTTCTTCAGGTGAAAAGTCTTTGTTTAGCTCCACTATGTTCATAGCAGCCTTATATATAATAGCCAGAAGCTGGAAAGAACCCAGATGTCCCTCAACGGAGGAATGGATACAAAAAATGTGGTATATATACACAATGGAGTACTATTCAGACATTAGAAACAATGAATTCATGAAATTCTTACAGAAATGGATGGAGCTGGAGAACATCATACTAAGTGAGGTAACCCAGTCTCAAAAGAATACCCATGGTATGCACTCACTGATAAGTGGTATTAGCCTAGAATCTTGGAGCACCAAAGACACAGTTCACATACCAAATGATGTCTGACAAGAAGAAAGGAGTGGACACTGGTGCTGGAAAGGATCAAAGCATCAGTGTAGGGGAATACCAGAACAGGGAAGTGGGAAAGGGTGGAAGAGGGAGCAGGGGGAGGGAAAAGGGTATGTGGGACCTTTGGGGGGGGTTGGGAACCAGAAAAAGGGAAATGAATTGTAAATATAGAATATATCCAATAAAAAAGAAAAAAGAAAAAAAAGTCAAAAGTTCAAGGCCTCTTCTGAGATTCATCTAATCACTTAACTGTAATCCCCAAAGCAAGACAAGAAACCAGCTGGGCAATCTCCAAACTGCATCTCCATGGCTGATGTCAAATCAGTTTTCAAATCTTCAACTCCTTTTTAATCTTTGTTGACAGCAACAATCTTCTTTCTCCTGGACTGTTTCCACTCCCTGTTAGCAGCTTTCCTCAGCAGATAGCCCACAGCTCTGGCATCTCGAACATCTTGGAGTCTCCAAGGCAACTTCAATGTTACAGCTTCTTGTTCCAATATCTAGAATCTACACATGATCTTTCTGGGCTCCTCCAAAGGGCTGACATCACTTCTCCAGCTCTGCCCTCTGTAGCACTCTAAGCTTAGGTTGATCCACTCCACTGCTGCTGCTGTTCTTGGTGATCATCCCATGTTACTGGCATCTCCAATACACTGGGTGATTCTGCTGCAAGTAAGCTTCACCAATAGTCTCTAATAGGCTCTGTTCATGGTGCCAAGTCTCAAATCCTTTGCACGACCCCTTCAATCCTGGGCCATCAACTACAACTGAGGCTACACCTTCACCAATGGTCTTCATTGGTCTTTCACAGTGCCAAGCCTCATCTGTTCTTCATGACCCCTTCATGCCTTCAAAACCAGTACCACCTTGGTAACTCTTACACATTATGAAGTACAGCTGCAGCATGAGATACAACCTTGGCTATTTCTGGAACACAGCTTCTTTGTGCTCTCAGAAAACACTTCCCAGAAGATTTCACTTCAGTGATGCTGGTTTCTTCTTAATTACCACTAACTTCTTAGCTTTAGCTAACCAGCATCAATTGTCCCAGTAGTGTCCTTCTCCTCTTAACTATAAAGCCAGAGCCACATGGTCAAAGATGCCTAGTTCTGCTGCTTGCAGGAGCTGGAACACGGCCCCTTTGATCTATTGCGTTATTATCAGCTTTCTGTTGTCCAATTCTTTCACTGCCTTAGTTTGGCTGTCCTGGATCTTGCTCTGTAGATTGACCTTGAACTCAGCTGCTTGCCTGCCTCCTGGGATTAAAGGTGTATACCACCATGCCTGGATTTAAGCTTTTCTTTACCTAGAACTTGCTCTGTCTCAGGTTGGCCTTGAACTCAGAGATCTGCTTGGCTTTATCTCCTGGGATTAATGATTTGTACCATCATGCCTGGACCTAAAATTAGCTGGGTAAGATCTTGTCCCAAAGTCCCACTCTCTTAATTTGTTATCTCGTTTAACTCAGGATTCAACTCCATTTTACTTCTTGGTACCCTTATAATACTTGAACCATATATTTTATATTTTTCCTTTCTTAGCTTGCTAAACTTGTTTAAAATGGTCTTCATGAGACTTAACCAGAGAACAAAGTCTATGATGGGTGCTTCTGAGACTTCCTTTGTCAATGCAATTAACTGGAGTTTCTTCATCTTAGCCTCAGGCAGACTCTTCAGACAAGGGGGGAAAGTAGCCATATTCTTCACCAAAATACCACAAAACAGTCTCTAGGCCATGTATTGAAATTCTTCACTGAAACCTCTTGGGCCAGGTCTGCACAATTCAAATCCCTCTCAGTAACAAAATCTTCCATATTTCCATGAGGATAGCCCAGTAAGCCACATTTAAAGCATTCCACTGCTTTTCAAATCCAAAGTCCCCAAATACATATTCTTTCAAACAAAAGTATGGTCAGGCTTATCACAGCAATAAAAAAGTTGGTCTCTGGTACCAACTTCTGTCTTAGTTAGGTTTTTACTACTGTGAAGAGACACCATGGCCAAGGCAACTCTTCTAAGGACAACATTTAATTGGGGCTGGCTTACAGGTTCAGAGGTTCAGTCCATTATCATCAAGGCAGGAGTGTGGCAGCACCCAGGAAGGCGTAGTGCAGGAGGAGCTGAGAGTTCTACATCTTCATTTGAAGGTTGCTAACAGTATACTAACTTCCAACCAGCTAGGATGAGGGTCTTATAGTCTGCACCCACAGTGACACACCTACTTCAACAAGGCCACACCTCCTAATAGTACCACTCCCTGGGCTGAGCATATACAAACCATCACAAGGTTATATCCTGAAACTCTTACAAGTGAAATTTCTAAATCAAAATTAAGTTCCAAAATCTGCTATTGTGAAATTGAAGACTTTTAAGCACCAGTCTGCTAAATATCACAGCTTCAGATTCAAGGGGTCCAAAGCGCATTCATTTTAAATTTAATAGTAACACAAGCTTGTATTTATTTATTTTTTTGACAAAGACAGCCACTTCAAGGAGGAGGAAAACTGTGTGGAAATTGAATGGTCAGTGAACTTCTAACCATAGTTACTCACGCTTGCTGTACACCAGAAAAAGAGTGCTCATCCCAGCCTGTAAGTGCTCGCCAATAAGGCATTCTACTCGCCAAATTCCAGCTCTGGATGGTATCATTTCCAGTGTCTCAAAAACACCTTTTAAAACAAAAGGGACCAAAAATTATTTTTCATTAAAAAATGAGTAGAAATACATTGGCTTATTTACAAGATGTAACATGAAAATAGAGTTACCAAAATTCAGTTCCATTTGCTCTGAAAAAAATCTCCTAGAGGTATCTTTACTATTAACCAGATGTAACCTTCAAGGTGAATAGAAATCACAGTAAGATCATGTAGGATCCAGGGCACTAGGTAAAGGGATCTCAAGTTATAAGAAGCTGGAGGGAGAGGTGAAGTTGGACAGGTGGCTCAGGGATTAAATGTACTAGTATTCTTGCAGAGGACCTGAGTTTGGTATCCAATTACCTATGTCAGGTCACTCACAACTGCCTGCAATTACAGTTCCAGGGGTTCTGATGACTTCTTCTGGCCTTTGTGGGCACCAGACACTTAAATGTGCATACAGACACAGACACAGACACAGACACAGACACAGACACAGACACAGACACAGACAGACAGACAGACAGACAGACACACACACACACATACACACACAACTATACTATTTAAAAGAGACAAATTGAGAACTGAAATAAAACTGTTTTGATCAACACTGTCATTAGTGCTTCATCAATGTATTGGTTACATCTGTAAACAAATCATTCTTGATAGCTGCTAGTATCATGTGGGATTTGAGAGGAATATAATAAAGGATTCTTAGGAAAGTACCATCTGGTGTTAATTATTAATTTCAAGTAGTTTTTATGCATCTGAAATTATCTTGTTCATTTGCTAATGTATTTATTTCTGTTTATAGGATAAAGTTACTTTGAAAAAGTAAGGCATTTTTAGCAAGAAGTTTCTCTGCAACTGATTATATCAACAGTACCAAGACTATTTAAAGTAAGTTATAAATAAATAGAGTAGGTAGAGAACAGAACAAACTAGCTCACACCTGGGTAGAGGTTGTACACTGCCATTTTGTACTCCTCTTTTTTCCGTACAGTGAAAACATGTCCACTGAAATGAATAGATTGGATGTTCTCATTGTTGCCCATGCTGAGAAGATACCATCGAATCCTTTGATCTTGAGCCATTACTAAGCCTGGTAGGGTATCCATCACATAACCATTGATTGCTGGAAAAGAACAAATAGAAAATTACTAAAATCTATCACTGAAGTTCCTGTTTCTCCAAAGAAAATACTGATATCCTTTAGGATTTCACTTATTACTCTTCAAGTCTCTGGCTCATGGCTCATTTGAAAAAGTACACACTATATTTCACAGTGAGTAATATTTATGTATGGATTTTGTTACCATGGAAGCGATAATTCTCTTTCAAGGTGGGGTCTTCCATACGGATATTGCAGGGTGTCTTGCAGTTCCTTTCCACATTTTCAGTGAAGTACCAGCTCTTGGTCTCATCAAAGATAGTGAAAAGCAGAGCAAATTCCTGTACTGACACTTGTCTCCCATGAGCAGGATTCAGTGTGTTCATGTGGCAAATCAGAAGGGGTCCAATTAATCCCGAGTGCATATCTCTTTCCTAGAGTTCCAAGGAGGGCATTAATTGTATTAGTGTAAGTTCTCTCTTATCAACTTGCATGCCAATGTACCTACCATTCATTCAATGTCATAGATTCCAGAGTAATATTTCTAACATAGAAAAGCAGTATCACTTCCCTTCCTTAAAACTTCTCACTGTGCTTAGGTTAATACCAAAGTGCTTGCCATAGAAGATAAAAATCTGGAAAAGATCTGTCTTTTATTCCCAGTAGCTCACAACTGTTTTTAACTCCAGTTCCAGGGGATCCAAAGCCACCTTATAGTAGGCATGCACATGATCCACAGATATAAATATAGGCAAAACACCCATACTCATTAAAAAATTCAAAAATAAAAGTAACAAAGACTATTTCTTTTAAGCAAGAATATGGTTAGCCCAATAAAGAACAGCTTACAAGATCAACATCAGAGAAATAAGCCCAGGCCTTGCAGTCAAACTCATCTTCTGTGGGTGCCATATGATGTTGGACTTTCCAAAAATAAATTTTGGTTTCATTAGGCTTGACAAAGTTTCTTCTAGGTTCTTCTCTCTGTTCTTCCTTATAAGAAATGAGGCTAGAATAGAAGGAGTAGGGACGGGAGGCCTGGTTCTTGAAAGTTACCTGAAGAGGAAAAAAATCCAGGAGAATAATTTTTTAGAATAATAAAATCCTCTTTCCAAGACTTGGGCATATACCCAGAGGATTCCCCTGCATACAATAAAGACACATGCTCCACTATGTTTATAGCAGCCTTGTTTATAATAGCCAGAAATTGGAAGGCGCCCAAATATCCCTCAAAGGAGGAATGGATACAGAAAATGTGGTATATTTATACAATGGAATACTACTCAGCAATTAAAAATAATGAATTCATGCAATTTGTAGGTAAATGGTTAGACCTGGAAAAAATTTTTCTCTACCCAGAAGGCTTTTAAATATTTTCTCTTATAGCATAATTTTTATATTGAAATCCTTTTTAGTTAAAATCAACACTGGTTAATATCTAATATGTAAGGTAATATTAATAAAATTATCCCCTTTAAAAAGACAAATTTACAAAGGATATTAACAGAGAATTCATAATTCATATAAAGTACAGTTCTGGAGTTTTATCCTAGTTAAAGGAAAATAATTATTTATAAATAGAAAAGAGGGATGCTGGGTGTGGTGGCATTGACCTTTAATCACAGCACTCAAGAGGCAAAGATAGGAGGTGCAGGTCAAGTCTACATTGTAAAATGGTGTCTCAAAGAAATAAAAGGAAAAAGGAAATGATTTCAAAGGTTATTCAAAGTACATGGTTAAGTAACCTATGGTTCCATCAATTCACATAATAGATTATCACGTAGTCATTCTTTTTTGTTTTTTTTTTTGTTTTTAGAGACAGAGTCTCTCTAATGTTGTCTTGACAGTCCCTGAATTCCTTACATAGATGAGGCTGAAACCAAACTCAGAGATCCACCTGCCTCTGACTCCAGGGATGGGAGGTAAGGCGAGGAGTGGGAGAGGATTAAAGGCATGTGCTACCACACCCAGCCACAGAGTCCTTCCTTTCTTACTTTGGAAGTGTTTGATGATATAAAATGTTTATTACATAATACATATTTAAAAGAAGCAGAATTACATATGCTATAATTTCTAATAGATAAAAAATTAGGCAACAAATGAGAAATACACATCAAAATGTTAACTACAGGATTATTTTCAACTTTTTAATTTTTATGCACTTAATTTTTTTCAGATGGGAGAATACATTATTTTTTGCACTGCTATATATTCATTGTATGTGTTACTATATTACATAGGATGTTTTCATACATGTGTATAACGCAGTTTGAACATATTCCTCACATACTCCTCTACCTTTTCCTTCTCTTTCTTCTCTCTCACAATGTTTCCTTTTGTTCCCACAGGTCAGTTGTATTTAGCATTCTCATACTGTGACATGATGTTACCTACAGATGTTCACACTGAAGAATTATACAATTGAGTTTCAAAAAATTCAAAGAAACCTTCATAATGTTCAAAGTAAGTTTGTAATTTTGTGCTAGGACACACATTTATATTTGGTTGCAAGTGGCTTACAGGCTGTTATATTAGGCCTAGACCAGTAGTTCTCAAACTTCCTAATGCTACAACCCTTTAATACAGTTCCACATATTGTGGTGGACCACACCATAAAATTATTTTCATTGCTACTTCATAACTATAATTTTGCTATTGTTCTGAATAGTAATATAAACAGTTGATATGTAGGATATCTGATGTGTGACCCTTTTATGAAAGGGTTAGTTTATCATCCCAAAGGGGTTTCAACTTATAGGTTGAGAACCACTAGACTAGACTATTTAACCTCTACTTTTGTCATATGTACATATATTATTCTTATAATTAGAAACAAACTAAATATATAGAATCGTTTTTGTTATTCAATTGTTTTTAACTTACCATAATGTTGTCTTCAACTTCTGCTCTTATATATGGTCCCAACAACCCCAGATGTTCATTTAGTTCTCCACGGTATAAGGGCTGACTAAAGGAGCCATCAGTAAATTCCTGAAAAACTACTTTCTTGAACTGAGGTACATTGCCACTTTGATCCCTGGAAAAAAAGCAGAAGAAAATCAGTACTTTATGGACCCATGAGGAGGGATGTCTCACACATTTGTTTTCTCTGTATTTGAGATACACTTAAGAAAAACTCATGATAAATGATAATGGTGCAGGCAGGAAAGAGAGATGAAAGATAATTTTCAGGGGCTAGTGATGTGGCTCAGTTGGTAGTGCTTGCCAACATGCAGGGATCTCTGGGTTCCATTTCTAGTGCAGCATAAACTGGTTATGGTGGCTATAACTCCAGCACCCAGAAGTCTGAAACAAGAGAAACACTACAAGCTTTAAGCCAGTATTTTGGAAACATAGGAAGTTTGAGAATAGCTTTAGGTACCTGAGACTCTTTCACAAAAAAGGAAGAAAGGAAGGAAGGAAGGAAGGAAGGAAGGAAGGAAGGAAGGAAGGAGGAAAGAGAGGAGAGGAAAGAAAAGGAAAGAAGGCTGAATAGTACTCCATTGTGTATATATATCACATTTTCTGTATCCATTCCTCAGTTGAGGGACATCTGGGTTCTTTCCAGCTTCTGGCTATTATAAATAAGGCTGCTATGAACATAGTGAAGCATGTGTCCTTATTGCATGCTGGGGAATCTTCTGGGTATATGCTCAGGAGTGGTATAGCAGGGTCCTCCAGAAGTGTTAAGAACATACTCTAAATATCAGAAAGCCTGGTTTCTATTTCTTAGATCTCTCTTAAATTTTTAAGGGAAAATCATTTGGAATGTAAACAAAGAATATAGAAAATAAAAAATAATAAAACAAAGAATATTATTTTAAAATTCTTTTTTTTTCTGAGACAGGGTTTCTCTGTATAGCCCTGGCTGTCCTGGAACTCACTCTGTAGACCAGGCTGGCCTCGAACTCAGAAATCCGCCTGCCTCTGCCTCCCAGAGTGCTGGGATTACAGACGTGCGCCACTACCACCCCGCTATTTTAAAATTCTTTACTGAAACATACACCTCTTTCATTCAGAAATGCAGACATTTCCCAGAAAACTATATATCCCTTTCTACTCACAACATGCTATCTCTCCACTAAGGGTAACCACTCTTCTGATGCTTATAATAATCTTGTTTCTTTGCATTTCATAAGTTTACACTTCTAACCCCACATTCATTAAATAATTAGACCAGTTTTGCTGTCTATTTTAAGTATGTAAGGGGCAATAGTACACATATCTTTAGTTTTTTCTTTCACTAAGCATTACAATTGAGACATTCATCTATGTTGTAATTATAGCTTATATATCCTTTGTTATTTGCTGTTGTATTGTACTCTATTAGATTAATATACTCCAATCATATGTATGTATGTATGTATGTATGTATGTATGAGAGAGAGAGAGGGAGAGGGGGGAGAGGGGGAGAGAGAGGGAGGGGGAGAGTGGGAGAGGAAGAGGGAGAGGGAGAGGGAGAGGAAGAGAGAGAGAGAGAGAGATTGATTTTGAGAGATTGAGAGTTACTACTACATTTGGGACTTGAAAATAGTCCTGATAGGAATATTTGTTTTGGTCATACATGCAGGAACTCAATAGCTGGAAAGGAATATTTTAGGTTTTGTAGATAATGGTACACTGCTTTCTAAATCAGCTGCTATATTTTCCATTTTTAACAAAAATAAAATGTGGGAGTTCTATTTGCTCTAAATCCTCACAAATACTTGCCTACATTTTTACACTTTTGGCTATTCTGGTGGTTGCACAGTGGTGTTTTGTTATAATTTTATTTTACATTTCCATCATCAATAAAGTGGTATATTTTCCCATTCTATAGCTAATATCTTTATTCTCTTTAGTATATTTTTATCTATATCAAGTTCATAATTTTATTGACTTTAATTATTTTTTAAAGATTTCTTTTTATTTATGTACATGTATGTCTCTCTGTGTGTGTGTGCCACATGCATATCAGTGTCCACAGAGACCAGGAGAGGGTGTCAGAACTCTTGGAACTTGAATTACAGGCAGTTGTGAACTGCCATTGGGTTCTGGGAACCAAATTTAGATCCTCTGTAGTACCTTCTCTTAAATGCTGAGCCAACTCCTCAGCTCCAAATTTATAATTTTCAAACAGTTAATATATTTTATATTAATTCTTCTTATAACTTGAGTTAATCATTTTTCCCAACCCTGAGATTAATACATTTTGTTTTCTTCTTTCTTAGATGTTTATGGCTTTATTTATTCATTTAATGTCTTTGCTTCATGTGCTTGCTGAGGGAGAATTTCTTCTTATTGATTCTGATGGAAGCATTTTCATGTACTATATTGTGAGAAGTCAGCTCAATTGAGACTTTTGTAAACTTCCATTCAGATTGACTGCAGACTTTTATTCATCTAGAAAGCCAAGTCTCCTTTATTCTTAAGGCTATATAATAGTTCATCTGAATCAGCTCAAGGAGAAATGGAGACAGTAAGGAAATGGAGTGGGGAGAACATAGTCCACCTCCATGAGTCACTGCCAAGTCTCAGCTAATAGAGCAGACTATGATTTTATTATTATTATATAGTGTTTTGTAACCTGATTTTATCCCTAGTCATTCTTATCTTCCCATTTCATTATATTTTCATTTTGTGCATTTCAAAAGTTTGTTTTGTAAAAATATACTATAACCATCAAGATCCTCTGATGTGAGTTTGGGAGGGAGGAAGGAGAGATAAGCAATAACCTTAAGTTTGGGGTCTGAATAAATGAAATAAAGGAATAGCCATTAATAACAACATGATTGGGAGCTAGACAGATGGCTCAGCAGTTTAGCGCACTTGGTGCCTCTCCAAAGGACCCAAGTTCAGGTCCTAGAACCCACATGGTAGTTACCAATTATCTGTAATTCTAGTTTCAAGGAATTTGACTTTATCTGACCTCTGTGGGCATCAGACACATACATGGTGCACATGTGTACATGCAGAAAAAAATCATACACATAAAATAATCTAAAATATTTAAAAATAATAACATAATTGATATGAATAATACCAATCTAGTGGAGAGTGAGAAACTGACTGTATAAGAGAGAAAAAGAGGAACTTCTAGAGCAACGGTTCCTAACCCTTTGGGGGTTTGAACATCAGATGTCCTGCATATCAGATATTTACATTATGATTCATAACAGTAGCAAAATTACAATTATGAAGTAGCAACACAATACTTTTATGGTTGAGGGTCACCACAGCATGAGTAACTGTATTAAAGGGTTGTAACATTACGAAGGTTGAGAACCACTGGCTTAGAGAAACATTTTTATGCGGGGTAAAGGAATGAGACAAAGTGCAAAATTTGTATGATGGGCTTTATATAGGAACACAGATGGTCTATTTATTATCATTTTTTTGTGAGTCAGAATAACGAAGGGTATCTATTCTTTCTCTAGGACCTGTATTGTGCATCAGATGCCCAATTCTGTCACCTCAATACCCTGCATTCCTTGAACTTTTCACTATACTCTAATAATGCCTGTTTCTCTACCCCAAAGTTCTAAACATGCCCCATTCTTAGGGCCTCTTTACTTTTCTCTCTTGTCTTTTCTAAGGTCTATCACTTTGCCTCATCATTTAGGTCTCAGCTCCTCAAAAGAATTTTGTTTTACTATCACAGCTGAAGTTACTTGTATCATTCCATATTTTATGAATAACACCCTTGAAATTATCTTATTTCTCTTTTTATATATGTGTCTATGTTTGTGAAGGTCAGGGATGAACCTTGGATGTCATTCCTCAGGAGTCATCTATCTTGTTTTTAAAGATATGTGTCTCTCACTGAACCTGGAGCTCACTAATTAGGCCAGGCTGGGTGGCCAATGACACCCCCTTCATAGACGTATGTCTGCTTGTTTCTGCCTTTCCAGCACTAGGATTATAAATAAGTGCTACCACATTATTTTTTTTTAAGATTTATTTATTATGTGTACAGTGTCCTGCCTGTATGTATGCCTGCAAGCCAGAAGAGGGCACCAGATCTCATTATAGATGATTATGAGCCACCATGTGTTTGTTGGGAATTGAACTCAGGACCTCAGGAAGAGCAGCCAGTACTCTTAACCTCTGAGCCATCTCTCCAGCCCTCACCACATTATTTTTTAAGACTTATTTTTTTATTTTGAAAATTGTGTATGTGTACATGTGTGCAGATGTGTTCATGCATATGAGGGTGTGCACTCATGGAGGCTAGAAGAATGCAACAGATCTCTAGGAGCTGGAGTTATAGGTAATTATTTGGGTACTGGAAACTGAACTTGGGTCCTCTGCTAAAGTCAGGTCCTTATATTCTTACATCAAGTACTTTATTGACTAAGCCATCTTCCTAATTCTCCTTTAACTAATTTTTTACTAGTTGTTTTCTATTGCACTAAGAGAAGGTAAGCTCTTGCTATACTGTATTTGAGTGCCTGAAACAGAATCTATCACACAGGAGGTACTCATATTTGTTGACTGATTCTTCTAATGATTTTCCTCTAAATTTGCTTTCTCTAACCTAGCTCAATGATCTTTTGCTCTCCTAAAATCAAACCATCCATTTTTCTTTTGGATTACCCATATTTTAGGAAACAGCCCTATCCATTGGGGTCCATTTGAGGCACAGCCAGCAGAGGTGAGCTGTGTACTGTGTCCTGGCTTCGATCTTCTGCCCTCTGGCTCTCCCTGCCTTCCTGAGGAGCCTTGTGGAGGCCCAAGGGAGCATCCAGACTAAACCCCTCCCCAGACAATCCCATGCCTGGAAGTTCTACCTGGGGAACAGCCAGCAAAGAGTCAATCTGGGGCACAGCTAGCAGAGGTGAGGAACTTGCTTTTCCATGAGATCCACTATCAGGATCAGGCTCTGTCTACCTCCCCAAGGAGTCATGTTGACACCAGGAACATTTGTCCAACACCAGAAACAACCAGATGACTAACGGACAGCATAAGAACACAATCAACAAAGGCCAGGGCAATATAGCACTTCCAGAGCCCAGCTATTTTGCTACAATGAGCCCTGGATATTCTAACACAGCCTAAGCACAAAAAGATGAAACTAAAATCAATCTTATAAAGATGATAGAAGCCTTTAAAGAGGAAATTAATAAATCCCTTAAAGAAATACAGGAAAATACAATGAGACAGGTAGAGGCCCTCAAAGAGGAAACAAATAAATATAAAGAAATAAAGGAAAGTACAATCAAACAGTAAGGACATGAATAAAACTGTTCAAGACCTGAAAATGGAAACAGAAGCAATAAAGAAAAGACAAACTGAGGCAATCCTGGAGATGGAAAACCTAGGAAAGAGAACAGGAACTACAGATACAAGCATCACCAATAGAATACAAGAGATGGAAGACAGAATCTAAGGCATAGAAGTTATGTTAGAAAAAATACATCAGTTAAAGAAAAACCTAAAGCTAAAATTTTTCTAACACAAAACATGTAGGAAATTTGGGACACTATGAAAAGATCAAACCTAAGAATAATAGGAATAGAAGGTGTGATGGTTTGTATATGATTGGCCCAGGAAGTGAACCTATTAGGAGGTGTGGCCTTGTTGGAGTAGGTGTGTCGCTGTGGGTGTGGGCTTGGGCTTAAGACCCTCTCCCTGGCTGCCCGGAAGTCAGTCTTCCACTAGCAGCCTTTAGATGAAGATGTAGAACTCTCAGCTCCTCCTGCACCACGCCTGCCTGGATGCTGCCATGTTTCTGCCTTTGATGACAATGGACTGAACCTCTGAGCCTGTAAGCCAGCCCCAATTAAATGTTGTCTTTTATAAAACTTGCATTGGTCATGGTTTCTGTTCACAGCAGTGAAACCCTAACTAAGACAGAAGTTGGTACCAGGGACTGGGGTATTGCTGTGATAGGCCTGACCATGCTTTTGTTTGGAAGAATGTGGATTTTGGGACTTTGGATTTGGAAAGCCATGGAATTCTTTAAGTGGGGCTTAATGGGCCAGACTAGTAGGAATATGGAAGACAGTGGTGCTGAGGGTCATTTGAACTGTGTAGGCCTGACGGCCCAAGAGGTTTCAGTGGAGAACTTTAATATGTGGCTGAGAGACTGTTTTTGTGATGTTTTGGTAAAGAACATGGCTGCTTTTTGCCATTGTCTGAAGAGACTGCCTAGGACTAAGGTAAAGAGATTTATATTAATTGCATCTGCAAAGGAAGTGTCAAAAAAGCCCAACAAAGACTTTGTTCTCTGGTTAAGTCTGATGAAGAGAATTTTGAACAAACATAGCAAGCTGAGAAAGGAAAAGTACAAAATATATAGTTTGAGTATTAAAGGGACTCCAGGAAGTGAAATGGAGCTGAATTCAAGGATATTAAACTGAATTAAAGGAGTGGTGACCTTGGGGGCAAGATTCACGCAGTTAACTTTAGGTCCAGGTATGGTAGTACCAGCCTTTAATCCCAGGAGGCAAAGATAAGCAGATCTCTGAGTTCAAGGCCAGCCTAGAACAGAGCAAATTCTAGGTGAAGAAAACTTTAATCCAGGCTTGGTGGACCACACCTTTAATCCCAGTGCTTAGGAGACAGGCATGCAGATCTCTTGAGTTCAAGGTCAGTCTAAGGAGCAAGATTCAGGACAGCCAACTTAGGCAGTGAAGGAGCTGGGAAAAAGGAAGCTAGTGATAATTGAATAGAACAAGGGGGCCAATGTTCCAGCTCCTGCAAGCAGCAGAGCTCAGCAGCTTCGGCCACGTGTCTCTGGCTTTATATTCAAAAGAAGCGGAGTACTGGGACAAGTGATGCTGGTTAGCTGGAGCTAAGAAATTAGTGGTGATTAAGAAAAGACCAGCCCACAGACTTATGGTCACTTGATCTTTGATAAAGGAGCCACAACCATCCGGTGGAATAAAGATAGCCTTTTCAACAAATGGTGCTGGTTCAACTGGAGGTCAACATGCAGAAGAATGCGAATTGACCCACTCTTATCTCTTTGCACTAAGATCAACTCCAAGTGGATCAAGGACCTCCACATAAAACCAGACACACTGAAACTATTAGAAAAGAAACTTGGGAAGACCCTGGAGGACTTGGGCACAGGGGGAAAGTTCCTGAACAGAACACCAATAGCTTATGCTCTAAGATCAAGAATCGACAAATGGGACCTCATAAAATTACAAAGTTTCTGCAAAGCAAAGGACACTGTCAGAAGGACAAAACGGCAACCAACAAAGTGGGAAAAGATCTTCACCAACTCCACATCCGACAGAGGGCTAATATCCAATATATACAAAGAACTCAAGAAGTTAGACCGCAAAGAAACAAATAACCCTATCAAAAAATGGGGCACAGAGCTAAACAAAGAATTTTCACCAGAAGAAATTCGGATGGCCGAGAAACACCTTAAAAGATGTTCAACATCATTAGTCATCAGGGAAATGCAAATCAAAACAACCCTGAGATTCCACCTCACAGCAGTCAGAATGGCTAAGATTAAAAACTCAAGAGACAACAAGTGCTGGCAAGGATGTGGAGAAAGAGGAACACTCCTCCACTGTTGGTGGGATTGCAAAATGGTAAAACCGCTCTGGAAATCAGTTTGGCGGTTCCTCAGAAAATTGGGCATGTCACTTCCAGAGGACCCTGGCATACCACTCCTGGGCATATACCCAGAGGATTCCCCTGCATGCAATAAGGACAAATGCTCCACTATGTTTATAGCAGCCTTGTTTATAATAGCCAGAAATTGGAAGGAGCCCAAATATCCCTCAAAGGAGGAATGGATACAGAAAATGTGGTATATTTATACAATGGAATACTACTCAGCAATTAAAAATAATGAATTCATGCAATTTGTAGGTAAATGGTTAGACCTGGAAAATATCATCCTGAGTGAGCTAACCCAATCACAAAAGAATGCACATGAAATGCAATCACTGATAAGTGGATATTAATGAGCCCAGAAGCCCTAAATACTCAATACACAAATAGCAAGTCAAATGATTCCCAAGAAGAAGAAAGGAGAGGACCCTGGGCTTGTAAAGATTGCATCCAGTTTAGTAAAGAAACCGAGGGGAGAGGGGGAATGATTGGGGAACAGTTGGGGGGGAGAGGAACTATGGGAACTATGGTGGGTGGGAACTGGGAACGGGGAAAGCCTTTGGAATGTAAACATAGAATATAGAAAATAAAAATTAAAAAAAAAAAGAAAAGACCAGCATCACTGAGGTGAAATCCTCTGGGAAGTGTTTTCTGAGAGCACAAAGAAGCTATGTTCCACAGATAGCCAAGGTTGTACCTCATGCTGCAGCTGTACTTGGTAACGTGTAAGAATCATCCAGGTGGTATTGGTTTTGAAGGCATGAAGGTATCATGAAGAACAACTGAGGCTTGGTACTGTGAGAGGCCATGGAAGGCCATTGGTGAAAGTGTACCCTCAGTTGTAATTGACAGCCCAGGACTGAAGGGGTCATGCAAAGGAGTTGAGGCTTGGTACTATGAAGAGAGCCTATGAGAGGCTTTGGTGAATTATAGTTGCAGTGGAAGACCCTAGCATATTGGAGATGCCAGTACCATGGGATGACCTGTCAGGAGCCATAATGGGACAAGCTAATATACTAGCAGATGTTCATCCTGAAATGCCTGCCTCGGATTATTATATAATCTGCGACAGGTGAGCCCCCATTCAGCAAGGCTGTGGGGGACTAATTTTAGGAAAGATTTCCTGCTATTTATATGCTTTTCCTGTTGTTATTATTATTATACATTTATAATAATCAATAGTAATAGCACATTCCTTTGGAGCAGATCCTTGCAGATCCATGAAGATGTCTTATAGTGATGCTATGTAGACAAATAGATGACTTTAGTTTTAATGATGATCCTATAAGAATTCCTAAAATTATATCTGTGATTACTAAGCTCTTTACTAATGGATCCCTCCTATAGCCAAACTGCAATGAGAACTCTGCCAGTCTCCCAAGTGTCACAAGTTAATTGCTCTTAGATGGCAACCAGACTTTCTCCTACTCAGAGCACATTCCAAGAGGTTGTAAAACAATTAACTAAAGGTCATAAAAAGGGAACTAGGATTTATTATAGGTGTTAGGACAGAAGGTAAAATATTGACTGGGTTTTTCTATACAAAACGTCACTTATAACTTAGTTATGGTTTTAAACTTTCTACGAACCTGTAGAGAAGACAAGTGATAGCTAGATAATTACTCCTAATGGATATGCATGTAAACATTCTCTGTTGTAAGCTTCTATTTCAATGTAGGACTTGGTTTTCTGTGTGAACTTATGATGAACTTTGTAACATGTGATCATGCATTCTGAAAGACGTTTTAAGGGCTGAGGACAAAGAGAAGTCAGACCAGAAGAATTGAATGAGAGGGACAGAGCTGAGAGGAGAACTGAACTGAGGAGAAGTTTTTTAGTCAGAAGAGAACAAGATTAGAAGGATAATGCAGAGTGGAATAACTTAGAAACTATAGGTAACATAAACTAACTAAGAGAATAACAATGTGCAGGAGGCAGAGAGAAAGAGGAAAAAAGAAGATGTTGCAGAGAGTAGAAGGAGCAAGCAGGCTTCTCCTTACCATTGGAAAGGACAGGTCCCATGGTAAGGACAAAGCAGGCTTAGTCTTATTAAGAGAAACAAAGTCTTTTTCTTACAAACATGGATTTAATTCATTTAGCATTGAAAGGATGGAAGCTTTTTCTTTCTCCATGCAATAAATATTGTAGTCCATCTTTTATCCAGAATGAGTGAGTTCTTTCTGCACCGGTGCTTGGTCTTTGCTCCATATGCATATGTAAGTATGGATGTGTGTGTAAGTATGCAATTGTGGGAATGTATGCATGTATGTGTGTAAGTATGAAATTGTGAGAATGCATGCAAGCTGGGCCCAGCTGACTGCGTGAAAGATGTATGTGTGAATCTATGTATGAAGATGTATGAAGATGTATGTGTGAATTTATGTGAGATTATGCATATTCACGTATGTAGAAATTTTTTCTGTCTACAAGTGTTATTCTCTTCTCCAGGTTCATTAGAAGTTTATTGCTCCTAACTTCCCCCCTAGACTGACAAGCAAGAGGCATCTGGACAATAGGGGAAAGGCTCTAGCAATTAACCCTTTACTTAATCTCCTGCTGTTTTAGGATGAGGTGTTAAATACCTGAGACTGCAGTCTCTGGCTCCAGAGGAACACAGAAGGCAGGTCAGCTATGTTAGCCTAGTAACTTAGATTTAGATAAGTAAACCTTTTATTATACAACAACCCTAAACTTTCTGTAAGACAAAGTCTTACCCCCGCCGACGCTTCCCCCCTCCGCTGCCTCAAGAAGGACCAAGAAGAAACACCTTTGCTGGGCCTGGCTCCCAGCATCACTGGCGCCTGAACAGGGACATCTTGAGGTACCCCCCCCCCCCCCAAAAAAAAAAAAAAAAAAAAAAAAAAAAAAGAGAGAAGATTCTGTGTGTATATTGGAAGAGTTAGGATCTCGTCCAAAAGGAGAGGCGAGTAATTGGAATGTGTGTGGCTTGAAAGAAAGCCCCCCCCTGCTCGAGAGAAAGCAGCCCCCCCCTCGGCTTGAAAGAAAGCCCCCCCTGCTTGAGAGAAAGCAGCCCCCCTCGGCTTGAAAGAAAGCCCCCCCTGCTTGAGAGAAAGCAGCCCCCCTCGGCTTGAAAGAAAGCCCCCCCTGCTTGAGAGAAAGCAGCCCCCCCTCGGCTTGAAAGAAAGCCCCCCCTGCTTGAGAGAAAGCAGCCCCCCTTCGGCTTGAAAGAAAGCCCCCCCTGCTCGAGAGAAAGCAGTTGTCCACACCCTTGCTTGAAAGAAAGCAATCCCAGGCCTGAAATAAGGTCTCACAACCCCACCCCCACCCCTAGCCTGAAAGAAGGCACTCTGATCGGTTGTTGTTAATTAGCTCTAAGAGTTAAATCTAGATGTTTGGCCTGAAAGAAGGCATCTAGTAGGTTATTGATAATTACATAGCTGTTTTCACTTATAGTAGTTTTATTGGCTTGTATTAAACACTGGCCTGCATTCTGATATTGTTCCTGTTACATGTAAATTGTTTGTAGCTATCAGGGGAGATTCCAACAACTACTGCTAACATCAACCTGAATCAGCATGGGTCAAAGTGAATCTAGAGACAGAGAGTTTTTTTATAGATATTGTAAAGTATACTCTCCAGAAAAAAGGCATTGAGGTTAGCACTAGCCACCTCACTGACTTTCTTCAGTTTGTACAGTCAGTCAGTCCCTAGTTCCCAGAAAGGGGATACATGGGAGAAAGTAGGGTTAGATAGTAAAAACTGGTTTACAGAGACTGGAGGATTAGGTATGCTTCTTATAGCGTTTGCTATTTGGAATGCGCTTAGGAAGGCATTAGCAGATGATGTAAAAGTCATATGAATTCAGGAAACAGATTCACCTCCTTGTGAGGGCACCCTGTTACTACAGTCTCACTCAGGATGTAAGAAAAGTGTTTATGCCTTGACGGAAGAGTCTGAGAAAAGTAATTCAGGAGAAAATAGTAATGAGTCAGGAGAGGAAATATCAACTTCAGAGGAGGAATCTAACTCTGAAAAGAAAGTAGCAAAATATCATAATCATAAATGGCCTATCATGCAGCATTTAAATATAAGTCATTCCATAAGACCCCTTGAAAAACTTAAAAAGAAACTAAAGGGGCCTACGGGAACTGCTGCTGGTGTACCTCAAACTCAGCAACAGGGTAAACCGGTAGACTGTTTCCCAACGAGTATAGAGAATAACAAACAAGAGAATGGTCACTTATGGGAACCTTTGGCATTTAAATTGCTTATGACCCCTCATGACTGGTTTTAAATAGCCAGAGCCTGTCTAACTAAATATGAATTTTTACTGTGCATAGATATTTAAAAAAAATAGAGAGAAAAGAAAAGAAAAAAGAAAAGAAAAGAAAAGAAAAGAAAAGAAAAGAAAAGAAAAGAAAAGGAAAAAGTCAATTTTCAAACTTTTAAAGCCTCTTCTAAAATAAAGACCTACTAACTGGATAATAAAAAAGACTGGATGTTTTTCCGGGAGAAGCTCTGTTTATATATTTACAGGACCCTGTAGATGCCAGACCACCTGATTGTGCTAGACCCTCTCCAGGGACAGAGACTTCCACACCTGCCACTTCCTCCAAGCGTACTTTAGAGCCATCACCATCTGCAGACCCCAGTGACCCCAGCAAAAGAAGACACTGAAGACACAATTCCTGATTGCATCTAATTGGACTTTTAATTCTATACCCAGGGGATATAGGGGATATAAAATTGTTAAATATAAATCTGTTATCTATCATTTTCTACTAGAATGCTATTTTGACCTATTGTACAATATCACCATTGTGTTATACTTTTTTTTTCATTGTATACCAGCTGCTTTATATTTTGTCACCTATTGCTTTCTCACTGTCTTGATGTAATGCTTTTGCTTTGTCTACTTTGGTATAGACTGTAAATTTTCTTTCTTGACCTAAGAGATTTATTACTGGGCTTATCTTAGACATTACTGCTTTAATTGCTATCTTAGGGTGAGTTGCATTTTCTGCTGCCTCCCTAGTCCAACAGATTTACACTGCTAACCACTTTTATTCATTGACAAAAATTATTTCTTTAGCACTGATTACTCGGGATAGAATTGATAGAGGTTTAACAGATAGAGCCAATGCTCTAGAGGGAACCATGCTTTACATAGGAATTAAGGCTCAAAATATTAAAATAGTCCAACTACTTCATGTCATGCCAATTTTAAGTGGATTTATGTTACCCCTCAGCCCTACAATGAGTCAGAAATGTCTTAGAAACGGATAAAAGCACATCTACATGGTGTGTGGAACATTTCACAATTTGCTATTGATATGGACACTTTGCATTCCAAGATCAGTGCCATCAGTCTTTCTAGACTTAAGAGTTCTTCAGCAGCAGAACTGGCTGATTATTTTTCATACTCAATCATATATTTTGTTAAGGATAATTCTTTATGGAATTTTCTTATAAATTTGAAAATTATTATAGGATTAGTTATCTTGCTTCTGTTTCTTCTTCCAGTCATCTTCAAGTGTTTAGGGTCTGCCATTAAGGATTGCTCAAAGAGAGATATATACGCTTCATTTATATTATTCGAAGGGAAGAGATGTCAGGAGCCATAATGGGACAAGCTAATATACTAGCAGATGTTCATCCTGAAATGCCTGCCTCGGATTATTATATAATCTGCGACAGGTGAGCCCCCATTCAGCAAGGCTGTGGGGGACTAATTTTAGGAAAGATTTCCTGCTATTTATATGCTTTTCCTGTTGTTATTATTATTATACATTTATAATAATCAATAGTAATAGCACATTCCTTTGGAGCAGATCCTTGCAGATCCATGAAGATGTCTTATAGTGATGCTATGTAGACAAATAGATGACTTTAGTTTTAATGATGATCCTATAAGAATTCCTAAAATTATATCTGTGATTACTAAGCTCTTTACTAATGGATCCCTCCTATAGCCAAACTGCAATGAGAACTCTGCCAGTCTCCCAAGTGTCACAAGTTAATTGCTCTTAGATGGCAACCAGACTTTCTCCTACTCAGAGCACATTCCAAGAGGTTGTAAAACAATTAACTAAAGGTCATAAAAAGGGAACTAGGATTTATTATAGGTGTTAGGACAGAAGGTAAAATATTGACTGGGTTTTTCTATACAAAACGTCACTTATAACTTAGTTATGGTTTTAAACTTTCTACGAACCTGTAGAGAAGACAAGTGATAGCTAGATAATTACTCCTAATGGATATGCATGTAAACATTCTCTGTTGTAAGCTTCTATTTCAATGTAGGACTTGGTTTTCTGTGTGAACTTATGATGAACTTTGTAACATGTGATCATGCATTCTGAAAGACGTTTTAAGGGCTGAGGACAAAGAGAAGTCAGACCAGAAGAATTGAATGAGAGGGACAGAGCTGAGAGGAGAACTGAACTGAGGAGAAGTTTTTTAGTCAGAAGAGAACAAGATTAGAAGGATAATGCAGAGTGGAATAACTTAGAAACTATAGGTAACATAAACTAACTAAGAGAATAACAATGTGCAGGAGGCAGAGAGAAAGAGGAAAAAAGAAGATGTTGCAGAGAGTAGAAGGAGCAAGCAGGCTTCTCCTTACCATTGGAAAGGACAGGTCCCATGGTAAGGACAAAGCAGGCTTAGTCTTATTAAGAGAAACAAAGTCTTTTTCTTACAAACATGGATTTAATTCATTTAGCATTGAAAGGATGGAAGCTTTTTCTTTCTCCATGCAATAAATATTGTAGTCCATCTTTTATCCAGAATGAGTGAGTTCTTTCTGCACCGGTGCTTGGTCTTTGCTCCATATGCATATGTAAGTATGGATGTGTGTGTAAGTATGCAATTGTGGGAATGTATGCATGTATGTGTGTAAGTATGAAATTGTGAGAATGCATGCAAGCTGGGCCCAGCTGACTGCGTGAAAGATGTATGTGTGAATCTATGTATGAAGATGTATGAAGATGTATGTGTGAATTTATGTGAGATTATGCATATTCACGTATGTAGAAATTTTTTCTGTCTACAAGTGTTATTCTCTTCTCCAGGTTCATTAGAAGTTTATTGCTCCTAACTTCCCCCCTAGACTGACAAGCAAGAGGCATCTGGACAATAGGGGAAAGGCTCTAGCAATTAACCCTTTACTTAATCTCCTGCTGTTTTAGGATGAGGTGTTAAATACCTGAGACTGCAGTCTCTGGCTCCAGAGGAACACAGAAGGCAGGTCAGCTATGTTAGCCTAGTAACTTAGATTTAGATAAGTAAACCTTTTATTATACAACAACCCTAAACTTTCTGTAAGACAAAGTCTTACCCCCGCCGACGCTTCCCCCCTCCGCTGCCTCAAGAAGGACCAAGAAGAAACACCTTTGCTGGGCCTGGCTCCCAGCAATGACCACCAAGAACAGCAGTGGCAGCGGAGTGGATCAATCTGAACTTAGATTGCTACAAAGGGCAGAGCTGGAGAAATGACACCAGCTCTTTGGAGATACACAGAAGATCATGTGTGGATCTCAGACACTGGAACAAGAAGCTGTGAAGCTGAAATTGACTTGGGGTACCCAAGATGTTAAAGATGCCAGAGCCACAGGATGCCTGCCAAGGAAAGCTGCTAACAGGGAGTGGAACAAGCCCAGGAGAAAGAACCTTGTTGCAGTCAACAAAGATGAAAAAGGAGTTGAATATCTGAAGACTGCTTTGCCATCAGTCATGGAGATGCAGAGTTTGGACTTTGCCCAGCTGGTTTCCTGTCTTGCTTGGGGGATTACAGTTAAGTGATTGAATGAATCTCAAAAGAGACCTTGAACTTTGGACTTTTCACACTGTTGAGACTGCTATAGTCTACTGGGACTTTTGAAGTTGGACTAAATGTATTTTGCATTATGCTATGTTTCAGTATGGCCTCCATAGACTCATGTTTAAACAAGCCTATGGGGGCCAGGGAGTGGAATGTGATGGTTTGTATATGATTGGCCCAGGAAGTGAACCTATTAGGAGGTGTGGCCTTGTTGGAGTAGGTGTGTCGCTGTGGGTGTGGGCTTAAGACCCTCCCCCTGGCTGCCCGGAAGTCAGTCTTCCACTAGCAGCCTTTAGATGAAGATGTAGAACTCTCAGCTCCTCCTGCACCATGCCTGCCTGGATGCTGCCATGTTTCTGCCCTTGATGACAATGGACTGAACCTCTGAGCTTGTAAGCCAGCCCCAATTAAGTGTTGTCTTTTATAAAACTTGTATTGGTCATGGTGTCTGTTCACAGCAGTGAAACCCTAACTAAGACAGAAGTAGAAGATGATATCCAGCTTAAAGGCCCAGAAAACATCTTCAACAAAATTATAGAAGTAAATTTCCCTAACCAAAAGAAAGATTTATACAAGAAGCTAACAGAATATCAAATAGATTGGCCCAGAAAAGAAAATTCTCCAGCCATGTAATAATCAAAACACCAAATATACAGAAAAAAGAAAGAATTTTAAAAGCAGCAAGGGATAAAGGCCAAATAACATACAAAGACAGACCTATGAGAATTACACCCAATTTCTCATCTGAGATGCTAAATGCTAGAAGGGCCCATGCAGAGAGGTCTTGCAGTCCCCAAGAGACCACAGATGCCAGCCCAGACTATTATACCCAGCAAAATTTTCAATCACCCTAGCTGGAGTAAACAAGATATTCCATGAAAAACCAAGTTCAAACAATTCCTCTTTACTAGCCCTACAGAGGATATTACAAGGAAAACTCCAACACAATGAGGCTAACTATAATCATGAAAACTCAAGAAATAATTTCACACTATAGAGCAAATAGAAGAGAAACACACACACACACACACACACACACACACACACACACCACTAGCACCACCATCAAAATAACAGGAAGTAACAATCATTGGTCATTAATACCTCTCAACATCAATGAACTAGCAAATTTCCCTAGGAAAAAGACACAGGCTAACAGCATGGATGCATAAACAGAATCCATCATTTTGCTGTATACAAGAAATACATCTCAGCAACAAAAATAGTCATTATCTCAGTATAAAGGGCCCATTTGTTTTCCAAGCAAATGGACCCAAGAAACAAGCTGAAGTAGCTAGCCTTTATAATCTGTAATAAAGCAGACTTTCAACCAAAAGTAACCAGAATGGCTAAAATCATAAACTCAAATGATAGCACATACTGGCAAGGAGGTGGAGAAAGAGGAACACTCCTCCATTGCTGGTGGGAGTGCAAATTTGTAGAACCTCTCTGGAAATCAATTTGGTGGCTCTCAGAAGATTACAAATAGTTCTATCTTAAGACCCAACTATACCACTCCTTGGCATATACCCAAAAGATTCTCCACCACTCCACAAGGTCACTTGCTCAAGTATATTCATAGCAACCTTATTTGTAATAGTCAGAAACTGGAAAAACCCCAGATATCCCTCAACTGAAGAGAGGATACAGAAAATGTGGTTCATTTACACAATTGAATTCTATTCAACTATTAAAAATGAGGACATACTGAATTTTGCAGGCAAATGGATGGAATTAGAAAATATCATCCTGAGTGAGGTAACCCATACTCAGAAGGACATGAATGAGATATATTCACATATACGTGGATATTAGTAATAAAGCACAAACCCAAAGAAGTCCAATAACTAGGAGGGCACAATGGAGGATGTTTGATTCTTTTTTAGAAGGGGAAACAAAATAGATATTGGAGATGGATACAAGGAGATCATATGTAGGGAAAGCAGGGAAGAGAGAAGGGAAATTGGTGAGAGGGGGAAACCTCTAGGATGTGCCAGAGACCTGGGATGGGGAAAGGCCTCAGAGGGTCTAAAGGGGTGACTAGCTGAGAATCTTAGCAGTGGAGGATATGAATCCTAAAGTGGCTACTTCCTGTAGCCAGGCAAGACTCCCAGTGGAAGGATAAGGACAGCAACCCACCCACAAAACCTTCAATCCAAAATGTGTCCTGCCTAAAAGATGTGCAGGGACAAAGAGTAGAGACTGAGGGAATGGCCAACCAATGACTGGCCCAAATTGAAATACATTACATGGTCAAAAACTAATTCCTGATACTATTGATACTAGTTATGTTTGCAGACAGGAACAAAGCTTAACTGTCCTCTGAGAGGCTCCACCAACAGCCAATAGAAACAGATGCAGAGACTCACACCCAAACATTAGATGGAGCTCAAGGTGTCTTATGAGTCTTATGAAGTTAGAAGAAAGACTGAGGGATCTGAAAAAAAACAAGGACTCCACAGTCAGACCAACAGAGCCAACTAACCTGGACACTTGGGAGCTTCCAGAGACTGAATCACCAATCAATGAGTGACCACAGGCTGGACCTAGGCCTTTGCACATATGAAGTTAATGAGCAGTTGGTATTCATTTGGGTCCTCCAGACTGCAGGGGCAGGGCCTGTCCCTGAGGCTGTTACCTGCCTGCCTGCCTGCCTGCCCACCTGTCTGTGGATCCCATGTGCCTAAATGGACAGCCTTGTCTGGTCTTACAAGGAGAGGATGTGCCAAGTCTTCAAGTGACCTGATGTGTGAAAGTGGTGGGTGAAGTGGTACAAATAGGAGTTGGGGCAGATGAGGGTTTGACTCCCAAAGGAGGGCTTTACCTTCTCAAAAGTGAAGGGAGGGGGACGTGAGGGGAGGCGTTGTGTGAGTGGGTACTGGGAACAGAGGAAGGGCTGATATTGGGTTGTAACAGGAATAAATTTAATAAAAAATGATAATAACCAATAATACAAACCTATTTCGTAGAGCATGAGATGTACTCATCCCATAGTCCCAGAGCCGTTCCACAGCTGCAATAAAATAGTGCCTTGTTTTCTGTTGAAAGCTGCGGGGATCCTGCTTTATATCCTCACTATAAATGTCAAAATCCTCATTTGTTTCAATGGTGATGGCATCATCATAGTCAGTTGCTTCTTGTTCTGATTGAAAAGCACTAAGTTCCCTTTGATGTCGTTTCAAGACAGGTGGGTTTTGGGAGCATGTCCTATGAGTCTGGCCTTCTTTTACCCAAGTGGCTTCTCTTCGGGGCCAGTTTT
Source organism: Apodemus agrarius (assembly GCA_964023405.1). Classification (NCBI taxonomy): domain Eukaryota; kingdom Metazoa; phylum Chordata; class Mammalia; order Rodentia; family Muridae; genus Apodemus; species Apodemus agrarius. The sequence goes on from OZ030010.1 coordinate 148,913,953, forward strand.
GTTTCTCATTTGCCCCTATTAAATGATTATTTCTATAAGGCCTCAGAGACAAAATAGTGTCCTTTTGCTTAATGGATATAATTTCTGGTGACTTCTCTTTGGATTTCCACTTATCTTCTGGTATCTGTGCAGCATAATGATTTAGCAGTTCAGAGTGAGTCTTTTTAGAGTGCTCTGTTGTATTTTTTATACTTTCTCCATGCCTCTTTGTTTTATTCCATTTAGTAGGCCCTTGTGTTTTCTGAAGAAAGATATCTCTCATGAGATTCAAGTATCCAGGAGATTCATGGCTAGTCTCTGTAGGTAAAAGTTCTTCCTCTTGAATGGAAACTCGAGAAAGCAACTCAACTTTGCTAGCTTCTTCAGGCAAGATTGGTTTCAAGAAAATGTTCTCAAGTTTCTTATATGTGACTGAGTTTGTGTTACTTTTCCCCAGGGAGGGAAATTTTCCTTGCTCTATGAACATCTTCCATGGTAGAATGGCTAAAGAAGGGTTATTTATTTTGGTTTCTTTTAAGAAATTATTGCTTTCTTGAATTCTAGAACTTTTGGTCTTAAAGTCATAAATGTAGGATGATGCTAGAACATGAGAAAATTTGTCTTGGAATGGAATCCTTTTGAGATCTGTTGGTGGAAATGTTGATGTTTTTACAATGTGTGAGTCAGAACTATTTGTATGAGTGGTGCTTTTAATCACAGAAGAATCTGATAAGGGAGATTTAACAATGAACATTTTCCTTTCCTTGCTGTGGCCTATCTGTTTAATGATACTCTGTGTTGAATAGTTTATGGTTTTAAGCCATTGAGTTGACAGTCTGAATTGTCCCAAAGCCCGTTTACTACGTTGAGTAATAATATTCTTCTGGCTTGGATAGTTTTTTACCATTTCTCTGGTTTTATTTACCAAGGCTTCTGAATTTGTCTCCTCATCCTTCCTTCTTTTAAAGAAATGCACCATGTAAATCTGTACTGTATTTGTTGAGTTGTTTATTGAAGTGAGGTTTTGAAGTATTGGTACGTATGTCTCTTCATCTAAACTTATATTTTGCCTAGTGCCTAGTAAAAACATGTCTTTTAAGAAATTCTTAGAGCTAGTAGCTACGTGCACCTGGGGCAAAACTAATTTATCTTCAATTGGTTCTTCCTTCTCTATCTCTTCCTGAATATTTTTTTCTTGATTGTCCCTACCATTTTCATGTACCTTAGCCAAAGTGGTAAGAAATATGCTCATATTACTTGGAAAAACCATGTTCTTTGTAAATCCATCCTGTTCTATTATCACTTTATTTTTCTCTGATAAGAAACTTTGATTTTTCACATGCTTTTTGAACATTAAATATACTAATTGCTTTGGACTATGTCTTTGCTCTGAGTTCAAGGAGTTATTTCCATTGGTCTTTTTAAACCAATTTGCAGATTCTGACAAGAACAGCATCTTGGAAAATGGCATGATTGTATTTTCTGCATTTTGTGGAACAGGATCTTCATCTTTTTTATGAAATATGTCTTTATTTTTTGGTGATGTAGTTCTATTTAGCATATGGTTTAGTCTCAAATACGTAGTATTGTTGCCTAAAAGTATTCCATCATGAATCAAAGCTGCTACTTCTTGAATTTCACTATTGATTTTTAATATGGCATCTTTCAAGTCTGCTGTACTATTCTCAATTGATATTGGGCTGTCAGTGGGTAGTTTTTCATTAGTTTTTGAATAATTATATGTCTTGTCTGTTTTCATTAAGGAGACACTGTCTTTAAATAAAGTATTATCTTTGGCCAATAAAGCAATTCCATGAAACATCTTCTCTCTGAATAAACTACCATTCTCCATTGATAATATATTATCTTCTGGTGAACTTTCTTGACTATACATTAAAGTTGAATCCAACAAGTTGGAATCACTATTTTCTTCACTAGTGCTTAAAGGTATTTGAGACCCAATAAGGGGATATGCTTTTTTACCAAATGCAGTAGTACTTAATTTAGTACTAAAGTGAACTGGCATATCTGGAGATCCTAAAGAACCTGTCTTTTCAAAAGTTGCTGTCAAATTGTCTGACAGAATTTTTGTGGTCATTAGATTACTTGGCAAAGTAGAAACTTGCAGATCAAGTTTATTCCATTTTACTTCTATAGTTGTCTCCAAACTTTTATTTGGTCTTAACTGGAGGCCTGGCTGAGGAGTAAATACTATTTTCTCACTGTGATGGGATTCTGGCCTGAGTTGGTCCACTTTAGATGGGCTTTCATTGCTGTCTATTGCATCAGGTGAATGATCATCATGAATAGCCTCATAGATGGTTTCTTGGCCATCTGATAAGCCATGTGTAGTAGGACGACTCTGTCCCAAGAGCATCAGCATGTCACTAGATGAGACACTTTGTACTTTAAGCATCTCTACTATCTCTCCAAAGTGAGGCTCAATTTTCTCCATATCGTTTTTTGGAATTGTGGTATCTTTGAATTTCTTTTTCCTAGTATTAGGATGATTTGGATTCTGGAAGAAGCTTCGGGGATCAATGACATTGTCATTCACCAACTGTATTGGGATATCTTCATATATTTCTTCATAATAATCACTAGTGCTCTTGTCACAACTAGAAACTTTCAGCAATGCTGACATACCTCTCCTCCGAAAGTCTGAATTATGACACCCCAAGACCCATAGACCTGAAAATGAGAAAGAATAAAACTCTGGTTACTCATAACCCAGGTTCTAAGTAAGTTTTGCATTGGAGGTTCTCTCCTACTTCTAGACAAATGAAGAAAAGCCTGTTATGTCATAGGTTATTTGGTTAAATCTTCAACATATATTCACCAATGTTAGGTAAAAGTCGTTATTACATTGCTGGTACTGTGCTATGAACATTGCTGATCACAAGAAAGGAAGATTGAGGGCCACTGAAGAGAGCTCAGTGGGTAAATTTGCCTAATGACCTCCTTAGAATCCACATAGTAGAAGGAAAGAAATGAGTCTTGCAGTTGTTCTTTAACTTCTACACACTTGTGCTATAGCATATGTGCCCACACACATACATACACATGGTAAAGTAATGAACATAATAAAACATTTAGAATGTTCAATGATTTGACATTTATGTATTTACTTTTAATGTGGATATTCTCAAAGAAGGGATTATAGAACTTTTACCAATAAAATAGTGGAGTGCTGATAAGTTACAGAAACCATGAACAAGGTTTTAATCCTGAGGTAGAGAAAAATACCAAATTGAAATTCAGTGTAAGGCTAGAAAGAACCATCTGAGAGTTAAGAACACTCAGACTATAATAACATTATGCTTACACTATATGGTATGAGTTCATGTGCATGTGTATGCCATGTTTTTAGGTCAGAGGACAACCTTGGATGTCAATATATGCCTTGCCTCCAACCTTGTTTGAGACGGGGTCTTTCTGTCTGCCTTTTCATATGCCAGGATAGATGGTCTACAAGCTTCTGAAGATTTACCTGTCTTGGATTTCTACCTTCCTGTAGGAGCTCTAGGATTATTGACATATCCTACTGTGCCTGGCCTTTTCTATGGGTTCTGACTGGTGATCTATGTGACAAGTACTTTACTAGTTTATCTATCTCCTTGGTCTAAAGTATCTAATTTTTGTTTGTTTTGTTCTTTGTAGTTGTTATTTGTTTTTGAGACAGGGAATCTGTCTTAGTTAGGGTTTCCATTGCTGTGAAGAGACACTATGACCAACCCTTAAAAACCACAACATTTAATTGAGGATAGTTTACAGGTTCAGAGGGTTAGTCCATTATCATCATAGCAGGAAACATGGTGGTGTCCTGGCAGGCATGGTGCTGAGAGTTCTAAATCTTGATCCAAAGACAAACAGAAAAAGACTGTTTCCCAGGCAGCTAGGAGGAGGGTCTCAAAGCCCACCACCACAGTGGCACACTTCCTCCAACGAGGTCAAACCTACTCCAACAAGGCCATACCTCCTAATAGTGCCACTCCTTAGCTCAAGCATATTCACACCTTATACTTCCTGGCCTCTGCAGTGGAAACTTAAGGGTTCTTGGGAAAGTCAGTTGTGTTAGAAGGTGTTTTGCTGGGGCAAACACGTAAAGGAGTGTTTTCCTGAAGTGGACACAGGTGAAAGGCTAAGGCAGACTCGTGAAGGAATGTTTCACTGAAGGAGACACAGCAGGAAGTATGTTCTGCTAAAGAAAGAATGTAAAAGGATTCTTTGCTAACAACACATATATTATATTGGTCCATCTTACATTGCATAGTTGAACTCCATTTGTCGGGATGCCATAGAGAGAAATGCACCAAAAAAATTTCTGGTGGTGTGCTGCAGTTTCTTGAAGCTTCTATGGACCCAGGCTGATTGCTAGAGTGATGTCAGCTGAGATAGATGCATGTGTTGAATGAAGCAAGATGCATGTTGAGGTAAGACACATGGAGGACACTGATGTTTGGAGGTTATAAATAGGACTTGACAGACAGTGACAGAAGCTAAGCTAGGCTTGCTTACAGAGCTAGCTGTACAATACTTGTGGGTCTTGTGTCTTCACTGATCTTTGCTGATCTTCAGTTATCTTCGCTGATCTTCCCTGAGAGAGGTATAGCTGAGAACATGTCCTGGTGTCCCTCCAAGTCCCTCCTGCTTACTTGTGCCGAGTCTGGGGCCTGGCTATCTCTGCTAGATTATGCTACTGCTGCTGATTCATGTTTGCTATCCTGACTCTAACAAACTAGACTGCTGGTGTATCCATTGCTGGTGTATCTGTGAGGTGTTTGGGAGTAGATTGAGCTGCCACTGCTAACCCATAAACTGTCTGCTAATTTCCAGACATCACAGACGAGAGTTGCTCCAAAGAACCTTTCTAAACAAATCTACTTATCCTGTATCCTTTCTTTGTCACTATCTCTAATGGGTGGTGGACTAAAAGTGAGGTTAAAGCATTTAAGAACCATCATTAAAAATAGGGGTTTGAAAAAATTAAAGTTATAGGCCCCCATAACTGTCTTCAAACACATGACTATATACCTAGCCTAAAATAATGCAAAAAATACATTTAGTCCAACTTCAACAGTCCCTATTGTCTACCACAGTCTTAACAATGTTTAAAAGTACAAAGTTCAAATCCTCTTCAGAGAGTCACGCAATCACTTAACTGTAATCCTCTATACAATCAAACTCAAAAGGTAGATCACATGCTTCCAACATCATAGGACATACATTACCATTAAAAAATGTCATACTGTGGAAATACTAGACCAAAACAAGACCAAAAACCAGCTGGGCAAACTCCAAAACTGCATCTCCATGTTTAATGTCCAATTCCTTTCAGCTTTGTTGACTGAAACACAATCCTTTCCCTTGGGCTGGTTCCAATACCTGCTATCAGATTTCATCAGCAGGTATCCCATAACTCTGGCATCTCAAACATCTTGGGTCTCTAAGGCATCATCAACTTTACAGCTTATTGTCCCAATGTCTAGGATCCACACATGATCTTCTGGGCTTCTCCAAAAGGCTTGGGTCACTTCTCCAGCTCTGGCCTCTGTAGCACTCCAGGGTCTGGTTGATTGCTGCTGCTGGTTTTGGTGGTCATCCCATGGTACTGGCATCTCCAATATGCTGGGGTATTCTGCTGCACCTGTGCCTCACCAATAGTCTCTTAGGTTCCCTTCACAGTGCCAATCCTCAGATTCTTTGCATGAACCCTCCAGTCCTATGCCATCAATTGCAATTAAGGCTGCAAATTTACCCATGGCCTTCCATGGCTTCTCACCATTCCAAGCCTCAGCTGCTTTCCCTGACCTCAGCATGCCTTCAAAACCAGTAACACCTGGGTGACTCTTACACATTACCAAGTCCAGGTGCATGCAGCACAAGGTACAACCTTGGCTATCTCTAGAACACAGATTCTTTGTTCTCTCAGAAAACACTTCCCAGAAGATTTCACCTCAGTGATGCTGGCCTCTTCTTAATCACTGCTAATATCTAAGCTCCAGCTAACCATCACCCATGAGGTGGTCAAGCTAAGGCTTAAAACCCTGATAACCCAGCAGGTGACTGTCACCTGCAAGAGAAGGCAGGCGTTTGGCCATGCCCCTTGGGCCCCTGGCTCCTGTCACATACCTACAACCTCCCACAATCCCCTGCAGAGAGATCTGTGGCCATCAGTCACATAGGAGCAGCACCAAGCCCTCCCATACAGATAAGGTATCTCTAAGCTCTCAGACCAAGCCAATGAGAAGTACCTGCTGTCAGACCCTGACTCACCCCAAAACTGTATATAAGGATCTTATATGGAAGGAATAAAGGTATGTGAGGGCTTCCATCATAAGAGCTGTAACATGGGGCTGGAGCAATGGCTCAGTAGGTAAGAGCACCAACTGAAGGTCATGAGTTCAAATCCCAGCAACCATATGGTGGCTCACAGCCATCCATAAAGAGATCTGATGCCATCCTCTGGTGTCTGAAGACAGCTACAGTGTACTCACATATAATAAATAATTTTTTAAAAAATAACAAGAGCTGTAACACTGCCTCTTGGGAAGAGGTCTGTCTCCCGAAACGACACCTGAAGCTCCCCCAAACTCCTTGCTGGCTAGTTGGCCTCTTGTTGGCCTAACCCAGCTTAATTAAGTGCAGGGCAAAGTGGAGTAACTGAGATGGCAATGGAGAAGACAGAGGCGGAGTCAGCAGGGGAGATGACTCCCCCTTCCTGCTCACACTCTCTCCCCCTTGCCTGAATCCCCCTGCACCTTGATGGGCCAGAGATCTCCATGGAAACCCTCCAGTACAGACCCACAATCATCAACTGTCACAGTAGTGCCATCTATTTTTGACTCTAAAGTCAGAGCCACAAGGCTGAAGCTGCCAAATTCTCCTGCTTGCTGGGGCTGGAACATGGCCCCTCCCCCTTGTTTCATTACATTGGCACCAGCTTTCCAACAACTCCTTCATGTCCTAAGCTTGGCTGTCCTGGAACTGGCTCTATTTACTGGCCTTAAACTCAGAGATCTGAATGACTCTGTCTCCTGAATGCTGGGATTAAAGGTATGAATCACCACACTTGGACTTGAGCTTTTCTCTACTTGGACATTGCTCTATACCCGGCTGGACTTGAACTCAGAGATCTGCTTCTCTCTCTGTCTCTCTGTCTCTGTCTCTGTCTCTGTCTCTGTCTCTCTCTCTCTCTCTCTCTCTCTCTCTCGCTCGCTCGCTCTCGCTCTCGCTCTCGCTCTCGCTCTCGCTCTGTCTCTCTCTCTCTCATAAATGTGTGAACTACCATGCCTAGACCAAGCTTTTCATATCCACTATTCCTCAAGATCTGGATCAAAAACCTGTGTCCTCCATCTCAGGATTGTAGTTAATTCAAGATTAAAAGTACAAATGAAAAAAATAACCAACTAGTAATAATGTCTAACATGATATACTATTCCTTGTTAAATGGCAAACACATAAACAATAATCTTAGCTGGGTGGGATTTTGCCCCAAAGTAACCAGTCTCTTATTCTGTTCATCTCCTTGTATACAGGATTCAGTTTCATTGCACTTCCTAAGGCCTCTAATTACTTGAACCATACATTTTGTATTTTTCCTTTCAAAGTTTTCTACACATGATCAAAATGCTATTCATGAGAGTAAACCGCAGCACAGTTAAAACTTGGTTGATTTTTACTTCCTTTGTCAATACAATTAATCTGGTGAATGACTTCACCTTCTCCTCAGGCAGACTCTTCAGACAAGCGCAACAAACAGCTACAATATTCACCAAAATATCACAAGAGTCTCTAGGTCACATACTAAAAATTTTATCCTCTGAAGCATCTAGATCCAGGACTGCATAGTTCAAATCATCCTCAGCACCATTCTCTTCCACATTCTTATTAGGATGGCCCACTAAGTCCCACTGAAAAGAAGTTCAGTGCTTTCCAAATTCAAAGTCCAAATCCACATTTCTCCAAACAAAAACATGATCAGGTCTATCACTGAAATATTGCAAATCCTGGTATCAACTTATGTTTTGGTTAGATTATCCATTGTTGTGAAGACAAATCATGACCAAGGCAATTGTTATAAAGGACAACGTTTAATTGGGGCTAGCTTACAGGTTCAGAGGTTCAGCCCACTATCATCAAGGCAGTAAGCATGGAAGAGTCCAGGCAGGCATGGTTTAGGAGGAGCTGAGAGTTCTACATCTTGACCTGAAAACAAAGAGGAGAGGACTGTCTTCCAGGGAGCTAGGAGGAGTGTGTAAAAGCCCAAGTACAAAGTGACACACTTCCTCCAACAAAGCTATAACTAATCCAACAAGGCCATACTTCCTAATAGTGTCACTCCCTGGGCCAACCATATTCAAACCACCACAGTTTTTCCCTGTATCCTGGCTGTCCTGAAACTTGATCTATAGGCCATGTTGGTCTGTAACTCATAGCGGCCTGCTTCTGCCTCTTGAATGCTAGGATTAAAGGCATTCAACACCACTGCCAGGCCAAAGTATCTATTCTTTATGCTATTGGATTAAGACATAAGAGCTAATTATAAATGTTTTTTCATTTATATTTAGTCACATTTGTAATGAAGAAAGCTGTATTAAAAAAGTTCAGGCACTGTTGTTTAACTAAGTACAAAAGTCTCTTCCTTTTTTCCCAGTTCTTGCTCATTTTAAGACTGGACTTTTTTAACCCTTGGCTAGTCTGAAACTTGCTGTGTAGACCAGGCTGGCCTCAAACTCAGAAATCTGCCTTCTCAATACTGGATTAAAGAAAAGCATTAACACGGATCAAAGCATCAGTGTAGGGGAATACAAGAACAGGGAAGTGGGAAGGGGTGGATGAGGGAGCAGGGGGAGGGAAAAGGGCATGTGGGACCTTTGGGAGGTGGGGAACCAGAAAAGGGGAAATGAATTGTAAATATAGACTATATCCAATAAAAAAAAGAAATAAAACTGTGACCCTTATGATAAAAAAAGAAAACAAAGAAAACCATTAACACACCGCACATTTAACCAAAGTATTACTGGATTAGTATTCTAAATATAGAATATAGAGACAAGCAGTTCTCTAGAGTTCACTGTCCAAATGAATTCAAGGTCCAATGAGTGACTTTGTCTCAGAAAACAAGGTGGATTGAGAAGCATCATCTCAGACCTGGAAGACTTTTTCTTTGACTAAAAGGATTCTTCCAAGAGTGGTTTTATAACTATGGCATGGAATGAGCTTTGTAAGCCAGAGGCAACAAAAGAGAATATTATATGAAATGTAAATAAATTTTAGAAGTTAACCAAACTGGAAAACTAGAAGGGAAAACAGTAAGCAATAAAACAAGTAAGAACAAATCATGATTTGAATATGCTTGGCCCAGGGAGTGACACTATTAGAAGGCATGGCCTAATTGAAGTAGGTGTGGCTTTATTGGAAGAAGTGTGTCACTGTGCACTCGGGCTTTTACACCCTCCTAGCTGCCTGGAAGACAGTCTTTTCCTCTTTGTCTTCAGATGAAGATGTAGAACTCACAGCTCCTCCTGTATCATGCCTGCCTGGACATTGCCAAGCTTACTGCACTGATGATAATGGACTGAACCTCTGAACTTGTAAGCCATCCCCAATTAAATGTTGTCTTTTTTTTTTTTTTTTTGGTTTTTCGAGACAGGGTTTCTCTGTGTAGTTCTGGCTGTCCTGGAACTCACTCTGTAGACTAGGCTGGCCTCGAACTCAGAAATCCACCTGCCTCTGCCTCCCAAGTACTGGGATTACAGGCGTGCGCCACCACCGCCCAGCTAAATGTTGTCTTTTATAAGAGTTGCTTTGGTCATGGAGTCTCTTCACAGCAGTAAAATCCTAACTAAGGAAAACAACAACAACAACAACAACAACAACAACAACAACACACACACACACACACACACACACACACACACGGTATATATACATATACAATTATATACATATAGAACTATATAGGATAAAAGAGACATGATCAGATAAAGTACTTAAAGAGCTTGACAAGTATTTCTCATAACTAATGTCACACCAAATTATATAATGATGTAAGACATCATCATACAAAATAAACTAAGGCCCTCTGTACGCATGTGTGTACAAGTGTATATGTCCATCTTTGTCTGTCTGCCTGTCTCTCTGTCTCTGTTTGAATCCAGGAATTTATGTGTGTTAGGCAAGCACTGTAAAACTGAACCACAATATTGAGTTGGTACTGTTATTTTTATATTACCACTGTCTACAGTGTCAGACATATAGAAGATCCTTAATACATATTTTAAAAGAATAAATGAAATATGTACATTTGAAAGTATAGTATACATAAGTATTATATCCAAAGGTACATATGGCAGCACTATTTACAAACATACTAATAAAACTTAGAAGAAATATCTTATATGTTTATCTGTTTGTCTTTATTGTCTGTCCACAACCAAGTTCTAAGCTCTTTGTTCTTCATTAAAATACTTTACAATTACCAAAGCCACATATCAAAGTTACTTGATATATTTACTGTCTGCCTAAATATGAGGGATCAGGCAAAAGAACAATGAAACAATCACAGGATAATATAAATAACTAACCTGGGTTTTCCATTGACATAAAGACAGTTTCTCCTGAGAATGGGAACAGGGTAAGTGTATCTTCGTAGACCATTTTGTGTTTGAAAGTATATCCAGAGAAGAAGATAGATAAGAAGTCTGTCTGTGCTCCAACACTGAGAATGTACCAGTATGCCACCTCATGCAAACAAACTGTCAACTCCAAGCTATCAAAAACATAGCCATTGATGCCTACAAAAGCAATTGAGAATAAGAGGTTTTGTTGTATCCTGAATTTGTTATTTTGTATATGATTGTTAGGATACAATTAGAAATTATCATGCACTATGTCTATTACCTTACCACAAAGAACAGTTAGCAGTCAGGGAGACTATTAATATTTAATCACCCAACTCCAATTCTAAAGTGAGGAGAGTCATGAACCAACTTGTACCCCCAGAGCTCCCAGGGACTAAACCACCAACCAAAGAGTACACATGGAAGGACCCATAGCTCCAGCTGCATATGTAGCAGAGGATGGGTTGTAGGACATCAGTGAGAGGAGAGGCCCTTGATTCTTAAAAGGCTTGATTTCTTAGTATAGGGGAATAGCAGGGCAGAGAATCAGGAGTGGGTGGGCTGGTGAGCATGGGGGGGGGATGGGATAGGGCCCAAATGCAAGGGCACCTACATTCATAAAAGAAACTTTACTAAAGCTTAAAACACACAGTGAGCCCCACACAATAATAGTGGGAGACTTCAACACCCCACTCTCCATGATGGACAGATCATGGGAACAGACACTAAACAGAGACACAGTGAAAGTAATAGAAGTTATGAACCAAATGAATTTAACAGATATCTACAGACATTTTGCCCTAAAACAAAGAATACACCTTCATTTTTTCTTTTTTATTGGATGTTTTCTTTATTTACATTTCAAATGTTATCCCCGTTCCCAGTTTTCCCCCACTCCTAGAAACACCCTATCCCGTCCTCCCTCCCCCTGCTTATATAAGGGTGTTCCTCCACCCACCCCACTCCCACTTCTCCGCCTTCAATTCCCCTACTTTGGAGCATCTATCAAGCTTTCATAGGACCAAGGATTTCTCCTCCCATTGATGCCTGGCAAGGCGATCTTCCACTACATATGCAGCTGGAGCCATGTGTACTCCTTGATTGATGGCTTAGTCCCTGAGAGCTCTGATGGGTTGGTTGGTTGACACTGCTGTTCTTTCTATGAGATTGCAAACCCCTTCAGTTCCTTCAGTCCTTTCTCTAACTCCTCCATTGGGGATCCTGTGCTCAGTCTAATGGCTGGATGTTAGAATCCGCCTCTGTACTTGCAGGCTCTGGCAGGGCCTCTCAGGAGACAGCTATATCAGGCTCCTGTCAGCAAGAACTTCTTGGCATTCACAATACTGCTGGGGTTTGGTGACTATATATGGGATGAATCCCCAGGTGGGACAGTTTCTGGATGACCTTTCCTTCAGTCTCTGCTCTACACTTTAACTCCAAATTTACTCCTGTATTTTGCTCCACTTCTCAGAAGAACCAAAGCACACATACTTGGATCTTCATTATTCTTGAGCTTCATGTGGTCTGTGAATTGTATCTTGGAATTGTGAATTGTATTCTGAGCTTTTGGGCTAATATCCACTTATCAGTGAGTGTATACCATGTGTGTTTCTTTGTGATTGGGTTACCTCACTTAGGATGATAATTTCCAGTTCCACCCATTTGCCTAAGAATTTCATGAATTCATCATTTTTAATAGCTGAGTAGTACTCCATTGTGTAAATGTACCACATTTTCCATATCCATTCCTCTGCTGAAGGACATCTAGGTTCTTTCCAGCTTCTGGCTATTATAAATAAGGCTGCTATGAACATAGTGGAGCATGTGTCCTTAGTACATGCTGGAGAATCTTCTGGGTATATGCCCAGGAGTGGTATATAGCTGGGTCCCCAGGTAGTATTATATCCAATTTTCTGAGGAGCCACCCAACTGATTTCCAGAGTGGTTGTACCAGCTTGCAATCTCACCAGCAGTGGAGCAGTGTTCCTCATTTTCCACATCCTTGCCAGCATCTGCTGTCACCTGAGTTTTTGATTTTAAGGAATACACCTTCTTCTCAGCACCTCATGGTACTTCACCAAAATCAACCATATAATTGGGCACAAAACAGGCCTCAACCAACATAAGAAAACTGAAATAATCCCATGCATGCTATCAGATCACCATGAACTAAGGCTGGTTTTCAGTGACAACAAAAATAACAGAAAACCCAAATACCCATGGAAACTTAACAATTCTCTACTCAACGATAACTTGATTAGGGAAGAAATAAAGAAAGAAATGAAAGACTTCCTGGAATTTAATGAAAATGTTGAAATATCATACCCAAACTTATGGGACACAATGAAAGTAGCACTAAGAGAAAAATTCGGGCTGGAGAGATGGCTCAGTGGTTAGGAGCACTGACTGCTCTTCCAGAGGTTCTGAGGTCAAATCCCAGCAACCATATGGTGGCTCACAACCATCCGTAATGAGATCTGACACCCTTTCTTGGTGTGTCTGAAGACAGCTATAGTAGTACTTACAGCTGGAGCAAGCAGAGTCCTGAGTTCAATTCCCAGCAATGATACAATGGCTCTCAACCATCTGTACAACCTCAATGTACTCATATACATAAAATAAATAATTTTAAAAAAGAGGAAAATTCATAGCACTAAGTGCCCTGGCAAAGAATCTGGAGAGATCTTACACTAGCAACTTAACAGCACACCTGAGAGCTCTAGAACAAAAAGAAGCAAACACCCAAGAGGAGTAGATGGCAGGAAATAGTCAAAACTCAGGGCTGAAATCAACCAAATAGAAACAAAGGGAACTATACAAAGAATCAACAAAACTAAAAGCCTGTCCTTTGAGAGGATTGACAAGATAGATAAACTCCTAGCCAAACTAAATAAAGGCCCAAAGGCAGTATCCACATTAAAATCAGAAATGAAAAAGGGAGACATAACAGAAAAGGAGGAAATTCAAAAAATCATCAGGTCTTACTACAAAAGACTGTACTCTAAAAATCTGAAAAATCTAGAATAAATGGATGGTTTTCTAGAAAGATACCACATATCAAAGTTAAATCAAGAACAGGTAAACTTATAGAAAATAAAATTAAAAAAAAAAAGAACAGGTAAACTATCTAAATAGGCCCAAATTGCACAAGGAAAGAGAAGTTACTATAAACCTCTCAACCAAAAAGAGCCCAGGGCCAGACAGATTCAGTTCAGAATTCTATCAGACCTTCAAAGAAGAACTAATACCAATATTCCTCAAACTATTCCATAAAATAGAAACTGAAGGAACATTACCTAATTCATTCTTTGAAGCCACAATTACTCTGATACCTAAACCACACAAGGATGCTACAAAAAAAAGAAAGAAAGAAAGAAAGAAAGAAAGAAAGAAAGAAAGAAAGAAAGAAAGAAAAAGAAAAAAGAAAACTTCAGACCAATCTCAATTAGGAATATAAATGCAAAAATACTCAATAAAATTCTTGCAAACCAAATCCAAGAACACATTAAAACCATCATTAGCCACAATCAAGTAGGCTTCATCCTAGGGATGCAAGATTGTTTCAAAATACAAAAATCCATCAACGTAATTCACTATAAAAACAAACACACACACACACACACACACACACACACACACAAATCACATGATCATCTCCTTAGATGCAGAGAACGCATTTGACAAAATACAACACCCCTTCATGTTAAAAGTATTGGAGAGATCAGGAATTCAAGGCCCATACTTAAATATAATAAAAAGCAATTTATTGCAAACCAGCAGCCAATGCCAAATTAAATGGAGAGATACTTGGAGTAATCCCATTAAAATTGGGGACAAGACAAGGATGACCACTCTCTCCATATCTATCCAATGTAGTACTTGAAGTGCTTTCTAGAACAATTAAGACAGCAAAAAGATGAAATGTAAATATAGAATATATCCAGTAAAAAATGAAAAAAAGACAGCAAAAAGAGATCAAGGGGATACAAATAGGCAAATAAGAAATAAAGGTATCACTATTTGCAGATGATATGATAGTATACATAAGCAACCCCAAAAATTATACTAGAGAACTTCTCCAGCTGATAAACAACTTCAGCAAAGTGGCCGGATATAAAATTAACTCAAATAAATCAGTAGCCTTCCTTTATACAAATGACAAACAGGCTGAGAAAAATATTAGGGAAACAACTCCCTTCACAATAGCCACAAATAATATAAAATACCTTGGGGTAACTCTAACCAAACAAGTGAAAAATCTTGACAATAACTTCAAGACTCAAGAAAGAAATCTAAGAAGATCTCAGAAAATGGATAGATCTCCTATGTTCATAGATTCGCAGAATTAACATAGTAAAAATGGCCAACCTACCAAAGGCAATCTACAGATTCAATCCAATCCCCATCAAAGTCCCACTACAATTCTTCAAAGTCATGGAAAGAGTAATTCTCAAATTCATCTGGAAAGGCAAAAACTCTAGAATAGCAAAAAACAATTCTTTTTTTTTTTTTACTTTTTAAAATTAGATATTTGCTTTATTTACATTTCAAATGGCATCCCCTTTGAACAATTCTTAACAATAAAAGAATGGCTGTGGGGAAATCACCATTCCTGACCTCAAGCTTTACTACAGAACAACAGTGTTAAAAACTGCATGGTATTGGTACAGAGACAGATATGTTGATCACAATGGAATAGGATTGAAGACCCAGAAATAAAACTATACATTTACAGACACTTGATCTTTGACAAAGAAGTCAAAACTACACAATGGAAAAAAAAGAAAGAAAGCATCTTCAATAAGTGGTGCTAGGCTAACTGGCTGTCTGTATGTATAAAAATGAAAATAGACATGTATTTGTCACCTTGCACAAAGCTCAAGTGTAAGTGGATCAAGGACCTCAACATGAAAGCAGACACATTAAAGAGAAAGTGGGAAAGAGCCTTGAACTCATTGGTACGGGCAGAAATGTCTTAAACAGAACTCAAATGGCTCACAGTCTAAGATCAAGAGTTGATAAATGGGACTTCATGAAACTGGAAAGCTTCTGTAGGGCGAAGGACATAGCCAATAAGAAAAATTGGCATCCTACATGTTGGGAAAAATCTTCACTAATCCCACATCTGATAGAGGGTTAATATCCTAACTATATAAAGAAGGTATAAAGAAGTAACTTGAGACTGTTACTCAAGAAGGTAACCACCAAAACAAACATCCCAATCAAAAAATGGGGTATAGAACTAAACAGAGAATTCACAACAGAGGAACCTTAAATGGCTGAGAAGCACCTAAAGAAATTTTCAAAGTCCTTAGTGATCAGAGAAATGCAAATCAAAACAACCCTGAGATTCCATCTTAGACCAATCAGATTGGCTAAGATCAAAACTTCAGGCGACAGCACATGTTGGAGAGGATGTAGAGAAAAAGAACACTCCTCCATTGCTGGTGGGGTTGCAAACAGGTACTACCAGTCTGGAAATCAATCTGGAAGCTACTCAGAAAATTGTAAATAGATCTACCTGAGACCCAGCAATACCACTCTTGGGAATATACCCAAAAGATTCCCACAGGGGCACGCGTTCCACTATGTTCATAGCAGTCTTGTTTGTGATAATCAGAAGCTGGAAACAACCCAGATGTCCCTCAACAGAAGAATGGATACAGGAAATGTGATTTATTTACACAATGGAATACCACTCAGCTATTAAGAATAAGGACATCCTGAGTTTTGTAGGCAAATGGATGGAACTAAAAAATGTCATCCTGAGTATGGTAACCCAATCACAAAAGAACACACATGGTATGCATTCATTGATAAGTGGATATTAGCCCAGAAGCTTGGAATACACAAGATACAATTCACAGATCAAATGAAGCTCAAGCAGAAGATGGGCTTTTTGGTCATCAAAGGGAGGAGAGGCCTTTGGTCCTGAGAAAACCAGATGTCCCAGTATAGGGAAATGCTAGGACAGGGAAGCAGGAGTGGGTGGGTTGGAGATTAGGGGGAGGAGGGATGGGATAGTGCGTTTTGGAGGGGAAACCAGGAAAGGGGATAACATTTGAAATATAAGTAAATAAAATACCTAATTTAAAAAAAGAGTAGAAAACTAACTTTAGAGAATTATTCCATGACCTCTAAAAATGTACTATGGAATTAGAATTACAATGAAAACATGTATTCATTCTTGTTATTTTCTCTCTCTATGTGTCTCTGTCTTTCCTTTCTCTTTCCAGCTTCTGGTTATTATAAATAAGGCTGCTATGAACATAGTGGAGCATGTGTCTTTATTGCATGCTGGGGAATCTTCTGGGTATATTCCCAGGAGTGGTATGGCTGGGGCCTCCGGAAGTATCATGTCCAGTTTTCTGAGGAACCGCCAGAATGATTTCCAGAGTGGTTGTACCAGCTTGCAGTCCCACCAGCAGTGGAGGAGTGTTCCTTTTTCTCCACATCCTCGCCAACACTTGATATCTCCTGAGTTTTTAATCTTAGCCATTCTGACTGGTGTGAGGTGAAATCTCAGGGTTGTTTTGATTTGCATTTCTCTAATGACTAATGATGTTGAACATTTTTTAAGGTGTTTCTCAGCCATCCCAATTTCTTCGGGTGAAAAGTCTTTGTATAGCTCTGTACCTCATTTTTGGATAGGGTTATTTGGTTTTCTGGGGTCTAACTTCTTGAGTTCTTTGTATACATTGGATATTAGCCCTCTATCGGATGTGGGGTCAGTGAAGATCATTTCCCAATTTGATGGTTGCTGTTCTGTCCTTCTGACAGTGTCTTTTGCCTTACAGAAACTTTGTAATTTTATGAGGTCCAATTTGTCTATTCTTGCTCTTAGAGCATGAGCAATTGGTGTTCTGTTCAGGAATTTTCCCCCTGAGCCAATGTCCTCAAGGCTTTTCCCCAGTTTCTTTTCTATTAGTTTTAGTGTGTCTGGTTTTATGTGGAGGTCCTTGATCCACTTGGAGTTGAGCTTAGTGCAAGGAGATAAGAGTGGATCAATTCACATTCTTCTGCATGTTGACCTCCAGTTGAGCCAGCACCATTTGTTGAAAAGGCTATCATTTTTCCACTGGATGTTTTCAGCTCCTTGGTCGAATATCAATTGGCCACATATGTGTGGGTTCACTTCTGGGTCTTTAATCCTATTTCATTGATCCACCTGCCTGTCACTGTACCAATACCATGCAGTTTTTAACACTACTGCTCTGTAGTGTTGCTTGAGGTCCGGGATATTGATTCCCCCAGAAGTTCTTTTACTGTTGATGATAATTTTAGCTATCCTGGGTTTTTTGTTATTCCAGAGGAATTTGAGAATTGCTCTTTCTAACTCTATGAAGAACTGAGTTGGGATTTTGATGGGGATTGCATTTAGCAAGATTGCCATTTTAACTATGTTAATCCTGCCAACCCATGAGCATGGAAGATTTTTCCATTTTCTGATGTCTTCCATTTCCTTCTTCAGAGACCTGAAGTT
Source organism: Apodemus agrarius (assembly GCA_964023405.1). Lineage (NCBI taxonomy): Eukaryota > Metazoa > Chordata > Mammalia > Rodentia > Muridae > Apodemus > Apodemus agrarius. The sequence goes on from OZ030010.1 coordinate 148,932,040, forward strand.
TTTGTCATATAAATCTTTCACTTGTCTTGTTAGAGTCACACCAAGATACTTTATATTGTTTGTGGCTGTTGTGAAGGGAGTGATTTCCCTAATTTCTTTCTCAGCCTGCTTATCCTTTGTGTATATGAAGGCTACTGATTTACTTGAGTTGATTTTATAACCATCCACTTTGCTGAAGTTGTTTATCAGCTGTAGGAGTTCTCTGGTGGAGTTTTTGGGTCACTTAAGTATACTATCATATCATCTGCGAATAGTTATAGTTTGACTTCTTCCTTTCCAATTTGTATCCCTTTGACTTCCTTATGTTGTCTAATTGTTCTAGCTAGTACCTCAAGTACTATATTGAAAAGATATGGTGAGAGGGGGCAGCCTTGTCTAGTCCCTGATTTTAGTGGGATTGCTTCAAGTTTCTCTCTGTTTACATTGATGTTGGCTACTGGTCTGCTGTATTGCTTTTACTATGTTTAGATAAGGGCCTTGAATTCCTGTTCTTTCCAAGACTTTTAACATGAAAGGATGCTGAATTTTGTCAAATGCTTTTTCAGCATCCAATGAGATGACCATGTGGTTTTTTTCTTTGAGTTTGTTTATGTAGTGGATTATGTTGATGGATTTCCATATATTGAACCATCCCTGCATCCCTGGGGTGAAACCAACTTGATCATGGTGAATTATCGTTTTGATGTGTTCTTGGATTTGGTTGGCAAGTATATTCTTGAGTATTTTTTGCATTAATGTTTATGAGGGAGATTGGTCTGAAGTTCTCTTTCTCAGTTGGATCTTTGTGTGGTTTTGGTATCAGGGTAATTATGGCTTTGTAGAATGAGTTGGGTAGTGTTCCTTTTGTTTCTATTTTGTGGAATAGTTTGAAGAGTATTGGTATTAGGTCTTTTTTGAAGGTCTGATAGAATTCTGCACTAAAACCATCTGGTCCTGTGCTTTTTTGTTTGGAAAACTTTTTATGACCCCTTCTAGTTCTTTGGGGGTTATGGGGCTCTTTAGAAGATCTATTTGATCCTGATTTAATTTTGGTATTTGGTATCTGTCTACGAAATTGTCCATTTCCTCCAGATTCTCCAGTTGTGTTGAGTATATGCTTTTGTAGTAGGATCTGATGATTTTTTGAATTTCCTCAGTTTCTGTTATTATATCTCTCTTTTCATTTCTAATTTTGTTAATTTGAATACTGTCTCTGTGCCCTTTGGTAAGTCTGGCTAGGGCTTTATCTATCTTGTTGATTTTCTCAAAGAACCAGCTCCTGGTTTTGTTGATTCTTTGTATGGTTCGCTTTGTTTCAACTTGATTGATTTCAGCCCTGAGTTTGATGATTTCCTGTCTTCTACTCCTCCTGGGTGAAATAGCTTCTTTTTGTTCCAGAGCTTTCAGGTGTGCCATTAAGTTGCTAGTATATGCTCTCTCCTGTTTGTTTTTGGAGTTTTCCTCTTAGCACTGCTTTCATTGTGTCCCATAGATTTCGGTATGTTGTGCCTTCATTTTCATTAAATTCTAGAAAGTCTTTGATTTCTTTCTTTATTTCTAATCAGACCACGGTATCATTGAGTAGAGTATTGTTCTGTTTCCATGTGTATGTGTGCTTTCTGTTCTTTTTGTTGCTATTGAAGACCACTTTTACTCCATAGTGATCTGATAGAAGGCATGGAATTAGTTTGATCTTTTTAAATTTGTTGAGGTCTGTCTTGTGACCAATTATATGGTCAATTTTGGAGAAGGTACCATGAAGTGCTGAGAAAAAGGCTTTGGACCAATTAGATTTAACAGATACATATATAGAACATTTCATCCCTAAGTTCTTTATAATAAGAGATGACTGTAATACACAAAGTCAGGAACAGAGGGAAGACCATGCAAGCGTACAGGGGCAAGTTAACATCTCAAAGCTAAAGAGAGATTGAAGAAGAAACTAAATCTTCTGACACTTTGATCTTAGACTACCTTCTAACACTAAGAGGAGATAAATCTAATACTTTAGCAAGGCAAATATCATGTATATAGTATATAATTACATAATAATAAAATATTTTGAAATGACTTATCTTGGTATAGAGCAGTTGTCAATAAGGAGTAATATGGGATATAACATACAAATTAAAAGGACAGGGTAGTCAAAGAAAAGTACTCAGTGCATTTTTAAAATATGTATTATATGGTCACAGTTACATATTTATAACAAATGTTACTAGACATAAGTCGGTGGCATCAATTGTCCCTTTACTAGATGTGCATTGAATACAAGTTATTCTTCACTTACTGTGCATGATGTTGGAGGCCTGGAACCCAGGGTCCTGGGGCTCTGTTTCAGCGGCATTGGGGAGGAAGCGTTGCATGTTCTCTGTGATGTACCAGCTTTGGTTCTCATCAAATAGAGAAAACAGGATGACATTTCTCTTGTCCGACATCATCTGTTAATAACATATATTAAAAGGGAGAAGGAAATGTAGGAGCGAGCAGCCCAGAACAAAGGGATAGCATAGACTATACTATTATGGCATGTACTGGAAGAGGGATGGGCATTTTGAGTGAGAGGATATGTTTACAATTAATACATCCTCAAGGTAGGAAGGTAGCTGGATCTAGAAAATTTCATTCCTTCTGGACACAAGATCATATACTGGTATAGTTTATGCTAATATTTTCACTTTTCATCTGTTTAGAGAATTGTAGATCTTTAAAGAACATCCAAATCAAGTATCTTTACATAAGATTATCAGCTTATAGTTAATTAAAAAACATAAAAGGAAATCAGATATGACAGGATGAACACTGTATAATACCATAAAATTTTGTTCAAAAAAAGCCCCTCAGGATCTTAGAATAGTGCTTTATATAATGAACTAAATTCATTTATTGGTCACCTGCTAATTGAGTATAAGATTTAATATCTAAACTTCATATGTGTATATTTAATTTTATATGACCCATAGTTACAAAAGCCAAAATGCTGAAGAAGAAATTAGAGAATATATATTTCAGTCATCTTCCAGAATCTTGTGAAAAGTATAATTAGGAAACATTCTTTTTTTGTCTATATTCTTTGTTTACATTCCAAAGGCTTTCCCCTTTCCCAGTTCCCCCCTCACCATATGTCCCATAAGTCCTCTCCCCCCCTCCGCCCATTCCCCAATCACCCCACCACCACCATTTCTCTGTTCTGATACTCTCATACAAAACTGGATCCAGTCTTTTCAGGACCAGGGTCCTCTCCTTCCTTCTTCTTGGGAATCTTTTGATTTGCTAATTGTGCCTTGCATATTCAGAGCTTTTGGGCTCATTAATATCCACTTATCAGTGATTGCATTTCATGTGTATTCTTTTGTGATTGGGTTAACCCACTTAGGATGATATTTTCCAGATCCAACCATTTGCCTACAAATTGCATGAATTCATTATTTTTAATTTCTGAGTAGTATTCCATTGTATAAATATACCACATTTTCTGTATCCATTCCTCCTGTGAGGGACATCTGGGCTCCTTCCAGCTTCTGGCTATTATAAACAAGGCTACTATGAACATAGTGGAGCATGTGTCTTTATTGCATGCAGGGGAATCCTCTGGGTATATGCCCAGGAGTGGTATGCCAGGGTCCTCTGGAAGTGACATGCCCAGTTTCCTGAGGAACCGCCAGACTGATTTCCAGAGCAGTTGTACCATCTTGCAATCCCACCAACAGTGGAGGAATGTTCCTTTTTCTCCACATCCTCGCCAGCACCTGTTGTCCCTTGAGTTTTTAATCTTAGCCATTCTGACTGGTGTGAGGTGGAATCTCAGGGTTGTTTTGATTTGCATTTCCCTGATGACTAATGATGTTGAACATCTCTTAAGGTGCTTCTCAGCCATTCGAACTTCTTCTCGTGAAAATTCTTTGTTTAGCTCTGTACTCCATTTTTGATAGGGTTATTTGGTTCTTTGGGGTCTAAATTCTTGAGTTCTTTGTATATTGGATATTAGCCCTCTGTCAGTTGTGGGGTTGGTGAAGATCTTTTCCCACTTTGTTGGTTGCTGTTTTGTCCTTCTGACAGTGTCCTTTGCCTTAAAGAAACTTTGTAATTTTATGAGGTCCCATTTGTCAATTCTTGATCTTAGAGCATAAGCTACTGGTGTTCTGTTCAGAAACTTTCCCCCTGTGCCCATGTCCTCCAGGGTCTTCCCCAGTTTCTTTTCTATTAGTTTCAGTGTGTCTGGTTTTATGTGGAAGTCCTTGATCCACTTGGAGTTGATCTTGGTACAAGGAGATAAGAGTGGGTCAATTCGCATTCTTCTGTGTGTTGACCTCCAGTTGAACCAGCACCATTTGTTGAAAAGGCTATCTTTTTTCCACTGGATGGTTGTAGCTCCTTTATCAAAGATCAAGTGACCATAAGTCTGTGGGTTCATTTCTGGGTCTTCAATTCTATTCCATTGATCTACTTGCCTGTCGCTGTACCAATACCATGCAAGGAAACATTCTTAGGAGAGATATTTGGTCACATCCAAATATTAGTTCAAAGTCCTACACACTGGATTTGTATACTATGTATTATGCCTGCATCCAAGTACATGTGCTTTATGCATTAAACCTAACTAGTAGAAATTTATGTATCCTAAATAGTTAAAATGAATTCATAGTCAAGCCTCAAAATATGGCAGTAAGTTCTTCTGGAGCCAAGAAGTGAAACTTTTGTAAAGAACCAATTTTTTCTTACTCAGACAATTTTCTAAAGCAGTAGAAATAGTTTAAATTCTAACCACAATCTGAGATAATTTTATATTTTCCTCTATTTTGTTCAACAAATATTGGCTCCTTACTAAATGTCACATACTGCTGTACATGCTTGAAACAGATTACTTTTGTTTTCTGACAGGCTGGCCTAGAGCTTCTTATGCTTTCCATGCTGGCCTTGAAAAAACTCACCTAACTCAGTCTCCGTTGTACTGAGATTGAAGGCATGTACAAACTACCTGACTAATTTTAAGGTGCTTTTGATTCATCCATAATGAGATGTCCAGGAAAGACATAAGCTTGTAGGTTTTAAAATTTGTTGCAGTCAGGATGTATTTCAGTTGGTAGAGTGTTTGCCTAGCATGCACAAAGCCATGGGTATAGCTTGACTTTCTTAGACCTGCCAGCAGTACAGATATAGACAGGGAGGGTTCTAATATAGTTTAAAGTTTAGGTCTTCATCAGTCTCCCAGCTAGCTCATCTAACTTAACCCAACTATCTTGCTTCTGCCCCCCACTGTAGTGTTTATTCTTCTCCCAGAGTGCTCTCTGAATTTCCCCTCAGCTTTCTTCTCCCAGTATCCCTCTCTCTGCCCAGCTATTGGTGATCAGATCATTATTACAGACAATCAGATACAATTATAGATTGCCTCCAGGCTAGTGAGGAAGGACGAATATTTACAAAATATGAGGCCAGTGATGGGTCATAAAAATAGCAATACCAAGATACTGACAGCACTTCAGCTCTCCGAAGATACAGCATTAACAATTGAATATACAGAGACATACGGTCATACTTGTACACCAACATACCAGCCTCATCCCCAGTACTGCATAAATTGGGCATGGTGTCACACACTATAATTCCAGGAGGCAAGAGGACCAGACGTCAAAAGATCATCTTCAACTACTAAAGAGTTCAAGGCAAGCCTGGAACACCTGAAACTCTGTCTCCAAAAATGGCCCATTTCTGGGTCTTCAATCTTATTCCATTGATCCACCTGTAACTGTACCAATACCATGCAGTTTTTAACACTATCGCTCTGTAATATTGCTTGAGGTCCGGGATACTGATTCCCCAGAAGTTCTTTTACTGTTGAGAAGAGTTTTAGTTATCCTGGCTTTTTTTGTTATTCCAGATGAATTTGAGAATTGCTCTTTCTACCTCTATGAAGAACTGAGTTGGGATTTTGATGGGGATTGCAATGAATCTGTATATTGCCTTTGGCAAGATGGCCATTTTTTCCCTTTTATTTCAATTTTTTATTTGATATATTCTTTATTTACATTTTAAATGATTTCCCCTTTCCTGGTTCCCCTCCCTGAAAGTCCCATAATCCCTCTTCCCTCCCCCTGTTCCCCCATCCACCCCTTCCCATTTCCCTGTTCTGGTATTCCCCTACACTGCTGCACTGAGCCTTTCCAGAACCAGGAGCCACTTCTTCCTTCTTTTTGGACATCATTTGATATGTGGATTGTGTCTTGGGTATTCCAAGTTTCTAGGCTAATATCCACTTATCAGTAAGTGCATACCATGAGTGTTCTTCTGAGACTGGGTTGCCTCACTTAGGATGATGTTCACCAAATCCATCCATTTGTCTAAGAATTTTATGAATTCATTGTTTCTAATGGCTGAATGGTACTCCATTGTGATTTACACAATACCACATTTCTGTATCCATTCCTCTGTTGAGGGACATCTGGGTTCTTTCCAGCTTCTGGCTATTATAAATAAGGCTGCTATGAACATAGTGGAGCATGTATCCTTATTACATGCTGGGGAATCCTCTGGGTATATGCCCAGGAGTGGTATAGCAGGGTCCTCCGGAAGTGTTGTGCCCAGTTTTCTGAGGAACTGCCAGACTGATTTCCAGAGTGGTTGTACCAGCTTGCAATCCCACTATATTAATCCTGCCAATCCATGAGCATGGAAGATATTTCCATTTTCTGAGGTCCAAGAAGAAGGAATTAGTGGCCCCTGGTTCTGGAAAGGCTCAGTGGAGCAGCGTAGTGGAATAGCAGAACAGGGAAGTAGGAAGGGGTGGATGTTGGAACAGGGGGAGGGAAGAGGGCTTATGGGACTTTCAGGGAGGGAGGATCCAGGAAAGGGGAAATCATTTGAAATGTAAATAAAGAATATATCGAATAAAAATGGTCATTTAAATGTAGGTGGCAATTAGACAGGTAAGAACTGGCAGGCTCCTCGGGGAGAAAGCAAAATCCCAGATTGAGACTAAGTTAAATAGAAAGAATCTAGGGCCCTAGCTTTTCTGTTTGCTAGAAGACAGGTTACTTAGAAAACTCAAATTTAATGACAGCTAAATGGAACTCAGCTTAATCACTTTTATTGGGTTATATTTTCTCTAAGTTATAGAGGTACCTATATCAAGAGAGTATAGGGAATATCTAGAAGTTCATAGGCATTTTATTCCACTTTTACTTAAAAATTTAGTACTTGGGAAGAAAAGGTCTCACCTGGTTTCCCCTTTGATCTACAGATTCTTTGTAGCAGATGAGAAGAGGTCCAATCAGTCCTGAAGCTAGATCTCTCTCAGGGTTAATGAAACTTGAATAATAGCGTGTCAGGCAGCGTGGATCTGATTTAGTGGGTCCATCTTCTACTGAAACTGTCCATTTGTACTTGAATATCTCTCCTGGATGAACAGGCAAATCCTTCACATGCTTTATACCTATCCACATTCAAACCAGAAATAGATTATTAGAGTATAATGAACTACATATTTAATAATCTTGAATTAAGTTTGGCCCAAACCCGCTTCTCTATATATTTCAAGTTCTTTGTGCATCGAAACTGTAACCTAACTTAATATATGGATATTTTTAACCTAACTTGGAAGTATATTCTTATAACAAGTAGTTGAGTCTTAGCATATCATAACAGCCGAACCTCCAGCCCATTAAAGGCTGAAGCTGTGAAAATACTGTATAAAAAACCTGCTGGCTACATTTAATCAGGCTATTTCTATGACACGTTCTGTTCTGTCTATAAATATAGTTCTTTCCCTTTCTGTGGTAAGGCGAACCATTCTGAATCATTTTTAGTCCAAAATTAATTCATGAATTACTTCAAGTTCAGTGTATCTAAAGTTCCCCTTTTAACAATAATCATGTTCTTATTTCAAGGGGACTACTAAGCCATGTACATGTGAAACATTTCAGTAAACAGTAAAATGTCACCTGTAGCAAATTTTAGATTCAAACAATTATTTTATACAATAAAAATGGGGCCAAGGAAACTTTTCTATAAAAATATAAATCAGGGTTTTCTTCTTTTCAGCCCCTGCTCCCATAATGACTCTGAAACTAATTATTTATTAATAAATGCCTCGGCCATAAGCTCTGGCTCATTCCCTGACCAGCTCAGAATACATTTAATCCATTTAAACTATTCTATGTTTTTTACATAACCACATTTACCTGTCCTTCTTTCTTACCATCTTCCTCAGCATCTCACTCAGTGTCTCATTTGAATCCCTCCTGTCTCTATCCTGAGTCCAGCTATCTGATGGTTTATGTCCATCTCTCTTTATTCTCTCACTCTTTCCCAGAATCCTCTCTTTTCCAGCCAGTGTCCCATGCTCTCTTTTCTGCTTCAGCTCATTGGCCATTGGCTTTTATAATTGACAGGTGTTGCTTATAAGAGATGCTCTCTATGCTTTTCATAACATATTAGTTTAAAAAGGTTTACCTCTTATTACAAATAATAGAATAAGAATATTTGTATATTCTTACATAAGGAATAATAATGTATTTTATATTAATAATAAAATGATTAGGACTGTGGGCAAAAAAATAGCAACAGTATATTACCTAGTTCTATGGTAAATATATTTGTAAAATGATCTTGCATTACTAAAATGGTATAAATGCTCTTTTGGTATTTATTATGTTTAAAATAAATGATTAGACAAAGCAAAGAAGAATTATGTAAAATTATTATGAAAATAGTGTGTCAACAGCTGGAGTTGTACTTCAAGTATATCTACATCAAGAAAACCCTATAAACTGAGATCCTAATTACCTCTTGGCAATCTCCTTGCATGTAGAGGACTGACATCAGTGATTCCATGAGGGTAAATGTTATATGGTCGGCTTGCTTGATTCTTAAATATAATCTGAAAGTATAAGTGAGATATGAGACCAAGTCCTAGAATGACTAGGTTTAACAAGAAGACTGTGACCTAGCTCTAGAAAATCAAAAGCTGACTGTATCTACATTATAGGTCTGAACTCTTAATAAAACTCAATATATTTGCTCTGTTCATGAAAAGGAAGCTCAGGTAGCTGCTTGGGTTTGCCATAGCCTTTTCAATTTCACTTGCTTTATCAAGTTTTGCCTGCATCTCCCAGACAAAGTGAAATCTGGGTGTCTGCTAAGGACAGCTTTTCTGTATTCTTGGCACTTAATACTTCAACACTTGAGATAGTGATTCAGGTTATAAGAGTTATCACTTAATAAGCGGTATAACTGGAAGACAATTTATAGCCTCAAGCAAGGGTGCAGGTGACACTGTCTGATTATAAGAGTTTTAAATAAGATTAAAAAATAAAAAGCTGTAACATAAAAATAGCACTAAATGGTTGAAGACTACCTCTAGATCTGAGGGTATGGTTTGTATTTTAAAAGTTAATGAAGGAAAAAAAATAATGAAAAAAGTTCTTGGAGGATAAGTATGTACCAGTCTAAATAGTAAGTAGTCAAAAGAGGTTGTGAGTGTGATTGGTCATATTAATTTTTCCCATATACTCATTATATATGAGTTATTTTTATTTGTGCAATATTTTTTCAATTTTCTATATTTTTTGTTTACATTCTAAAGGCTTTCCCCTTTCCCAGTACCCCCACACACACCATACGTCCCATAAGTCCTCTCCCCCGCAACAATTCCCTAATCACCCCACCACCACCATTTCTCTGTTCTGGATCTACAAAACTGGATCCAATCTTTTCAGGCGCAGGGTCCTCTCCTTTCTTCTTCTTGGGAATCATTTGACTTGCTAATTGTGCCTTGAGTATTTAGGGCTTCTAGGCTCATTAATATCCACTTATCAGTGATTGTATTTCATGTGTATTCTTTTGTGATTGTGTTAACTCGCTTAGGATGATATTTTCCAGATCTAACCATTTGCCTACAAATTGCATGAATTCATTATTTTTAATTGCTGAGTAGTATTCCATTGTATAAATATACCACATTTTCCATTCCTCCTTTGAGGGATATCTGGGCTCCTTCCAACTTCTGACTATTATAAACAAGGGTGCTATGAACATTGTGGAGCATGTGTCTTTATTGCATGCAGGGGAATCCTCTGGGTATATGCCCAGGAGCAGTATGCCAGGGTCCTCTGGAAGTGACATGCCCAATTTTCTGAGGAACCGCCAAACTGATTTCCAGAGCGGTTTTACCATTTTGCAATCCCACCAACAGTGGAGGAGTGTTCCTCTTTCTCCACATCCTCGCCAGCACCTGTTGTCTCTTGAGTTTTTAATCTTAGCCATTCTGACTGGTGTGAGGTGGAATCTCAGGGTTGTTTTGATTTGCATTTCCCTGATGACTTATGATGTTGAACATCTCTTAAGGTGTTTCTCAGCCATTCGAATTTCTTCTGGTGAAAATTCTTTGTTTAGCTCTGTACCCCATTTTTTGATAGGGTTATTTGGTTCTTTGGGGCCTAAATTCTTGAGTTCTTTGTATATATTGGATATTAGCCCTCTGTCAGTTGTGGGGTTGGTGAAGATCTTTTCCCACTTTGTTGGTTGCTGTTTTGTCCTTCTGACAGTGTCCTTTGCCTTACAGAAACTTTGTAATTTTAAGAGGTCCCATTTGTCAATTCTTGATCTTAGAGCATAAGCTATTGGTGTTCTGTTCAGGAACTTTCCCCCTGTGACCATGTCCTCCAGGGTCTTCCCAAGTTTCTTTTCTAATAGTTTCAGTGTGTCTGGTTTTATGTGGAGGTCCTTGATCCACTTGGAGTTGATCTTGGTAGAAGGAGATAAGAATGGGTCGATTCGCATTCTTCTGCATGTTGACCTCCAGTTGAACCAGCACCATTTGTTGAAAAGGCTATCTTTTTTCCACTGGATGGTTGTAACTCCTTTATCAAAGATCAAGTGACCATAAGTCTGTGGGTTCATTTCTGGGTCTTCAATTCTATTCCATTGATCTACTTGCCTGTCGTTGTACCAATACCATGCAGTTTTTAACATAGTTGCTCTGTAGTACTGCTTGAGGTCAGGGATATTGATTCCCCCAGAAGTCCTTTTATTGTTGAGAATAGTTTTAGCTATCCTGCGTTTTTTGTTGCTCCAGATGAATTTGAGAATTGCTCTTTCTAGATCTCTGAAGAATTGATTTGGGATTTTGATGGGGATTGCATTGAATCTATAGATTGCTTTTGGCAAGATGGCCATTTTTACTATATTGATCCTGCCAATCCAGGAGCAAGAAATATTTTTCCATCTTCTGAGGTCTTCTTCGATTTCTTTCTTCAAGGACTTGAAGTTCCTGTCATACAGATCTTTTGCTTGTTTGGTTAGAGTTACGCCAAGGTACTTTATGTTGTTTGTGGCTATTGTGAAGGGTGTTATTTCCCTAAATTCTTTCTCAGCCTGCTTGTCATTTGAGTACAGGAAGGCTACTGATTTGCTTGAGTTGATTTTATAACCAGCCACTTTGCTGAAGTTGTTTATCAGCTGTAGAAGTTCTCTGGTGGAATTTTTTGGGTCGCTTAAGTAAACTATCATATCGTCTGCAAATAATGATAGTTTGACTTCTTCCTTTCCAATTTGTATCCCTTTGACTTCCTTATGTTGTCTAATTGCTCTCGCTAGAACTTCAAGTACTATATTGAAAAGATATGGAGAGAGAGGGCAGCCTTGTCTAGTCCCTGATTTTAGTGGGATTGCTTCAAGTTTCTCTCCATTTAGTTTGATGTTGGCTACTGGTTTGTTGTATATTGCTTTTACTATGTTTAGGTATGGGCCTTGAATTCCTGCTCTTTCCAAGACTTTTAGCATGAAAGGATGCTGAATTTTGTCGAATGCTTTTTCAGCATCTAATGAGATGACCATGTGGTTTTTTCTTTTAGTTTGTTAATGTAGTGGATTACATTGATGGATTTCCGTATATTGAACCATCCCTGCATCCCTGGGATGAAGCCTACTTGATCTTGGTGAATGATGGTTTTGATGTGCTCTTGGATTCAGTTGGCAAGAATTTTATTTAGTATTTGTGCATCAATATTCATAAGGGAAATTGGCCTGTAGTTCTCTTTCTTTGTTGGATCTTTGTGTGGCTTTGGTATCAGTGTAATTGTGGCTTCGAAGAACAAGTTGGGCAGTGTCCCTTCTGTTTCTATTTTGTGGAATAGTTTGAAGAGTATTGGTGTTAAGTCTTCTTCGAATGTCTGGTAGAATTCTGCACTAAAACCATCTGGTCCCGTACTTTTTTTGGTTGGGAGGTTTTCTATAACCCCTTCTATTTCTTTAGGGGTTATGGGACTATTTAGCTGATCTAATTGATCTTGATTTAATTTTGGTATTTGGTATCTGTCTACGAAATTATCCATTTCTTCCAGATTCTCCAGTTGTGTTGAGTAGAGACCTTTGTAGTAGGATCTGATGATCCTTTGAATTTCCTCCCTTTCTGTTCTTATGTCCCCCTTTTCATTTGTAATTTTTGTTAATTTGGATAATGTCTCTGTGTCCTTTGGTTAGTCTGGCTAAGGGTTTATCTATCTTGTTGATTTTCTCAAAGAACCAGCTCCTGGTTTTGTTGATTCTTTGTATGGTTTTCTTTGTTTCTACTTGATTGATTTCAGCCCTGAGTTTGATGATTTCCTGTCTTCTACTCCTCCTGGGTGAATTCTTTTTCTTCCAGGGCTTTAAGGTATGCCGTTAAGCTGCTAGTGTATGCTCTCTCCAGTTTCTTTTTGTATGCACTTAGAGCTATGAGTTTTCCTCTTAGCACTGCTTTCATAGTGTCCCATAGATTTGGGTAAGTTGTACCTTCATTTTCATTGAATTCTAAAAAGTCTTTGATTTCTTTTTTTTTATTTCTTCCTTGACCAAGGTGTCATTAAGTAAAGTATTGTTCAGTTTCCATGTGTATGTGGGCTTTCTGTTGTTTTTGTTGCTATTGAAGACCACTCTTACTCCATGGTGATCTGATAGGAGGCATGGGATTAGCTCGATCTTCTTGTATTTGTTGACATCTGTCTTGTGACCAATTATATGATCAATTTTGGAGAAGGTACCATGTGGTGCTAAGAAGGTATATTCTTTTGCTTTAGGATGAAATGTTCTATATTTAAAAATTTTTAAAGTTTCTGACCACTGGAGACAAGGCTGAATATTGAGGGATCACAGAAATTCAAACCATCCACACTTTTCTTTAAAGATGTATTTTATTTATGTGTATGAGAGTTTTGCATATAAGTGTGTATGTGTACCACATGTATGCCTGGTACCCATGTAGGTCAGCAGAGGCCTTTGGATTCCCTGAGACTAGAGATACAAATGGCTTTAAGGTACCATATGAATGTTAGGAGCTAAATCCAGTTCCTTTGCAAGAATGACCAGCACTCTTAACCACTGAGCTGTCTCTCCAGCAAGGAGTCTTTCTTTTTACTGAAAGAACCTCATTTTTACCCCCTTACTTACCAACAGTGTGTCTCCAACTTCTCCATAAAGTAAAGGCCCCAAGAGTCCTGATTCATGCTGGACAGTTTCACGAGTCTTAAAGGTTTCATCTGTGTATGCTATAAATCTGACTTTTTTATATTTCCTACCAATCCGATGAGGACCATTGCTCAGATACTGGCTTTTATAACTTCTGTATGAGAGGCAAAAAGATTAGGGGCAATGTCAGAAACATTTAGGTAATCAAAAACCCACTTCTAATATGATTTACTCAAAATAAAAAGTAAGAAAATCTAAATAGCCTTAGGCTTATTTATGCTAGTATGTAATGTTCTATGAACTGCCACAGAATAAACAAGTGTTAAGGGCTTAGTCACAAGAATATGGAGCTAATAAGAGGTGATAGAATCTTTAAGAGTTGGAGCTTATACAGTGTTTGGGAGAGCAGGCCCTGCCCCTTGCCTGGGCAGCAGAGAAGAGCTGAACATGGTGGTGGGGGTACAGGTGAGCAGGTCCTGATGGCATGGGCAAGATAGAGATGCTATCATCGCCTTGTCTCTGACTGACTGTGGCAGTGTGTGTGTGTGTGTGTGTGTGTGTGTGTGTGTGTGTAGATATTTGCTGAACTATGGAAATAAATGTAAAACCCTGAAAAAAAAGAATTGAAGCCTAGTGAAAAGAACTTAGGTCATTGAGGGCATGCACTTGAAAGGGATAATATTGGAATCTTAGGCCCCTTTTATCTTGCTTTGTTTCTTGCATGAAATAGACCCCTTCCATTTTTGCATATTATTGTGAATTTTTTGCGCTGTCCCAAGAACAAAGCCATAGTCAAGCAACCACAGACTGAAAATTCCAAATCCACAAGACAAAATAAAACTTTCCTACTTACAAATTGATGCTTATTTAGGTATTTTAGCACAGTAGTAGAATGGTAGATACAACAACATCCTTAACATTTGATCCCATGACATATTAACTCTTAAATATGCTTTAAAGATTCATTGGCTTACATAAGTAAGATGAATTTGAGTATAGGGGAGAGCAATACCAAGAGTCCAAAAGTGTTTACCCATTATCTGAGGTGAGAACTGAAGGAGCATAGTCCCAGTCTTCCTCCTCAGCAGAAATATAATGTATCCAAGTTTTAGGGTACTTTTTAGCAACCGAGCGAATGTGGATAAAAGAAGAGCTGTCATAATCCAATGTGAACATGTCCATTTCTGAATCAAGATCATCATCATAATCTTCTATTTTCTCATTATTTTTCTTTTGCCATTGGGGTTCCTCAGGGCAGCTATCTACTTTGACATAAGCTTCCATGCCATCTGCAGTCAGACAAACCAGACAATGTCCTTAACTTTCTTGGGTTAAATGTTATGAATTTTCCCCTTATTATGATTTAAATATTTTGTCTTGTATCTCTCTTTCAAATCAGTACTGTATTTGTTACTCTTCTATATGAATTATAGTACCTGTTGGTTTCTGTATTTGCCATTTTATCAAACTATCCTCTATATAGATTTGAACTGTCTCCAAAATTCATTTATATAACAATATATACAAATATTCATAGGCATTTCTAGTCCAAAATTCATTAATGTAACATGTTGGAATATATATGAGTATTTCTCTTTGGAACTGTTTATTTTGTCTCCATCTCATGGAAGGACTAATTCTGTTACTTCAATAATAGCTTATTATCTCAGAAAGAGATCGCTTCTCTACTTCCTCTCTTCATTTTTTTTCTTTTATCTGTCTGTCATGTGTATCATTTTCCTATACTATAACACAGAAAGAAATCTATCAAATGACAAAATCTTGATATTGAATTTCCTATGCTCTTGAGCTGTGTGAGACAATAATTTTCTGTTTGTTATAAATTACCCTATTTCTGAAATGCTATTTTGGCAATATAACAGAATAAGGCAGCCTGAATTGGACATAACCAAGAAAAAGTTATTAAGTTGATTGAAGACAAAAAATTAAGAGTTAATGAGGGCTGGAGAGATGGCTCAGCGGTTAAGAACACTGACTGCTCTTCTAGAGGTCCTGAGTTCAATTCCCAGCAACCACATGGTGCCCATAAACACCTGTAATATGATCTGATGCCCTTTCCTGGTGTGTCTGAAGACAGCAACAATGTACTCACATATATAAAATAAATAAATCTTTAAAAAAAAAGTTAACGTGCAAGAAGGAGAATTGAAGTAAAAGGATTATTCAATATGAATTTGCATAGTTATACCTACAAAGTCATGTGACCAGAAATTGACAGTGTAGGCACAATTGTCCCAACTTTGTTTACACAGGATCTGAACTCTTTTGCAAAACTTCCATCAGATAGTCCTTGAAAATTTCATATGATACCTCATTTCCCTAGATTTCTGATGGAATTATCTCTTTACCTCTTCCTGTAGTACTGAAGCCTAGTTAATGAGATCAGGCTGTGAAACTACTAACAAACTGTCTTTCATCTTTTCTTCTTATTCATCCCTAAACTATGTCTCCTCCTTCTGTCATAGACATTTAACCAAAAACCCACAATACTATTGTACTAACAATAAAGTTCTTCTATATTCAAGGTAAAAATTGTTACATTTGAATATTTCAGTTGAAGTTTAACATAATTGTGACTGTATGATGCCATTTTTGCAACACATTATATTGTTGTACACAGCCTAGGAAATATCCTTAAAATTACAATGGGATCTTTTATACTACTCATTTTTAAGATCCAAGATGGTAGTACCATGTTTATGGGAAGAGATATGACAAAATAGCAGGAACTGCCCAAGATCTATCAAGAGTGTTTGAGCAGTAAGGAAAGTTATTGGTGATATCTCCAAGGAAGCTTGACGGTGGTTTCTCACAAAAAATGTGTGTCCTTCAAGGAATATTGAGTGTATTTCAGGAGTGGTGCCCATTCCAATCACATGCCAGTAGACTGATTTCCTATGGCATCCAATCAGACCTGTAAAATGGGAATGAGACAGCTATGGAAAATAATTGTGGATTGTAAAATTAAAAGTACTTGCTAGAGCCAGGCAGTGGTGGCACACGCCTTTAACCCCAGCACTTGGGAGGCAGAGGCAGGTGGATTTCTGAGTTCAAGGACAGCCTGGTCTACAGAGTGAGTTCCAGGACAGCCAGGGCTACATAGAAAAACCGTGTCTCGAAAAACCAAAAAAAAAAAAAAAAAAAAAGTACTTGCTAGAATAGGCTGGATAAAATTAACCCTACAAAGTTTACTGCTACCTTAACTTATAAACAGTTACCAAGGAAGTTACGGCACTACTTAGCCAACAGCTCTTGCCAAAGAAACAAATAACTAACAAACTGCTTAATGACATGAATATGTTTAATTTACTCTTTAGTTTTGCTGTAGTATATATTCAGTTGTTACTAAGGCATTCCGTGGCTGATAACATTTTGTATTTATTCACTAATGCTCTAAATTATAGCTTGAAAATAATCTTTCCCTTAGATCCCTTTTAATGATATTGCTCTACCATACTGTCAGTCTAATTCTTCTTTCATATGTATGAACAAAACAAACAAACAAACAAACAAACCAGATGGTAGAATTCAGTGGATATAGAACTAACTCTCTGGTAGCTGTAGAAAATACTATGGTTTTAAAGTCCCAAAACCCTGAAAATTGTTGGACAGTCAGTCCTATACATACCTGGCAGAGACCTGTTTACATAGCCATTGACTGTGTGCATTTTAGGCCAGGCTCTAGCAGATGCAGAATCCATAGACTGTGTGTAAGAGTCATTTGTTTCTGAGTGCCAGCTCTTCCCTGGTAAAAGAGGGGGAAAATAAGGTCTGTTTCTTGAGTTATACTCCCTCTTTTCTTCTATCCTTTCCCTTTTAATTTTTGTCAGCAGAGTAGACACAATCTCAGAGTCGCTGAGATAAAAAATTACATTTTTTTTCAGAGACCCGCCACCATCTTGGAGCTGGTAGCCTAACCAGGTATGCAGAGGGCACCAGAATGAAGGATTTCTCAGGGCATAGCCTGCCTGGGTGCCTTCTGCACCAGGGAGCCAGGCAGCTCTACAGCTGCCTGGGCACGCGGGGGAACATTTGACCTGTAGGAAGTCCTGTATATAGATGGAGCCCCACGGACCGAGATCCCCACCATCTTGGATCCAGCAGTTCCACCAGGGAAGCTCCTGATCTACAGAGAGCCCCACAGTTAGACAGAGCCCCGCCGTCTGCCACTATCTTGGCAAGAGCAGCTCAACCAGACAGGGGCCTGCGGTCTGAGAGTGCCACCGTCTAGGCTCCAACAGTCCAGCCAGGGAAGCTCCAGTCCTGCAGGGAACCCCACAGTTAGACAGAACCCCGAGACCCGCCACCATCTTGGAGCTGGTAACCTAATAAAGAACCAACAGACGAGCCCAGGTACACAGACATAATCCGAAGCTAACATCGCTTGGGTGGAAACCTGCCAGGCTTTTGCCTGTAGCCAGAGCCTGGGCAGCTTGGCAGGCCATTTGTATGCCCACCGGGCCATGCACCAACTCGGTCGGGGGCCATTTGTCCTGTGGACCATGCAGCACTTGCAGTAGCGGTCTCCATCTTGCCTCCAGGTCACCATAGACGAGGCCAACAGACGAGGCCAGATTGGTGGAAATAAAGAACTGATTCTTAAGAGCTGGCATCTAGGCAAACTTCCGGAGGACAATGCCATACCACTCCTGGGCATATACCCAGAAGATTCCCCAGCATGTAATAAGGATACATGCTCCACTATGTTCATAGCAGCCTTATTCATAATAGCCAGGAGTACTATTCAGCCATTAGAAGCAATGAATTCATGAAATTCTTAGACAAATGGATGGATCTGGAGAACAGCATACTAAGTGAGGTAACCCAGTCTCAAAATAATACCCATGGTATGCACTCACTGATAAGTGGATATTAGCCTAGAATCTTGGAACACCAAAGACACAATCCACATACCAAATGATGTCCAAGAAGAAGGAAGGAGTGGACCCTGGACCTGGAAAAGCCAATGCATCAGTGTAGGAGAATACCAGAACAGGGAAGTGGGAAGGGGTGGATGGGGGAACAGAGGGAGGGAAAAGTGTAGAGAGCTGCGAAGTGCCACGCCTTAAAGATGGCGCTGGTTTCTGCCTTCCTCCCCCCAGGGGGAGAGTGCCCTTTGAGATAAACAACTCCTTATTTGGCTTCGTGTGATCAGATGCTGTCCTTCTGCCTTGAAGTAGCCTATCTGCTTTGCCCACGTGTCATCCAGGGATTGGCCAGCCTTTGGGATATAAGAGAGTGCTGGGGTCGAGGTAGAGAGAGACATGCCATGGTATAAGGTTCCTGAGTAAACTGCCTGAAGAGGATCGCTGGTGTTGTGTCCTTCCTTGCGGGTCGAGGTTGGGCGTGACAAGTGGTGGCCTGTACAGGGAGTTTCTCCTCCACTGATGGTGATCAGAACTTCTTGCAGTCAGGGTAGTGGGGCAAAAGGCCACGGGGGTAAGCGGCAAAGAAAAGAATCCTGAATAAACTGCTCTGAGAAGGACTTGCATTTGTATAACACAGTTCAGAATTCTTTGCAGTCAGGGCAGCCGGCTGGTAAGTCCCAGGTAAGGGGGACTAATTCAAGTCTCCGGGAAGGAGCGATAAAATCCTCGGTAAAGAGGCTAGAAAGGAAAAGCGAAAGTATGGGTAACTCTACTTTGTATCCAATTTTTGTGGCTCTAAGGGAGCTGTTAAAGGGAAAGAAATTAGAGTTGAAAAGGAGTATAAAGCAGTTGAAAAGATTTGTTAAGAAGAAAGGAACAGTGGAAAAATGAGAAAAGGAAAATGGATTTCAAAACTCCTGGGGACAAGGGGAAACATGGAGACGTCCTGTTTCCTCTATGGACCCCAATGGAGATATTCTTAGTACTGGTACAAGTGTTCTTCCCTCTCTGTGTATTGTTTGACTTTGGTGCACCAATTTGTCCATGTGTGTCTGTCCTTGTTTTGTGGTTTGAGTGACTTGTTCTATGTTTTATGTAGAAAGAAAAAAATGGTAAAAACTTTATTTGCTGGAGGTCCATCTCTTGATCTAGTGTCAGTTTACACAGCAGAGGCTGATGTAAGTTGCTCTGCAATTAGCTACGAGTCAAGCACAGCTGAAGAAAAGCTGCTTTTAAAAAGGGCCAGCAGCTGCTCAAGTTCTAGGACAAGTAGGCTGATGGTTATTTCTCCTTTTGGGTACAAAGTGCTTTTTCTCTTGAATTGCAGTTAGGGTTCAAATTTATAAGATTCATGTAGTTGTTTCATTTTTGGTTCTGATTGGTCTTAAAGGTATAAATATGTTTTGCATGTTTTGACTATAGAGTATTGGCTTATAAGTTATTGGGCATGATTAAAAATTATTACATTGGTAACAAAAAATTTAAAACTGGTAACTCAGGTTTGGAGCTGTCTTAACAACACGTGGCATGACCCAACCCAGGAAAAACAGGCCTTTAAAGATACTTCTAAATTGAACTTTGTAATGTGAAAGTAATGCATTTGCCATTGATTTTTAAAGAGAATAAATTGTTTAAAATTGGGTTTTGCTTTCCAAAGTTGTAGTTATGCTCTAATATTGCAAGAGAAAGAATTATGGTTAACAACTGCCAGTGTACCATAGACTGAAGTTTGGAGTCTGATCTAAGGCTTAGAATTCTTTTTTTTTTTTTTTTTTTTTTTTTTTTTTTTGGTTTTTCGAGACAGGGTTTCTCTGTGTAGCCCTGGCTGTCCTGGAACTCACTCTGTAGACCAGGCTGGCCTCGAACTCAGAAATCCACCTGCCTCTGCCTCCCAAGTGCTGGGATTAAAGGCGTGCGCCACCACCGCCCGGCTAGGCTTAGAATTCTTAACTCACTCATATTTTGCAATTAAGATGATTTCAAGAGTAAGTTGAAAAGAGCTGTGGCCAGTATAGGCTCGTTGCCACTTTTTCACAAGCTTTATTGGATACAGTGGTAGAAGCAAAAATTAACCACCCAAGATTGAAAAGGAGATCTCAGTGGGAATGTATTTGATATCAAACAGGTTCCTTTTGAACTGTTTCAAAAATTTGTTATGACTACTAAAAACAGCTAGTAGAATTTTTCTGGGAACCTTCAAATTTCAGGTTCCTTTTGTTAATCAACCCTTATACAATGGGGTCCAGTTGCAGGCTACTGCCCTGCAGGACAGGTGAGTGTTGGGCCTGGCCTTGGCCAATAGGCTCAGATTAGAAAATAATTTACAGTTGAGTAAATGAAAGGCTCAGAGCTGCCTCAGTGGAGACTGTGAGGCACTGCTTTTGTCTTGCAATTCCCACCTAGGAAGTTTCAGGCCAATGTTAATGCCCACCTAAAAGGTAGCATAATGATCCTTAATCAAAGAATTGATTTGGTGCAGGAACAAGTTGATACCCTTTGGCAGGTTGCTTTGGAGATGCTGCAGGAGGAAAGATCAGAAAGTAAAGAAAGTAAGAAAGACTCCTCTAGCACAAATTGGTCAGATACTGATGAGCTGCAGGTCCTGCTTGAAAGGGTAGAGCAGCTTTTCATGAAAGAAAAGTAGAATAAACATAAAAGAAAAAAGACAAAGGAGAAGGAAGGGAGGCCTCAGAGTCCACCTCCAGTTCGGTGCTGTCCGTGCTGCCGCCCTATAACTGCTCTGAGACCTGCAACAGCGGAGGTGATCGGTCCTTCTACCCGGAGGTATGGAGTGCAGTGCGTACTGAGTTTCAGCTTGCTTATCCTGTTTTTTGGAATGCGCAAGGCCAGAGATATCATGAGCTGCTTGATTTTGAAGTGATAAAATCCTTGGCGGAATCAGTTAAGACATATGGCCTAAATGCTGCCTTCACCATAGCCCAAGTGGAGGCACTGCACAGGCACTGTATGACTCCACAGGACTGGGCCAATCTAGCAAGAGCCTGCCTTTCTCCTGGCCAGTACTTAGAGTGGAGAACCTTCTTTATTGATTATACCAATGAGCAGACAGCTGCCAATCAAGCGGCGGGAGGAGGACAGGCTGCCTGGGATCGGGATATGCTTCTTGGTCAAGGGCGTTTTGCTAATAATCAGACAGGGTATCCAACTCAAGTGTATGATCAGATCAATGATATTGATACTAAAGCCTGGAAAGCAGTTCCTAAGAGAGGCGAGGTCAGTGGCAATCTTACTAAGATTATCCAAGGGCCTCTAGAGCCTTTTTCTGACTTTGTAGCCCAAGTGGTCTAGGCTGCAGGTCGCATATTTAGAGATCCAGATACAGCTATGCCATTGATTAAGCAGTTGGTGTTTGAACAATGTACAAAAGAATGCAGAGCGGCAATTACACTATACAAACATAGAGAATTAAGGCCTGGATGAAGCTATATCGAGAAATTGGGGGTTCGCTGACCAACTCACTCATCTTGACCCCCCAATACTGTGGGTCTATTAGGCAGGTCTTCATCCGCTCTAAAGGGCCTTAGAATTCACCCAGGAGTGATAGATCCAGATTTTACTGGAGTGGTCAAGATTATGGTAGAATCTCCAAAAGGAATTTCAGCTATATCTCCTGGAGATAAGATTGCTCAGCTTCTTTTATTGCCCAGCTTGCATGATTTGTTCCCTGCAGAACAGAAAGAGGCACACAAGGGTTTGGATCATCAGGAGTAGATCATACATTCCTGGCTCTAGGCTTGGATCAACGACCCGTAATGGAGCTTACAATTGATGGAAAAAGAATTTTAGGACTTTTGGATACAGGAGAGGACAGAACTATCATAGCTCAGAAAGACTGGCCAAAGGGATGGCCCATCCAAGCTTCCTCCCAGACCTTGCAGGGATTAGGGTTTGCAAAATCACCAGATATTAGTGCAAGATGTTTAACCTGGCAGGATCAAGAAGGGCATTCTGGCACTATGCAGCCTTATGTGCTGGAGCTTCCTATCTCACTCTGGGGAAGGTACCTTTTGAGAGACATGGGATTACAATTAACCAATGAGTACTCTGCCTCTTCCCAGAGAATGATGAGGAGAATGGGATTTTTCACAGGTAAAGGACTAGGAAAATATCTTCAGGGAAGAGCCAACCCTGTTTCAGTTCATGAGAAGTTAGATAGACAGGGGCTGGGTTTTTCCTAGAGGCCACTGAGGAGGCTATTCCTATCACATGGAAGATGGAGGAGGCAGTGTGGGTTCCCCAATGGCCGCTTTCCTCCGAAAAGCTGACAGCAGCACAGGAACTAGTTAGAGAACAACTTAAATTAGGACATATTAAACCTGTGTCACCATGGAATACACCCATTTTTGTCATAAAGAAGAAGTCTGGGAAATGGCGCCTTTTGCATGATTTGCGAGCAATTAACTAACAAATGCAAGTCATGATTCCAACCTGGCTTGCCCCAGGTGGTAGAGCTTAGAATAGTGCTCGAAGTTTTTAAGAGCATACCCTTAGCCTTTAATTTGATATCCAATTCCCAGTATGTGGTTAATGCTATCTCTCATTTGGATTCACACCATGCCTATGCCTGGTGAAAAGGCTCGCAATGTTATAGGACAGTGCCTTGAAGCCTGGGCTGCCTGGGGAAAGCCACAGCAGCTGAAAACGGATAATGGCCCAGCATATACCACTCAGTCTTTTGTATCCTTTTGCAAACAGATGGATCTTGTTCTCACACATGGCCTGTCCTACAATCCTCAAGGCCAAGGCATAGTGGAGAGAGATCATCGCACTCTTAAAGAGTGTTTAGAAAAATAAAAAGAGGGAATAAGCCATGGTAGAACACTCAGAGAACAATTGTCTTTAGCTCTCTTTACTCTTAATTTTTAAAATTTGGATAATAATGGCTTTTCAGCAGCCGATAGGCATTTTAACTATCAGAATAAGAATAAAGGTTATGTTTTGTGGAAGGATATCCTTACAGGAGAATGGCATGGACCAGACCCAGTATTGTCATGGGTGAAAGGGGTCTGTTTGTATATTTCCACAGAATCGTTTAGATCCGGTGTGGGTTCCTGAAAGATTGATTTGGAAAAGTAATAAGAATGAAGATCTTTCTCCTGATCCTCAACAGCCTCTGGACGCTGGAACAGACGGAACAGAGATGGGGAATTCTATCGGTGTTCCTGAGACCCATGCCGATACATCATGATGCAAAGTTGTTCCCTCGCCTTTTTGGCACTGATAAGACTATTGATGTACCTTACTTATCATTAAACAATTATTGAGTTATCTCCTAGGAAATTGGACCAGCAAGTTCGAAGCACTGATGACTGATCTACGGGTTGCTATCATAACGGTGAATTCCACCCGAGTCGACTATGGCCTTGCTACAGAATTGTTTTCATGGATTGCTGCTGCCATCAATCATCTGAAAGAGTGGGCAGGCATGGGTGCTATAACTGGGTTGTTAGTTTGGTCTCCCTTGTTGGCTTGTGGTACATTTGCAGAATGTGTTTTGCTCAGCGGCGACAGGTGGCTATGATTGTACAGGCCTTTACTGCCATTGAGGCAGGACAGTCCCCCCAAGCTTGGCTTTCTGTCATGAAGACGGATGCCATGTGATCACCCCAGTACCTTGGGGGAGGCCCTCCTCTGTTTTGGCTGTGATCTTGCTCGCCTTACACAGAGAGTCATGAGGCAGCATGATTGCCTGGTGGCAGGGCAGGCATTCTTGACCAGGAGGGCTACAGACCAGAGGAGGGGTTAGTCAATGATGGGTAAGATCCTCCTGAATGGGGGACAACCTAAGGCAGGCACCCTCATGGTCGAGACCCGGACCTGTCAATGACAGGTAAGATCTCCCTGAGAGGGAGATGACCTAAGCCAGGCGCCCGAGTGGTCTTAATTAAAACAAAAAGGGGGAACTGTAGAGGGCTGCAAAGTGCCTTGCCTTTAAGATGGCACTGGTTTCAGCCTTCCTCCCCCCGGGGGGAGAGTGCCCTTTGAGATAAACAACTCCTTATTTGGTTGGCTTCCTGTGATCAGATGCTGTCCTTCTGCCTTGAAGTAGACTATCTGCTTTGCCCACGTGTCATCCAGGGATTGGCCAGCCTTTGGGATATAAGAGAGTGCTGGGGTCGAGGTAGAGAGAGACAGGCCATGGTGTAAGGTTCCTAAGTAAACTGCCTGAAGAAGATCGCTGGTGTTGTGTCCTTCCTTGCGAGTCAAGGTTGGGCATGAAAGAAAAGGACATAAGGGACCTTTGGGGGGGGCGGAGAACCAGGAAAAGGGAATAAAGAATATATCCAATAAAAAATTACATTTTTCAAACAATTACCTCTCCATGTATTTGTTCATAGTTACAGAGTAATAATGACAAATGATAACTAGGAGAAGGGAAAACACTAGTTTAAGCTACAAGAATTTCATTTTGCAAGTTAGGTGATACATTTAAAAAGGGCCATAAATCCTTGCCCTGTCATAAATTGCTTCATCCTATAATTTTTTTTAAGCAAGGAAACCACAGGAAGTTGAAGACTTCCCAAACTATTCTCCAAAAATAAGAAAAGCTGAAGCACTGAAAATTACTTAGGCACTTACAAAAAAAGTATGAAAAACAAAAAAGAAAAAGACTTGTCAGGATCAAGATGACATGGCGTCCAATAAGAAGATAACAGTGTAATGGTCCCAAGAAACAAGCTGGAGTTGCCATTCTAATATCCAATAAAACAGACTTTCAACCAAAAGTTATCAAATGACTTGGGGAAGGACACTTCATACTCATCAAAGGAAAAAACCCACCAACAGGAAGTCTCAATTCTGAACATCTATGCCCAAAATGCAAGGGCACCCACATTTGTAAAAGAAACGTTATACTAAAGCTCAAAGCACACATTGCACCTCACACAATAATAGTGGGAAACTTCAACACCCCACTCTTACCAATGGACAGGTTATTGAAACAGAAACTCAAGTGAGACACAGTGAAACTAACAGAAGTTATGAATCAAACGGATTTAGCATTTTACCCCAAAACAAGAGAATATACTTTCTTCTCAGGACCTCATGGAACCTTCTCTGAAATTGACTATGTAATTCGATATAAAACAATCCTCAACAGACACTAGAAGATGGAAATAATCCCATGCATTCTATCACCACGGACTAAGGCTAGACTTAAATAACAAAAACAAAGTCTACATATGCATGGAAATTAAACAACTCTTTGTTCAATGATAACTTGGTCAGGGAAGAAATGAAGAAAGAATTTAAGTACTTTATAGAATTCAATGAAAATGAAGACATATCATACCCAAAATTATGGGATACAATGAAAGTAGTGTTAAGAGGAAAATTCATAGCACTAAATGCCTTCATAAAGATCCCATACAAGCAACTTAACAGCACAGCTGAAAGCTCTAGAACAGAAAGAAGCAAACACACCCAAGAGGAGTAGACAGCAGGATCGTCAAACTCAGGGCTGGAATCAAACAGAGACAAAGACATGATAAAAACAACAAAACTAAGAGTGGGGTCTCTCAGAAAATCAATAAGATAGATAAATCTCTATCCAAACTAACTAAAGGACACAGAGACAGTATCCAAATTAACAAAATCAGAAACAAAAAGGGAGACATAACAACATAAACTGAGGAAATTCAAATAATTATCAGAATCTACTACAAAAGCCTATACTCTACAAAACTGGAAAATGTAGATTAAATGGATGATTTTCTAGACAGATACCACATACCAAAACTAAATCAAGATCAGGTAAACTAAACAGTCCCATAACTCCTAAGGAAATAGACATAGTCATCAAAAACCTCCCAACCAAAAAAAAGCCTAGGGCCAGATGGTTTTAGTGCAGAATTCTACTAGACCTTCAAAGAAGAACTAATACCAATACTCCTCAAACTATTCCACAAAATAGCACCAAAAGGAACACTACCTAATTCATTCTATGAAGCCACAGTTACTGTGATATCTATGTCACACAAAGACCCAACAATGAAAACTTCAGACCAATTTCGCTTATGAATATCAATGCAAAAATATTCAATAAAATTCTCACAAGCCAAATCCAAGAACACATTAAATCCATCCATCACCACATCAAGTATGCTTCATCCAAGACATGCAGGGATGGTTCAATATACATAAATCCATCAATGTAATCCACTACATAAACAAACTCAAAGAAAAAAACCACATGGTCATTTCATTAGATGCTGAAAAAGCATTTGACAAAATTCAGCATCCTTTCATGTTAAAAATCTTAGAAAGAACAGGAATTAAAGGCCCATACCTAAACATTGTAAAAGCAATATACAGCAAACCAGTAGCCAACATCAAACTAAATGGAGAGGAACTTGAAGCAATCCCATTAAAATCAGGGACTAGACAAAGCTGCCCTCTCTCTCTCCATATCTTTTCAATATAGTATTTGAGGTTCTAGCTAGAGCAATTAGACAACAAAAGATGATCAATGGGATACAAATTGGAAAGGAAGAAATCAAAGTATAACTATTTGCAGATGATATGATAGTATACTTAAGCAACCCAAAAAACTCCACCAGAGGACCCCTACAGCTGATAACTTCAGCAATGTGGCTGGATATAAAATTAACTCAAACAATCAGTAGCCTTCTTTTACACAAAAGATAATCAGGCTGAGAAAGAAATTAGGGAAGTGACACCCTTCACAATAGCCACAAATAGTATAAAATATCTTGGTGTAACTCTTACCAAGCAAGTAAAAGATACAACAAGAACTTCAAATCCCTGATAAAAGAAATCAAAGAAGACCTCAGAAGATGGAAAGATCTCCCATGCTCGTGGATTGGTAAGATTAATATAGTGAAAAAGGCCATGTTACCAAAGGCAGCCTACAGATTCAATGCAATCCCCATCAAAATTCCAACACAATTCTTCACAGATATGGAAAGAGCAATTCTCATCTTCCTCTGGAAAAACAAAAAAACTGAGGCTAGCCAAATCAATTCTCAACAATAAGAGAATCACCTTCCCTGACCTCAAGCTGTACTACAGAGCAATAGTGATAAAAACTGTACGGTATTGGTACAGAAACAAACAGGTCAATCAATGGAATAGAATTGAAGACCAGAACTAAAACCACACACCTATGAACACTTGATCTTTGACAAAGAAGCCAAAAACATACAGTGGGAAAAAAAAGAAAACATCTTTAATAAATGTGCTGGTCTAACTGGTGGTCTGTATGTATGAGAATGAAGGAGATCCATTTTTATCACCCTGAATAAAGCTCAAGTTCAAGTGGATCAGGACCTCAACAGGTACACTGAATCTAATAGAAGAGAATATGAGAAAGAGCCTTGAATGGTTTGGAACAGGAGACAACTTCCTTTCTGAACAGAACATCAATGGCTTAGGCACTAAGATCAACAATTGGTAAATGGGATCTCATGAAACTGAAAAGCTTCTGTAAGGCAAAATACACCATCAATAGACAAATCCATGATGTCTTGTTTTTAACATCTGCATGGCATTCCATTGTGTAGATGTGACACACTTTCTTATCCATTCTTTGGTTGAGGGACATCTAGGTTTTTTTCAGTTTCTGGCTATTATAAATATGGCTGCTATGAACATAGTGGAGCATGTATCCTTATTACATAATGGAGCATCTTCTGGGTATATGCCGAGCAGTGGTATAGCAGGGTCCTCAGGTAATACTATGTTTAATTTTCTGATGTACGGCCAGAATGAATTACAGAGTGGTTGTACCACATCCTTGCCAGCATCTGCTGTCTCCTAAGTTATTTATCTTAGCCATTCTGACTGGTATGAGGTCAAATCTCAGTGGTGTTTTGATTTGTATTTCCCTGATGACTAAGGATCTTGAACATTTGTTTAAGTGTTTCTCAGCCATTTGAGATCCCTTGGTTGAGAATTCTCTAGCTCTGAACTCCACTTTTTAATTTGGTTATTTGTTTATCTGGAGCCTGCCTTCTTGAGTTCTTTGTATATTTTGGATATTAGCCCTCTATCAAATGTAGGGTTGGTAAATATCTTTCCAAATCTGTGAGTTGCCATTTTGTCCTGCTGATAGTGTCCCTTGCTTTACAGAAGCTTTCAATTTTATGAGGTCCCATTTGTTAATTGTTGCTCTTAAAGCATAAGCCATTGGTGTTCTGTTCAGAAAGTTTTCTCCCATGCCCAACTATTTGAGGCTCTTCTCCACTTTCTCTTCTATTAGATTCAGTGTATCTGGTTTTATGTGGACGTCCTTGATCCACTTGGACTTGATCTTAGTGCAAGGAGATAGGTATGGATCAATTTGCATTCTTCTGCATGCAGACCACCAGTTGAACCAGCATCATTTGTTGAAAATGCTATCTTTTTTCCACTGCATGGTTTTAGCTTCTTTGTCAAAGATCAAGTAACCATAGGTGTATGGGTTCATATCTGGGTCTTAAATTCTATTCCATTGATCTACTTGCTTGTTTCTGTACCAATACAATGCAGTTTTTATCACTATTGCTCTACAGAAGAGCTTGAGGTCAGGGATGGTGATTCCCCCAGAAGTGTTTTTTATTGTTGAGAATAGGTTTTTGTTGTTGTTGTTGTTGTTGTTGTTGTTGTTGTTGTTGTTTTGGTGCTACCGCTGCTGTTTATTGACATTCAGGTAGGCACTATAGCAACAGGCCTGGAGACTGCAGACTACAAGGTGAAGAGTGGAGTGTCTTTTTGCTATCCTAGTTTTTTGTTATTCCAAATGAATTTGAGAATTGCTTTTTCTAAGTCTATGAAGAATTGAGTTGGAATTTTAATGGGGATTGCATTGAATCTGTAGATTGCTTTTGGCAAGATGGACACTTTTTACTATATTAATCTTGCCAATCCATGAACATGGGGGACCTTTCCATCTTCTGAGATCTTCAATTTCTTTCTTCAGAGACTTGAAGTTCTTTTTTTTAAGACTTGAAGTTCTTGTCATACACATTTTTCACTTGCTTGATTACCTGGTTAGAGTCACACCAAGGTATTTTATATTATTTGAACATTTCTTTAAGTGTTTCTTGGCCGTTTGAGATTCCTCTGTTGAGAATTCTGTTTAGCTCTGTGCTCTATTTTTCAAATTGGGTTATTTGGGTTGTTGGTGTCTAACTTCTTGATTTCGTTATAAATTTTGGATATTAGCTTAGGTTAAATTTTTGTGTTAATTTCTGTCCTCCACTTACATCTCTCCTGAATAGTAATATAGTTGTGGTCTTCCTATAATCAACATCACTTTTTCTGAACATAAGCAGCCTAAATTCTCCAACACTAGATAAATCTATTTGTTACATATTTGATGTCTTTTAGAAATTCAAATGTTTAATTAATTGGAACTTGCTTACCTTCATCGAATACAGCAAAAAGTAGTACAAATTGGTACAGCATCTGTGTTCTTTCTTTGGACAGACTGCCTAAAAGAGAAGAGAAAACATTTATTGTCAATTTAAAATGCCCTTGTAGAAAATTGCCACAAGAAGGAAAAATTTCTTCACAAACCATTTGAGCATTTTTAAATTTGTTGACAGTTTCACATATGTATATAATGAAGGTTAGTCATTTTACCCACTATTCCCCCATTCTCTTCCTCTGTCTGCTACTGAAACCTTTCTTCCCAAGAAGTCCCCCTCCTACTTTCATGTTTTCTTTTTTGGTGTGACTTCTCATGGCTTTTAAGTGTCAGATTTACACCTTTCTCTTATCCCCAATAATAAAAACTTACTGCTAAATTTTGTAAAAGTTTTAAAGTATTACATTTTACATCTTAAGACTGTCATCTGGGTCCACATGGGGAAAATCTACCAGAGGTGAGCTGTGTCCATCTTCTGGCCCACAACCCTGTCAACATTCCTGAGGAGGTTTTCAGGGCCCCAAGACCATCCAGGTTAGATTCCCCTACAACCATTCCCCGACATGCCAGGTCCACCTGGGGCACAACCAACAGAGGTAAGTTGCTCACTGTCCCCTGACCTCCATCTTCTTGCACATGGCTTTGCTTGCCTTCCTGAAGAGGCTCATGGGGGCCCCAGGAATATTCAGGTCCACTTGAGACACAGTCAGCAGAGATAAGCAGCTTGCTGTCCCCTGAAGTCCATTTTCAGATACAAGGCACTGCACGTGCCTCCCCGAGGAGACCTGCTGACACGAGTAATATTCATCCAATACCAGGAACAACAAGCTGGCTAAAGGACAGCATAAAAATCAACAAGGGGCAGGGCAATATGGCATTACCAGAGCCCAGCTATGCTGCTACAGCAAGTTCTGAGTATCCTAACACACCTGAATTGTAAGAAATTGATGGTAAAATTAATTTCATGAAGATGCTAGAGGACTTTAAAGTGGAGATTAATAAATCCCTTATAGAAATAAAGGAAAGTATAATGAAACAGACAGAGGCCATTAATGAATGAATATAATGAAATAGAGGAAAATACAATCAAATATGTGTAGGAAATGAATAAAACTGTTCAAAACCTGAAAATGGAAATAGAAGCAATAAAGAAAAGACAATCTGGGGTAATATTGGAGATGGAAAACCTAGGAAAGAGAACAAGAACTATAGACAGAAGCATCACCAACAGAATGCAAGAGGTGGAAGAGAATCTTAGGCATAGAAGATACATTACAAGACAGGCGCTTTAACCAGCTAAGCCACGGAGCCAGGGGAGGGGGGTGATTCGGGAATGGGGGGGAAGAGGACTTATGGGACATATGGTGAGGGGGGGGGAACTGGAAAGGTGAAAGCCTTTGGAATGTAAACAAAGAATATAGAAAATAATTTAAAAAAGGAAAAAAAAAAGAAGATACATTACAAGAAGTTAATGTATCAGTCAAAGAAAATGCTAAAACTAAATGTTGCAAATACAAAATATCGAGGAAATTTGGGACACTATGAAAAGACCCAAACTAAGAATAATAGGAATAGAAAACCACCATCTTGGCCCCGGTGGCCAAGCACCAGCTCGGCTGGGTGTGCAGGGAACACAGGAGTGGGGGATTGCTTGAGAGACATCCTGTCTGGGTTCCTTCTGCACGTGGGAGCGGGCAGCTCTACAGCTGTCCAGGCATGTATCCTGCAGGGGAGTGTCTGACCTGCAGGGAGTCCTGCAGTTAGACGGAGCCCTGTGATCTGAGGTCAGATCTCCACCATCTTGGCTCCAGGACAAAGCAGCCACCTCAGCCAGGTACTCAGAGGACACCAGAGTAAAGGGGTGCTCAGGACACAGCCCGTCTGGGTTCCCTCCGCATGAGGGAGCTGGGCAGCTCTACAGCTGCCTGAGCACATATACTGTGGGGGAGATTCTGACCTGCAGGGAGTCCCGTGATTAGAGCCCTGCTGTCTGAGAATGTCACCATCTTGGCCCCGGTGGCCAAGCAGCCAGCTCGGCCAGGTGCGCAGGGAACACAAAACAGCCAGCTCAGCCAGAGACCTGTGCCACATCTGGCACGGGGAAGATCCCACTTCCTGATACTCGCTAGAGAACTGGCAGGATCAGGTTAATCACCACTGCCCCTTTCCATCGGATGTGGTAGACCTGTGCCACATCTGACACAGGGAAGATCCTACTTCCTAATATTCTCTTGAGAACAGACAGGAGCAGGTTATTCAGTAGAAGTGGGGCATTTAAGAACCAGCATCAGCAGAGCATTTGAAATCCAGCAGCAAGCCCTGTCCTGGGCCAGTTGCCCTGCAGAGTGATCAGTGCTAGGAGGGGTCCTCACAGTGTTCTCCATCTTCACTACGGGGCGGACCAGACAGAAAACACCAGGTACACAGAGACAAACTGAGAATAGCATTGCTTGGGACAAGGCACACTGGGGCTCCAACAGCACCCAAGAATAGGGCAGCACATCAGCAATCTGTGGCAAGAGAAATCCAGTCATACAGGGGTGCGGAAATAGCCTTACAGGCTCACAGGAGGTTCAAACACCAGCCAGTGACAGCAGGACCAACTAATGACAGAGATAACCAGATTGCAGAAGGCAAACGCAGGTGCATTACTAACATAAATCAAGGCAATATGGCAACATCTGAACCCAATTCTCCAACAACAGCAAGTACTGGATACCCCAATACACCAGAAAAACAAGATTGGGATTTAAAATCACTGGTCATGATGCTGTTAGAGGAACACAAAAAGGACATAAATAAATCTCTTAAAGAAATACAGGAGAACATGAATAAGTTAGAAGCCCTTACAATGGAAACACAAAAATCACTTAAAGAAATTCAGAAGAATATGGGTCAACAGCTAGACGCCAATAAAGAGGAAATGCAAAACTCACTTAAAGAATTGCAGGAAAAATTGAGTCAACAGGCAGAAGTCATGAAAGAGGAAACACAAAAATCTATTAAAGGAATACAGGAAAATACAAACAAACAAGTGAAAAAAGTAAGCAAAACCATCCAGAATCTAAAAAGAGAAGTAGAAACAACTAAGAAATCACAAAGGGAGACAACTTTGGAGATAGAGAACCTTGGGAAGAAATCAGGGGCCATAGATGCAAATATCAACAACAGAATACAAGAGATAGAAGAAAGAATCTCAGATGCCAACGACACCATAGAAAACATTGACTCAACAGTCAAAGAAAATGCAAAAAGCAAAAAGCTTGTAACCCAGCCAGGTGACGGTGGCACATGCCTCTAATCCCAGCACTTGGGAGGCAGAGGCAGGCAGATTTCTGAGTTGGAGGCCAGCCTGGTCTACAGAGTAAGTTCCAGTATAGCTAGGGCTATACAGAGAAACTCTATTGAAAAAAACAAATACAACCCCACCCCCCAAAAAAAGCTTGTAACTCAAAACATCCAGGAATTCCAGGACACAATGAGAAGACCAAACCTAAGGATTATAGATAAAGATGAGCTTGAAGATTTGCAACTTAAAGGGCCAGCAAATATCTTCAACAAAATTATGGAAGAAAACGTCCCTAACCTAAGGAGAGAGATGCCCATGAACATACAAGAAGCCTACAGAACTCCAAACAGACTGGACCAGAACAGAAATACCTCGTGTCACATAATAATCAAAACCCCAAATGTACTAAACAAAGAAAGAATTTTAAAGGCAGTAAGAGAAAAAGGCCAAGTAACATATAAAGGAAGACCTATCAGAATTACACCAGACTTCTCACCAGAGACCACGAAAGCTAGAAGATCCTGGGCAGATCTCATACAGACTATAAGAGAACACAAATGCCAGCCAAGACCACTATACCCAGCAAAACTCTCAATCACCATAGATGGAGAAACCAAGACATTCCATGAGAAAACCAAATTTATACAATATCTTTCCACAAACCCAGCCCTACAAAGGATAATAAGTGGAAAACACCAAACAAGGAGGTAAACTACACCCTGGAAAAAGCAAGATAGTAAGCTTCTTTCATCAAACCCAAAAGAAGTTAACCAAATATAAAAATAACATCAAAAATAACAGGAAGTAATGATCACTATTCCTTAATATCATTATCTCTTAATATCAATGGACTCAATTCCCCCCCCTCCCAAAAAAAAAGACATAGACTAACAGACTGGATACGTAAACAGGACCATACAATTTGCTGCATACAGGAAACACCTCAGTGTCAAAAACAAACACTACCTCAGAGTAAAAGGCTGGAAAACAATTTTATAAGCAAATGGTCTTAGGAAACAAGCCTGAGTAGCCATTCGAATATCAGATAAAATTGACTTTCAACCTAAAGTCATCATAAGAGACACAGAAGGACACTTTTTACTGGTGAAGGGAAAATCCACCAAGAAGAACTCTCCATTCTGAACATCTATGCTCCAAATGCAAGGGCACCGTCATTTGTAAAAGAAACTTTACTAAAGCTCAAAGCACACATTGCACCTAACACAATAATTGTGGATAACTTCAACACTCCACTCTCCTCAATGGACAGATCAGGAAAACAGAAACAAACAAGAACACAGTAAAACAAATTGAAGCTTTGGACCAATTGGATTTAACAAATACATATAGAACATTTCATCCTAAAGCAAAAGAATATGCCTTTTTCTCAGCACCTCATGGTACCTTCTCCAAAATTGACAATATAATTGGTCACAAGACAGACATCAACAAATATAAGAAGATCGAACTAATCCCATGCCTCCTATCATATCACTATGGAATAAGAGCAGTCTTCCATAGCAACAAAAACAACAAAAAGCTCACATACACATGGAGGCTGAACAATACTCTACTCAATGTTACTTTGGCCAAAGAAGAAATAAAGAAATCAAAGACTTTTTAGAATTTAATGAAAATGAAGGCACAACATACCCAAATTTATGGGACACAATGAAAACAGTGCTAAGAGGAAAACTCATAGCCCTGGTTGCCTCCAAAAAGAAACTGGAGAGAGCAAACACTAGCATTTTAATGGCACACGTGAAAGCCCTGGAACAAAAAGAAGCTAATTTACTCAGGAAGAGTGGAAGACAGGAAATCATCAAACTCAGGGCTGAAATCAATTAAGTAGAAACAAAGAGAATCATGCAAAGAATCAACAGAACCTGGAGCTAGTAATTTGAGAAAATCAACAAGATAGATAAACCCTTATCCAGACTAACCAAAGGACACAGAGACAGTATCCAAATTAACAAAATTAGAAATGAAAAGGGAGATATAACAACAGAAACTGAGGAAATCCAAAAAATCATCAGATCCTACTACAAAACCCTATATGCAACACAACTGGAGAATCTGGAGGAAATGGACAATTTCCTAGACAGATACCAAATACCAAAATTAAATCAGGATCAAATAGATCATTTAAACATTCCTATAACACCTAAAGGAATAGAAGGAGTCATAGAAAGTCTTCCAACCCAAAAGAGCACAGGACCAGATGTTTTTAGTGCAGAATTCTATCAGACCTTCAAACAAGACGTAACACCAATATTCTTCAAATTATTCCATAAAATAGAAACAGAAGGAACACTACACAACTCATCGTTCTATGAAGCCACAATTACACTGATACCAAACACAAAGAGATCCAACAAAGAAACACAGACCTATATCCCTTATGAATATTGATGCACAAATACTAAACAAAATTCTTGCCAATCGAATCCAAGAACCCATCAAAACGATCATTCATGATGATCAAGTAGGCTTCATCCCAGGGATGCAGGGATGGTTCAATATACAGAAATCCATCAATGTAATCCACTACATAAACAAAGTCAAAGAAAAAAAAAACCACATGGTCATCTCATTAGATGCTGAAAAAGCATTTGACAAAATTCAGCATCCTTTCATGCTAAAAGTCTTGGAAAGAACAGGAATTCAAGGCCCATACCTAAACATAGTAAAAGAAATATACGGCAAACCATTAGCCAACATCAAACTAAATGGAGAGAAACTTGAAGCAATCCCACTAAAATCAGGGACTAGACAAGGCTGCCCTCTCTCTCCATATCTTTTCAATATAGTACTTGAAGTTCTAGCGAGAACAATTAGAAAACATAAGGAAGTCAAAGGGATACAAATTGGAAAGGAAGAAGTCAAACTATCACTATTTGCAGATGATATAATAGTATACTTAAGCGACCCAAAAAATTCCACCAGAGAATTTCTACAGCTGATAAACAACTTCAGCAAAGTGGCTGGTTATAAAATCAACTCAAGCAATTCAGTAGCCTTCCTGTACTCAAAGGACAAGCAGCCTGAGAAAGAATTTAGGGAAATAACACCCTTCACAATAGCCACAAACAATATACAGTACCTTGGTGTAACTCTAACCAAACAAGTGAAAGATCTGTATGACAGGAACTTCAAGTCCTTGAAGAAAGAAATTGAAGAAGACCTCAGAAGATGGAAAAATATTTCATGCTCTTGGATTGGCAGGATCAATGTAGTAAAAATGGCCATCCAGGCCGGGTGGTAGTGGCACACGCCTTTAATCCCAGCACTTGGGAGGCAGAGGCAGGCAGATTTCTGAGTCCAAGGCCAGCCTGGTCTACAGAGTGAGTTCCAGGACAGCCAGGACTACACAGAGAAACCCTGTCTCAAAAAAAAATGGCCATCTTGCCAAAAGCAATCTACAGATTCAATGCAATCCCCATCAAAATCCCAAATCAATTCTTCATAGATCTAGAATGAGCAATTCTCAAATTCATTTGGAGTAACAAAAAACCCAGGATAGCTAAAACTATTCTCAACAATAAATGGACTTTGGGGGGGAAATCAATATCCCTGACCTCAAGCAGTACTACAGAGCAATTGTGTTAAAAACTGCATGGTATTGGTACAGTGACAGGCAAGTGGATCAATGGAATAGAATTGAAGACCCAGAAATGAACCCACAGAGATATGGTCACTTGATCTTTGATAAAGAAGCTATAACCATCCAGTGGAAAAAAGATAGCCTTTTCAACAAATGGTGCTGGTTCAATTAGAGGTCAACATGCAGAAGAATGCCAATTGACCCACTCTTATCTCCTTGTACCAAGATCAACTCCAAGTGGATCAAGGACCTCCACATAAAACCAGACACACTGATACTAATAGAAAAGAAACTGGGGAAGACCCTGGAGAACATGGGCACAGGGGAAAAGTTCCTGAACAGAACACCAATAGCTTATGCTCTAAGATCAAGAATTGACAAATGGGACTGTAAGACCCTTGAAATGGGGAGACCCCCACAAAATGGAGAAACCCCCCACTCAAGTCTCTGGATAAAGTGATGCCCAAAGTATCAGCCAAAGACCGTTCTTGCTGCAAAGCACATGAGGGAGGCCTTTACTGGGGGACCAGTGCACTGGGATCCACTCGTAACCACGCAGAGTCAGAGGAGATCAATATCCTGTGTTTGGCGCAAAGAGTATTTGAAACCAAAAAATTGCAGAAGTGGGAGGGCTTGGGGGATTCAGATAGAGAAGTTACCCGTAGATCAAGAGGCAATGCATCCCTGGGGACCGGGTGTAACTGCATTCTGCAAGATGGATTAACTGCATTCAGCAAAATGGATTAACTCCATTCAGTAAGATGGATTAACTTCATTCTGCAAGATAGGTTAACTGCATTCCGCAAGATAGGTTGGGCAAACATCAACTATCTATAGAATGCAGAACAACCTTTGTGGTTAGCTAGTTCCTGGAATAGAGGTCAGGGAGGGTAGGAGTCATAGAGTACAGATTTAAGATTTTTACAAAATGGTGGCACTCTGGCCTTCTAAAGCAGGATTTTCTGGGGGTAAATAAAATTTCAAGGCAGTACCTTTCAGGACCTCATAAAATTACAAAGATTCTGTAAGGCAAAAGACACTGTCAGAAGGACAAATCGGCAACCAACAAATTGGGAGAAGATCTTCACCAAACCCACATCTGACAGAGGGCTAATATCCAATATATACAAAGAACTCAAGATGTTAGACCCCCAAAGAACCAAATAACCCTATTAAAAATGGGGTACAGAGCTAAAAAAAAAGAATTTTCACCAGAAGAAATTCGAAAGGCTGAGAAGCACCTAAGAGATGTTCAACATCATTAGTCATCAGGGAAATGCAAATCAAAACAACCCTGAGATTCTACCTCACACCACTCAGAATGGCTAAGATTAAAAACTCAAGAGACAACAGGTATTGGCAAGAATGTGTAGAAAGAGGAACACTCCTACACTGTTGGTGGGATTGTAAGATGGTACAACCACTCTGGAAATCAGTCTGGCGGTTCCTCAGAAAATTGGGCATGACACTTCCAGAGGACCCTGTCATACCACTCCTGGGCATATACCCAGAGGATTCCCCTACATGCAATAAAGACACATGCTCCACTATGTTCATAGCAGCCTTATTTATAATAGCCAGAAGCTGCAAGGAACCCAGATGTCCCTCAAAGAAGGAATGGATACAGAAAATGTGGTATATTTATACAATGGAATACTACTCAACAATTAAAAATAATGAATTCATGCAATTTGTAGGCAAATGGTTGGATCTGGAAAATACCATCCTAAGTGAATTAACCCAATCACAAAAGAATACACATGAATTGCAATCACTGATAAGTGGATATGAATGAGCCCAGAAGCTCTGAATACTCAAGGTACAATTAGCAAATCAAAAGATTCCCAAGAAAAAGGAAGGAGAGGAACCTGGTTCTGAAAAGACTGGATCCAGTTTTGTAGTAGAGTACCAGAACAGAGAAGTGGTGGTGATTGGGGAATGGGCGGGGGGGGGGGGAGGACTTATGGGACATATGGTGAGGGGGGAACTGGGAAAGGGGAAAGCCTTTGGAATGTAAACAAAGAATAAAAAAAAAGAGCTGGGTGGTGGTGGCACATGCCTGTAATCCCAGCACTTGGGAGGCAGAGGCAGGCGGATTTCTGAGTTCAAGGCCAGCCTGGTCTACAGAGTGAGCTCGAGGACAGCCAGGGCTATACAGAGAAACCCTGTCTCAAAATTCAAAAAAAAAAAATATATATATATATATATAGAAAAAAAAACTCAGGAGACAGCAGGTGCTGGCCAGGATGTGGAGAAAGGAACAGTCTTCCACTGCTAGTGGGTACAACCACTCTGGTAATCAGTCTGGTAGTTCCTCAGAAAAGTAGGCATGACACTTCCGGAGGACCCTACTATACCACTCCTGGGCATATACCCAGAGGATTCCCCGACATGCAATAGGGACACATGCTCCACTATGTTCATTGCAGCCTTATTTATTATAGCCAGAAGTTGGAAAGAACCCAGATGTCCCTCAACAGATGAATGGATACAGAATATGTGGTATATATACACAATGGAGTACTATTCAGCCATTAGAAGCAATGAATTCACGAAATTCATAGACAAATGGATGGAGCTGGAGAACATCATACTAAGTGAGGTAACCCAGTCTCAAAAGAATACCCATGGTATGCACTCACTGATATGTGGATATTAGCCTAGAATCTTGGAACACCAAAGACACAATCCACATACCAAGTGATGTCTGAGAAGAAGGAAGGCATGGACCCAGGATCTGGAAAGGCCAATGCATCAGTGTAAGAGAATACCAGAACAGGGAAGTGGGAATGGGAGGATGGAGGAACAGGGGGAGGGAAAAGGGTGTATGGGACCTATGGGGGAGCGGGGAACCAGGAAAAGGGAAATGAAATGTAAATAAAGAATATAGCCAATAAAAACTGGGGTACAGAGCTAAACAAAGAATTTTCACCTGAAGAACTTTGAATGGATGAGAAGCACCTAAAGAAATGTTCAACATCATTAGTCACTAGGGAAATACAAATCAAAACAACACTGAGATTCCACCTCACACCAGTCAGAATGGCTAAGATTAAAATCTCAGGAGACAGCAGGTGTTGGCCAGGATGTGGAGAAAGAGGAACACTCCTTCACTGCTGGTGGGGTTGCAAGATGGTACAACCACTCTGGAAATCAGTCTGGTGGTTCTGAAAGGATGAGGGCTACAGGCTGGGAAGGTCCCTAGCATCCTTTCCTGCCTCACCTCCTGCGGAGAAGCTGAGGCAAGGGTGGACGCCGCTGGGTCAGCAAGGTCACTGTGGCGGATGCGCCGGTCCCATAACAGGAAATACATATGTTACGTTGTGCGTAACCCTGGCGTGACCCTGTGTGTGGCGGCCACGTAAGCGGAAATGACTTAACTAGTTCATCAGGCTTCTATAGGAAACTGATTGGTTCTCAGAGAGTGTGGGTTCGGATAATTTAAACTGATTGGAGTGGCTTGTGTTAGGCGGGCTTTGCTGTAAATCTATAAAAGCAGTCCTGTTTCTGCACCCGGTGTTCACTGTCATCTACCCCGCATGGGGAATGGTTGTGACCCCAGAGCTCTGGAATAAAAATCCTCCTGCTATTTGCATCAAGACTATTTCTCATGAGTGATTGGGGTGATGGCTTCCAAGACATGGGGCTCTGGGGTGCCCCCCGTTTTTCTTTCAGGTCTTACAGTTCCTCAGAAAACTGGGCATGACACTTCTGTAGGACCCTGCTATACCACTCCTGGGCATATACCCAGAGGATTCCCCGGCATGCAATAGGGACACATGCTCCACTATGTTCATAGCAGCCTTATTTATAATAGCCAGAAGCTGGAAAGAACCCAGATGTCCCTCTATGGAGGAATGGATACAGAATATGTGGTATATTTACACAATTGAATACTACTCAGCAATTAAAAACAATGAATTCATGAAATTCTTAGGCAAATGGTTGGATCTAGAAAATATTATCCTAAGTGAGGTAACCCTCACTTAGGGTTGGAATGGAATGCAGTCACTGAGAAGTGGATATTACCCCAGAAGCTCTGAATATCCAAAACACAACCTACATATCAAATCATTCCCAAGAAGGAAGGAGAGGGCCCTGGTCCTGGAAAGGCTTGATGCAGCATTGTAGGGGATTGCCAGGACAGAGGAGTGGGAGGGGGTTGATTGGAGAACTGGAGGAGGGAAGAGGGCTTATGCGACTTATGGGGAGGGGGAACCGGGAATGGGAAATTCATTTGGAATGTAAACAAAGAATATAGAAAATTTAAAAAAATAGTAGCCAGAAGCTGGAAAGAACCCAGATGTCCCTCAACAGAGGAATGGATACAAAAAATGTGGTATATATACACAATGGAGTACTATTCAGCCATTAGAAACAATGAATTCATGAAATTCTTAGAGAAATGGATGGAGCTGGAGAACGTCATACTAAGTGAGGTAACCCAGTCTCAAAAGAATACCCATGGTATACAGTCACTGATAAGTGGATATTAGCCTAGAAGCTTGGAACACCAAAGACATAAATCACATATCAAGTGATGTCTCACAAGAAAGGAGTGGACACTGGTGCTAGAATGGACCAAAACATCATTGTGGGGGAGTACAAGAACAGTAAGGTGGGAGGGGGTAGATGAGAGAGCAGGGGGAGGGAAAAGGGCATGAGGGACCTTTGGGGGTGGGGAACCAGAAAAAGGGAAATGAATTGTAAATATAGAATATATCAATAAAAAAAATAGGAATAGAAAGCTTGGAGAAAACTGCAGTCTATGGCAGCAGAAGGCAGGTAGGTGCCATCTGGGTGGAGCCTCCCTGGAGCCATGCTGGAATGCATACCCAGCTGTGAGACCTTTGTCATGCTCAGGGTGGGCTTGTGGCCATGGCAGGGCAGGGCGGGCACTTCCTGAGGCCAGGGCCTGAGTCTGCCTGCTGGGCTTGGGCTGGGTGCTGGCTGCTGCTCCAAGGCTCCATGGTCTTGCCAGGAACGGCAGAGGGGGAGGAGGTGGGGGATGCACAGCAAGGGGATGGACCAGTGAGGTGGAGCAGCTGAAGTAGTATAAGCAGCTGAATGAGAACCAAGTGCTGACGCTGTGTGAGAAGGCTAAGGGAATTTTTAAAAAAAGAATCAAATGTACAAGAGGTTCACTGTCCTGTTACAGTGTGTGGAGAAGTGCATGGCCAATTCCATGACCTTATGGAACTCTTCAGAATTGGTGGGAAATCATCAGATACAAAAAATCTATTCATGGGTGACTATGTAGACAGAGGATATTATTCTGTGGAGACTGTGACTCTTCTTGTGGCATTAAAGGTGTGATATCCAGAGTGCATCACAATATTGTGAAGAAATCATGAAAGCCGGCAGACCATTCAAGTATATGGCTTTTATGATGAGTGCCTAAGAAAGTATGGAAATGCGAACCTGTGGAAATACTTTACAGATCTCTTGATTATCTTCCACTTACAGCTTTAGTAGATGGACAGATATTCTGCCTCCATGGTGGACTCTCTCCATCCATAGATAGATACACTGATCACATACGAGCCCTAGATCGCTTACAAGTTCCACATGAGGGCCCAATGTTTGATCTGTGTTGGTCAGATCCAGATGACAATGGTGGCTGGGGCATCTCTTCACGTGGTGCTGTCTACACATTTGTACAAGATATTTCCGAAACATTTAACCATGCCAACCATGTCTCACACTGCTTGCAATGGAAGGATATAATTGGTGCCATGATCAGAATGTGGTTATTATTTTTAGTGCACCCAATTACTGCTACCATTGTGGGACCCAGGCTACTATGATGAAATTAGATGACACTTTAAAATATTCTTTTCTTCAGTTTGATCCAGCACCTCGTGGAGAGCCTCATGTGACCCGGCACACCCTAGACTGCTTTTTATAAATTCCTCCCCAGGACCTGTCTTTGTATGTGGAAGTATACCTGGCTTTAAAATACATATATATGTATGTATACATATATATATATATATATATATATATATATATATATATACACATATAAACAACAGTTATCTGTGTGTTTCTGTAACTGTGATATGTATTGACATTAAAACACATCATGGTTTTAATGTCAATACATATCAAAATTTGTTACAGAAACACACAGATAACTGTTGTTTATATGTACACATCATGGTGTGGAGAAAGAGGAACACTCCTCCACTGCTGGTGGGATTGCAAGCTGGTACAACCACTCTGGAAATCAGTCTGGTGGTTCCTCAGAAAACTGGACCCAATACTTCTAGAGGACCCAGCCATACCACTCCTGGGCATATACCCAGAAGATTCCCCAGCATGTAATAAGGATACATGCTCCACTATGTTCATAGCAGCCTTATTTATAATAGCCAGAAGCTGGAAAGAACCCAGATGTCCCTCAACAGAGGAATGGATAAAAAAAAAATGTGGTATATATACACAATGGAGTTCTATTCAGCCATTAGAAACAATGAATTCATGAAATTCTTAGAGAAATGGATGGAGCTGGGAAACATCATACTAAGTGAGGTAACCCAGTCTCAAAAATATACCCATGGTATGCACTCACTGATATGTGGATATTAGCCTAGAATCTTGGGACACCAAAGACACAATCCACATATCAAATTATGTCCAAGAAGAAGGAAGGAGTGGACCCTGGATCTGGAAAGGCTCAATGCATCAGTGTAGGGGAATACCAGAACAGGGAAGTGGGAAGGGGGAACAGGGGGAGGGAAAAGGGCATATGGGACTTCTGGGGGGCGAGGAACCAGGAAAAGGGAAATGAAAAGTAAATAAAGAATATATCCAATAAAAAAAAAGAAAACACATCATGGATCAAAATGTGCCATACTAATGATGAGCAGCTAGCTTATGCTCTAAGATCAAAAGTTGGCAAATGGGACCTCATAAAATTACAAAGTTTCTGTAAGGCAAAGGACACTGTCAAAAGCACAAAACAGCAACCAACAAATTGGGAAAAGATCTTCACCAACCCTACATCTGACAGAGGGCTAATATCCAATATATAGAAAGAACTCAAGAAATTAGATCCCAGAGAACCAAATAACCCTATTAAAAATTGGGTACAGAGCTAAACAAAGAATTTTCACCTGAAGAAATTCAGATGGCTGAGAAGCACCTTAAGAGATGTTCAACATAACTAGTCATCAGGGAAATGCAAATCAAAACAACCGTGAGATTTCACCTCAGACCAGTCAGAATGGCTAAGATTAAAAACTCAAGAGACAGCAGATGATGGTGAGGATGTGGAGAAAGAGGAACACTCTTACACTGTTGGTGGGATTGCAAGAAGGTACAACCACTCTGGAAATCAGTCTGGCAGTTCCTCAGAAAATTGGGCATGACACTTCCAGAGGACCCTGTCATACCACTCCTGGGCATATACCCAGAGGCTTCCCCTGCATGCAACAAAGACACATGCTCCACTATGTTCATAGCAGCCCTATTTATAATAGCAAGAAGCTGTAAAGAACCCAGATGTCTCTCAATGGAGGAATGGATACAGAAAATGTGGTATATTTATACAATGGAATACTACTCAGCAATTAAAAACAATGAATTCATGAAATTTGTAGGCAAATGGTTAGAACTGGAAAATATTATCCTAAGTGAGGTAACCCAATCACAAAAGAATACACATGAAATGCAATCACTGATAACTGGATATTAATTAGCCCAGAAGCTATGAATATGCAAGTC
The DNA here is from genome assembly GCA_964023405.1 of Apodemus agrarius. NCBI lineage: Eukaryota > Metazoa > Chordata > Mammalia > Rodentia > Muridae > Apodemus > Apodemus agrarius. The sequence goes on from OZ030010.1 coordinate 148,976,358, forward strand.
ACGATTAGCAAATCATATGATTCCCAAGAAGAAGGAAGGAGAGGGCCCTGGTCCTGAAAAGACTTGATCCAGTATGGTAGGGGAGTACTAAAACAAAGAAATGGGGGGGGGTGATTGGGGATTGGGCAGAAGGAAGAGGACTTATGGGACATATGGTGAGGAGGGGACTGGGAAAGGGGAAAGTGTTTGAAATGTAATCAAAGAATATAGAAATTAAAAAAAAAGAAATGGAACTTCAGACCGATTTTTCTTATAAATATTAATGCAAAAATGCTCAATGAAATAGTCACAAACCCAATCCAGGAATATATCAAAAACATCATCCATTATGCTCATGGATATGTAGGATTAACATAGTGAAAATGACTATCTCACCAAAAACAATATATAGATTCATTGCAATACCCATAAAAATTCTAACCCAATGTTTTATAGACCTTGAAAGAGCAATCTCACAGTATCACCATTTGCAGATGAAATGATAGTATACATACGTGACCCAAAAAAATTCTACTACAGAACTCCTAATACTGATAAACACCTTCAGCAAAGGGGCCAGATACAAAATTAACTAAAAAAGATCAGTAGACCCCCTTTAAACACAGGAAAAATGGACTGAGAAAGAAATTAAGGAAACAATACCCTTCGCAATAGCCACAAATAATATAAAATATCTTGCTGTAACTCTGGTCAAGCAAGTCAATGACTTGTATGACAAAAACATCAAGTCTCTAAAGACATAAATTAAGGAGGCTATCAGAAGATGGAAAGATTTCCCATGCTAATGGATGGGTAGGATTAACGGTCATCTTACCAAAAGCAATCTATAGATTCAGTGTAATTCCTGTTAAAATTCTAATACATTTCTTTACTGACCTTGAGAGAGTCATGCTCAACTTCATATCGAAAAACAAAAACCCCAGGATAGCTAATTTTTTAATTGTACCATTCCATATAATAAAAGAACTTCTTTATTTTTTATTAACTATTTAGAACTATAACCATCCCTGATTTCAAGCTGTACTATGGAGTAATGATAATTAAAACGACATGGTATGGGCATAAAAATAGACAGGGTAATCAATGGAAAAGATCTGATCCAGAAATAACCTCATATACCTATGGACAGTTGACATTTGACAAAGAACCCAAAATCATACACTGGAAAAAAAATCATTTTCAAGAAATGGTGCCGTAGGTCTGCATGTAGAAGAAAGCAAATAGACTCATATCTATCATCCTACACAAAACTCAAATCCAAGTGGATCAAAGACCTCAACATAAAAGCAGATACACTAAATCTAATAGAAAAGAAAGTGGTCAACTGGCTTGAATACACTAGCACAGAAGACAACTTCCTAAACATAACACCAATAGCTCAGGCACTAAGGTCAACAATTACTAGATTGGACCTCATGAAACTGAAAAGCTTCTGTAAGGATAAATACACCATCAATAGGACAAAATGGCAGCCTCCTGATTAGGAAAAGATCTTGACCAACCCTATATCTATCAGAGGACTATTATCCAAATATATTAAGAACTCAGTAAATTATACAGTTAAAAAAAACAAATAATCCAATTTTTAAAATGGGGTACAGAATTAAACAGAATTCTCAATAGAGGAATCTCTGATGTCTGAGAACCACTTAAGAGGGTAATATGATCAGGTATTGGGAGGGGGCAGGACTGAAGCCCTGAGAGCCAGCAGAAAGAATGGAAACAGGCAACCTCAGGAGGTAGGAGGTGGGGTGACCCTCTAGAATGTACCAGAGACCTGGGAGTTGAGACACTCAGGACTCAAAGGGAGAATGCCCTAAAGTGAGGAAAGGGAACTTGTATAGTCCACCTCCAGTAGAAAGACAGGGCATCAAGTGGAGGAATGAGGTTGCTATCCTACAGTCAAAAAACTCTGACCCAAAGTTGTTACTGTCTGAAAGTACTGCAGGCACAAAAATGGAGAGAAGCCTGAGGAAAAGGAGATCCAGTGACAGGCCCAAATTGGGATCCACCTCAGGTGGAGGGCCCAAGGCCTGACATTAATACTGATGCTATGGTGTGCTTACAAACAGGAGCCTATCATAACTGCCGTCTGAAAGGCCCAACAAGCAGCTGAAAGAGTCAGATGCAGGTATTTATACCCAACCAATAGACAGAATCTGGTGACCCCTGAGGTTGAATTAGAGAAAAGCTAGAAGTTGAGAAGAGTGACTGTTAAGAAGACCAGCAGTCTCAACTAACTTGGATCCCTTGAGATCTCTCACTGAGCCACCAACCAGGCAGCATTCACCAGCTGATATGAGGCCCCCAACACATACAGTAGATGACTGCCAGGTCTGGAATCAGTCAGAGAAGATGGAGTGGGGAGGTCTGGTGGGGTGGGGGCATCCTCTTAGAGACGGAGACATGAGGTGTTGGATGTGGGACAGTCAGAGGGTAGACTAGGAGGGGGATAAAGTCTGAACTGCAAAAAAAAAAGATTAAAGAATACATTTAAAAACGATAAAGAAATGTTCAATGTCCAGAGGCATCAGGGAATGGCTAAGATCAAAAGCTCAAGTGACAGCACGTAATGATGAGGTTGTTGAGCAAGAGGAACATTCATTCCTCCATTGCTGGTGGGAGTGCAAACTTGTACAAGCACTTTGGAAATCAATTTGGTGGTTCCTCAGAAAATTGGGAATCTTTAACCTCAAGACCAGCTATACCACTCCTGGGTATATACCCAAAAGATGCTCTACCATCCCACATGGACACTTGCTCAACTATTTTCATACCACCTTTAGTTGTAATAGCCAGGAACTAGAAACAACCTAGATTTCCCTCAACTGAAGAATAGATTAAGAAAATGTGGTCATTTACACAATGGAATACTATTCAGCTATTAAAAACCAAGAAATCATGACATTTGCAGCCAAATGGATGGAACTAGAAAATCTCTTTCTGAGTTAGGTAACCCAGAACCAGAAAGACAAGCATGTATGCATTCACTTATAAGTGGATATTTGCCATAAAGTACAGGGTAACCATGATACAATGTACAGACTCAAAGAAACTAAGCTATAGGGAAAGCCAAAGCTAAGATGATTGAATCTCACTCAGAAAGGTATATTAAATAGACATTGGAGGTGGAAGGAGGAAGGGAACTGGGTGGGTGAACACATGGGGAGGAGAGCTGGGGTGGGAATCAGATGTGGGGAGAAGGATGGGGAAGTCAGGTGAGGGCTGGGAAAAAGAATGAAAATAGGGGTGCATCTGTAGCATGAGATAGAGATGTGGGACAGGGGATGCTTCAAGGAGTCTATGGCAGAGACCCTAGCTGAGACTCCTAGCAGCTGGGGATATGGAGACTGAAGTGGCCATTTTCTGTAGCCAGGCAAGACTTCCGGTAGAGTGATAAGGACATCAATCCACTCATACACCTTCAACTCAAAATTTGTCCTGCCCACAAGATATATAAGGATAAAGTTGGAGCAGAAATTGAGGGATTGGCCAGTCAATGTCAGGCCCAACTTGAGACCCATCCCATGGGAGAGAGCCAACCCCTGACACTACTAATGACACTCTGCTATGCTTTCAGACAGGACTAGCATAAGTGTCTTCTGAGAAGCTTCATTTAGCAACTGATGGAAACAGATGCAGAGACCCACAGCCAACTATTAGGTAGACTTTGGGGAGACTTGTGGAAGAGTCAGGGGAAGGACTGAGGGACTTTTGTAATCAACGACACTACAAAAAGACCTACAGAGACAACTAACCTAGGACCTTAGGGGCTCACAGAGACTGAACCATCAAGCAAAGAGCATACACGGACTGGACCTAGGTCTCTTAGGACATATGTAGCACATGTGTAGCTTGGTCTTCATGTAGGTCCCCTAACCATTAGAGCAGAGCTGTCTCTGATTCTGCTGCCTACTTGTGGATCCCCTTTCCCTAGCTGGACTACCTTGTCTGGCCTCAGTGGAATTGGATGAGTTTACTCCTGCTGCTGTGGCTTGATGTGCCAGGGAGGGTTTATATTCATGGGAGGAGGGGTATGTCAGGGTGGGACAGGGAGGAGAGGAGGGGTCTATGGTTGAGATATAAAGTGAATAAAGAAATAAAAAAGACTCTAATCTCTTTTGAATTAATACCTGTATAAAGAGAATGGTTTAGGTTCTGGTTCATTTTTTGCATATGCCTGTCTAGTTATTCTAACACCATTTATAGAAGAAGTTCCCTTTTCTCCATTGACTGTATTTTATACCAATCAATTTTGGCATATTTTTGTGGATCTACTCTCCTATCTATCCTGTTTCATAACTTTTGACAAATGTGTCATAATAGTGCAGCTGTATAGAAAGTTATAAATTAGGGTTGAGTGATTAATAAACAATTCTTTTGCAAAATATGTTCAACTAACTTAGCAATTGACCTTCTATAAATATTTTAGAGTCAAATTGTGTACATCAACAAAAGTTATACTTAAAGTCTGACTGTAATTGCATTAAATGTGTACATTGGTGAGAACAAATATCTTTAGTATGTTGACTCTTTTAGCCCACTGTTACAGTTTGCTTTCTATTGCTATGATATATACCATGAGCAAAAGTAAGTTAGGGTAGTCAGCTTACAGTTGTAGTCCATCACTGAAGAAAGTCAAGGCAGGAACTCAAGGCAAATAGATTGAGGCAGAAACTGAAACAGGCAGCATAGAACACTGCATACTGATTTGTGCCCTATTCCTTGTGCAGCCACTTTCCCATAGCATTTAGGACCACATACCAGGGGTTGTACTATCCACAGTAGGCTGGGTCCTCCCATATTAATCATTAATCAAGAAAATGCCCTATAGTCCATCCTTATGAAGGCATTTTCTCTATTGAGCTTCCCTCTCTTATATGGCCCTAGTTCATCTCAAGTTGACAAAAATCTAATCAGTATATCCACGAAGGTATAGTGTGTTTATCCACTTAAGTCTTCTTGATTTCTTTCACCTATATTTTGTAATTTTGGCTTTACATGCAATTATGCATTTTGTTTTTAAAGGTTTCATATTTTATGAGCAATTTCATTCTTTTAAAAAATTTGTTTCTAATTATTTGATAGTCTGTTGAATACAACTGATTTTTTATGTTGATCTTGACTCCTGCAAACCTCATATACTTATTTATAGTGGTTTTATTTAAAAATTCTTTTGTTCTTTTATACATAATCAACCATGTTTTCTATAAATGTTTTATGACAATGAAATTGCAATTTATGCCTTTTAATATTATGTTATAGGCAAGATTTCCAGTGCTTTATCAAGTAAGAGTAGTTAGAGAGTCTTGTTCCAAGTCTTAATGTGAAAACATTTATTTTTTCATCACTGTGAGATTAATTGTAAAGTGTTTCTGCTTTTATAGAATTTCATTTATGAGACAAGATTCATGTATTTTGGGCTGTCCTTGAACTTGCTGTGTCGTAACTATTCCACCTATTCCTGATCTGCCTGCTTCTACCTCCTGAATATTGGGCTTATAGGCGTGCACCAGCACTCCAGGTTTAACCGGAGTTTTTTGGGTTTTGTTTTTGTTTTTGTTTTTTAAAGATATTATCAGATTGAGAAGTTCCTTCCTTTAATGGACTTTCCTTCCTTTCTCTCCCCCTTCTTTTTTTTCTTTTTAACCATGGCTAATTGCCTGTTCTAGTTAGCTTCTGTGATTAGTGACCACTCATATACTTGGTTTTGTTTGAGTATGTTTTTCTGTTCTTTTGTGCTTTTCTTAGTTAGGCTTACTATTGCTGTGATGAAAACACCATGATGAAAAACCAAATTGGAGGGGCAAGGGTTTATTCAATTTACACTTCCAGATCATAATCCATCATTGAAGGAAGTGAGAATAGAAACTCATACATGGCTGGAACCTGGAGGCAGGAGCTGATGCAAAAACCATGGAAGAATGTTGCTTACTGGCTTCCCATGGCTTGCTCAGCCTGCTTTCTTAAAATCCAGGGCCACTAGCCTAGGGGTGGTACCACCCACAATGGTACCTCCCACATCAATCTCTAACCAAAAAAAGCACAGGACCAGATAGATGGTTTTAGTGCAGAATTCTATCAGACCTTCAAAGAAGACCTAATGCCAATACTCTAGAAACTATTCCACAAAATTGAAACACAAGGAACACTAACCAACTCGTTCTATGAAGCCATAATTATGCTGATACCAAAACCACACAAAGATCCAACAAAAAAGAGAACTTCAGATCAATTTCCCTTACAAATATCGATGCAAAAATACTCAATAAAATTCTTGTCAACTGAATCCAAGAACACATCAAAACGATCATTTCACCATGATCAAGTAGCTTCATCCCAGGGATGCAGAGATGGTTCAATACACAGAAATCCATCAATACAATCCACTACATAAACAAACTCAAAGAAAAACAATCCATCAATGGACAAAATGCAGCATTCTTTCATGTTAAAAGTCTTGGAAAGAACAGGAATTCAAGGCCCTTACCTAAACATAGTAAAATCAATATACAGCAAACCAGTAGCCAACATCAAACTAAATGGAGAGAAACTTGAAACAATCCCACTAAAATCAGGGACTAGACAAGGCTGCCCTCTCTCTCCATATTTATTCAATATAGTACTTGAAGATCTAGCCAGAGCAATTAGACAACAAAAGGAGGTCAAAGGGATACAAATTGGAAAGGAAGAAGTCAAAGTGTCACTATTTGCAGATGATATAATAATATGCTTAAGTGACCCAAAAAACTCCACCAGAGAACTCCTACAGCTGATAAACAACTTCAGCAAAGTGGCTGGTTATAAAATCAACTCAAGCAAATCAGTAGCCTTCCTATACTCAAAGAATAAACAGGCTGAGAAAGGAATTAGGGAAATGACACCCTTCACAATACTCACAAACAATATAAAGTTTCGTGGTGTGACTCTAGCCAAGCAAGTGAAAGATCTGTATGACAAGAACTTTAAGGCTCTGAAGAAAGAAATCAAAGAAGACCTCAGAAGATTGAAAGATCTTCCATGCTTGTTGATTGGCAGGATTAATAAAAATGGCCATCTTGCCAAAAGCAATCTACAGATTCAATGCAATCCCCATCAAAATCCCAACTCAATTCTTCATAGAGTTAGAAAGAGCAATTCTCAAATTCATCTGGAATAACAAAAAACCCAGGATAGCTGAAACTATTCTCCACAGTAAAAGAACTTTTGGGAGATTCATTATGCTAACCCCAAATAGTACTGCAGAACAATAGTGTTAAAAACTGCATGGTATTGACAGACATGTAGATCAATGGAATAAAATTGAAGACCTAGAAATGAACCCACACACCTAGGTTCACTTGACCTTGACAACAGAGCTAAAACATCCAGTGGAAAAAAGACAGCCTTTTCAACAAATGGTGCTGGTTCAACTGGTTGCTAGCATGCAGAAGAATACAAATCGATCCATTCTTATCTCCTTGTACTACACCCAACTCCAAGTGGATCAAGGACCTCCACATAAATCCAGGCACACTGAAACTAATAGAAAAGAAACTGGTGAAGAGCCTTGAGCACATGGGCACAGGGTAAAATTTCCTGAACAGAACACCAATAGCTTTTGCTCTAAGATCAAGAATTGACAAATGGGACCTCATAAAATTACAAAGTTTCTGTAAGGCAAACTTTCTGTAGTGACACTGTCACTAGGGCAAAATGGCAATCAACAAATTGGGAAAAAAATCTTTACCAACCCTACATTTGACAGAGGGCTAATATAAAATATATACAAAGAACTCAAGAAGTTAAGACTCCAGAGAGCCAAATTTGGGTACCGAACTAGACAAAGAATTTTCACCTGAGGAATATCGAGTGGCTGAAAAGCACCTAAAGAAATGTTCAACATCTCTAGTTATCAGGGAAATGCACATCAAAACAACCCTGAGATTTCACATCAGTCAGAATGACTAAGATCAAAAACTCAGGAGACAGCAGGTGCTGGCGAGGATGTGGAGAAAGAGGAACACTCCTCCACTGCTGGTGGGACTGCAAGCTGGTACAAGCACTCTGGAAATCAGTCTGGTGGATCCTCAGAAAACTGGGCATAATACTACTGGAGGACACTGTTATACCACTCCTGGACATATACCCAGAGGGTTCCCCAGCACATAATAAGGATACATGCCTATGTTCATAGCAGCCCTATTTATAAGAGCCAGAAGCTGGAAAGAACCCAGATGTCCCTCAACAGAGGAATGGATACAGAAAATGTGGTATATTTACACAATGGAATACTACTTAGCTATTATAAACAATGAATTCATGAAATTCTTAGGCAAATGGAACTGGAAATTATCATCCTAAGTGAGGTAACACAATCACAAAGAAACACACGTTATGCACTCTCTGATAAGTGGATATTAGCCCAGAAGCTTGGAATACCCAAGACACAATTCACATATCAAATGATGCCGAAGAAGAAGGAAAAACAAAGTATGGATACTCTGGTCCTTCTTAGAAGGGGGAACAAGATACCCACAGAAGGAGATACAGAGACAAAGTGTGGAGCAGAGTCTGATGGAAAGACCATCCAGAGACTGCCCCACCTAGGGATCCATCCCATATACAGTTACAAAACCCAGACACTATTATAGATGCCCATAAGTGCTTGCTGACTGGAGCCGGATATAGCTGTCACTTCGGAGGCTCTGCTAATACATGACAAATACAGAGGGGGACACTCTCAGCCAGTCATTGAACTGAGCACCGGGTCCCCAATGGAGGAGCTAGAGAAAGGACCCAAGGAGCTGAAGGGGTTTCCAGCCCCATAGGAGGAACAACCATATGATACACACAGTACTGCCAGAGCTCCCAGGGACAAAAACACCAACCAGATAGTACACATGGTGTTACCCATGGCTCCAGATGCATATGCAGCAGAGGATGGCCTTGTTGTACATCAAAGGGAGGAGAGGCCCTTGGTCCTGGAAAGCCTTGATTCAGCAGTGTAGGGGAATACCCAGGCAGGAATATGGGAGGGGGTTGATTGAGGTACAGGGGGAAGGGAGATGGCTTATGGGACTTTTGGAGGCGGGAACCAGGAAAGGGGAAGTCATTTGAAATGTAAATAAAGAATACATCTAATTAAAAAAAAGAAAAGGAAAAAAAAAAGAAATTATAGTGCAGCTTCCAATGGACTTATTCTTGAGACCATGTAAAACGTCTAGCTCTCCTTTATTGCCTAAGCTGAAGACATCAAGTAGATGATCTCAGGTAAGTCTTCTAATCAAAGATTTAAGCCTTACGAAATACCTTTGAGCTGATATCACCTCTGACCACTGTTTTTACTATAAATCACACATTCATAGCCAGTTCCAAATTCCAAAGAATACCATGAGAAATAACATTATTTTTGCTTCATTCTACTAAATTATGTAGTCACTGAGCGATAGATAACTCAAACAATGTGTTACAATGAAGCTGATTTTCCACAGAAAATAATTAAAATTGTAAGTTTACTTCTTTATAAGTTTATGGTATTAAACTATAAATTAAATAACAGATAAACAAAATTATCTTTAGAATAACAAGATATGAGTAAATGCAGAATTTCTCAGATTTGTGTATGTCATTGGCTAACAAAATAGATACTGAATTAGTTAATATGTCACTGTTCAGACACACAAATGTGTTTTCCTCCACGAATCTTTTAAAGCCAAGTTCTTGAAAAACAAAGGAGAGAAGAACCCCAACTGAGATGACACACAGATTTCAGGTGATGCAGCAATTATTTGGAAACAGAGATCTAATTGTAGATCTTAAATATTCTTAAACTAGTCTTCACTGGGATTACATAGAATGGATATCACTGCTTTAAAAAACTGGGGGGGGGGAACTGGGAAAGGAGAAAGCCTTTGGAATGTAAACATAGAATATAGAAAATAAAAATTAAAAAAAACTGTATTATTAGCCAGGCGGTGGTGGCACACACCTGTAATCCCAGCACTTGGGAGGCAGAGGCAGGCGGATTTCTGAGTTCAAGGCCAGTCTGGTCTACAGAGTGAGTTCCAGGACAATCAGGGCTACAAGAGAAACCCTGTCTTCAAAAAGAAAAACAAAAACAAAAAAACTATTATTCTCCTTTCTGTGAGTATAATTCCAGGGAAAATAAGCCCTTTTCAGAACAAAGAATTCAAAAACTCACAGTTAACAACAGATTCTGTTGTTTTTGTCCTTCTCAGTCTCATCTCAATTCTATTCTTTAGTATAATTACCTTCTTTACATACTAGTAGAGCTCCAATGAGGCCTGAATTCAAATCTTTCACCAGATCCACATGAGATAGATATGAGTACGTGAGACATGGAGGGTCTGAGGCCATTGGACCATTCTCTTTCAAGACTTGCCAAACATACGTATGACTTTCACCAGGGAAAACTTTATCATCTTCCTTCTCCATTTGGCTTGTCTGATCTTCATATTCATCTCCTAAAAAAAAAAAGAAGGTATAAATTGCAGTTTTTTGTGTCCATTACCTGTAAATTTTGCTTTTATTTAGTCTGATGAAGGGATGAGATTAGACCCATACTAAAGCTGTGTGAATACATGGCTTAGGCCCCAGAACAATTCTTTCCCTGTTCTAACTATCCCTAGACTTAGGCCTGGAAGCTTCTAGCCTCTGTAGAATCTCATCTTTAAAATCGACTGGTTCAATCTGGCTTCTCTCAGCTTCTCACTAAATTGCTGTACTTAGCCTCATACTAACTTTGGCAATATGTTCTAATCTTCTGAGTCCTTACTATTCTCTGATTCATTCTATCTTCACCTGTGTATTGCTTATTCTCTCTGCAACCTGTCTCTGTAAAACTGTTCTAGCAAAATTGCCATACACACACACACACACACCACCACCACCACCACCACCACCACCACCACCACCACCACCACCACCACCACCACCACCACCGTTCTCTCATTGCCCTTGAGTAGCCTCTATTTCTTCTCTGTTCTCATGTGAGTTGGGCATATCCTATATCTGACTTATTCAATTAAATCTTTCTCTGATTCATCAGTTGAACTGTTTCTCAATTAGATATCACTTTCAAACATAGTTGCTTTCTTCTAAAACTAATCTCAACCTCATAGTTAGGTATCAAATGTGTACTAAGGGTGCATCTGTATTCTAGCCACATCATATTGTAATCTGGGGTGTCTTAAGGGTTTCTATTTCTGTACAAAACAAGAAGCAAGTTGGGGAGGAAAGGGTTTATTCAGTTTACACTTCCCACACTGTTGTTCACCAAAGTAAGTCAGGACTGGAACTCAAGCAGGTCAGGAGCAGGAGCGGATGCAGAGGCCATGGAGGGATGTTTCTTACTGGCTTGCTTCCCCTGGCTTGCTCAGCTCTTATAGAACCCAAGAATACCAGCCCAGGGATGGCACCACCCAAAGGGGGCTGGGTCCTCCCACCCTGATCACTAGTTGAGAAAATGCCTTACACCTGGATCTCATGTATACATTTCCTCACCTGAAGATACTTTCTCTGTAATAACTCCAGCTTGTGTCAAGTTGACACACAAAACCAGCCAGTACACAGGGCATGTTTGCGTACTAGCTGGATCATATCTTAGGATGATCCTTGCCAGAGCAATCATGTTCTTCTCGATTAAAATTCCCCTACAATTTTCCTCTTTCTGTTTAAGCTAAAAATTGTGCACAGGTTAACTTTTATAACAGAAACAATTATCAAGCCCACAAACTTAACAACCATAATATCCTTAAGAAGATCTGTTGGTGTAATGATCCTTCATAACTGCAGTCTTGATCATCTGTTCTTCAGCAAATGTATATTTCAGTATCAAGGTTTTCCAGTCCGCGGTCTGATTATCTGTCCTTCCTCAGTTTGTTGAGCTGTCCCTATGCAGAGGGGTCAGCTTTCTGTGTCATCTGCATTGCTGTCTTTCTGTTTCTCCCTTTCTCAGGCTATACCTTTCATTGGATGATTCTCTTGCCCAGATCAGATTTTTTGGAGAAATGCTTTGTTTATTTCTTCATTATTATTATTGTTGTTGTTGTTATTGTTGTTGTTATTTTTACAGTCCAGATTTTATTCACCTTCTGGTCCACCCTCTGACTGTTCCATATCTCATACCTCTTCCCCAACCCCTTGTCTCCACGAGGATGTCCCTACCACGCACCACCCATCCCACCAAACCTCTAAACTCCCTGGGGCCTATAGTCTCTTGAGGGTTAGGTGCATCTTCTCTGACTAAACCCAGATCTGACAGTCCTCTGCTGTATATGAGTTGGGGGCCTCATATCAGTTGGTGTATGCTACATGGTTGGTGGCCCAGTGTTTGAGAGATCTCAGGGGTCCAGGTTAATTGAGACTGTTGGTCCTCCTACGGGGTTGCCCTCCTCCTCAGCTTCTTCCAGCATTTCCCTAATTCAACTACAGGGGTCATCAGCTGCTTCTGTCCATTGGTTGGGTGCAAATATCTGCATCTGACTCTTTCAGCTGCTTTTTGGGTCTTCCAGAGGACAGTCATGCTAGTCTTTTTTTTTTTTTTTTTTTTTTTTTTTTTTTTAGCACTTCATAGCCTCAGTAATAGTGTCAGGCCTTGGGGCCTCTTCCTTGAGCTGGATCCCACTTTGGGTCTGTTGCTGGACCTTCTTTTCTTCAGGCTCTTGTCCATTTCTACCCCTATAGTCCATGCATGTACTTTTTGGTCTGAGTTACCTCACTCAGGATCATATTTTCTAGTTCCATCCATTTGCCTTCAAAACTCAGGATGTCCTCATTCTTAATAGCTGTGTAGTATTTCATTGTGTAAATGAACCATATTTTCTGTATCCATTCTTCTGTTGAGGGACATCTGGATTGTTTCCAGCTTCTGGCTATCACAAATAAGGCCGCTATGAACATAGTGGAACATGTGTCCCTGTGGCATGGTGGGGCACCAGATCAGATTTTTACCAATTTTGGTGGAACCCCTAATCTTTCATCACCTATGGAAATATAGACAAAACCTCTTCCCTAATGTGATACATTCCCTGACTTCCATTCTGATGTTAAAACATCTTTAATGTATACGTGTTGATCTAATTCAGTATTTTCTTCTATAAGTCAGTGTCTTTAAGTGGCTGTTTTCCTGCCTCATTGGCATTCAAAAAATTAAAGTCAATAAAGCATTATTCAGTCTATTTCTGGAAGTTCTTATTTTCCTTTTCTGCTTAGCAAGGTACAATTAGATCTTTATGAGTTCGTACATATCAAAACCTAGTATTTTTGGTCTGGCCACTGCTCTGCTGACCTCCATGGGGCCCATTGAACAAGGAACATCCAGATTATATTTCTTCTCCCTAATTCCCCTGCCCATACCATGGGGCATGCCCAGCTTCTCTGAGCTACCTGTGAGGCTGTCTCTTGAGCTCCATTGTCTGGTCACTGCTCTGTCAGCATCCATCAGGCCCACCAAACAAGGAACATCCAGGCCTGCTACACCAAGAACATTCAGTCAAAGGTTAGCAACCAAAGGACTGCTGCACAGGGACCATCCATATTAGGCCTGCCTTCTGAATACCAGTTACACCAGAAATACCCAAGGACAACAAGATGGCTAAAGGATAGCTTATGAACACAAAACACCAAGAGCCAGGGCAACATGGCATTTTCAGAGCAAACTATTCCACTGCAGCAAGCTCTAGGTATCCTAATACAATCAAAGCACAAGAAAATGACCTTCAATCCAACCTTACAAAAATTATAGATGCCTTTACAGATGCAAAGAGTAAATCCTTCAAAGAAATACAGGAAAATACAATCAAACAGGTAGAGGCCTTTAAAGACAAAACTAATGAATCCCTTAAAAATACAAGAAAATACAATTAAACAGGTGAAATAAATGAATAAAACTGTATAAGACCTGAAAATGGAAATAGAAGCAATAAAAAAAACACACACACAATCTGAGGGAATCCTGGATTTGTAAAACCTATGAAAGAGAACAGGAACAACAGATGCATCATCAAGAGAATACAAGAGATGGAAGACAAAATCTCAGGAGTAGAAGATAAGACAGAAGAAATTGATACATCAGTCAAAGAAAATGTTAAATCTAAAAAAATTCAGGATATAAAACATCCAAGAAATGTGGGATATCATAAAATGACCTATTACTAAGAATAATAGGTATGGAAGAAAGTGAATAGTCCCAGCTCCCTGGAATAGAAATTATTCTCAACAAAAATCATAGAAAAAAAAAACTTTGCTAAAGAAAGAGATGCCTATAAACATACAAGAAGTATAAAGAACACCAATTAGATTGGACTATAAAAGAAATCCTCCTGCCACATAATAATCAAAACACTAAATCTACAGGACAAAGAAAGACTAGTAAAAGCTGCAAGGGGAAAAGGTCAATTAACACATAAATGCAAACCTATCAGAATTACACCTGACTTCTCAACAGAGACTCTAAACTGTAGAAGGGCCTGGACAGATGTCTTACAACATCTAAGAGACGAAAGATGCCAAACTTAACTAGTATAACCAGAAAAACTCTCAATCACCATAGATGGAGAAAAAAAGATATTCAAAGACAAAAACCAAATTAAAAAAATACCTATATCTATATAACATATTTCTTCCACAAATTCAGTCCTACAGAAAATATTTGAAGGAAAACTCCAACCCAAGGAGGATAACTGCACATAAGAAAACACAGGAAATAAATAATCCCACACCAGTGAGAACATAATAAAGGAAGCACACACGCACACATATACATACATATACATACATATACACACACACATACACAAACATCAAAATAACAGGGTTTAACACTGATTGGTTATTAATACCTCTCAACATCAATGAACTCAATTTCCCAATGAATAGGCACAGGGTAATAGAATGGATGCAAAAACAGGATCCATTATTCTGATGCATTCAAGAAACATACCTCAGTAACCAATAAAGATATTACTTCAGAGTAAAGGGTTGGAAAAGATTTTCCAAGCAAATAGACACAAGAAGCAGGATAGAATAGCCATTCTAATATCTAATAATATAGGCTTCCAACCAAAATTGATCAAAAAGATGGGGAAGGACACTTCATGCTTATTGTCTGAGTTAGGTATCCATTGCTGTGAAAAGACACTATGACCAAGGCAACTATAAGGTGCAACATGTATTTGGAGCTAGCTTACAGGTTCAGAGGTTCAGTTCATTATACTAGTCCAGACACCTAGGAGCAGGGTCTCAAAGCCCACTCCCACAATAACATATTTCTTCCAATAAGGACACACTTACTCCAACAAGGACACACCTCCCAATAGTGCCATTCCCTGAGTCATGCATATCTAAACCACCACATTCCATCATACAGGGAAGCATGGCAACATCCAGGCAGGCATGGTATTGGAAAAGGAGCTAAGAGTTCTACATCTTCTTCTGAAGGCAAACAGGAGAAGACTACTATCTTCCAGACACCTAGGAGCAGGGTCTCAAAGCCCACTCCCACAATAACATATTTCTTCCAATAAGGACACACTTACTCCAACAAGGACACACCTCCCAATAGTGCCATTCCCTGAGTCATGCATATCTAAACCACCACATTCCACTTCTTGGCCCCCATCTGCTTGATCAAACACATGAGTCCATGGGGGCCATACCTAGCCATAACATCATACAAAATACATTTAGTCCAACTTCAAAAATTCCCATAGTCTACCACAATCTCAACAATTTTTAAAAGTCCCACATTCGAAAGTCTCTTCTGTAATTCATGCAATTTCTTAACTGTAATCTTTAATAAAATCGAAATCAAAAAGCAGATTATACAACATTACAGGATATATACTACCATTCCAAAATGTCATGGTGTGGAAATACTGGACAAAAACAAGAAAAAAAGACAGGGGGGCAAACTCCAAACTCAGGATCCCCATATCCAATGTCGAAGTGCCATTCAGATCTCTAACTCTTTCATCTTAGTTGACTTCAATATTTTTTTTCTCTTGGGCTGGTTCCACTCCCTGTGAGCAGCTTTCTCCAGCAGGTATACCACAGCTCTGACATCTCTAACATCTTGGGGTAGCCAAGGCAATTTCAAATTTATAGCTTCTTGTTTCAATATCTGAAATTCATACATGGTATTCCGGGTTCCTCCAAAGGGCATAGTTCACTTCTCCAGCTCTGACCTCTGTAGCACTCTATGTTAAGGTTGACTCCACTCCACTGTTGCTGCTGTTCTTGGTGGTCATCCCATGGTACTGGCATCTCCAATATTCTGGGGTCTTCTGTTGCAATGAGGCTTCACCAATAGCCTGTCTTTGGCTCTCCTCATGATGCCTCAAATCCTTTGCATGACCCCTTTATTCCTGGCCTTCCCTGGCTTCTCACAATTTTAAGCCTCAGCTGCTCTCCACAGCCCCTTTATTTATTTTTTCCACAGTCCCTTTATAACTTCAAAAACCACCTGGGTGATTTTACACATTACTAAGTCGAGCTGCAGCAGGAGGTACAACTTTGGCTACCACTGGAACACAGCTTCTTTGTGCTTTTAGAAAACACTTCCCAGAAGATTTCACCTTAATGATGCTGGTCTCTTATAATCACCACTAATTTCTAAACTCCAACTAACCAGCATTAATTGTCCCAGTAGTCCCTTCTATTCTTGACTCTAAAGCCAGAGCCACATGGCCAAAGCTGCCAAGATCTGCTGCTTGCTGGAGCTAGAACATGGCCCTGTTGTTCTATTACATTATCACCAGATTTCCGTTTTCTAACTACTTCACTGTCTAAGCTTGGCTGTTCTGGAACTTAGTCTGTGAACTGACCATGAACTCAAAGGTTTGCATGGCTTTGTCTCCTGAATACTAAGATTGAAGTCATGTACCACCATGCCTGGACTTCAGCTTTTCTTCACCTAGAACTTGCTCTGCCCCAGGCTCAGAGACCTGCTTGCTTTTGTGCTTTTGTCTCTAGGGATTAAAGGTATGTACCACCATGCCTGGGCCAAACCTTTTCATGGCCACTATTCCTCAAGACCTGGATCAAATCCATTTCTGGCTTGTAGTTCATTCCAGACTAAAAGTCCAAATAAAAACAATAACTGGTTTTGTAGAGCCAGAACAGATAAATCGTGGGAGGGGGGGGAGGATGATTGGGGAATGGTTGGGGGGAAGAGGAATTATGGGATGTATGGTGGGGGGGAACTGGGAAAGGGGAAAGCCTTTGGAATGTAAACATAGAATATAGAAAATAAAAATTAAAAAAAACAATAACTGGATCTAATAGAAGAGAAAGTGGAAAAGAGCCTCAAACTCATTGGCACCAGGTTTGGGTGGGGGTGTTCCTAAACAGAACTCTTATGGCTCAGGCTCTAAGATCAAAAATTGATAAATGGGACCTCATGAAACTGGAAAGCTTCTGCAAGGCAAAGGACATAGTCAATAGGACAAATCAGCAACCTACAGATTAGGGAAAAATCTTCACTAACCCCACATCTACTAGAGGGCTAATATCTATCCAAAATATATAAATAACTCAAGAAGCTAACCTCCATGGGCTAGAGAGATGGCTCAGTGGTTAAAGCACTGACTGCTCTTCTAGAGGTCCTGAGCTCAACTTCCAGCAACCACATGGTGACTCACAACCATCTGTAATGGGGGTCTAGTGCCCTCTTCTGGTGTGTCTGAAGAGAGCAATGGTGGTACACTCATATGTATTAAATAAATAAATAAATAAATAAATAAATCTTAAAAAAAGAAGCTAACCTCCAAAAAACCAAACAACACAATCAAAAAATGGGGTATAGAACTAAACAGATAATTCACAACAGAGTAATCCTGAATGGTGGAGAAGCACTTAAAGAAATGTTCAAAGTCTTTAGTATATCAGGGAAATGAAAATCAAAAGGATCTTGAGATTCTGCCTCACACCACTCAGAATGGCTAAGATCAATAAAAGGGAACACTCCTCCAATGCTGGTGGGTTTGCAAATTGTTACAACCACTCTGGAACTCAATCTGTAGGTTCCTCAGAAAATTGAAAATAGATCTACCTAAAGACCCAGCTACACCACTCCTGGGTATATACCCAAAAGATGCCCCACCATGCCACAAGGGCACATGCCCCACTATGTGCATACCTTATTTGTGATAGCCAGAAACTGGAAACAACCCAGATGTTCCACGTCAGAAGAATGGATACAGAAAATGTGGTTCATTTTCACAATGGAACACTACTCAGCTATTAAGAACAAGGACATCCTGAGTTTTTCAGGCAAATGGATGAAACTAGAAAATATCATCCTGACTGAGATAACTCAGACCCAAAAGGACAAGCATGGTATATTCTCACTAATAAGTGGATGTTAAAAAGTACAGAGTACCCAAGATACAATCCACAGAATTCGAGGTTAACAAACTAAAGAGCCCAAGAGAAGCTGCTTCAATCCCACTAGGGAGGGAGAAGAAACAAGAGGATAGAGGGAGGGAGGGACCTGGGTGGGAGAGGGGAGGAGTAGGGCCAGGGGAAAAGGGGATCATGATCAGGTATTGGGGGGACCATGAGTGAAGACCCAAGGGTCAGCAGAATGAATGGAAATATACAACCTTGGGAGGTGGAGGGGACTCTATTATGTACCAAAGACCTGGAAGGTAAGAGAATCTCAAGAATCACAGGGAGGGACCTTAGATGAAATGCCCCAAATGGGGAGAGGGAACTTGTAGAATCCACCTGCAATAGAAAGACATGGCATCAAATGGAGGGATGAGAGAACCATCCCACAGTCAAAAACTCTGACTCAGAGCTCTGGTTGGTGATATTGTTCTTCCTATGGGGTTGCAAACCCCTTCAGCTCCTTGGGTCCTTTCTCTAACTCCTCCATTGGGGACCCTGTGATCAGGTTAGTGGTTGGCTGTGAGCAACCACCTCTATATATGTCAGGCTCTGGCAGAGCCTCTCAGGAGACAGCAATATCAGGCTCCTGTCAGCAAGTACTTCTTGGCATCCACAATACTGTCAGTGTTTGGTGACTGTATATGGGATGAATCAAAAGGCAGGGCAGGCTCTGGATGGGCTTACCTTCAGTCTCTGCTCCACACTTTGTCTCTGAATTTGTTCCCATGAGTATTTTGTTACCCCTTCTAAGAAGGAATGCAGCACCCTGCACTTTGGTCTTCCTTTTCCTTGAGCTTCATGTGGTCTGTGAATTTTTTTTTAATTTTTATTTTCTATATTCTATGTTTACATTCCAAAGGCTTTCCCCTTTCCCAGTTCCACCCCTCCCTATGTCCCATAATTCCTCTCCCCCCCCCCGAACTATTCCCCAATCATTCCCCCTCCCGCCACGGTTTCTCTACAAAACTGGATCCAATCTTTACAGGCCCAGGGTCCTCTCCTTTCTTCTTGGGAATCATTTGACTTGCTAATTGTGCCTTGAGTATTTAGGGCTTCTGGGCTCATTAATATCCACTTATCAGTGATTGCATTTCATGTGTATTCTTTTGTGACTGGGTTAGCTCACTCAGGATGATATTTTCCAGGTCTAACCATTTACCTACAAATTGCATGAATTCATTATTTTTATTTGCTGAGTAGTATTCCATTGTATAAATATACCACATTTTCTGTATCCATTACTCCTTTGAGGGATATTTGGGCTCCTTCCAATTTCTGGCTATTATAAACAAGGCTGCTATAAACATAGTGGAGCATGTGTCTTTATTGTATGCAGGGGAATCCTCTGGGTATATGCCCAGGAGTGGTATGCCAGGGTCCTCTGGAAGGGACATGCGCAATTTTCTGAGGAACCGCCAAACTGATTTCCAGAGCGGTTTTACCATTTTGCAATCCCACCAACAGTGGAGGAGTGTTCCTCTTTCTGCACATCCTCGCCAGCACTTGTTGTCTCTTGCGTTTTTAATCTTAGCCATTCTGACTGGTGTGAGGTGGAATCTCAGGGTTGTTTTGATTTGCATTTCCCTGATGACTAATGATGTTGAACATCTTTTAAGGTGTTTCTCGGCTATCCGAATTTCTTCTGGTGAGAATTCTTTGTTTAGCTCTGTACCCCATTTTTTGATAGGGTTATTTGGTTCTTTGGGGTCGAACTTCTTGAGTACTTTGTATATATTGGATATTAGCCCTCTGTCGGATGTGGGGTTGGTGAAGATCTTTTCCCACTTTGTTGGTTGTCGTTTTGTCCTTCTGACAGTGTCCTTTGCCTTGCAGAAACTTTGTAATTTTATGAGGTCCCATTTGTCAATTCTTGATCTTAGTGCATAAGCTATTGGTGTTCTGTTCAGGAACTTTCCCCCTGTGCCTATGTCCTCCAGGGTCTTCCCAAGTTTCTTTTCTAATAGTTTCATTGTGTCTGGTTTTATGTGGAGGTCCTTGATCCACTTGGAGTTGATCTTAGTGCAAGGAGATAAGAGTGGGTCAATTCGCATTCTTCTGCATGTTGACCTCCAGTTGAACCAGCACCATTTGTTGAAGAGGCTATCTTTATTCCACTGGATGGTTGTGGCTCCTTTATCAAAGATCAAGTGACCATAAGTCTGTGGGTTAATTTCTGGGTCTTCGATCCTATTCCATTGATCCACTTGCCTGTTGCTGTACCAATACCATGTAGTTTTTAACACAATTGCTCTGTAGTACTGTTTAAGGTCAGGGATATTGATTCCCCCAGAAGTCCTTTTATTGTTGAGAATAGTTTTAGCTATCCTGGGTTTTTTGTTGCTCCAGATGAATTTGAGAATTGCTCTTTCTAGATCTATGAAGAATTGAGTTGGGATTTTGATGGGGATCGCATTGAATCTGTATATTGCTTTTGGCAAGATGGCCATTTTTACTATATTGATCCTGCCAATCCCGGAGCAGGAAATATTTTTCCATCTTCTGAGGTCTTCTTCAATTTCTTTCTTCAAGGACTTGAAGTTCCTGTCATACAGATCTTTTGCTTGTTTGGTTAGAGTTACGCCAAGGTACTTTATGTTGTTTGTGGCTATTGTGAAGGGTGTTATTTCCCTAACTTCTTTCTCAGCCTGCTTGTCCTTTGAGTACAAGAAGGCTACTGATTTGCTTGAGTTAATTTTATAACCAGCCACTTTGCTGAAGTTGTTTAACAGCTGTAGAAGTTCTCTGGTGGAGTCTCTTGGGTCACTTAAGTAAACTATCATATCATCTGCAAATAATGATAGTTTGACTTCGTCCTTTCCAATTTGTATCCCTTTGACTTCCTTATGTTGTCTAATTGCTCTCGCTAGAACTTCAAGTACTATATTGAAAAGATATGGAGAGAGAGGGCAGCCTTGTCTAGTCCCTGATTTTAGTGGGATTGCTTCAAGTTTCTCTCCATTTAGTTTGATGTTGGCTACTGGTTTGCTGTAGATTGCTTTTACTATGTTTAGGTATGGGCCTTGAATTCCTGCTCTTTCCAAGACTTTTAGCATAAAAGGATGCTGAATTTTGTCAAATGCTTTTTCAGCATCTAATGAGATGACCATGTGTTTTTTTTCTTTTAGTTTGTTTATGTAGTGGATTACATTGATGGATTTCCGTATATTGAACCATCCGGTTCTTTGAGAAAATCAACAAGATAGATAAACCCTTAGCCAGACTAACCAAAGGACACAGAGACAGTATACAAATTAACAAAATTAGAAATGAAAAGGGAGACATAGCAACAGAAACTGAGGAAATTCAAAAGATCATCAGATCCTACTACAAAGGTCTATACTCAAAACAACTGGAGAATCTAGAGGACAATTTTCTAGACAGATACCAAATACCAAAATTAAATCAGCATCAAATAGATCAGCTAAATAGTCCCATAACCCCTAAAGAAATAGAAGGGGTTATAGAAAGCCTCCCAACCAAGAAAAGTACAGGAACAGATGGTTTTAGTGCAGAATTCTACCAAACCTTCAAAGAAGACTTAATACTTTTCAAACTATTCCACAAAATAGACAGAAGGGATACTGCCCAACTCATTCTTTGAAGACACAATTACGCTAATACCTAAACCACAAAAAGATCCAACAAAGAAAGAGAACTACAGGCCAAGTTCTCTTATGAATATTGATGCAAAAATACTAAATAAAATTCTTGCCAACCGAATCCAAGAGCACATCAAAACGATCATTCACCATGATCAAGTAGGCTTCATCCCAGGGATGCAGGAGTGGTCTGTGAATTGTACCTTGGGTATTCCAAGCTTCTTCTGGGCTAATATCCACTTAGTGAGTGCATACCATGTGTGTTCTTTTGTGATTGGGTTACCTCACTTAGGATGATATTTTACAGTTCCACCCATTTGCCTAATAATTTCATGAATTGAATATTGTGCTAGCAGCCTTCAGATAAAAATATAGAACTCTCAGCTCCTCTTGTACCATGCCTACCTGGATGCTGCCATGTTCCTGCTTTGGGGATAATGGACTGAACTTCTGAACCTCAGTATCAAGCACTGAAGTGAAATCCACAGAAGATCACAAAACAGATAGCAGCTTTGAAAGCACAGAGTCAACGTGTATATTTAAGTGTCCTCTACAGAAGAAAGATGTGAATCATTTACCTGGGACTGCAAATCAAAGAAGAAAATTGGTTACACGTAGAGAAATGAAAGAAGAATCAGGCAGGCAATGAAGAAACATCAGTGAAAGAGCTCAAAAGGCATGAGAGCCACCAAAGTATCCAGTCATGGCAGTTCCAGGCAAAGAAAGAATATTGTCAGAACAGCAAAGACATGGCAACCATGGAAATGTTCATTCATTGGCTTGCTCTGAGACAACTACATATATGGAAGATGCAGTTCATTTTTCTGTAACTACAGACCAAATATTAGAGAATATGAGAAATGCAAAAACTAAAGCAAAGCCAAACAATGCAATGACATCCACAGAAGGACAAACAAAGGCTTACCTTCAAGAAGGAAAGACCAGAGAAAGAAGATGTGTGTCTTTTAGCTGTGTCTATAGAAGAGAGAAGTGAAACTTTGACGCAGGGTGAAATGAAAGATTTATCCAAAGAGGCAAGATTAACAGAAGAACAAAGAAGACATGATATCCATGGGTGTGTTCAGACACTGCAGAAGAGTGTGAGGCATTTAGCTGTGACTACAGATCATAGAATAGAAAGCAAAGCAACCACAGAAATGAAAGAAAACCAAACGGAGGCCAAACACCAATAAAAAAACAAAGACAACAAAAGGGTGTGGAAAAACTGGGGACACTGAGAAGCAATGTAGATTATTTAGCTGCAAGTGAACATCAAAGAAAAGGAAATATGACAAATTGTGCAAAAGAAGTACCCAGAAGGCAAGGTGGAAGAATCTCTGTGAGTTCACCATCAACCTGAGCTACATAATGACTTGCAGGACAGTCATGGACAAATAGAGGGACCCTGGTTTTGTTTCCTTGTTTGTTTGTTTGTTTGTTTGTCTTTTAAACAAACAGTAAGCATTGTAGTATTTTATTATGCAGACCTATGTCTGACTCATGTAACCTGAATTGAAATATAAGTCATACATGAATAGAAATTAATGCCTCCAAATGGGCCACCTCTGAATATAATGTCATAAAATGAGGTAAGTGTGAAGAAGAGAGAAGCAAAGGTAAGCTGGAGGACTGTGGTGTCATCAAATTCAGCATAAACAATTCAATGAATGATTTATTCTGAAGTTTTGACATTGTGAACCTGAGAGATTGGGGGAGGGGATTAGGCTCTGAAAGGCCTGGAGTGACAGCACATTCTCCCTTCAATGAATCTCCCTTTTTGGAACAATGACAGAATCAAGACTGCAGATCAACAGTTCTGGGATTCTGGGTTTGTCCTTTGGGTGAAACATGTTTCTGTTTAACCAACAGTACTCTGAGAAGTCATATCAAACCCTCTACACTAGATCCATTTGATGACAGTTTGTGAGATTCAAAACCAAAAGAAGAGATTTTGACTTCAGCTCATGTTTCTAGGGGCCAGGACAGTTTCAAGGAGTTAAAATTTTAAGGTGTTTTTTCTTTTTGAATAAAAATACTGATTTTCTGCTTATGGAACTGGTCCACACATCTACCTGTATATACTTAGATACTTGTCCTAAATAGAGAGGAGTACTATGTTCAACGTATTAAAAAAAAAATTCAAATGAAAGGAATGGAGAAAGCAGATCTAGTGGTCATTTATTTAAAATGATCCTTAGAGCCAGGCAGTGGTGGCACACGTCTGTAATCCCAGCACTTGGGAGGCAGAGGCAGGTGGATTTCTGAGTTCGAGGCCAGCCTGGTCTACAGAGTGAGTTCCAGGACAGCCAGAACTATACAGAGAAACCCTGTCTTGAAAAACCAAAAAAAAAAAAAAAAAAAAAAAAAAAAAAAAAAAAAAGATCCATAGAAAGCAGTAGATAGATAGCATTAATTTTGAACTCATGTGGAAGGAACTTGTATGATTTTATTTATAGTCAAACAAGTCAGCCAGTCATTGCAGCTTCCTAGATGTTGAGAAGTAGCAGGCTGTGCTAGAACTGTAGTGACTCACAACATTCATCTCTATAATCCTCAGCATCAAATTTATGCCATTGGGATGTTAGGTTTTCATAAACCTTTTGTGTTTTTACAAAAACAGTGTTTGTTTTAATATATTTGAATTTGGAAATCACTCCAGAAAATGCCAACATGGATTAAAATGTTCTATGAATAAAAAAAACAATTTCATGAATTAATTGTTTTTAATAGCTAAGTAGTATTCCATAGTGTAAATATACAAGATGATATTTTCAAGTTCCATGCATTTGCCTAAGAATTTCATGAATTCATTGTTTTTAATAGCTAAGTAGTAGCCCATAGTGTAAATATACCACATTTTCTGTATCCATTCCTCCGTTGAGGGACATCTGGGTTCTTTCCAGCTTCTGGATATTATAAATAAGGCTGCTATGAACATAGTGGAGCATGTGTCCTTATTACATGCTGGGGAATCCTCTGGGTATGTCCAGGAGTGGTATAGTAGGGTCCTCCAGAAGTGTAGTGCCCAGTTTTCTGAGGAACCACCAGACTGATTTCCAGAGTGGTTGTACCAGCTTGCAATCCCACCAACAATGGAGAAGTGTTTCTCTTTCTCCACATCCTCACCAGCATCTGCTGTCACCTGAGTTTTTGATCTTAGCCATTCTGACTGGTGTAAGGTGGAATCACAGGGTTGTTTTGATTTGCATTTCCCTGATGACTAAGGATGTTGAACATCAACCAACCAGAGCTCCCAGGGTCTAAACCACCAACCAAGGAGTTAACATGGAGGGACCCATGGCTGCAGCCATATATGTAGCAAAGGATGGCCCTGGCAGCAATGGGAGAACAAGCCCTTGGTCTTGTGAAGGCTTGATGCTCCAGTGCAGGGGAATGCGAGGGTGGGGAGGCAGGAGTGGGTGGGTGGCTGGAGACACACCCTCATAGAAGCAGGAGGAGGGGGGATGGGATAGGGGGTGTCTGGGAAGGAATTGGGAAAGGGGATAACATTTTAAATGTAAATAAATAAAAATATCCAATAAAAAAAGCAACATAAAAAAACCTCTGACTCAGAATGATGTCAATTAGATATACATTCCTGAGTTTTTTTTTAAAATGTGTTGTATCTTTGTCTTTTTCTTTTCATCACAACAGATATATTGCTTTGTAAAATATGGTAATGATACCAGGAATAATAACTAAGTAATTTTTAATTAAAATAACTATATTAAAAGGTTAAAACATTAAAAAGATTAAGAATCACTGGCTCTTGAAATCCACTCCCTGCTTCATTTCAGTTTGCCCTTGAGCTCCAGCAAGGTTCCAGTACCCGCCCCCTTCCGTTCAGCCCAAGGAGCAAATAAAAGCTTCTTTAGTCAAGGCCCTTGCACTTTCCCCAACTTATTAGCCATTTTCTGTATTGACACTGCCTTCAGCTTAAACCTAATCATACAAGAAGCTTATTTTCTATAATGATATACCAGATAAAGGTCAGAAAATCCCCCAGTCTTTTTATGGACTATATTTATGGGTTAAAAAGGTTTTTTTTCTTTTTTTTTTATTTTCTATATTCTTTGTTTACATTCCAACCATACGTCCCATAAGTCCTCTCCCCCCCAACTATTCCCCAATCATCCCCCCCACCACCATTTCTCTGTTCTGGATTTTATTTTGATGCTAGAGGATTTTCAATTCAAAACTGATATTTAAGGCTTAAACGTAACGGGGTTGATAGTCAGGAGTCTTATAAATGATCAAATCCTTGAACTTCTTCTGTAATATGTATGAAGCCATCCTAAGAATTGATGCAGTTAGTTTTAAGATTATGCTTTATTTAGTCTCCTGTTTTGTGTTTGCAAGGAACAGTTTAAAGCAGATAAATAAAAACAAAGATTAATAGCCAGGCAGTGGTGGCTCATGCCTTTAATCCTAGCAGAGTGAGTTTCAGGACAGCCAGAGCTACACAGAGAAACTGTGACTTGAAAAACAAACAAACAAACAAATAAATAATAATTTAAAAAAACAAAGATTTTTTTTAAGTCAGATATGCTTGGTAGGTACTAGCCTTCAAACCTGTCAAAGATCTGCTGAATATGGCCTTCAATATGTTTAAACTTACTATAACAACACAGAGATTCCCAAATCCTAACAGTGACCCCTTCCCCCAAGGTCTCCAAGAAGATATGGGCATGTCAAAGATACCACCGAGATTATGGTATAATTACTGGATATAACTGCCCTAATGTCTTGTCCACTGTCAGGGCACAGCCTGAATTGCAGACAAACTGGACAACTAGAGAACTGACTCCCACACATTGTTTTAGACAAGGTGAGGTCAGTCTCTCCCATATTCCTTCTCCACAGAAAAAAAGCCTCTTCATCTTCTGTGGCTGATGGCCAAATATTGCCTCTTCCCATGGAGACACCCAGGAACCTGGAACAACAGTCTAGGTAATGGGATACAGACTAGCCTCTGCCATTTTAATTTAAGTATATAGACATTTATATCACAATTTTTCTTTCTCAAGTCTGATCACATTGACAGCTAAGCTAATTGTAACATGACAGCTAGAGAACAAGAGGCAACTAGTTACCTCAAGGCAATCCAATACTGTATTAGTTCATTAGTCAATTCATTAATTAACTAAAACTACTAGGTCTCTTATTAAAAAGAACAAACAGGTTGCCTTGCTCAGAGGCTTCATATTATAGGATAAACAGATTTTTTTTGGATAAACAGATTTGAATGTAACTTTTGCTATTCTTTCATTTAAATGACTGCTTTCCAATGCTAAAAGGAAAACTCCTAGCCCTGAGTGCCTCCGAAAAGAAACAGGAGAGAGCATATACTAGCAACTTAACGGCACACCTGAAAGCTCTAGAACAAAAAGAAGCTATTTCACCCAAGAGTAGTAGAAGACAGGAAATCATCAAACTCAGGGCTGAAATCAATCAAGTTGAAACAAAGCGAACCATACAAAGAATCAACAAAACCAGGAGCTGGTTCTTTGAGAAAATCAACAACATAGATAAACACTTAGCCAGACTAACCAAAGGGCATAGAGACAGTATCCAAATTAACAAAATTAGAAATCAAAAGGGAGATATAACAGAAACTGAGGAAATTCAAAAAATCATCAGATCCTACTACAAAGGTCTATACTCAACACAACTGGAGAATCTGGAGGAAATGGACAATTTCCTAGACAGATACCAAATACCAAAATTAAATCAGCATCAAATAGATCAGCTAAACAGTCCCATAACCCCAAAGAAATAGAAAGGGTCATAGAAAGTCGTCCAACCAAAAGAAGCACAGGACCAGATGATTTTAGTGCAGAATTCTATCAGACTTTCAAAGAAGACCTAATACCAATACTCTTCAAACTATTCCACAAAATAGAAACAGAAGGAACACTACCCAACTCATTCTACTAAGCCACAATTACCCTGATACCAAAACCACTCAAAGATCCAACTAAAAAAGAGAACTTCAGACCAATCTCCCTTTATGAACATTGATGCAAAAATACTCAATAAAATTCTTGCCAACCGAATCCAAGAACATATCAAAACGATCATTCACCATGATCAAGTTGGCTTCATCCCAGGGATGCAGGGATGGTTCAATATATGGAAATCCATCAATGTAATCTACTACATAAACAAACTCAAAGAAAAAAAACACATGTTCATCTCATTGGATGCTGAAAAAGCATTTGACAAAATTCAGCATCCTTTCATGCTAAAAGTCTTAGAAAGAACAGGAATTCAAGGGCCATACCTAAAGATAGTAAAAGCAATTTACAGCAGATTGGTAGCCAACATCAACATAAATGGAGAGAAACTTGAAGCAATACCACTAAAATCAGGGACTAGACAAGGCTGCCACCTCTCACCATATCTCTTCAATGTAGTACTTAAGGTACTAGGTAGAGCAATTAGACAACATAAGGAAGTCAAAGGGATACAAATTGGAAAGGAAGAAGTCAAACTATCACTATTTGCAGACGATATGATAGTATACTTAAGTGACCCAAAAAACTCCACCAGAGAACTTCTACAGCTGATAAACAACTTCAGCAAAGTGGCTGGTTATAAAATCAACTCAAGCAAATCAGTAGCCAACCTATACTCAAAGGATAAGCAGGCTGAGAAAGAAATTAGGGAAATGACACCCTTCACAATAGCCACAAACAATATAAAGTGTCTTGGTGTGACTCTAACCAAACAAGTGAAAGATCTGTATGACAAGAACTTCAGGTCTCTGAAGAAGGAAATGGAAGAAGACCTCAGAAAATGGAAAAATCTTCCATGATCGTGGGTTGGCAGGATTAATATAGTTAAAATGGCAATCTTGCCAAAAGCAATATACAGATTCAATGCAATCCCCATCAAAATCCCAACTCAGTTCTTCATAGAGTTAGAAAGAGCAATTCTCAAATTCATCTGGAATAACAAATAACCCAGGATAGCTAAAACTATCATCAACAGTAAAAGAACTTCTGGAGGAATCACTATCCCGGACCTCAAGCAATACTACAGAGCAGTAGTGTTAAAAACTGCATGGTATTGGTACAGTGACAGGCAGGTGGATCAATGGAATAGGATCGAAGACCCAGAATTGAACCCACACATCTATGGCCAATTGATCTTCGACAAAGGAGCTGAAAACATCCAGTGGAAAAAAGATAGCCTTTTCAACAAATGGTGCTGGCTCAACTGGAGGTCAACATGCAGAAGAATGAGAATTGATCCACTCTTATCTCCTTGTACTAAGCTCAACTCCAAGTGGGTCAAGGACCTCCACATAAAACCAGACACACTAAAATCAATGGAAAAGAAACTGGGGCTGGGTGGTGGTGGCGCACGCCTTTAATCCCAGCACTTGGGAGGCAGAGGCAGGCAGATTTCTGAGTTCGAGTCCAGCCTGGTCTACAAAGTGAGTTCCAGGACAGCCCAAACTACATAGAGAAACCCCTTCTCGGAAAAAAACAAAAAACAAAAAACAAAAAAGAAAGAAAGAAAGAAACAAACAAACAAACAAACTGGGGAAGACCCTTGAGGACATTGGCTCAGCGGGAAAGTTCCTGAACAGAACACCAATACCTTATGCTCTAAGATCCAGAATAGGCAAATGGGACCTCATAAAATTACAAAGTTTCTGTAAGGCAAAAGACACTGTCAAAAGGACAAATCGGCAACCAACAAATTGGGAAAAGATCTTCACCAACCCTACATCTGACAGAGGGCTAATATCCAATTTATACAAAGAACTCAAGAAGCTAGACCCCAGAAAACCAAATAACACTATCCAAAAATGGGGTACAGAGCTAAACAAAGACTTTTCAGCTGAAGAAATTCGGATGGCTGAGAAACACCTTAAAAAATGTTCAACATCATTAGTCATTAGAGAAATGCAAATCAAAACAACCCAGAGATTTCACCTCACACCAGTCAGAATGGCTAAGATTAAAAACTCAGGAAACAGCAGGTGTTGGCGAGGATGTGGAGAAAGAGGAACACTCTTCCACTGCTGGTGGGACTACAAGCTTGTACAACCACTCTGGAAATCAGTCTGGTGGTTCCTCAGAAAACTGGACACGACACTTCCGGAGGACCCAGCCATACCACTCCTGGGCATATACCCAGAGGATTCCTCAGCATGCAATAAGGATACATGCTCCACTATGTTCATAGCAGCCTTATTTACAATAGCCAGAAGCTGGAAAGAACCCAGATGTCCCTCAACAGAGGAATGGATACCAAAAAAATGTGGTATATATACACAATGGAGTACTATTCAGCCATTAGAAACAATGAATTCATGAAATTCTTAGACAAATGGATGGAGCTGAAGAACATCATACTAAGTGAGGTAACCCAGTCTCAAAAGAATACCCATGGTATGCACTCACTGATAAGTGGATATTAGCCTAGAATCTTGGAACACCAAAGACACAATCCATATAACAAATGATGTCCGACAAGAAGGAAGGAGTGGACCATGGTGCTGGAAAGGCTCAAAGCATCAGTGTAGGGGAATACCAGAAAAGGGAAGTGGGAAGGGGTGGATGGGGGAACAGGGGGAGGGAAAAGGGCATATGGGACCTTAGGGGGGTGGGGAACCAGAAAAAAGGAAATGAAATGTAAATATAGAATATATCCAATAAAAAAAAAGAATTGAAAAAATCTCAAAAAAATGACTGCTTTCGATAATCAACTGACTCATAATAAATAACTGGATAGAATAAATATAAAGTTTACAACTTATATAAGGTCTGAGGATCTAAGAAAATGTTTAAGGGTTTAGGATAATGTTTGAAGTTAATAAGTACAAATTAAAACATTAAAGTCTAAGAAGATATTTTAATATATGTAAGTTATGAAAATATAAGAAAATTATTTAAAATATACAAAAATGGGAAGTGTTTCATATTCTGCCCCAATGCTACTGTTATTTTAAAGTTCAGAATTTTACCATTGATCAATTAAGTTCAGATAAGTTAATAGAACACTGGCAGCTTACAATTTAATCATAAGGTCAAGATTTTAAATTCCCTTTGGCAGTCTTTTAAATATAGACTGAAAAATGCTTCTCATCATGCTAAAACACATCCCTGTTCAATCTATATATCTCCCCTCTGGAATGACAAAAAATGTTCATGCTTTGTAACCCAAACCTATAGCTTTTACTAGGTCTCAAAGACCTGAATGTACTCCTGCTGTCTTAGAGACACCTGTTAATTGCTTTTTTTTTTTTACATCCTTCCTTTTGTAGGCTAAAATTCATATAAGCTTCAGGGAGTCAAAAATATCTTCAGACTTGTATCCTCCTGCCACAGATCAAACGAACTACAGGTAAGTACACTGCTTGTTTTTTTTTTTTTTTTTTTTTAGCTGTTTTAGAGATACTTGTTTAAAAAAATGTCTTTGGATTTGCTGGAGTGGCTTGTAAACAAATTATACCTAAGAGAAATCTCAAATTCTTTTTTTTTTAATTTTTTTATTTTCTATATTCAATGTTTACATTCCAAAGGCTTTCCCCTTTCCCAGTTCCCCCCTCCCTATGTCCCATAGGTCCTCTCCCCCCCAACTATTCCCCAATCATTCCCCCTCCCCCCACAGTTTCTCTACAAAACTGGATCCAATCTTTCCAGGCCCAGGGTCCTCTCCTTTCTTCTTGGGAATCATTTGACTTGCTAATTGTGCCTTGAGTATTTAGGGCTTCTGGGCTCATTAATATCCACTTATCAGTGATTGCATTTCATGTGTATTCTTTTGTGATTGGGTTAGCTCACTCAGGATGATATTTTCCAGGTCTAACCATTTACCTACAAATTGCATGAATTCATTATTTTTATTTGCTGAGTAGTATTCCATTGTATAAATATACCACATTTTCTGTATCCATTCCTCCTTTGAGGGATATTTGGGCTCCTTCCAATTTCTGGCTATTATAAACAAGGCTGCTATAAACATAGTGGAGCATGTGTCTTTATTGTATGCAGGGGAATCCTCTGGGTATATGCCCAGGAGTGGTATGCCAGGGTCCTCTGGAAGGGACATGCGCAATTTTCTGAGGAACCGCCACACTGATTTCCAGAGCGGTTTTACCATTTTGCAATCCCACCAACAGTGGAGGAGTGTTCCTCTTTCTGCACATCCTCGCCAGCATTTGTCGTCTCTTGAGTTTTTAATCTTAGCCATTCTGACTGGTGTGAGGTGGAATCTCAGGGTTGTTTTGATTTGCATTTCTCTGATGACTAATGATGTTGAACATCTCTTAAGGGGTTTCTCGGCCATCCGAATTTCTTCTGGTGAAAATTGTTTAGCTCTGTGCCCCATTTTTTGATAGGGTTATTTGGTTCTTTGGGGTCTAACTTCTTGAGTTCTTTGTATATATTGGATATTAGCCCTCTGTCGGATGTGGGGTTGGTGAAGATAAACATAGTAAAAGCAATCTACAGCAAACCAGTAGCCAACATCAAACTAAATGGAGAGAAACTTGAAGCAATCCCACTAAAATCAGGGACTAGACAAGGCTGCCTTCTCTCTCCATATCTTTTCAATATAGTACTTGAAGTTCTAGCGAGAGCAATTAGACAACATAAGGAAGTCAAAGGGATACAAATTGGAAAGGAAGAAGTCAAACTATCATTATTTGCAGATGATATGATAGTTTACTTAAGTGACCCAAAAGACTCCACCAGAGAACTTCTACAGCTGATAAACAACTTCAGCAAAGTGGCTGGTTATAAAATTAACTCAAGCAAATCAGTAGCCTTCTTGTACTCAAAGGACAAGCAGGCTGAGAAAGAAGTTAGGGAAATAACACCCTTCACAATAGCCACAAACAACATAAAGTACCTTGGCGTAACTCTAACCAAACAAGCAAAAGATCTGTATGACAGGAACTTCAAGTCCTTGAAGAAAGAAATCGAAGAAGACCTCAGAAGATGGAAAAATATTTCCTGCTCCGGGATTGGCAGGATCAATATAGTAAAAATGGCCATCTTGCCAAAAGCAATATACAGATTCAATGCGATCCCCATCAAAATCCCAACTCAATTCTTCATAGATCTAGAAAGAGCAATTCTCAAATTCATCTGGAGCAACAAAAAACCCAGGATAGCTAAAACTATTCTCAACAATAAAAGGACTTCTGGGGGAATCAATATCCCTGACCTTAAACAGTACTACAGAGCAATTGTGTTAAAAACTACATGGTATTGGTACAGCAACAGGCAAGTGGATCAATGGAATAGGATTGAAGACCCAGAAATTAACCCACAGACTTATAGTCACTTGATCTTTGATAAAGGAGCCACAACCATCCAGTGGAATAAAGATAGCCTCTTCAACAAATGGTGCTGGTTCAACTGGAGGTCAACATGCAGAAGAATGCGAATTGACCCACTCTTATCTCCTTGCACTAAGATCAACTCCAAGTGGATCAAGGACCTCCACATAAAACCAGACACAATGAAACTATTAGGAAAGAAACTTGGGAAGACCCTGGAGGACATAGGCACAGGGGGAAAGTTCCTGAACAGAACACCAATAGCTTATGCACTAAGATCAAGAATTGACAAATGGGACCTCATAAAATTACAAAGTTTCTGCAAGGCAAAGGACACTGTCAGAAGCACTGCTTGTTCTTAAAAATGAGGTTTTTCCCTATGATCTTGGGATTTCTTACCTTCTCCAATTAGTAGACAATTTTAACTTCCGTCCCTAGTCTATATTTGTCTCAGCAGATTTTTCACCTGGCTGACAGACTCCATTCAAGGAACACTTGTGGACTGCAAGCTGCTGAGCTCTGGATTGGCTGAGAGCTGATGTTAACTATTCTGGTCCATATGATTGTTCCTGCCTTCCAGTTGGATCAGATATTCAGATACTTCTGATAATGCCCCATTGCCCAGCCTTTCACTAGCCTCTCAGCCTTCCTGGGCCTTGATGACAATGTTCTAATGTCCATTGTCCCACCTAACAGGTTGAAATGCTAAGTCAAAAGGAAACTCCCTAGTGTAAAGGACAAATGGCTACCTATAATGCCAATTGACATGCCACTAAGCAGCACATTTCACTGTTCAGCTCAGAAGTCCATAGCTGACACTGAAAAATTATCCTAAGAGGTCATAATGCTAGTTATAATACTCATGCTCTGTTATCTCAATATTCTGGAAAGCCCCTAACCACCACCTCACTTAGGACCAATAAGCTTAAAAGTCAGATGATTTAAAAAAAAAGTCAGATGTTAATACTTTGTCTAGTTAGCCAAAATGTATTACTACCTCAACCCTTGTCAGGAGCCATCTAAGATAGGCTAAGGCTAGCAAGAGGCCTTCCTGGGGGTGGCCCACTGTTGATCTTTGATGGGTGAGCTCGACAGCAAGGCCCAAAGAGACTTCATCTCAGGATATGCTTTTTCTGTCATTATTAAATTAATATAATAGTCCCTGGGCATTAGCCCACCCTGTTGATCAGATTTCCTGCAGATCAACATAAAGATGAACTTTCATGAATTAATGCCGTTTAGATGCATTAATGATTCTACAAAATACCTGACTTGACTCAAAAAATTTCAGCAAGAAATTTTAAGAGATGGTCTGAGTTGCTTTGCTAGAAAGATGTAATAGTTAGAATCAAGAATAGAATGTGCCCACTCCTCACAATAGTAAATAAAGACTACACGATAAGAAATACAATCAGCTTTCATCATCACACTAAAAAGAGGAATAGGAACAAATTTGTCCTCAAGGAAAAACATTTAGGTCCAAAGATAAAGCCACAGGTGTATACTACGATAAGGCAAGGCCATGTTAAAATATATATATATATATATATATATATATATATATATATATATATATATTGCTTTCAGTTTCCGTCTGACCCAGAGCGGATCCTGTGCCACAGCACTCCATACCCAAATACTGCTGGGACAGAGCTGGTTTCCCAGCAATGTGGGCACGCCTGTGAGCAGAGGTAAGACAACCACTTCTGCTCAGAGGGATCTTTCAGGAACCATAAGGACACAGGAACCAAGGAGCAGCCTGGGACAGGATCCTTCTGGTTTCCTTCTGCACCTGGAGCTGATCCTGTGCCACAGCTTTCCATAGCAAATACCGCAAATACCACCAGGAGAGAGCTGGTCTCCCAGGAATTTCAACACACCTGTGAGCACAGGTAAGACCACTTCTTCTTCTCAAATTCCTGGCCCAAGAGGGATCTTCTGAGAGCCATCAGGACACAGTATTCAAGGAACAGCAGGGGACAGGATCCTTCTGGTTTCCACCCCAGAGCTGACCCTGTGTCACAGCTCTCCATACCCAAATTCCTCTTGGAAAGAACTGGTCTCCCAGGAGTATTGACACACAGGCTTTCAGGAGGGACAAGCCACAGTCAGAGATAGCAAGACCATCTAACACCAGAGATAACCAGATGTCAACTGCAAGAACATAAACAACAAAAACCAAGGCTACTTGGGATCATCAGAACCTAGTTCTCCCACCACAGCAAGCCCTGGATACCCCAACACACCAGAAAAGCAAGACTCTGATTTAAAATCACTTCTCATGATGATGATAGAGGACTTTAAGAAGAACATAAATAACATCCTTAAAGAAATACAGGAGAACATGGGTCAACAGCTAGAAGCCCTTAAAGAGAAAACACAAAAATCACTTAAAGAATTACAGGAAAGCACAACCAAATAGGTGAAGGAATCAAACAAAACCATCCATAATCTAAAAATGGAAATAGAAACAATAAAGAAATCACAAAGGGAAACAACTCTGGACATAGAAAACCTAGGAAAGAGATTAGGAGTTATAGATGCCAGAATCGCCAATAGAATACAAGATATAGATGAGAGAATCTCAGGTGAAAAAGATACCATAAAAAACACTGACAGAACAGTCAAAGAAAATGCAAAAGGCAAAAGGCTCCTAACCCAAAACATCCAGAAAATCTAGGACAGAATGAGAAGACCAAACCTAAGTATAATAGGTATAGAAGAGAGCCAAGATTCCCAAATCAAAGGGCCAGTAAATATCTTCCAAGAAAATTATCGAAAACTTCCCTAACTTAAAGAAAGAGATGCCCATAAACATACAAGAAGCCTATAGAACTCCAAATAGATTGGATTAGAAAAGAATCCTCTGGTCAAATAACCCTATCAAAAAATGGGGTACAGAGCTAAATAAAGAATTTTCACCAGAAGAAATTCGGATGGCCGAGAAACACCTTAAGAGATGTTCAACATCATTAGTCATCAGAGAAATGCAAATCAAAACAACCCTGAGATTCCACCTCACACCAGTCAGAATGGCTAAGATTAAAAACTCAAGAGACAGACAAATGCTGGCGAGGATGTGCAGAAAGAGGAACACTCCTCCACTGTTGGTGGGATTGCAAAATGGTAAAACCGCTCTGGAAATCAGTGTGGCAGTTCCTCAGAAAATTGCGCATGTCCCTTCCAGAGGACCCTGGCATACCACTCCTGGGCATATACCCAGAGGATTCCCCTGCATACAATAAAGACACATGCTCCACTATGTTTATAGCAGCCTTGTTTATAATAGCCAGAAATTGGAAGGAGCCCAAATATCCCTCAAAGGAGGAATGGATACAGAAAATGTGGTATATTTATACAATGGAATACTACTCAGCAAATAAAAATAATGAATTCATGCAATTTGTAGGTAAATGGTTAGACCTGGAAAATATCATCCTGAGTGAGCTAACCCAATCACAAAAGAATACACATGAAATGCAATCACTGATAAGTGGATATTAATGAGCCCAGAAGCCCTAAATACTCAAGGCACAATTAGCAAGTCAAATGATTCCCAAGAAGAAAGGAGAGGACCCTGGGCCTGGAAAGATTGGATCCAGTTTTGTAGAGAAACTGTGGGGGGAGGGGGAATGATTGGGGAATAGTTGGGGGGGAGAGGACCTATGGGACATAGGGAGGGGGGAACTGGGAAAGGGGAAAGCCTTTGGAATGTAAACATTGAATATAGAAAATAAAAAAAAAATTCTGTTGTGATGCCCTGCTTTTCAGAATAAAAAAAAATTGTTATAAAAAAAAAAAGAAAGAAAGAAAGAAAAGAATCCTCTGGTCACATAATAGTCAAAACACCAAATGCACAAAACAAAGAAAGAATATTAAAAGCAGTAAGTTAAAAAGGTCACATAACATATAAAGGACCCAAGGAACTGAAGGAGCTTGCAGCCCCATAGGAAGAACAATATGAACCAACCAGTACCCCCAGAGCTCCCAGGGACTAAACCACCAACCAAAGAGTACACATGGAAGAATCCATGGCTCCAGCTGCATATGTAGCAGAAGATATCCTTGTTGGACATCAAAGGCAGGAGAGGCCCTTGGTCCTGAGAAGGCTCGATGCCCCAGTATAGGTGAATGCCAGGATAGGGAAGCAGGAGTGGGTGGGTTCATGAGCAGGGAGAGGGGGAATGTGATAGGGGTTTTTTGGAGGGGAAACCAGGAAAGGGGATAACATTTGAAATGTAAATAAAAAAATATGTAATAAAAATGGAAAAAGAAGTCAGAAGACTTCACTAAGAACAGATAGACATCACATTTTGATGCCTGAGTCTTCTGTGATCCTAATCACATCAATCTTGGGGTATGTGTTCAATAAATTATTCCTGCTTAACTAAGATCAGTGTTCATATGTTTTATGTGGTGATTTCTAAGCCCCAACACATAGTACTAAGAGCCTTCATAAAGAAATTAGAGAGTTGTCACACTAGCAATTTAAAAGTAAATCTGAAATATTAAAAGAAGAGGGGGAAGAGGAAGAGGAAGGAGGAGGAAGAGGAGGAGGAGGAAGAAGAGGAGGAGGAGGAGGAAGAGGAAGAAGAAGAAGAAGAAGAAGAAGAAGAAGAAGAAGAAGAAGAAGAAGAAGAAGAAATCAACCAATTAGAAACAAAGTGAATAATACAAAGAATATAGGAAGCCAAGACTCTTTTAGAAAATCAACAAAATAGATAAACCCTTAACCAAACTAAAAGGCACAGAGACAGTATCAAAATTAACAAAATCAGAAATGAAAATGGGGACATAACAACAGATACTGAAGAAATCCAAAGAATCATTAAGTCTCACTTCAAAAACTTGTACTACATAAAATTTGAAAACGTAAAAGAAATGGACAATTTTCTTGACAGCTACCACCTACCAAAGTTAAATCGAGGTCAGGTAAACAATCTAAATAGACCCATAACCCCTAAGGAAATAGGAGTCATTAAAAGTCTCTCACCCCCCCCAAAAAAAGCCATTGCTTTTTGTTGGTTTTAGTGCAGAACTCTACCAGACTTTCATTTAATACCAATATCTCTCATACTATTCCACAAAATATAAACAGAAGTAACATTGCCAAACTCATTCTATGAGGCCACAGTCCCCTGATACCTAAACCACACAAAGGCTCAACAAAGAAAAAGAATTTCAGACCAATTCCCCTTATGAACATTGATGCAAAAATACTTAATAAAATACTCACAAACTGAATCCAAGAACATATCAAAAACATCATCCACCATAATCAAGGAGGCTTCATCCCAAGAATGAAGAGATGGTTCAATACACAAAAATCTATCACAGTAATCTACGATATAAAGAAATTGAAAGAAAAAACACATTCTCATCTCACTAAATGCTGAAAAAGCTTTTGACAAAAACAACATCCCCTCATGTTAGATCAGGGATACAAGGTACATATCTAAACAAGATTAAAGGCAATATACAACAAGCCAATAGCTAACATCAAATTAAATGGAGAGAAAATTAAAGCAATTCCACTAAAATCAGGGACAAGACAAGGCTGCCCACTCTCTCCACTACCTATCTATTCAACATAGTCACTGAAGTTCTAGCTAGAACAGGAAGAAAACCAAAGTAGATCAATAGGATGCAAATTGGAAACAAAGATGTCAAAGTATTGGTATTTTTAGATGATATGATAGTATGCATGAGGGACCCAAAAAATTCTACCAGAGAATTCCTACAGCTGATGAACACCTTCAGAAAAGTGGCTGAATACAAAATTCAACTCAAAGAATTCAGTAGTCCTCCTTTACACAAATGATATACAGGCTGAGAAAGAAGTTAGGGAGACAATACCCTTCACAATAGCCACAAAAAATATCAAATACCTTGCCGTAACTCTGACCAACAAGTCAAAGACCTGTATGACAAAAGACTTAAAGTCTGTGATGACATAAATTAAGGAAAATATCAGAAGATGAAAAGATCTCCCATGCTCATGGATAGGTAAGATTAACATACTAAAAATGGTCAACTTACTGAAAGCAATCTACAGATTCAATGCACTTCCCATCAAAATTCCAACACAATTCTTTGCAGAGCCATTCTCTTTCAAAAAAGAAAAAACAAACAAACAAAAAAAGACAGCTAAAATGATCCTAAACAATAAAATAACTTCTGGAGCTATCACTCTCCAAGACTTCAAGCTGTACTACAGGCCAATAGTAATAAAAACTGTTTGATATTGGGATAGAAACAGACAGGTTAATCAAAGAAATAGAACTGAAGATCCAGAAATAAACCCACATACCTACAGACACTCAATTTTTAACAAAGAAGCCAAAACCATAAAATGGAAAAGGGAGAACATCTTCAACAAATGGGGCTGGTCTAGCTGGTTATCTGCATTTAGCAAAATGAAAAGAGATCCAAATTTGCCACTTTGCAGAAAGCTCAAGTTCAAGTGGATTAAAGACCTCAATATAAAACTGGATACATGCCGGGTGGTGGTGGCGCACGCCTTTAATCCCAGCACTTGGGAGGCAGAGGCAGGCAGATTTCTGAGTTTGAGGCCAGCGTGGTCTACAGAATGAGTTCCAGGACAGCCAGGACTAAACAGAGAAACCCTGTCTCGAAAAACAAAAAACAAACAAAACAAAACAAAAAACTGGATACACTAAATTGAATAGAAGAGAAAATGGGGAACTACCCTGAGTTTATTGGCACAGGAAACAAATTCCTAAACATAACATCAATAGCTCAGGCACTAACCTCATGAACCTGAAAAGCTTTTGCAAGGCTAAGGACTCCATCAGTTGGACAGACCATCATCCTATAGGATGAGAAAAGATCTCTACCAATCCTATAGCCAACAGAGGTCTAATATACAAGATATATAAAGAACTCAAGAAATTAGAGACTAACAAAGTAAATAGTCCAATTAAAAAATATGGTAATATGGTACAGAGTCAAAGAGAGAATTCTCTACAGAGGAATCTCAAATGGCCAGATCCCAGCACTTGGGAGGCAGAGGCAGGCGGATTTCTGAGTTCGAGGCCAGCCTGGTCTACAGAGTGAGTTCCAGGACAGCTGGAGCTACACAGAGAAACCCTGTCTCAAAAACAAACAAAAAAAAGAAAGAAAGAAAGAAAGAAAGAAAGAAAGAAAGAAAGAAAGAAAGGAAGGAAGAAATGTTCTATGACCTTAGTCCTCAGGGAAATGCAAATCAAAACAACTCTGAGATTCCATCTTACACCTGTTAGAATGGCTAAGATCAAAAACTTAAGTGATGACCTTCGTGGAAATTAAGCCCAGGTAGTGAGGCCTTTGTGTTGGTGAGGAGCTACAAGGTTTCTTCCTGTCCCCTAAAGCACCCAGGCCTGCGTCATGGACTTTCACCACTGACTGGAACCAAAACTGGGAGTGGGGGTGTAGCCTCTTCCTCTGAGAGCAACCGGGACCAGAGAGAAGCCTGTGCCAACTGTCCCAGAAACCATGACATCAACTAGGACCCATATTTTATGAAGAACCACCTGGAATCCTTTGAGTGCAAACTCTGCCCAACTTTGCATAACAATGAGGAGAGCTACCTGGCCCATACTCAAAGGAAGAAACATCAGACTAACTTGGCCCAGTGAGCTGCCAAGGAGGCCATAGAAGCCCCCACCCAGCCTGCACTTGAGAAGGTCAAGGTGAAGGTGAAGTTGTTTGTGAAGTTTGGCTGCCCTGGCTACAAAGTGACCAAGCAGAGGGACACAGAGATGGGACACAGCCAGCAGAGCCTGCTGTTCCAGA
The DNA here is from genome assembly GCA_964023405.1 of Apodemus agrarius. NCBI lineage: Eukaryota > Metazoa > Chordata > Mammalia > Rodentia > Muridae > Apodemus > Apodemus agrarius. The sequence continues at coordinate 149,017,446 of OZ030010.1, forward strand.
TTGACTACCCTGAGATTGCATAGTACGGTATCATGCCACACCAACACTTCATGTGTGCCTATGAGCAGAGGATCGAGCCTCCAGACAGCCGCTGGCAGTACCTACTCATGGCTGCTGAGCCCTATGAGACCACTGCCTTCAAGGTGCTGAGTCAGATTGACAAGGCTGAGAGCAAACTTTGGACCCACCGGAATAGAGAAACCAAGCAGTTTTTCTTCAGTTCCACTTTAGGATGGAGAAGTCCCCGGCCCCTCCCAGCCTTCCAGCAGGACCCCCAGGAGTCATGTGCCCCCCCCCCGCCCCTGCTCATCAATGGACTGCCTCCTCATGCACTACTCCCTGATGCCTTGCCCCCCACCTCCACCTTGTGACCTGCCTCTCCCTCCTGTGCTTCCCACTGGGCCTGCTCCCTCTGAGCCCCCTGGACCTCCCCAGATATCCCCACCAGCTTCTGGAGTGTACCCCTCAGCCCCAGTAGTACAACACCATCATCTGGAGTCCAACTCCAGCTCCTGAGGTACACCTCCCAGCACCAGTGGTCCATCCACCAATATCCGGGGTCCATCCCCCAGCTCCTGGGTTATACCTACCAGCCCCTGGAGTGCACCTACCAGCCCCTGGAGTATACCTGCCAGCTTCAGGGGTCCACCTGGCAGCCTCAGGGGTCCACCCCCAGCCCCAGGGGTTCACCCTCCTCCATCAGCTGGAGTTCATTCTTAGGCTCCAGGTATGTACCCACCTGCTCCTGCAGTCCACCCTCAAGCCCCTGGTGTACACCCCTCACTCCCTGAGATCCACCCTTAGGCACCAGTGCACCCCCAGCCTCCTGAAGTCCACCCTGTTGCCCCAGGGGTTCACCCTCAGCCTCCAGGGGTTCACCCCTCAAATCCTGAGGTGCACCCTCCTCCTATCCCTCCTATGCTAAGGCCTCCACTCCCCTCAGATAGCCCTGGAAACATGCTTTCCCCTCCTCCAGGCAACTGAGCAGTCCCCCCACCAGCCTCTGTTGTGTGTGTGGTCTTTTTCCATGGCCAGTCCTTGAAAGGTTTTCTATTTTGTCCTGTCCTTTGCCTATTAAACAGCCTCCCTCATGTAAAAAAAAAAAAACACTCAGGCTAGGATGCAGAACAAGGGAACCTCTCTTCCATTGTTGGTGGGTGTGCAAGCTTGTACAACCACTTTGCAAATCAATTTAGTGGTTCCTCAGAAAATTGGGAATCTTTACCACAAGACCGGCTATACCTACCACTCCTGGACATATAACTGAAAGATGCTCCACAATACCACATGGACACTTGCTCAACTATGTTCATAGCAGCTTTATTCATAGTAGCCACAAACTAGAAATATCGAGATATCCCTCAACCAAAGACTGGATAAAGAAAATGTAGTACATCTACACAATGGAATAGTATTCAACTATTAAAAACCAAAAAATGAAATTCTTAGGCAAATATCATAGAAAATATGGTCCTGAGAGTGAGGAAACCCAGACCCAGAAAGACATATCTGCATGGTATGTACTCACTTATATATGAACATTAGCCATAAAGTACAGGATAATCATGCGACCATCCACTATGGAAATCAATTTGGTGGTTTCTCAGAACATTAGGAATATTTCTACCCTAAGACCCAGGGATATTACTCCTGGATTTCTGGGCATATACTCAAAAGATGCCACACTATACCACAGGGACACTTGTTCAACTATGTTCATATTCAAAACAGTTAGAAACTAGAAACAACCTAGATGTCCATCAACTGAAGAATGGATAAATAAAATATGTGGTACATACTCCCAGGGTCTAGACTACCAACCAAGGAGTGTACATGGAGGGACTCATGGCTCCAGATACAAAATAGAAACAGAAGGAATACTACCCAACTCGTTCTATGAACCCCCACAATTATGCTAATACCAAAACCACACAAAGATCCAACAAAAAAGAGAACTTCAGACCAATTTCCCTTACGAATATTGATGCAAAAATATTCAATAAAATCCTTCCCAACCGAATCCAAGGCACATCAAAACAATCATTCACCATGATCAAGAAGGCTTCATTCTAGGGATGCAGGAATGGGCCAATATATGGAAATCCATCAATGCAATCCACTACATAAACAAACTCAAAGAAAAAAACCACATGGTCATTTCAATAGATGCTGAAAAAGCAGTTGACAAAATTCAGCATCATTTCATGATAAAAGGTCTTGGAAAGAACAGGAATTCAAGGCCCATACCTAAACATAGTAAAAGCAATATACAGCAAACCAGTAGCCAACATCAAACTAAATAGAGAGAAACTCGAAGCAATCCCACTAAAATCAGGGACTAGACAAGGTTGCCCTCTCTCTCCATATTTATTCAATATAGTACTTGAAATTCTAGCTAGAACAACTAGACAACATAAGGAGGTCAAATGGATATAAACTGAAAAGGAAGAAGTGGAAGTATCACTATTTGCAGATGATATGATATTATTCTTAAGTGACCCAAAAAACTCCACCATAGAACTCCTACAGCTGATATACAACTTCAGCAAAGTGGCCAGAAATAAAATTAATTCAAGCAAATCAGTAGCCTTCCTATGCTCAAAGAATAAACAGGCTGAGAAAGAAATTAGGGAAATGACACCCTTCACAATAGTCACAAACAATATAGTTTCTTGGTGTAACTCTAGCCAAGCAAGTGAAAGATCTGTATGACAAGAACTTCAAGGCTCTGAAGAAAGAAATCAAAGAAGACCTCAGAAGATGGAAAGATCTCCCATGCTCGTGGATTCACAAGATTAATATAGTAAAAATGGCCATTTGCCAAAAGCAATATATAGATTCAATGCAATCCCCATCAAAATCCCAACTCAACTCTTCATAGAGTTAGAAAGAGCAATTCTCAAATTCATCTGGAATAACAAAAAACCCAGGATAGCTAAAACTATTCTCAACAGTAAAAGAACTTCTGAGAGAATCAGTATCCTGGACCTCAAGCAGTACTACAGAGCAATAGTGTTAAAAAACTGCATGGTATTGGTACAGTGACAGTCAGGTAGATCAATGGAATAGGATTGAAGACCCAGAAATGAACTCACACACCTATAGTCACTTGATCTTTGACAAAGGAGCTGAAACCATCCAGTGGGAAAAAGATAGTTTCAACAAATGATGCTGGTTCAATCAGACGTCAGTGGATCAAGGACCTCCATATAAAACCAGACACACTGAAATAGAAAAGAAACTGGGGAAGAGCCTTGAGCACATGGGCACAGGGTAAAATTTCCTGAAAAGAACACCAATAGTTTATGCTCTAAGATCAAGAATTGACAAATGGGACCTCATAAAATTACAAAGTTTCTGTAAGGCAAACTTTCTGTAGTGACTGTCACTAGGACAAAATGGCAATCAACAAATTGGGAAAAGATCTTTACCAACCCTACTTCAGACAGAGGGCTAATATCTAATATATACAAAGAACTCAAGAGTTAGACTCCAGAGAGCCAAATACCCCTATTAAATAAGGGGTACAGAGCTAAACAAAGAATTCTCACCTGAGGAATTTTGAATGGCTGAGAAGCACCTAAAGAAATGTTCAACATCCTTAGTAATCAGGGAAATGCAAATCAAAACAACCCTGAGATTCCACCCCACACCAGTCAGAATGGCTAAGATCAAAAACTCAGGGGACAGCAAATGCTGGAGAGGATGTGGAGAAAGAGGAACACTCCTCCACTGCTGGTGGGATTGCAAGCTGGTACAACCACTCTGGAAATCAGTCTGGCCATAGTATCGGAGGACCCTGTTATACCACTCCTGGGCATATACCCAGAGGATTCCCCAGCATGTAATAAGGACACATGCTCCATTAAGTTCATAGTACCCCTATTTATAACAGCCAGAATCTGGAAAGAACCCAGATGCCCCTCAACACAGGAATGGATACAGAAATTGTGAGCCTGGCAGTCACGTCTCTCTCTCTCTCTCTCTCTCTCTCTCTCTCTCTCTCTCTCTCTCTCTCTCTCTCTCTCTCTTCCAGTATGCATATTTTTATTGGATATATTCTATATTTACATTTCATTTCCCTTTTTCTGGTTCCCCATCCCCCAAAGGTCTCACATGCTCTTTTCCCTCCCCCTGTTCCCCCATCCACCCCTTCCCACTTCCCTGTTCTGGTATTCCCCTACACTGATGTTTTGATCCTTTCCAGCACCAGTGTCCACTCCTTCCTTATTGTCGGATATCATTTGATATGTGGATTGTGTCTTTGGTGTCCCAAGAGTCTAGGCTAATAACCAGTTATCAGTGCATACCATGGGTGTTCTTTTGAGACTGGGTTACCTCACTTAGTATGATGTTCTCCAGCCCCATCCATTTCTCTAAAAATCTCATGAATTCATTGTTTCTAATGGCTGAATAGTACTCCATTGTGTATATATACCACATTTTTTGTATCCATTCCTCTGTTGAGGGAAATGTGGTATATATCAACAGGTACACGCCTTTAATCCCAGCACTTCGGAGGCAGTGACAGGCAGATTTCTGAGTTCGAAGCCAGCCTGGTCTACAGAGTGAGTTCCATGATAGCCAGAGATATATATAGAAACCCTGTCTCGAAAAACCAAAAAAAAAAAAAAAAAAAAAAAGGAAAAAAAGAAAGAAAGAAAAAAGAAAAGAAAATGTTGTATATTTACACAATGAAATACTACTCAGCTATTAAAAGCAATGAATTCATGAAATTCTTAGGCAAGTGGGTAGAACTGGAGAATGTCATCCTAAGTAAGGTAACCCAATCACAAAAGAACACACACGGTATGCACTCACTGACAAGTGGATATTAGCCCAGAAGCTTGGAATACCCAAGACATAGTTCACAGATCAAATGATGCCCAAGAAGAAGGAAGGAGTGGCCCCTGATCCCAGAAAGGCTCAGTGCAGCAGTGTAGGGGAATACCAGGACAAGGAAGTGGGAGGGGTTGATTGGGGAACAGGGGGAGGGAAGAGGGCTTATGGGACTTTTGGGGATGGGGCATCCATGAAAGGTAAAATCTTTTGAAATGGAAATAAAGAATATATCTAATAAAAAATAGACTTTTAGGATTTTGAAAGCTTTCACCATAAAGAATGATAAAATATTCAAGAAGATAGATATGTTCAAGTTGTTTTAACTATTAAACAACATTTATATTAAACATCATATACTATTAGTATATACAAAATATATAAATGATAAAATAACTTTAAGTTTTAAAACACAGTATATCAAAACATCATATTGTATCTCCAAAATATATGCAACTATTATTTGTCTGTAAAACTTGTTCTGTTTTTTTAAAATATATGCGACTATTATTTGTCTGTAATCACCCTAGGTAAAGTTGATCTGCCCACTGACAATTCGTCTCCATGTGGTCATTCACAGTACTTATTCACAGGGCTTCTGAACCCCACCTCCAATGCCTCTGCTCCCACTGTCCTTATGGACTGTATAGGCTGGCCTAAGGTCCATAAAGATTGGCAGACCCACAAGAACTTAACTTTGATGCCCAAAGCTACTGTTAAAAAGAAGGTAAGCTCAGCCTCAAGGCCAGCCTGGTCTACACAGCAATTTCCCGGACAGCCAGGGCAACACAGCAAAACCCTGTTTCAAAAACAAACAAATAAACCAAAAACAAAAACAAAACAACAAATAACAAAAAAACTAACAAACAAAAGGAAAGTTGTCACAGCCCACAACCATTGTGAATTCATACATGCAACTGCTCCATTGTCTCCAGAAGACATTGTTTCCTTGTAGTTAATCCACTACCTCTGGCTCTTGAAAGCTTTTTGTTCTTTTTTCTGCAATGATCCCTGAGCCTTGGGTGAAGGGGATATGGAATATATGTTTTACTTAGGGCTGGGAATTCCATAGTCTCTTATTCTCTGCACCTTGACCAGTATGAGTCTCTGTGTTAGTAGCCATCTTCTAAAAATAATAAGCTTGCCTGATAAGGATTGAGAGACACAGTAACCTCTGGGCTTATCAATAAGTCATTGGGACTATGTTTAGTACTATGTCTATTTAGGAGAACAGTGGTGTGCTCTTCTCCTAAGGCCTATGAACTATTTAGCCAAAGGTTCTTAGCCTTGATGATGATGCCAAATATATGTTTAATCTTGTGGAAGACTTAAATCTGAATCACAGAATCTTGCCACATATCCTGCACAAACTCAATCCAGATAAAAATCCCACCATGGAGAGGGAAGGTGAGCACAAATTTCCATTCCCTAGCTGAGGAGCTACTTGCAGTTGATACCCATCAGGAAAGGAAGAGGTAGTTATAATTCATGGTGTGACCCCCACAGGTTGACGATGCTCTAATGGAAGGCCACATATCCAAGAGTATATGAGCAATACAAATTGGACATTTTTTAAAGACACAGAATTTGGTGTGTAAAGAAAGGTGTATCTGGAAATAATTGTGAGAGGGTAAGTGATATGATAAAATACATTATATAAAATTCTCAAAGAACTAATAGAAAGTGGGGGAGGGGAGTCAAGCATGGTGTCACATGCCTATAATTCCAACACTGGGGAGGCAATGCCTAAAGAATGACATGCAAGCTTGTCCTCTAGCCACTACATGAATATGCACATAGACACACACACACACACACACACACACACACACACACACATATATACATGGACTCATATGTACCAACACACACACACATACATATGCTCACATGAACACACACACACACACATACACACACACACACACACACACACACACACACACACAGAAGGAAATAGACTTTCTATCACTTAACTTGAAAGATTAAAAAGGACCAGCTATAAACGGGGAGAAACTCTGTATCTTACAGAGATACTTGAACAATAATCATAACATAGGTAGTGAAAATTTTGTTCTTGTTGAAACTTCCAAATTCTGTTCATCAATAATATTGCCTCTATTCTTGCATCCTTTGCCTAATTCAACTCAAGTTAATAACAAATATTCCCTGGATATGCACTTTAGAAAATATACTTTTTTTTTTTACTTTCTGAAATGATAATTACATCATTTTCCCTTCCATTCCTTCCCTCCAAACTCCCCCATATATCCTTCCTTATTCTTTTCTAAATTATTGGCCTCCTTTTCATTAAATGTTTTTACATACATAGGTACCAGACACACTAGGATATGATAGAGAGGTTTTTAAAAATCAGGTTTTATTTAGAGAAATAATACTCTATTCGATGAATGACATAGAAATTAAAATATATTGTCAAAAATTCATTCATGGGGACCTGGAAGGCTCAGCAGATATGAGTACTTACTGTTCTTGTGTAGTACCTGGCTTTAGTTCCCAACACCCATATAGCAGCTTATTACTATAGATAACTTCAGATCCAAAAAATATAATACCCACTCTGACTTCTGTGGATTCCTATATATACATGGTATAAATACATACATTCACACACACACACACACACACACACACACACACACAAATACATAAATATTTTTTAAATTTCACTCATTTACTTATTTACTGAGTTTTTATACAAAGCTAAGAATATAAACAAATGAACACTTATGGAACAGAAAGTTTACCTGTATAGATTAACAGGTATTTCTGGTTCTTGTTGGCAACTATCAGGCTCCTTCCATGAAGTTTATGCACCTGGGAGTTTCTACACTAATATAACTTTCAAAAAACACATATTTATATCTGTCTTTAAAGAGTCTTCCCATATTCTACCTCTTTCATTAGGAAATTCCAAACAGTAGGAAGTTTGTTTGTTATTTGGCCACATTAGTTTGAAAATTCCCAAGTTAAGACCTTTCCATTTCAGAATGACAACTTGGGGTATATAATATAGACTATGTGCTCCAATAATTTATTAATGATTTCCTTTATTTGTAAATGCTATAGAGTATAGAGTATGCTTGACAGTATTGGAGTCAACTGGCACTCCATTCACCCCTTTCCCGTACTATGAGGTTAAGCAGAAACTAGCTAGAGTGAAGCCCATGGTCAAATATGTTATCTTAATGATCTCATCTTAATCTGCTGAACAGCTATCAGTATGTGGAAATGAGGAGATGAGGAACTATTAAAAGTTCTTTCCTTATAAAAGTCAGATTCTAAAGAAAGATGAGAATCTCATTTCATCTTCATATGATGAGACTTAATCTTCCATAGAAAATGATTTGAGCAAAGGAAGGCTGACATGATAGGATTTTTAGGACTCTCAGCCTGATTCCACAAGGGAGAACATAGGGGATTAGAATAAAAATAGTGGCATTATAGTAATACTGGAGTTTTAACCTACACCATCTGTCCTAGTTAGTTTTTATTATCAACTTGACACAATCAGAGTCACCTTTTGTTGTGATAAAATAGCAAGAACAAAGGCAACTTAAGGAAGAATTTATTTTGGCATATAGTTCTACTGGGCTAAATGGCCATTATGGCAGAGCAACACTGATGCATGCATCTGAAGCAGGAAGCTGAGAGATTACATCTCGATTGCACAAAGGAAGCAGACCTAACTAGAGATGGGGATGAGGGTATAAACACTTAAGGTCCATTCACAGTGATATATTTCCTCCAGCAAGGCTTTGTGTCCTCACAGTTCTATCACTTCCCCAAACATCATCATTGATTAGGGATCAAATGTTCAGAAACATAAGACTTTGGGGGACATTTCTCATCAGGAGGAGGGTCACAAGGAATCCATGAAGTAATAACTTGACTTTGTCCTAAAAGTTACAGGGTTATCTGGTAATAGTAGATTCTTTCTCAAAAGTCCTAAAGGAAGGGATTTTTTTCTTTGGCCTAGCTTAGTTATGCAAGATACTCATCTCTAGGCCAATCAACTACAGCCAAAAGATGGCATTCATGGATAAACTGTTCATCTCTGGACCAACACTGTGACCATGGAGGTTCAGCCTTTAAAAGGTGGCACATCCTGAAATATATTTAGAAGATATATTTTAAATATATCTCTTCTAAATATTGATATTTATTATTGATATTGAGATATTTATAAGAGACATTTTTTCAAAAAGATGTTTGTTTTTATTTTATGTGAGTACACTGTCACTCTTCTTCAGATATACCAGAAGAGGGCATCTGATCCCATTACAGATGGTTGTGAGCCACATGTGGTTGCTGGGAATTGAACTTATCCAGCCCTGAAGGGGCAATTTTTCAAATATAGGATCTTACTTTATAGCTCAAGTTGGCCTAGAATTTATAGTGATCCTCCTGACTCAGCCTCCTGAGTGCTTAGATTAGAGGTGTGTACTATCAAGCTTTATTAGCAATGCTTTGGTGCTTCCATGCTCCCAATATAAAGAATAAAACATGTTAGACAAGTGCTCTATCACTGAGCTATATTTCAGCCCCCATAAAAAATTAAGTCTAATGGGCAAGGAACATATATAATTTTAGGAAGAAAAAGCAAATGATGTTTTTCATACTTTTGTTCTTATATGGAACAATTAGTTCATGCTAGGTATTATATGCTACGGAAACAACAAATATACACAATGAACCAATCTTAAAATTTTTACATTCTAGTATCTTTGAGATACAAACTATAAAACTAATATCAGAGACATGAACGGTGATGGCCAGCCTCAATTAAAAATAACATTGCTTCTTGAGTCTTTGCCTTTCTTGTGAACTACTTATATAAGTTTATATTAGTGAAACTCTTGTGTGACCAGATCTTTTCATAGGCAGATTAAATAATGCTAATGCTCCTCTTCCAAATATAGCTCTTCCATAGTTACCAACATCAATAAATACTAAAAAAAAAAAAGATATTTCTTTATTACCATCCCTTATGTAAAAAATCCAAGCAAATCTTGAGTTTTCAGTGGCTTTGTCATAATGTTAAAGAAGTCTACCCAAAAATGAAGCAAAAGAGAAAGGAATACAGAACAAAAATTGTGAGAAAAAAAATGATGCTGAAAACATCACTGAATCTTTGGACCCAGCCACACCAAGTTTACTTCACGGAACTTTCCACTTATATAAACAAGATTCAACATTATCTATACAAATCCCTGCACTGTAGAACAGTGTTTCAGAGTTTAAGGGTATTTGGGGGAGGTGAGACAGGGTTTCTCTGTGTAGCTCCTGCTGTCCTGGAACTCACTCTGTAGATCAGGCTGGCCTCGAACTCAGAAATCCACCTGCCTCTGCCTCCCAAGTACTGGGATTAAAGGCGTGCGCCACCACCGCCTGGCCAGAGTTTAAGTTTTAGAGTTGGTTGGGACTACTTGTGGACCTGATTCCACCACTGGCAAACACATGGCCTTGAACATATAAGTAATTATTGCTGATACTGTTATTAAATTTTAATACATATATACAAGAGAATGGATAGAATTCAAGGTGTGACATTGTTATGGTTTAGTCATGTCCCTCATAGTTTCTTGTGCTGGAGACTTTGTCCCAGTGTAACGGTACTGAGATATTTAAGAAGGAAAGGTTAATTTTAGCTCATTTTTCCAGATGTTTACATATATGATCACTTATTATACTGTATTACATGGAGTAGTCACTATAGTTGATGCTCTCAGAACTCAGAACTATTAATTGAATAATCCTCTGACTTTGCAAGGTATCCAGCTAAGTATTTTATTTTATAGTGATCCAAAATGGAGTAACATGGCCCTTATTATCAAGAACATACTTCTCATTGTTCTACAACTAGAATGGCAGGGCAATAGGAGAGAATTTGACTTACCCTCAGAAGCTTTCGAGTAAGAAACACCAACAGCATGAAGACTGACAGGATGAGAAGCCATGTTTTTAAGTGTAATGACCACAGTGTCATGAACCTCGGTCCAAATGGTAGGACCTAACAGACCTGTTAAAATAAGATATCCCTCACAGGTTACTTGAAGGATACCAGAAATCCTGTCATTATAAAAATAAGGGTTAAAGTCACAGCAGAAGCTGATAAATAGCGGTTATGCTTCCTATATTAACCCTAGTTCAGCCTCAGCATTGTTCTGGGGAAATATTTCTGACAAATCATTCAAAGTATTCATTAATTTAACTATCTTGAAGAACAACATTAAATGCAAAAAAAACAAATTCTAAAGTCCCAATAAATAAATTTGGCATCGTTGAATAAAATGGCTGAATTAACATGAATGGTTGGTAGAATAGAAAATAGGATTATAGAAGTATACAGGGAACATAATATGTAGGACCTTACTTATGTGAGGGAGGAAGGAAAAAAATAGAAAGATCATAGGTGATTCTTATGATTGCATTTAGATTATGACAGATTAGTTTATGACAGAAATCAAGAGGAAATTAAGAATTATAGTCTGGATATTTTTAGAAGATGCCTATAAACGGTTTATTGAATGAACTAAAGACAGTGGAGTAAAACTATGAAATACCTTTGTTTTTCCAAGATGACCACAGTTTTTAACTGTATTCTGTGGATTTTCTCTTTCTTGAACTCTGATCAAGTCTTTAGTAATCATCCATAGGTGGTAATGGTCTTCCTTCCCAAATGGCTTCCCTCCCATCTTAGAGTAGGGAACATACTAAGAACGTTTTACAAATAAATTCTCAAAAGTAAATCTTATACATTACTAGTCTTCTTTCTTTTTTTTCTTTCTTTCTTTTTTTTTTTTTTTTACTAGCCTTCTTTCATACAGATTGCCGAGGAGTCATGGGTCCGGGGTTGATAAACCAGTTTGTGACTACTACATGGAAAAAAAAATCTTAATTCTAAAGAGACAACTCTTTAGAATTGAGAGTATTTCTTTCCTACAATTCTCAGCCACAATTCTAACACAGGTAATAATGGTGTTACTTAGTAGTAGAACACTTGCTTAACATGTGCAAGGTCCTGGGTTGGATTTCTAGCATTGATAAAAAAAAACATTCCTAATCAAAAAATATCTTAATATTCATGCTACAAGTTTTGACATCTAAGTGGAGATAAACAGTTAATATTCAGAGAAAGTGTCAAATAAATATAGAAGTGGATTCATTAGAACATAGATGAAAATTTAAAGCTACAAAACTGTAAAAGATAAAACTGGATTGAAGAGGGAAAGAAAAGGAAATAATCCAAGGCCAAGCTTATAGAAGCTGAGCAGAGAAGACAGAAAATACAGCCAGTTTATTTCCCTGAAGGTAGTTAAAGATACCTGGTTAAAGAATATAACCTTTGGTAACCACCCTCTCTGTAAGTGCAGCCCTGCCTGAGGTTAAGGATCCTTGCTAGGAAATGAGGTACCTAGTATCATAATTAGCACTCAATATTGTTTTCATTACCCATCCAGGGTGGCCTGGGCTTGGCAATGTTGAAAAGCTGGTCCGTGTACTCTACAAACACAGTCTTTTTATACATGATGGAGGTGTTGAATGGAAAAGATGTTGACATTCTAGGAAGAAATCTAAATAAAGAAAAGAAAATGTCATTCATTTTAAAGGACTTTGATTCCACTTCAAAAATCAGCTGGAAACCCAGTTTTTTATCCCACTCTCTTCGAATATCTATAAGCAAATTAGAACTTGCAAATACATTCTGAAATTGCTTCCTTTACTTTCCCATAATTATTGAGTCATATGTTGCCCTGCCTCTCCACAACAATTTTCTGTATGCACAAGAAAGAACAAAAATGAGGAAAATTCAGACAGTAATTTTTTGTGTGTTTGTTTCAAAACCGTAAAATTAAGGTTAGCTTTTGTTCAAGCATTTACTTCATAAAGCAAGACCTTTATCCATCCAAAGTCATAATAGTCACATAAAGATGAACAAAAACTATCAGCATTTAAACAATGCTACTTGAAAGTATTTTTTGTCTAATTTGGTTTGGACAATTTAATGTCAGGTATTATGAATGCATTTTTAAAAGTATCAGTATTTCTCTATATCCCTGGCTAGCCCCCAAATGAATGAGACTGAGAATTCTAGAGTTACATAAACAAACTTTACAGCCCAAAACCTTGATCTATTCTAATCCTCCAGGCTAATCTGGCTACCTCCTAGGCAAAATCCCTGAGATGCTTGCATTTTATTATTGGTCTTGCCCTTTGGACTTCAAATGAGTTCTCTCAGCATGTCCCTTCTCACCTTCTTCTTGTCTGAATACCCCTTCTTTTCTCTCTCCCCATGCCCTGGATGTCAGAAGTCCTACCTTATTCTCTCTTCTGCCCAATCATTAGCTGATCAGCTTTATTGACAAGGCAGAGAATACATGGTGAGCATTGTTTACACAAACTTGAGATAGGAGATATTTGGGATAAGCATTACAATGCCATGTCTGAATTGCAACAAGGTGTGGAGGCAGAGAAATAAGCATTTGATTAATACAAGGATAATCTTTACACAGTGCACAAAAAGATTATGCCTACAAGCTATAAATGCATTAAAAAAACGATAACTTCTAAACCTGGGCAGAGTGCCTGCCTATAATCTGAAAACTTAAGTGCAATAATGCATTACACATAAAGATTAGGAACAAGCTTATAAGACCTCCTCCATTGGGGGTGGGGGACTGGAGAAATAGCTCAGATGAGCACTTATTGCTTTGTCAGAGAACCCAAGTTCAATTACCAGCACTCACATAACTACTCTCAATTGTCTCTAACGCCAATTCCAGAGGATCTGTCTCTTCTAGCTTCTGTACACACATGGTAAACATATACATTCATGCAAAACACTCATACATATTAAATAAAAATAAAATAACCTCCTTTGTGAAACATGCAGACACCATGGAGACACTATGGTGACCATGGGAAGATCCATCTGGGCACATACCATGACAGAGCCACCCAGTAGGTTCCTGTATTAGTTCCTTAAAGATGTAACACACAGTATGTATGAGAAATCTGATGACTGAATTCTTTTAACAAAACATAGAACTGTTTCTGTCTGCCAATAGAGCAAATTATGCCCTGCCTTGCCACACATATGTGTGCGAGTCCTCTGTAGTTATATAAAACAGGAACCATAAAGACTGAGCAGTAGAGGGGCTGGAGAGATGCTCAGTGGTTAAGAGCACTGACTACTCATCTGAAGGTCCTGAGTTCAATTCCCAGCAACCACAAGGTGGTTTACATCCATCTGTAATGAGATCTGATGCCCTCTTCTGGTGTGTCTGAAGACAGCTACAGTGTACTTACATATAATCATAAATAAATCTTTTTTTTTTTAAAGGAGCCGGGCAGTGGTGGTGCACGCCTTTAATCCCAGCACTTGGGAGGCAGAGGCAGGCGAATTTCTGAGTTCAAGGCCAGCCTGATCTACAGAGTGAGTTCCAAGACAGCCAAGGCTATACAGAGAAACCCTGTCTCAGGGAAAAAAAGAAAAAGGAATGAGCAGTAGAAAGGAGAAAGCATGACACACTGGACAGGAGGCTGCACTCTCTCAGAGGAAAGTAAATGTAGAAGTAAAGGTGGTAAGGAGTAGCTGAAAGAAAGAGGCAGATTTCCTAAGAAGTATCTAACTGGGTGGTGATAGTGGCACACGCCTTTAATCCCAGCACTTGGAAGGCAGAGGCAGGTAGACATCTAAGTCTGAGGCAAGCCTGTTCTATAAGTTCCAGAATAGCCAGGGCTACACAAAAAAAGCCCCATCTTAAAGAACAAAACAAAACATCTAGAAGGGATCTCACAAGTGGTGACCAGCTTTGGTTCCATTCACACAAGGAAAAAACCCTGCTAGAAGAATAATCCACAGTCACAAATCCAGTCACATAGGAAGACCTTAACAGCCCTCTGTAGGATCTACCAGTCAAATGTCTGAACTGATACTTTGTTTTTCAGAGGCCTCTGTCAAGGACACTGACCAATCAGGGCAAGATGAAGCTGACCTCACTTCTACCATATTCTACTGGCCCAGTCTTCCACTTATCCCCAAATTTCACTTCACTCCAGAGTTTCCAGGATACCTGAGAGCCAGTTGGCTGGCTCTGTGAACAGAAGGCCTTGACAAAGGCCCAGGGTTGATAAGAGAAGCTTTTCTAGTAAATGGTAGAACTGCATGGGTCAGAAGGCTAAAAAAAAAAGTTACAGTGGCCAGGGACCCTCTCATCCACTTCTGCCTCATCACAGTTATATACCAGATGATGACCAGTTTCTGGGTAGAGGGCACTCCCCTGGGCTTACAGATAGGGCAAAATCATACACTGGTATAAGATAAAAATTGACTATTGGTATACCACAACCCATTTGTTGGTGACACTGGTATATAGTTGTAGATGAAAAACTGCCTCCAATGGGCCAAACTTTAACCAATGCTACTGTTGGTTTGTTTTTTGTTTTTTGGTTTTTTTTTTTGGTTTTGTTTTGTTTTGTTTTTGAGACAGGGTTTCTCTGTGTAGCCCTAGCTGTCCTGGGACTCACTCTGTAGACCAGCCTGGCCTTGAACTCAGAAATCTGCCTGCCTCTGCCTCCCAAGTGCTGGGATTAAAGGCGTGCGCCACCACCGCCCAGCCAATGCTACTGTTAAATATATTGAAAGAGAAATTGTTCAGGGTTCAGTTATATGCAGACTATGGCTGCTATATAAGATTATGTTCAGCAAGACTTTGTTTGCTTGTTAGTAGCCTAGTAGGAAGGATTAAAAGATCAGTGACAAAGATTTCTGGGATAGAGACATACCAGGGAGGGTTGAGGGTTCCAAAAGTAGAAAGATCTTCATACCACATGTTAGTGCTAACAGAAAATTTCCATTGTTGAAGAAGCACAAAACAACATAGACAAAATATCACACAATCCATGCTAACTAATCTTTACATAGGCTAATCTATTTACTGTTGCTACCTATTCCTAATATGTCAGCAACAGAGACCCATACTGAGTTCCTAATATGTCTCTGACTACCATGGAGACCAACCTGCTTCTCCATATCACATTAACTACTTTGAATCCATTCCATGCTAGAAATGACCATATTTCATTCTGATAGGCAGACACAAATGATCTAGGTATTTGTCAGTCTTTTGTATGTGTAGTGCCTCCACTCACATGACTATCTGAAGCCTTATAGAGAAGTAGTCTAGAATAATGTTATGTCACACTAAGGAAACATTGTTCATACAAAGAAATGTACTGGTAAGCGAATGGTCAAGGTATCTACTAGTTCTGTTTCACTTTGCCCATGCAGAATGTGTCAAAAGACAAAGGTGACAATCTAGCAAGGAAGCAGGTCTCTGTGATGATAGAATGGTAAATGGGGAGGGGGGCACATTTCTCTTGATTCACCAGACACCCAGTGATCCACCTATAGAATTTGTAATTCTCCTCTCTGACACAGTAAGCCATGTGGGTTCAAAGTTCCCTACAGCAAAACTTCAAAACCATCTGCTTGAGAATTTATAGCTAATACCTGTGAAAGGAAGAACCAGCAGGCCAGAGGAAGAATGCCTTCACTACTTACCCTCTGCAATTATCTTGAGCAACAAAAAGGGTATACCTAAGCATACTCTAATATTATTCATCTCTAAACAATTCCATAGCATTGGTCTTGGTTATGTGTATTTCTGCATTATTATATGCCTGTATCATTGAGTTTATTCTTCCCTCTAGTTCATTCTCTTTATTCCTTTGCATGCCCTTCCATACTCATCAGCCCATCTCTCGTTTGCTACCTTTATCTTTTTTCTATTTCATTTGCTTAGTTCTACTGAGTATGTTCTACCCATTTTCTCCAAATATTTGTTGTTTGTGAAAAAGACTCACACCCATATCCAGAGATAGGTAACTACTACAGTGATTTTATTTTAAACATTTCTGACTCTTAAGATAAAAGATGGATACACAAGAGAGCTGTGTGTGTAGTGGTTTATGATTGTAATCTCAGTACAAAAGCAGGAAGATCACTGGGAGTTTATGACCAGCCTGATTTCCATAGTTCTGGGCCAGTAAGGACAACACAATGAGACCCTGTCTTAAAAAAATACAAGGAACAAAAAGATAAGAAAATATACAGAGAAAGTTTTCTAGGAAAAGCTCTTAGATGAGCACACAAAACAAAAATCAAAAGCACGCAGAAGAAACACTTTTTCCTTCCCTGAACAAAAAGTGAAAGGTAGAAAAATGAAAGGTCCAAGCAAGCTGTGGTTCAATTCAGAATTCTGTTTAAAATGACATACTAGACATGTATTTAGTATTATCAGAATGTGTTACTGAGTTCTAGGATGAGTCTGTACAATGTACAGCTCCCCAGCCTGAGACATTCTCAGGGTGTTTCCCACTGTTACAGAAATATGATTTATTTGCTTGCCTCAGCTTCAGTGACAGTAAGTGGCAGTGTTTCAAGGTTCACAAATTTTGTTTCCTCCTAACTTTTGTATTCCCCTTGGAATTGATATATAATTCTGCCAAATGTACTTGGCAATAATTATCCCTGACATGAATTGTTCTTTCAGGTTTTATCTAAAACCAGCTGGAAAAACCATTATATTTTCTTGCTTAGAAAAGGCTGAGCAGCTGCAGGAACAGATAATGTAAATTTGAATTTCCATAGCTGTTTATTTCAAAGTTTGGCAGAGTCTGTCAGAATATGTTTAGAGTCAGCTTATCCTGTTGTCAAAATAACCTAGGTTATAAAATTGTATCATTAAAACAAAAATTCTAATGTTTTTTTTCTGGTAAATACATGTGACTACCTGCATAATAAAAAGCTAATGAATTATTTACTATATGAAACTCACTTTTAGAGTATGAGGTATATGTTTATACTTCTCTCTCCCTCTCTTCCTGCCCCACCCCTCTGTGTGTGAATATGGAAGTCAGAAGTTGATATTTGGTGTTTTCTTTATCTCTTTACCTTTTAAAAAATCTTTATTATGTGTTTGTGTGAGTATATGCCACATGAATGTGCAGAAATGTGGTGTGTGTGTGTGTGTGTGTGTGTGTGTGTGTGTATACTAGCAACACACATAGTACACAAATATACATGCACTTTCATCAATAGCCTTCTTTTGGGCTTTCTTCAGGGTGCCAAGCCTCAACTTCTCTGCATGATTCCTTTAATCCTGTGCTTCCAATTGCTTGTGATGTTGCATCCATGAACCCTTTATGTCTTTAAAACCAGTACTGCCTGGGAAACTTTTACTACCAAGTTCAGCTGCCTGTGAGAGGTACAACCTTGACTGCCTGTGGAGCACAGCTTCTATGTGCTGACTCTGAGGAAATACTTCCCACATGCTTTCACCTTAATGATGTTGGTCTCTTCCTAATCACTACCAATTTCTCATCTCTAGCTAAGCAGCACCTATTTCTCAGTAACACAAAGGTTTCACTTTAATGGTGTTGGTCTCTTCTGCCCCCAGCTGACCAGAACCAGATTCTTAAATCAAAATATGTAACAGCTTGATAGAGTCTATAAATGACTCTTAAACTTTCCTCTGCATCTTTATAATCAAGACCTGCATTTCTTTTAACATACTTAACTTTCACACTCCCAGAGAACAGCTTACCAAAGTCTGAACACTCAGTGACTTTTCTAGCCCAAAGTTCCAAAGTCCTTCCATGATCCTACCCAGAACAACACTCAGGTCTGTCACAGCAATACCCCACAATCCTGGTACCAATAGCTTAAGTTAGGGTTACTATTAATATGATGAAACACCATGACCAAAAATAACATGGGGAGGAAGAAATTTATTTGGCTTACATTTCCACAACATTATTCATTATTGAATGAAGTTAGGACAGAAATTAAATAGGGCAGGAACTTGGAGCAGGAGCTGATGCAGAAGCCATAGAGGAGTGCTGCTTACTAGCTTGATTTTTATGGTTTGCTCAGCCTGCTTTCTTATAGAATCCAGGACAACTAGCCTAGTAGTAGAAAGATTGTAAGAACCAGAGAATCATGGACTTTAATGTGAGACTGTGCCTCCCATAATATCACCAACATAACCTCTCAAATGTAAGCTGAACAAGAGTGATACCAATAGGCAGGGCAGAGGTGGTGCATGCCTTTAATCCCAGCACTTGGAAGGCAGAGGCAGGCGGATTTCTGAGTTCGAGGCCAGCCTGGTCTACAGAGTGAGTTCCAGGACAGCCAGGGCTACACAGAGAAACCCTGTCTCAAAAAAACAAAAACAAACAAACAAAAGAGTGATACCAATACACATGCCAAAGTGAATGGGGAAAAGCTCAGGAGGTCTCACCACTACATTAATAACTACAAGTAATTAAGGAATGCTAAGAGAGGTAGAAATAGTCTTTCCTAGGAAAGAACACACTAACTGGCTATCCAATGGTCTGCCCTGAAAACATACATACAAGTAATATACAGAATGAGAAGGTTATATTTAGGAACATATATCTATATACAACCTAAATATAACCTATATAATATATATCATATATATAATATAACCTAATATAACCTAAATATAACCTCTAATATATGTATATAATATATCCAAGCAATAAAAATTAATAAAAAATAGGCTATAAATTTGAAAGAGAAATATATTGGAGAATTTAGATGGAGGAAAGGGAAGGAAGAAATATTGTAACCATATTAGAATCAAAGAAAGTTTCAAAAAAGATATTATTTAAAAAAAAAAAAAGAACATGAACAGGGCGGGAGAGATGGCTCAGCAGATAAGAGCACTGACTGATTTTCCAGGAGTGCTGAGTTCAATTCCCAGAAACCTCATGGTGGTTCATAACCACCTGTAATGGGATCCAATACCCTTTTCTAGTGTGTCTGAAGACAACTACAGTGTACTCACATATATAAAATAAGTAAATCATATCTTTTTAAAAAAATGAACAACCAATTTTTAAAAAAAAAAAAGTCTGTGGAAGTGAACAGAGTTCTCATTAGAAGAAATACAAAAAGCTAATAAACACTTTTAAAAGTGTTAAACATTATTAGCAACTAGAGAAATGCAAATTAAAATAACTTTGAGATTCTCTCTCATCCCAATTAGAATGCCTATCATCATCATCATCATCATCATCATCATCAAAATAAATAAACAAACAAACAAATAAATAAATAGACAAGTTCTGATGAGGATGTGGAAAAAGAGGAATCCTTATTCATGGAGTGTAAACTGGTGAAGCCACTTTGGAAATCAGTGTGGATGTTTTCAGAAAGCTACAAACAGAACTACTATATGAGTCAGATATGCCACTACTAGATATATACCTAAAAGACTCCATATTCTACTATGGAGGTTTTGCATATCCATGTCCATTACTGCTTTATTCACAATACCAAAGAAATGGAATTAGCCTAGATATCCATCCATCCACTGATGAATGGATAATAAAAATGTAGTGTATATATGCAAGGACCTATAATAGCTCAGGAGCCCCCCCCCAAGACCAAGTTCTCAACACAAAGGATCTTTATTTTCCCCAGAGGGCAAGGAATGAAAGTCAAAGACAGGAGATAGAGGAGAAGGTCGAAGGGGAAGGAAACATGGGGGAGGGTTAAGAGCTATTTGTCCTGGAATGAGGGATGGACAAAGGACTGCCTCTAAATAGAGAGGAGACACATGTGGCACATAGGCAAATGTCAGTTTATAAAGGTAAAATGGGAAACCCTGTGTTAGGATGAGGTGTTTGATTTTAATTTGGCATATTAATTAGGTGAGCCAAAGGGAGCTTTTGATCACTGGACTTGGATACTTTGAAGGCTGGACCTCGGTAGTCAGCCTCAGGAGGAGTAAGTGGCCAATTAAAGAAATAGACCTTGATGACTAGCTTTAGGAATGTAACCTAATGGTTTTTAGCAAGGCAGAGGGAATAGGAGAAAAGGGCAAGGCCTGCCAGAGCCGTGTTTGCCATGCTAGGGCTGGCCAGAATCTTTCATTCTACACAATGGAATTCTATTTAACTGTAAAGAAAAACAAAACAAGCCAGGCAGTGGTGGCACACACCTTTAATCCCAGCACTTGGGAGGCAGAGGCAGGTGGATTTCTGAGTTCGAGGCCAACCTAGTCTACAGAGTTCCAGGACAGCCAGGGCTATCTCCAAAAACCAAAACCAAACCAAACCAAACCAAAAGAAAACCATTAAAGTTACAAGTAAATGGATGAAGCTGGAACACTGAAAGTGAAATGCCACATGTTTTCTCTTACTTATGGATCTTAGCTCTGAATCTTTAGGTTTTATTCTGTTACTTGGAATAATTGAATAAGCCAGAAATAAACAGAGACCACTGGAGAAGGGGAAAGGAGCTCTAGAAATAGGGATAGCAGAACTCAGTGGGAAAGGAAAACTGAAGGGGAGGATTTCCAGTTTTTAGTTGGGAGTACTCCAAGAGACTCCCCAAAACAGTATGAGCTATTGTCATTGTTCTTGGTTACATGCCAAATCATGAAGATAACATCCTATTGTTGAAGACATCACATGCTTTGGCCATAAAACTTGGGAGGAATTCAGCTAGTACTAACCTGGAAATCCCCTCCCTGTGGGTTAGCATTCATAGTGTCAGAAGGTGCTATGCAAGCTACCAAGAAGGAAAAGTTATCAGTTCTACCCAGATGTAAAGCCTAAGAACCACAACAATGATGAGATCAGCAAGATTCATCAATAGTGTAATAGTAGCACTTGTGTCTTAGAAGTAACCAATAGCTGTCTAATTGGATCTAAAACCTGTTCAGTTGGAGGGAACTCATTGTTTTGCCAAGAACCTGTGACTGAGGAGAAAATAGGCCCTACAGGAGGATCCTCTACTACCATACCACTAAAGTAATATAGTTTCCATCTGCCTTCTAAATACCCATCCTTATACCATAGGTAAATACAGCTCTGATATCTCAAGCTTCTTTGTGCAGTAGACAAGAGTCTATTAGAGAGAGCTGCAACTAGTCAAAATGTAGAGAATAAGTGACCATGGGAACACAGTCCCAAATGGGACATCAGCAATAAAGCCTCTATATCTAGGACTTAGGAAACATAATGGAAAAGTAGGCAGAAAGATTATAAGAGCCTGAGGACCACAATGACTGCTTTTTGATAGTGTCTTCTAGGCAGAACAGGCATTCTATACCCATGAACACATAAATTTGAGAGGGAATATTTGGGGGAAGATGAGAAAGTTGGAAGGGCTAATAAGGAGGTAAAAATGATGTAAATATAATTTACTCATGTATAAAATCCTCAAATTTTAAAAAAAATTAGACAAAGATGAAAAAGGGAAAGAACATTACTTTTCATAGGTTTTGGAAAATATAGGAAGATAAAAAGAAACTAACAAGAGATAACATGTATTAAACATAAAAATAGTGAAACATTTATAAACAACTCAGAAATGTTAAGTGTTGTGGTGCACACCTGTTACTTCAGAACTCAGGAGGTAGAGACATGAGGATCAGAGGTTCAAAGTCATCTTTATCATCTACATAATAAGTTGGAAGCCAATATGGGCTACATGTGATCTTGTCTCAAACAAAATAAAACCTCCAAATTCATTCTTTCAAAGAACTACCACCAACAAAATAGGGAAATTTTTGGCAAGCTTATTCAATAATAACTAGCAAAGACAAAGGAATTTAAGGGTATGTAACTACAGAGAATGTAAAGAACTAATGAAAAAGTAAAACACTGTAGCAAAGCAATTGTTAAAACTAAAAGAGCTTTCCACAGGAAATGTTATTAACACTATCCTAAATCTCACTGGGGACAAATGGAATCATAAGTGAGTCTTGCCTAATTTTTAAATAACAGATAATTCTATAGAAGAGGATGGAATACTCACCAATTTATATGGTAAATTAAACCAAACTTTAATACCAAAACTCAATAATGATGATAAAAATAAAGCTGAGAGCTGAATGTGGTGATACCATTATGATAGGCTACTTACACAGATGGAAATGAAGCTAAATAGATCACTCTCTCATGCTATGCAAAATAAATGTCAAGATAAATTAGAGTCAAAAATGTAAAAATATTACAACAAAATGGAGAAGGACATACATAATACCTTGAGGTGTGAAAGACATTTTTAACCAATACTGTCAAATCTAAAGATGTGAAAAATTTATATTTGACTATAAAAATTAAGTGTTTTCATAAGTAAGTTATAAAGTAAGGCAAAAATAGATAACCTTAGGAGAAATTATAAATAAAGGATAATGAATACATGTAATAAAAGTGTTTTCACAGTTAAAAAAATGGAAGACATATGGGTGAAACATATACAAAGTAAAATCTGAAAAATCAATTCTGATAGCCCACATGCATTTTAAAAAATACTACAATTAAAGATACAATATAATATGCTTATAGGACTGGCAAAAAATTAAGCAATAATGTAAGACTTATTCCTGATGCAAATGCAGATGTAACTATAATCCCATGTTCTGAAGATCAAAATGTTATGAAGAATCTTGAATTTTCTAAAAATTTAAACTAAAACGGCTGATTGTGGTGGCTCATGTCTTTAATCTGAAATTTTGGAAGGAGAGGCAAATGGATCTTTTTTAGTTCTAGGCCATTCTGGTCTTCATAGTGAGTCCCAGGTTAGCCAGAGATATAAAAACAAAACAAAACAAACAAAAACAAAACAAAAAAACTAAAACAGAACTATTTCCTTTGTTTCAGCAAGATGCCACTAGAGAATCTATTCACTAAAAAAACAGTAATGTGTCTGGGACTGTCACTCAATGATAAAGCACTCATAAATAAAATAGGAGACCCTGAAGTCTACCCCAAGTACCACAAAATGAGTGAATTAGTGAGTGAATGAACACAGTACATAATGATATAGGATAAAGACCCTCCCCATGCCAAATGGTAATGAGATGAATGTGTTAATTTTATACTTTTGTGTAGAAATAATGTGTGAAATAAAAACATTGTAAAAGTTAAAGATTACTGACTGGACTCCTTAGTCTAAGCAATCTAATTGCTTAGAATATCCTTTCCCCACCACCCTTTCACATACACACAAACACACAGAGTTTTGCTTAATAATTATTAATTTTATAAAAATGGGAAATTATACATAATTTATATGCTTTTACACTAACACCTAGTAGAATTCTCTCCCAGTCAGTAGAAACAACCTTAATTCATCCTTTTTAATAAATGTATAAGAGCTGGGTCATACAAATAAACACAGTCAAAGTCATATCTTCACAATGTTGCACTTGACAGAGGAGTTTTACCTTGAATCTGTATGCAGCACACTGAGCAGATCACTCTGAATATAATTCCAGGACAATTCCACTGCACCAAGGTAGTATCTTCTGGTGGCACTAGAGCAGAAATTGAAAAAGCTCAGAAAGCAAGCAAAGAGTGCTATTTGCATGGCTTTTATTACTAGAAAATGTTCAACTAAAGAAATGAAAATTTAATTCTCTAAAATAACTTTAGCTCTTAAGAACGGGAAAAAAAAAACAACTTTTATGATTTATTGAAAAGTCCTAAATATTTTGCAGAAGATTTTTCAGGAAGTTTATCTACTGAGAGTGACAGTAGCATTAGCACTAAACAGAGCTGAAAGGATTGCTTCCTTTTGAGCAGTAGGAAGCTCCTACAGGAAAACTGGAATAGGAAGAGTGGCTGAGCTAAGTCTTAACCCATTCCCTGCTGGGAGCATCCTACTAAGTTTGAATCCTTAAGAAAGGGAACAGAATACTGAGGAGGAGCTTTCAATTGTATTCAAATTCCTAGCCTATTCTAAAAGTATGTTCCTTGGTACCTATAGTAAAGACACTCCAGATAGTGAAGATTCTGGAATCTGCATGAAATGTAAAAGCTTCCCCTGTGGGATTCACCAGATCCCAGTCTGCTTTCTCCACAGGAACTCTCCAGCTGCCCACATGGCCTAGAGACCCAGATAGGATACCTGTGCCCCCATGTTTTATTTGCTGTTGCTGTTGCTTTGTTAACACAAACCAGAGTTATCTGTGAAGATAAACCTCAGTTGGAAAAAAAAAGTCTCTATCATATGGCCTGTGGCAAGTCTGCTGGGCACTTTTTTAAATTAACAATTAATATGGGAACCCCCAGGTAGTCGTAGGCAGAGCTACCCCTTGGACAGGTGGTCTTGAATTGTATAAGAAAACAGGCTGATCAAGACATAATGATCAAGTCAGTAAGCAGTGCTCCTCCATGATCTCTGCTTCAATAGTCAGTAAGCAGTGCTCCTCCATGATCTCTGCTTCAATAGTCAGTAAGCAGTGCTCCTCCATGATCTCTGCTTTAATTCGTGCACCCAGGTTCCTGCCCTGCTTGAGTTTCTGTCCTGACTTCCATCAGTGATTGGTTGTTATATGGAAGTATAAGTTGAAATAAACCTCATTGCTTTGGTCATGGGTTTTATTACAGCAAGAAAAAACCTTAACTAAGACACCCTCCTTCATCAAAAAGCTGGAAACAAACTTACCATATGACCCAGCTATATCACTCTTGGGCATATACATCTAAAAGGATTCCACATTCCACTATAGGAATACTTTATATCATTGCCATTCGATTCATAATGGACAGGAATGAGTATGGACATCCACCAACTGAAGAATGGATAATGAAAATGTGGTACATTCACACAACAGAATATTACTCAGCTGTAGAGAAAAATGAAATTATATTTGCAGGTAAATGGATAGAGCTGGAAATAATTATTCTCCGTGAGGTAACCTAGACCCAGAAAAACAAATACCTCAGGTTCTCTCTCATGTGTGAATGCTAACTGTGTCTTTAGATATTTGTTTTAAATTGGAGTACCCATAGAGATCAGGAAACTAGGAAGGGGCCAGCAAGGGAAGGCAGATTTCAAGAGAAGTGGGATGGATAGATTGCAGTTGATATGAAAAAGGAGCAGGAGAAGTTGAAGGGTTAAGTGGGGTAAGGATAGGAGGGCAGGGGAGAGAAGTTAGTATGGGAAGTGATTATTAACACTAAAGGTATTTTAAAAAATCCATATGAAAACCTAGTACTGTAAAAGCTTTCTAAAATATACATATATATTTATACATATACATATATACATATACATATACATAATATACATATATATTTAAATGGAGTTACCCCTACAACAGGGTGTCAATAGCCCTACTAAACACTGCAGGCTAACAAATATAAAGCCCAGTGCTAGGAATTGGTCACCTCTTTTGGAGTTTGTTGGCTCCATAAACCCCAAACATTATAGGCTATTGCCAATTTTTTGGCAATTCTACAGGACTTCATGGTTAAGACCCTATTGCTGATGATACAACATACTTGAGTCATAAAAGATGGATGAATCAAGCTGACACTGACAAGATTTCACAGTGCTAGAAGTTTACATGTGTACTATTTGGGGTGACAAGTTACTGACAGTCTTACAAAGCATCTAAGAACCCTGTGAGCTACTATAATAGCCGGCATGGCAAAACAGTCTCACTGCTACAATAGTGACATAAATATTATGGGAGTAACTAATCACTTTATGTTTGTATTTAAGGCCCACTCCACAAGATAGAACTGATAACTGTTACTGAGTCAAAAACTCATGGCTGCCTAAGTCACAGGGAAGAACCTAATATTACTGCTTTCCTAAGTGGATACAAATATAAACTGCCCTCCCCCCACAATTTCTTACTATTATACCAATAAAATAGAAGATCTTTCAACCCTCATCTGAAAATCTTCTTTTTCCAATAGACTCACAACTAGTAAATGTACAGAGAATAAGAGGCAATAAAGTGCTCAACTCTAATTGAGATGTTTGTATCACTCCCCTCTCCCGTTCCAAGGGATCGGAAGCCTTGTTTTGGCCTCTGGTACTGCGAACACATGCTGTACAAACATACATGCAAATACCCATATACACAAAGTTAAAAAAAAAAAAACTTTAAAGAGGGACAAGAAACAGTCATAATACAAGTGTACATTATTAAGTGGTTGGAATGCTTTAAGATGTGTTGTCCTGAACTTAAACAGCATTGGAAAGAATGCCAAAATTAAGTTCATTGTTTACATAAATACGCAAAATCTAAAATAAATAAATAAAGGTGAAATAAACTCCACCAAGGCGAAGAGGTTTTCTGCACAAGTAGCAAGCCTTCCTCTGTGTGGGGCTGCAGCTGAGGTTGATGAAACAGCTGTTCCGGGACAGGAAAGACGTCTCATGGAACCAGGCCCGCTGTCTCCGGCTGCCAAGGGACTGGAAATATCTGCTCCATTTGCCGGAAGCCAGCTGCGGATGACTAACGCCTGTTCCTGGTCTCGTGACCTGATGCTGTGTCATCGCGATACTAGTTCTCCCGAAATGGCTGCGAACACTCAAGGTAAAGGCGGGAGCACGCGCGCAAGGGCTGGGGTGGAATCACCTTTGTGGCCTAGAGTGATAGACGGCCGGTCGCCTGCTGGGTAGCCTGCTGGGTTCCTTCTGTCCGACAGAGCTTCAATAGCACCTGGATAAAGGCTTCGCGGAGACTTTTCTGGCGGGTATTCTGGGACCAGGACAAGGTCATGCATGGTTAGGCTGGTGTTTGAGCTGCCCTGGGATATTATCTCTGCTTAGTTCCTCTAGCCTTTCAGCGCCGCCCCTAGGTATCCCTAGGGAGATCCAGTTTATTGTTCTCAGAAGCGATCTCCCTCCCTTACAGGAGTGTATTTGTCTCTTTCTGCCTCTCAAACACATGCAGTCCTCATTTTCATTGGTACCTTCCTAATTGTATTATTGATTGTTTTGAAAAGAGTAGGAGATATAGGAGGGTACTTTTAGTTGGCCTACTCAAAATAAAATTCGAGTGGAATACCTTTTTTCTTTCTTTTTTTTTCCGTTTTCTTTTTCTTTTTCTTTTTTTTAGTTACATTAAGTCAAAATCATCATGCTCTATGAGATTGCTAAACAGAATACTTAGAAAATTCTGAAAAATCTTGAGTCTTACATAACTGTAGTACTTACAGTTATTATTGTTTTCCTGGGCCTATAGACAAAGCTTGTAAATTTTGTTTAGTAGTGTTTAATGAGCAGACTGATTGTTATCCATCCCACCTCACCCACCATCAACAGATAATTTGGTGTAGTCCAGTCTGGCCTCAAACTCAGCAATCCTCATGCTTCAGAATCCCAATTACATGACACTATATCCAACTTAATCCCACTTTTGACTGGAGCCATATGTTGAATGTATTGTTTATGGGTTTGTTTTTTTTTTAAAAAAAATGAATATCTAGTGCTTCTAACACTATTGAAAAGACTTGCTTTGTACTGTGGAATTACCTGGGTATCTTGTTAGGAAAATTATATAATGGTATATATAAATATATTTCTAGACCTTGTATTCAACTAATTTTTTGTGTATACTTTGGTCAATGGAACATCTTATTGAATACCATAGCTTTATGAATCTTTAACTTAGCCAGGCAATGGTGGCACTCACCTTTGATTCCAGCACTGGGGAGGCAGAGGTGGGTAGATCTCTGTGACCTTGAGACCAGCCTGGTCTGCAGAGTTAATTCTGGGGTTACACAGAGAAACTCTGTCTCACTGCTCCCCCGCCCCGCCCCCAAACTGTAGTTTTGAAAGTTTTGAACAGCCTTAAACTTTTTCCCTATGGTTTTTTAGGCTGTTTATAATTGAATTTTCTCATATGGTCTGTTTTCAGTGGGATTT
This sequence comes from Apodemus agrarius, assembly GCA_964023405.1. Taxonomy (NCBI): domain Eukaryota; kingdom Metazoa; phylum Chordata; class Mammalia; order Rodentia; family Muridae; genus Apodemus; species Apodemus agrarius. The sequence continues at coordinate 149,046,028 of OZ030010.1, forward strand.
TGATATTCCCATCCCAGTAAGAATTGGAATATATGGGCTGGAGAGATGGCTCAGTGGTTAAGAGCACTGACTGCTCTTCCGAAGGTCCTGAGTTCAAATCCCAGCAACTACATGGTGGCTCACAACCATCTGTACAGCTACAGTGTACTCATATACATAAAATGAATAAATAAATCTTTAAAATAAAGAATTGGAGTATAGTCAAGCAGTGGTGGCACACGCCTTTAATCCCAGCACTTGGGAGGCAGAGGCAGGTGGATCTCTGAGTTAGAGGCCAGCCTGGTCTACAGAGTGAGTTCCAGGACAGCCAGAGCTACACAGAGAAACCCTGTCTTGAAAAACAAAAAACAAAAAACAACAACAACAAAAAGAATTGGAGTATATATTCTCTCCTCATTAATCTAGATGGGAACTACTCTAGGCCGGTTTGGTGGTAGTAAAACTGAAAAGCTTATGAAGCCAGAATTTAAAATGATGACAGTTTTTTCCAGGTCCTTGACCTTGCCTCTGCTTGGGCAGTCATCTCTTAAACCTAACTTCAATGATATTAAGGAAGCCCACCCTAGCCTCTGAGAAAAATAGTCTATATTCTAGATTATTAATAAACTTTTTACATTATTCTAGACCTTGCCCTGTAAGTTTTCTAGCTGAGGTCTCAGATATTACAAAATAACAGAGAAGCCCTAATGGTGTGATTGAATTCCACATACACAGAACCAGAGACCATAGACAAAATACTTTGTTTCATGATGTTTGGTGGCAATTTGTTGTACAGCTATTGTAACTTCAATATTATTCTTGGTCCTTTGCCTGTCTATATACATTTTAAAATCCCTTAACCCAGTGGTTTTCAACCTTCCTATACTATGCCCCTTTAATGCAGTTTCTCATGTTATAGAGACCCCAAGCATAAAATTTTGTTACTACTTCATAATTGTAATTTTGCTACTGTTATAAATCGTAATGTATATATCTGATATGTAGGATATCTGATGTTTAACCTCAAAGGAGTCTGTATCCACAGGTTGAGAAGTACTGCCTTAACCTGTAAAGGACATTTTTTTGCTAAGGATTATATTATCAAGAGAATGAACATCTTAATATTGAAACTCAGGTAGGAGTGTAGCTCACAGGCTTAGCTTTTTTAATCTCTTTAAATTTAGAAGGGGAATATTCTATATTTTATCATATTTTATTTTGCCTGCTTATAATTTAGAAATCACCTGCTTAATTATATATTTTTTTATGTTTTACAAGATATTTTATGTATTGCTTTGTACAATAGCATTCATTTAGATAGCAGCCTGGGTATTCATTCAAGTACCCTTCATTCCCTTGTTCATTTCTAGAATTCCACTTGGCATTTCTTGATTGAGTTACATCAGTATGCCTCTTGAAGGTTACTTCTCTCCTCTTCTGGTAATCTTCTTGGCCTCCAATTATGTATGTGTGAAACGTCCTGAACAGTTTTGCTTTATTTAAGTTTTTAAAAATGATTTATTTATTTATTTTATGCATATGAGTACATTGTAGCTGTGTTCAGGCACACCAGAAGAGGGCATCAGATCCTATTACAGATAGTTGTGAGCCACCTTGTGGTTGCTGGGAATTGAACTCAGGACCTTAGGAAGAGCAGTCAGTGCTCTTAACTGCTGAGCTATCTCTCCAGCCCCTCATTTAATTTTTTTGATCATTTCTGATTCTGCCTCTAATTTCTATTCTTTTTTAAAATGACAATTCTTGGCTTTTTCGTTTGTTTGTAAACAGTCTTATATGCTGAGTTTTTGACATTTGTTATCTTAATGCAGTATGTTTCCAAGGAAGGATTGGACATAGTAGGTAAACCCAAGATGATCTTTGTACAAACGAGGCATTAGACATTTTGTTAGCTTGTTTCCCCTTCCTTGTCTAAGCACTACACTCCAAAGCGTTGTTTCCTGATTACAAAATGGGATTAATAAGTAGTATCTTTTCCTGTGCATTTAATTAAATAGTGTGTTACTAAGCACATTGTCTAATAAAAAGCACCCTGCCAAACATTGTTTACTTATTCACTGGAATTCTATGTAATACAGAAAATTTGTTTGTAGGTGGCTCCATAAGAGGTGAATTTAAAAATACACATTTAAGCCGGGCAGTGGTGGCACACGCCTGTAATCCCAGCACTCTGGGAGGCAGAAGCAGGCAGATTTCTGAGTTTGAGGCCAGTCTGGTCTACAGAGTGAGTTCCAGAACAGTCAGGGCTATACAGAGAAACCCTGTCTTGAAAAAAACAAATCTAAAAAACCAAAAATAATTAAAAAACACATTTAGAATGCTTTTATTCAATAGCACTGTTTTTTCCTAGGTCAGTTAATTGTCTTAAATTTTGAGAGGAGAAACAATAGAAGACTAAGCCTAAGTTTTCAAAGTGCTACAATACATATATTCAAATTTGTTTATTTTAGTCATAATTTCTAAAATTCCAACCCAGAATTTCAGAGAAAATTTACTATTTAAAATAGTTACCTCTTTGCTTTAAAATCTCTTAATCTAGTTAGGAATGGTGTAAAGCTATTATAAAAGTAAATATTTTCTTATTTTTTTAGTTCTTTTTTTTAGTTTTTATTTGCATATACTAATCATATACAATGATGGATTTTATTATGATTTTATACACTTATATAATGTGTAATAATCATATTTACTTTCATCCTTTCCTATTCTGATCCCCTTCAATTGTTGTCTTGTCTTCACTATACTCTTCTTGATGACCCATTGAGTTTCATTAGGCTTATTTATAGAAATGTGTTAGAGATTGTTTACTAGTGCATAGGCACCTTATCATTGGCTATACCACTAGAGAAAATATTTACTCCTTTCTCAGCAACCAGTAACTTCATATCTTCATTTTTTATAGGAAACTTTGATGGAAAATTTGAGGCATTGGATCTTGCAGAATTAACTAAAAAACAACCATGGTGGCGTAAGCTGTTTGGGCAGGAATCTGGGCCATCAGCTGAAAAATATAGTGTAGCAACCCAACTGGTAATTGGGGGTGTTACTGGATGGTAAGTGGTGTTAAAGATTTGCAAATTTTTGTGCCTGATTTAGTAATGTAGTTACAGAAACTGTCTACTCTAATTAATGAAAACACACTGACTTCACTGAAATTGTTCAATATGTAATGGACTTTCAAATTAAAGTACTATTTGATATTTATGTGTGTACTGTCAGGTCCAAAAGAAACTATAACCCCCCACAAACTACAAAAGATACTTCAAATATTCAGAAATAAGCTCAACCTGGACTCTAAGAGGATTTCTGGTGGTTAGATAAAAGTCAGCATTCCATAAGAACTTGTGACACTGATTCTCTTCTGTCAAAGGAGTCATTCCCTTATCTCTGGCAAAAGAGACATGTGGCTCTCCAATTAACGTATATCCGCATATTAAGGTCCATGTTAGTTTTCAGGCTCCTCAAAGCCCTAACCCTGGACTTTCCTTCCCCACAGCTACTCACACTTCATATAACCTGGTTATTCTCTGCTCTTGCTGTTCTCACTATGCTCTTTCTATTCTCTGTCCCCTACTATTCTCTTCTACGATGCCCATGTCCAGACTGCTGACTATGTGTAGTTTACTCCTCTTTCTGCTCTGGACTCTTCCAGATGCCTCTGGCAATTGTCTCTCTCATATCTAAAATAAAAACCATCCCCTTAACTGTACCATAAAATGTCTGGTGCCAAAACCCTTGCATATAGGCAGGCACTATTTAAAGTTTATATATAGGTATCTCATTTCCTTCTTAAAATGACTTGGTACTTTTATTTATTTAATTATTTATTTATTTATTTATTTATTTATTTATTTATTTTTTGAGACAGGGTTTCTCTGTGTAGCCCTGGCTGTCCTGGGACTCACTCTGTAGACCTGGCTGGCCTCAAACTCAGAAATCCGCCTGCCTCTGCCTCCCAAGTGCTGGGATTACAGGCATGCACCACTACCGCCCAGCAGTACTTTTAATATCTATGTCATTTTTGTAGAAATTGAGGCTCAGAAAATTTATCTAGATTCTAGATCAAGGCAACATAGCAAGTGGTAGATTAAGATGTTAACCATTTATATTATCTGTGCCAGATGTTAATGTGGCAGTTTTCATTTGTTGATGTGTATAAAATGTTTAGATCCAATTCAGTGAGTGAATAATGAATCCATCAATCTCAGAAACTCCTTTTGAAAAATGTTATTGTAATGCAAATACACAGCTATCTATAAGGAATAGTTGGAGAACAAATTCCTATATAACAACCACTGAAGCTAAAAAAATATGGCTAGTATCCCCCAGAACTCTAAAAGTTATTGGGGAGTTGCTTCTTTGCTTTTCTTCTTAATTTTAATAATTTATTGCAGTTAATCTGGTTTTGAACTTTGAATAAATATAATCACTATGAATTCTTTTAATTATTGTTTCTTTGTTGTTGTTTTTGTTCTTTTGAGACAGGATTTATCTGTAGTTTTGGCTGTCCTAGAACTCATACTATAGACTAGGTTGACCTCAAACTCACAGAGATCCACCCACCTCTGCTTCCCAAGTGCTGGGATTAAAGACATTCACTAGCACCACTCCCTGGTTTGATTCTTGCTTTAAAAAATATTTTCTGTATTCAACCATATCATATGACGCTGTAGTTCCTTCATTGTCATTTGTATTTAGAATTCCACTGTATGAATATAACACAGGATATTTTTCCAGTTGACCTTTTTCAATTTTTGAATAATGTAGACGATGATATGAAATCCTTATACAAATTTCCTATTGTGCATGGGTACATATTTCCATGGTGTCTGTACCTAGTAATCTCTAAGTTATTGGGTGTATGTGCCTTCAACTTCATGAGATAATGTCAGGCTGCTGCCTAAAAGTGATTACATTGCCACCAAGGACCAAGTGTTACTACATCCTTGACCATATTTGTTGTTGCCATACTGGTAATTTCTTGCTCGCCTTTACAGATAGTGTTTTTCTCATTGTGATTTTGCTTGTATTTTTCCCAAGTAGGGGTAAAACTGGACTTTATATGTATTTATTTATTACTAAGAATTGTCTTTTATTAAATTCCATGTTTTTCCTCTGTGAGGTTGTCATTTTTTGTAGTATTCATTTTAAAAGGTGTGTGTATTAGGGGGCGTGTTTTGTTTTGTTTTGTTTTGTTTTGTTTTGTTTTGTTTTGTTTTGTTTTGTTTTGCAATGGAGTTTTTGGCTCAACAATGAAGAAACTTAGCAGGGCCAGGCCTGGCAAACATGGTAATGTCAGGCCTTGTCCTTCCCTCTTCCCTCTCCCATATAAACCACAGATTACATCCCTAAAGCTAGCCATCAAGGGTCTGTTCCCTTATTTGGATGCTTTCTTATGCCAGACTCATTCCTCAGGATGACTAGCTTTAGGGATGCAATTTATGGGAGAGGGAGGGGGAAAGGGCAAGATGCTGCCAGTACTGTTTGGTAGGCCTGAGTCTGTGAAGGCCCTTCAAGCATGGTCCAGAACTTGTGATTGTCCTACCTCTGTGTCCCGAGTGCTGTTGTATACCACATTTGTAGTATGGCTTAGCCATACTATTTGTTGGCACTTAAACAATATAAATGAAAGTAGTTGCTTATATAAAAAATTTCACACAAATGTTCCTAGTTTTATTTGTAATACCTGAAAGTAGAAACAGTCTAAACATATACAAAAAGGGAACAGAACAGGGTATGCTTCAATACCATGTCTTTATACCTGTATCAAAAATCAATTTACTGGGCGGGGCGGGGGGGGGCGGAGGGCAGGGCTGGAGAGATGTCTCAGTGGTTAAGAGCACTGATTGCTCTTCCACAGGTCCTGATTTCATTTCCGAGCAAACACATGGTGGCTCACAACTGTCCTTAATGGGAACTGAAGCCCCCTTCTGATGTGTTTGAAGACAGCAACAGTGTACTCAAATATATATAAAATGAATAAATAAATCTTTAAAAAATATCTATTTACCATCTGTTCATTAAATTAATCTGTCTGTTGGTCAGCAAGATATCTTGGGTAAAGATACTTGTCATCAAGCCTGAGGACCTGAGTTCAATCTTCAGGACCCACATGGTAGAAGGAGAGAGCTGACTCATACAAGTTGCCTCTGACTTCTACATGTGCATACATATGCAATTGAACACAGACACACACACAGAGACACACACACACAGACACACACAGACACACACACACACACACACCAAAAAAACCACCTAAAAAATAAAAACAATTCATTTAAATATTGATTTGTCTTGGTGCCAATATGATATTGTTCTGATCACTATTACTTTATTTTCTTGTATTTATTTCATCTTTATAGGTTATATATAATCTATTGATATAAGGCCAATATATCACAATATATGAGCAACAGATTTATACAATACCTGTATAAATATTTCATATTTTGATGCTGTTGTTAGTACTGTTACTCAAAAAATTTCATTTTCCTGTTACTTATTACTTATATATAGAAATAAAATTTTCTAAAGTCATTTATTGGGTTCCAGAGTTTGGGAATACTCAAGACATCATTGTGTTTGATAATCCTATATGACAGTGAGTGTTAATTTTATAGTTTTGGTTGTGAGCCTAGCCTTTAATGACTGAGCCATCTCTCCAGTCCCAGAACAGTATTTCTCACCCTTTGGGTCATGACCCCTTTGTACTTTAAACAATCGGTTCACAGGAGTTGCCTAAAACCATCAGAAAACACAGATATTTATATTATGACTCATACTTAATATAATTTTGCTACTCATTTCACTAGCAACATTATAGTTATGAAATAGCAATGAAATTAATTTTATAGTTGGGGGGTCACTACAACATGATGAACTGTAGTAAAGGGTTGCAGCATTAGGAAGATTGAGAACCACTGCTCTAGGATAATTCATAGAACTCTGAGCAAGAAAAGAAGCACACAGGGCAGCAGCCAGCAGAAACACATACATGGATTTTGTAGTTGTCTTTTATAAAGTTTTCTTTAAAGAGAGTTTTTTGTACATAGCATAAAGATAGATTTTACTTTTTTTAAGCACCCAGTTTTATATGGATTTGAACTTTAGTCCTCATGCTTGCACAGTAAGCACTTTATTCACTACACTGTCTCCTCAGCCTCCTTCTTTTAAAATTCCAGTTTGAAATATCTTCTTTTTGAAGAGAGTGTTTAGACTGTTTGTATATAATTTTTTTAGGCAGGGTCTCTCCACATAGCCCTAGCTATCTGGAGCTCTCTATGTAGACCAGACTGGCCTCAGATTCACAGATATACACCTACCTTTGCCTCCTGAGTGCTGAGATTAAAGACATGCATTACTATGGCCAGATTGCCTATACACTTTTTGTTGACAAGATTCATATGGAGTGGTACATGCATCTATTCTTAGTATATGCCAGGGGCCTAGTAACGAAACCCCTGAAATGGCTGCTTCATGGTTGGAGGTAGGAAGAAATTTTTATTGTGGATAAGAGAGAGAAAGAACATCCAAGGCCATCTGAAAAAGACCAGAGCCAAGAGAAAACTAATCAGACAGGACATGGCCATATCTGCAAAATAAGGGAGACTAGCAGGGAATAGAGAATAGTGGGAATGGTAGTGATAGAAGAATGGGAATAGTGATAATGTGGGGGAGGGGGCACCTGGTCTATACAGAGAATAAAGTGGGTCTGGGAGAAAGGAAACCTGTTAACTGAAACAGCTCCCGGGTTTGAGGTAGAGGTGGAGGTGAAATGGTCTAGGATGTGGACTTTTGAAATATATAATGGGTACTCATGAACTCTAGGAGCCTAGAGGCTAGCATGGGCTTCTGTTTCTGTACATGGTAGAAAGGAGCTAAATCATTTCAAAGTAAGTAGGATATGAGCTTTGTTAGAAGTTTGTGCTTGTGTGCATCTGACAGCCTGTCACATCTGATCTTGGTTTGGTTTCATAGGTGCACTGGTTTTGTATTCCAGAAGGTTGGAAAATTGGCTGCAACAGCTGTAGGAGGTGGATTCTTTCTCCTTCAGGTTTGTATGCTAAGTTTTCCTAGTCACATTTTATTTCACCTTTATACTGATAAGAGCCACCACATGTTTGCTGAAAATTAAACTGTGACCCTCTGGAAGAGTAACTAGTGCTCTTAACCACTGAGCTATCTCTCCAGCTCAATTTTTTTCTTATTGACTTCTATAACAACTTCACTGTTTATAGGTGCTAATGTTTTACTTTATATATACATAGTTTCTCTAGTTTATTTGAGTAACTAATTGGTTTATCAGAAACAACATACTTATATCAATTTTATTCTGTCCACATTTCCTTGAAAAATTGTTTACATTGAACTTACTACTTTGGCTTTCATTTTAACATCTTATTTTTAAATTTTACTTAAAACTTTGTAAAACTCAGTTTTACAAATGATTGCCATCAGTTGAAGACAGTTGTTTATTTCTATTACCAAATATGGCACATTGAATATAGTATGTACATTTTTCCCAAAGGTCACCAAAAAATAGCACATTTCTCCAAAATAGTAAGTCAGAAGAGTTTTGATTACCTATTTCAAGATTTATCTTGGCAAAAAAGAATGCCAAAGACCATGTTTCTCATTACTTTTTTATTACTGTTAAATTTGTAGCTGGCAAACCATACTGGATACATCAAAGTTGACTGGCAAAGAGTAGAAAAAGACATGAAAAAAGCCAAAGAGCAGTTGAAGATTCGTAAGAATAAGCAAATACCAACTGAAGTCAAGAGCAAAGCTGAGGAGGTAAGACTTGCTTTGTTCAGATTTAATATATGAAAAGTACAGGCAGTTTTGTGTACAAAACAGGATATATAATTATCTCAGCAGTATAAAAAGCTTTGTGATAACAAAGAACTTGGAGCAGTGAGACAAAAGCTATATTCTGTATGTCACTCTTAGAATATCATTACTGTAAAAATGATTTGCATGGGACAAGGTCTCATTATATAATCCAGGCTGGTCCTAAATTCCTGCTTCAATCTATTGAGTGCTAGGATAACATGCATGTGCTACCTAGTACATTTCATTAAGGCACTTTAAAGATGTATTTTACTTTATTTTTATGTGCATAGGTTTTGGCTTATATGTATATCTGTATATGTATAGATACAAGTGTGTACCTGTGGTGCTTGTAGTAGCAAGAAGAGGGCATCAGATCCCATGGAAGAACAGTTACCAATGGCTGTGAGCTGTCATGTGGGTGCTGGGAATTGAACCTGGGTCTTCTGGAAGAACAGCCAGTGCTCTTAACCACTGAGATATCTTTCTAGCCTCTTGTAAAGCTTAGTAATTGAAATATTTGATGACCTCTGTCAGTGAATGAGAATACAAAGGAGATGAAGATAGTAGTTATAGTTAACTAGTTCTTATAAGAGTGGGGTACCACAGTGGGTGGGCTGCACTGCTAATGTGAACATTTTGAATTACATTTTATCTCTGTGCCTCCTCATCTTTTAAATAGCCAAACTCTGTTCTGCACATGATTAATAGAAATACTTAGATAATGGGTTGGTAGCCTTTTCTTGAAGATAGCCAGATGGTAAATATTTTCAGTTTTTAAATTATAGTCTCTGTCACAATAACCCGACTTCCTCATATAGAGTGAAAATAGCCATAGATGATATATGTCCTCCACACACATAAATGTGCACTCATATATACATATTCCCCAGATAAACATATGAAAAGGTAAGTAAATTTTTAAATTTTTCCTCTAGTAGAACTGTGTTTGAGGAAATGTGAAAGTCTTGGAGAGTTAAGGGTTGCAGTGGAAGTGTGACAAGGAGACATAATGTCCTAGATTCATTTTTGTTTCTAGAATAAAGTATTCTGACCAAAAGCAACTTAAGGGAAGAAAGGGTTGATTTAGCTTACAATTCTAGGTTTGAGGCCATCATTGAGGGGAAGTCAAGGCAGGAACTTGGACAGCTAATCCTAAATTGAGAGCAGAGAAAAACAAATGGATCTTTGCTGTCTGCTTTCTGTCCCACACAGCATTGACCAAGGAATCAATTCATAGCCAAAGACCACGTAGCAAGAATTACAGAGGATGTTCTTTGCAGGCAGGCTTATGCTCACCTACCTTTTTTGTACAGTTCATGACCACTTGTCTAGGGAATGGTGCTGCCCACAGTATGGTAGGCTATCTTATATTAGCTAACAGACCCTTACAACATGCCTAGGTCAATATGATCGAGGTCAGTGGTTTTCATCCTTCCTAATGCTACAACCCTTTAATATAATCCCTCATGTTGAGGTGACCCCCCCAACTATAAAATTATTTTCATTGACACTTCATAACTGTAATTTTGCTATTGTTATGAATTATAATGCAAATTATCTGTGTTTTTTAATGCTCTTAGGCAATCCAAGACCCAAAGGCTGAAAAACACTGAAATAGGAAACTTTTCAATTGAGATTCTCTTCTCAGATGATGGTTGATTGTGTCAAGTTGATAGTTAAAGCTAACTAGGACATCTAGATAGAGGTAGTGAAGAGACACTGTATACTTTGCATAATGGTACAAGGAGGATGGACTCAGAGTGATGTGAATATAATAGTGCAAATGGCTTACATAAATTTTGTAAAGTGCTTAGCTTCAAGAAATAATTTGGCTTGACCTGGAGATATGGCTTAGTGGGTAAAGTGTTTGCCATGCAAGTCTGAAGACCACAGTTTTGGATTCCTAGCACTCATGTAAGTGCTCAGGTAGGTGAGGTGGCCTGCTTTTAGTCCCAGGGCTATGGTAAAAGTCACCAGAGCAAGCTGGCTAGCCTGAATCATAATCTCTAGGTCCGGGAAGAGATCCTGCCTCAGTATATAATGTAAGTGAACTAGAAAGACACCTATCAATCTTGGCCCTTCATATGTATGTGCGCATATTCATACATATGTATGTACAACAAATGCACACATGCACACACACACACCACATAATGCAAAAACAAAAAGATGATTAGGTTAGAATGTTGCATATATTATTTCACATTTATATTCTAAGAGAAGTAGTCAGGAGAGGTAATAAATTGATAAGAGATCCATACAGGATGTCTATCCATGTATGTACTAAACCTTAGATGAACAGGAAGTTTTGTAGTAAAATAACTCAGTATCAAATCATCTGTTTTTCAGGTTGTGTCATTTGTGAAGAAGAATGTTCTAGTGACTGGAGGATTTTTTGGAGGCTTTTTGCTCGGCATGGCATCCTAAGAACTTCACTTCATTCTTCTGTTTTTATTGTTTGTTTCTTGCCAGCAGCTTCTACACTCCAACATAGGACAATTGGCACTGCTCTTCATCCTCTTCTCCTGTGCCTTCCTCCCTGTTGTAGCAAATCTGAATGGCTTGAATAAGCTTCTCCTGGTGCAAGGTTAATACAAGCCTTCTCAATCTTGACACATCGAAAGAGACAGTAGATGTTAACTCTTCCAATACCCTCCTTACTTGGTTGGTGTATAGCTTAGCAAGAATGTTCCTTTTCCCCTATGTAAGATCCTTTTCCAAACTCGATTTGGAAAAGCAGCATGTAGGTACTTTAATACATGATACATGAAAAGGAACCAAATACATTTGCCTTTAAGCATGAAAGATTTGGGTATCTTGGTATATGCTTTCTTTTTAAATTGGTTTTAGGCTACAGAAAGAGAAATATTTATACTTGCTATAATTTGTCTTGCCAAAATGGCAGTGTGAGTACTATAACTTTAAATATTAAATATTAAATAAATGAACTTCTGCTAAAGATGTGTGAAGTAATATATGTATTATATTTGGTAGGTGGATATTTATGGAAACCAGGTAAGATCTTCATGAAATACAACATTTCAACATATACAAATAATATATGTATTATATTTGGTAGGTGGATATTTATGAAAACCAGGCAAGATCTTCATGAAATACAACATTTAAGCAACAATTTTAAATTTATTTCTTTTACACATGAGTGCTCTGTCTGCATGTACCCCTCTGTGCCAGAAGAGGGCATCAGATCGCATTATAGATGGTTGTGAGCCACCATGTGGTTGCTGGGAATTGAACTCAGGACCTCTGGAAGAGCAGTCAGTGCTCTTAACTGCTGAGCCATCTCTCCAGTCCCTTAAGCAAGAATTTTAAAGAGATGTTCTGGGCATTCAGAAGTGAGAATGGCACGTGTGTAATAAATTATTTTCATCAAATGCAATCTCCATCAGAATTATTGTTTAAAATAAAAGTCTATGTATACTTTACATTTTTCCGTAATAGTTATTACCATGATCTCAACTCCAACTAGAAAATCATCTTCCAGAAGCCAAGTCTGCTGTCATCTTCATTGTATTCACAGGGCTTACTTAATAGATTTCAAATATTTTTAAATATATTTATTTGTATAAAGAAATCTCCCTGTTAAAGGTTAAGTTTGCCCCAAATGAATTCTTAGATATGTAGCTGATCCTCTGTGCAATAGTGTATTTTTAAGGTCATACATTCAACATAATTACTTTTTGACATCCCTTAACAATGACATACTTTTGAAAATCAAAACTACTAGTAGATATATAAAACTACTTAGGATTCTCCTATTTGCATTTCCTCACTACATTTTGATTTTATTTGTGCCAATACAAGTTACTCTACTTGTAATACATATTATCTTTCCTTACATGGTAGTATAACCTTCCTTGGTATATTTTTTCTCAAAAAATTTGAAGATGATTTTTCACTATTTATTGTGGAAACATAAGAGAGTATAGTGATTTCCTCAAGTATCCATTGCTTGCCTACAGCAATCATGGAATTTTATTTTTATAAATTATTATAAAATACCTGCCATTTTATTTTTACAATATGTGTTCAATACTAAAATCTAAGTATTTTTTAAAAACTTAAAAAAAAATTGTTTTTTAAAACACAGGCTTCTTAAAAGTAGTCATTAGAGAAATGCAAATCAAAACAACCCTGAGATTTCACCTCACACCAGTCAGAATGGCTAAGATTAAAAACGCAGGAGACATCAGGTGTTGGCGAGGATGTGGAGAAAAAGGAACACTCCTCCACTGCTGGTGGGACTGCAAGCTTGTACAACCACTCTGGAAATCAGTCTGGCGTTTCCTCAGAAAACTAGACACGACACTTCCAGAGGACCCAGCCATACCCCTCCTGGGCATATACCCAGAAGATTCCCCAGCATGCAATAAGGATACATGCTCCACTATGTTCATAGCAGCCTTATTTATAATAGCCAGAAGCTGGAAAGAACCCAGATGTCCCTCAATGGAGGAATGGATACAAAAAATGTGATATATATACACAATGGAATACTATTCAGCCATTAGAAACAATGAATTCATGAAATTCTTAGAGAAATGGATGGAGCTAGAGAACATCATCCTAAGTGAGGTAACCCAGTCTCAAAAGAATACCCATGGTATGCAGTCACTGATAAGTGGATATTGGCCTAGAATCTTGGGACACCAAAGACACAATCCACATACCAAACGATGTCCGACAAGAAGAATGGAGTGGACACTGGTGCTGGAAAGGATCAAAGCATCAGTGTAGGGGAATACCAGAACAGGGAAGTGGGAAGGGGTGGATGGGGTAACGGGGAGGGAAAAGGGCATGTGGGACCTTTGGGGGGCCGGGAACCAGAAAAAGGGAAATGAAATGTAAATATAGAATATATCCAATAAAAAAATTTTTAAAAACGGAAAAAAAAACTTTAAAAATTTTGTTTTTTAAAACATAGGCTTCTTAGCTGGGCGTTGGTGGCGCACGCCTTTAATCCCAGCACTTGGGAGGCAGAGGCAGGTGGATTTCTGAGTTCGAGGCCAGCCTGGTCTACAGAGTGAGTTCCAGGACAGCCAGGGCTACACAGAGAAACCCTGTCTCGAAAAACCAAAAAAAAAAAAAAAAAACATAGGCTTCTTAAAGGTAATTCTCAAAAAATGTTATAAAACTTTAAAAAACAAAACAAAACAAAAAAAAAAAACCAAAACAAAAAACAAAAAAAACCTCAATGGTGAAGATAGAAATGGGGGAGTCAGCTTCTAATAGTAGCTAAGGTCTGTCAATCACTAACTGATTAACAGCATCACTATATAGTTGCTTGGAAGGTTTTGTATTTCCAAAATGAGGGTTGAGATCATAGTTGTCACAAGAGTTCTTCCCCAAAGACTGAGTTTCAGTGTTAGTCTTGGTCAGTGTTACATAAAAAGTACTTCGGTGGCTATTTACTTTTTATGTATGCCATAATAGCTAAAGAGGCTAAGAGTTGCTGGGCGGTGGTGGCGCACGCCTGTAATCCCAGCACTCTGGGAGGCAGAGGCAGGAGGATTTCTGAGTTGGAGGCCAGCCTGGTCTACAGAGTGAGTTCCAGGATAGCCAGGGCTATACAGAAAAACCCTGTCTCGAAAAAAACCAAATCCAAAAAAACAAAAGACTGAGAGAGAGAGAGAGAGAGAGAGAGAGAGAGAGAGAGAGAGAGAGAGAGAGAGAGACTAAGAGTTATGTCAATATCTTTCAATAGGTCTGTTGGCAAACTAAGATAGGGTAGTTTAAAGAAAGGAACTACTACTTGGAAGCTTTTGAAATTCAAATTAAGGTAGTATTCTTAAAGAGAAAACCCCTTAGAATGTTTTAAAACTTGATTAAGTAAACAACTGTAATAAAACAGAAAAAAACATCTATTTCAATTGGTGTGTCATATATAAGTCCTAAGCAATCACTGTCAAGTGTTATTTTAAATATAATTTAGATTCATAGATAATATAATTGTGCTTTATTAAAATGGTTTTACTATTAATGAGAGTTCCCTCAAATTATTTCATAGAAATTTAGAACTGTTACCCTCCATTGTGGACCAACTATCTCTTAGGCAGCATATTTCTAGCCAGTGTGGGGGAAAATAACTCAAAGAAATACTTGTCTACAAAAGAGGTTCACTTTGGCAACAGGATAATTCTACAAAGAATTGTTTCTCATATTAACATATAGAAAAACTAAACTCTGGCAAGAATGTAACCCATTTATATGTGTCTAGGTTAACATTCTTCAAGTATTTAACAACAGAGGAAATCTTTTATATCATTGTTACAGTGATTCTTTGAACTGCTTTTTGAAGAAAAGAGTTGGATTGAGGAGGATGTGTGGAGGGGAGATTTTGGCAGAATTCACCAGGATATACCATTATGAGAGGAGAACTGACTCCAGAAAGTTGTCTAAATTCCATATGTACACCATGATGAGACTAGGATTTAATCTCCCTGGTATGTAGACAGATAGGAAGAGGGGCCATGGCTAAGTAATAAAGGTGGAACATCTCCAAAATGGCTTATTTTCTCCTCACACTCCTGATTTGAAACAAAAGCCTGGTAGCTAAAAACAAGCTTTTTGTCTTCCATCAGCAGGGGTCCTACTGGTTGACCAGCTCAACAAGTTAAGGCATGATCAGAACAGTTATATACAACAGTTGTGGGGCAATCAGCCATCCTTTATTTCTTCAAAATGACCAACCCCAAATTAGAGGAAGAAAACTTCAGAGATTTTAAAATCCCCAGCCTTCAATAAGAGACTGGATTTTTGTCTTCCTGAGGCTTCACTCTGCTTTGTAGAAGGTCTTTTTCTGTTTGTCTCCTGCATATGTACGTCTCCTTACCCACAATAAATGCCTTTGTTCAGATGTTGATTCTACCTGAGATTTCCCGGGTGCCACCTGTTGCCCTCAAGCATTTTCTTGCCATTCAATCCTTTAACTGGCAGATTAAGACCCCTAGACTATGTCACTGGTATATGCACATGCTTATACTCAAATCACACATACATATACTAAAATTTAAAAGAAAAAAGAAAATATTTGGTATCAAAAACTGGTATTTGGACATCAAGGAACTGCCAGAATTTTCTCATGTTCTTACACATTTTTATTCTTTTTGTTGTTGTTGTTGTTTTTCGAGACAGGGTTTCTCTGTGTAGTCCTGGCTGTCCTGGAACTCACTCTGTAGACCAGGCTGGCCTCGAAGTCAGAAATCCGCCTGCCTCTGCCTCCCAAGTGCTGGGATTACAGGCGTGAGCCACCACGCCTGGCTCACATTTTTATTCTTATTTTTGGTTTTTTTTGTGTGTGTTTTTTGGGAAAGGATTACAAGATAGTCTAGACTACTCTAGAGTAGCTGAGGATAACCTTGAACTCCTGATTTGAGGAAAGCAAATGGATATAAACTAGCTGTCTGCTATTAACAGGTTTCCTTTAGTAGTTTTGCTTTGATATCATCTGGATCTACTATTAATAGGTTTTGGTTATAAGGAAATAAAGAATAAATAAACCAACTAAAATTTTTATTTCTATTGCTGCCTGCCTTACTGTTGGCAGTAAGGTAACAGTTTCCTCTGAGATTGAAATTGTTGGGATTCAGAGCCTGTACAAACATCTGAGGTGCATATTTTACATACCAAAGCAGACCTGGCCTCCAGGTTCTCCCAGAATTGCTCCATCCCTATCTTTTGCAGGGCATGAATGGCATATCCTTTGCTCTGCCTGAACTTTCCAGCTGAGGGGCTGGGCTTCTCCACCCACAGAAGCTCTATATAATCCAGACATTCTGGTCTCTCCCTCTTTCTGCATTTTCTCTCTCACTGCTTATACATATTCGTTCTTTCTTTTTCCTCTCCACTTTGTCTCATCACCATTGTGACTTCCGTGGCCTGTCTCTTTGGGACCAGTGAACCCATCTGAGAGTGGCTTCCCAATAAACCTGCCTTTATATAATTTATTTTGGCTCAAATTGGCTCATTTCACCAGCAGAGAAAAAACCTACCAGAAATAATTACACCCTACAAGGAAGCTCCTTAAGCAGAAAAGTAAACAACTCAAAATAGCTTCAGGAAATCCCTGAAATCAACCAGATTCTTTAGGCTCCCCCCACCACCACCACCCCTCAGAGTAAGCAATACAGTTGCAAAGAAGAATCCAGCTGAACTACTTGGAAGAGGTTTAGACCAAATGAGTCACTTGAGATACTCTCCAACCTGTTGAACTGGCTGCAGACTATTCAGTATGCTCCAGATTCCCAGCTTTTGTGATCTGTCACCTGTGCTGGGGTGGGCTTTGGTGATTGATGTAGCTTAAGGAACCCGAATAAAACTCATTGGCTCACCAAGATGGACTTTGGTGGTACCCGTACTCTGGTCTGCCATGGCTCTCTATCTGGGGTGAATAGATATGTGTGTTGCATCTCTCCATGAAAAGTTTTGTCACAAAACACTGACTGGAAGGCTAGTCCAAGATGGATTCACTGAAGATACCAAGGATGGACGACCTGGGTGGGACCTAGCCCCTTCAGGAAATAGAAACTGAATGTTCTGCACGTTTCAGAGATCATCTGACCCTTATCTCAGCAGAGCAGCTTGACCACAACATCCTGTTTTTCTAAATGTCCCCTTTACCAGCATCCTGTTATCATTATGACCAGAAGTACACCCATAAACATTTTTTGCTTACAGCTGTTCTTTTTCCATGATGCTCACCCACCCAATTAAAACCACCATACAAACCCCCAAACTCTGCTTTTTTTTCTCGAGACAGGTTTCTCTGTGTAGCCCTGGCTGACCTGGAACTCACTCTGTAGACCAGGCTGGCCTTGAACTCAGAAATCCGCCTGCCTCTGCCTCCCAAGTGCTGAGATTAAAGGCATGAGCCACCATTGCCTGGCCAAACTCTGCTTTTTGTGGGACTGTTCTCCCTTCATTTGGAGACAGCCCAGACGTACAGACCTTGAATAAAAACTTTTGGCCTCAGTGCAGTTTTGTCGATTTCTTTCATTAGGTCTCATAGTGACTTCCAGTGAAAAGTGCTTCTATTCCTTCATGATAAATTAAAGATCGCTGAACATGAGCTTGAAATCCCACCAATACTGGGCTTGATCCAAGCTCACTTGAAATCCCACCAATGCCAACTCTGGAAATCTCCACTCTGGAAAATTCTGCACACACTACACCCCCTCCCCCCAAAAAACCTATAGAAACCCTGCCTTCCATTCAGTTCTTTGCTGCTTTTCTCCAAGGCAGAGACCATCACCCTTTTGTCTTTCCCTATATATCTCAGGTGAGATTTGTTATATGGTTTGACTTTGTGGAAAGGATAAATTTCCCTTCAGAGTTGTAACACCTGCATTGGGGTCATCATTCTTTCAGAGCTGTAACACTTACAAACCAATAGAAATTAACCCTGCTCCTGGCCTGTCCCTGAACATGAGACTTGGGAATCCCTGCCCCCATGACTCAGCATTAACAGACAAGCAATACTTCTAAAGGCACTGTACTTTTCCACTAGCTCACTGCATATGCTCCAAAGACCCCATAAAACCCTGCCTCTCTGCCAAGCCTACTCTTGTCTGTTCCCAGTCAGAGACAACAGCCATTCTGTTGTCAATGAATCTCTTGTGTGGTTTATTGCATGGTGTGATTTTGTATTATTTCTTGGCTCCTGACTGCCAAGATACCCTTCCATTGGAAAAAAAACTTTTACAATATGCCTTTCCTATCACTGAGTATCTGTGGCTAGGCACTGTAGTGAAGATGCAAAAGAAAAACATGTTCCTACCAGTATCTGGAAGAAAATGCAATTATTGGTATTGAGTTAGGTTAAAGGAAACTTTGAAGTAATGTAATATGCAATCTATGAAGGATATTATGATTCTAATGCTAGAGGGCCTCATGTGACTTAGGTTTTATCACTGGTACTAGTCTTGTTAAATAGCTAGTTAAGTATTAATAGGCTTGAAGATTATTGAGGATGGCTTCTGTCATAATCAGCAGTTTGTAAAACCAGGATCTGAAGGACTAGGCATAATGATCACTCTGGCTATGGCCTATTTACTTTTCAGAGTATTTCATATTATTCTATGATAATCTCTGTTTTCTGCACTATGCTCTGTGTATTTCATTCATATTCAACAGAGATCCAAGATTTGGTGAGCAAGGTCAACATACAGATAAAATTCTGAACTCAGGGGTTAAAGGCAAATTCATTAACATCTGTTATCTAATAGTCTCTTAAAATTCATTTGTAACAAACCAAAAATTTAATGTAAAACAGGTTTATTTTAGCAGCTCCCTTTTACATTATACATATTTTTTCTCTATATAGGTTGATATTTTGGTCTATTTTGCATAGATAACATATTTGCTAACTCTTACAATTGACTTTTTAATTTGTCATTTGCTGTTACCTAGATTGAAGGAGGAACAGTAAATAAAACATGTTTGAGGGAAACATGGAGCAGAGTTTAACTTCTCAGTACAACTTTACTTGGGTCCAGACTTCATTTTCAATTTCTCTTCCTCTTCTTTCTCAAATCCTGAGCAGACAAGAGATCTTCCTTTGGGATATCGAGCACAACACTTACGAAGTTCTTGGATGACAGCCTGACACTTCGATTCCAAATAGTTGTTGGCTGAAAAACAGGTAACTCTTAGTAATGATCTTAGAGAACTAAGAAGGTACAAGGTAATTAAGTATTTTCCAACCTTTCTCACTTATCACTTTGAAGGAAGATATACTCAGCTTTATTGAGTTCTTTCTGATTTAGAAATCTGTTAGCAGGTCAAGAGGTAAAAGAACTCATTCGTAACTATCTAAAAGTCTAATAGGAAGAAAATCAAAATTTATGAGTGGTTGAAAGCTATTTTAAAATATACTTTCTTTTTTAATCAAGTGTCTTTGGCAGTAGCTTTTGATATGATTAGTGACCACAAGTCCTCTTTTGTAATTTAATGAATTAGAAAAATGCATTCAACCGAAATATTCATAGTTTCATAGCAAACTGCATTTTGATGTCAAATTTAATGTTCCCCCTTTAAAATGAAATTGAGAGCTAACAATGCTTCTTTTTAGGTTTTAAAAGCGTTATAAAACAAAAGGTAAGGTGATCATTGGGTGTACTTTAGTGCTTAGTTCTTGCATCTCCCGACTCCCAACTCAGAATTCAGTGATCAGTCAGCCTCTATGTTCATTTTCTGAGGCACTAGGGATACAATATGTGGCTAGGACATTTGTCAGTCTCCAAACTACACAAACCAAGGGTCTTGGGTACATGAATACTTGCTTGACTACATATAAACATGGGCTAGTGTTGGCTCGGGCTGGTTGCATATACCAAAAGCTTTTAGAACGGAGAACAACATAACTTTAAGCTAGCTAGCCAGCCTGATCTATGTTGGAGAAAGTTCCATAGGCTGATGAATATATATTCTGCTGGTATTAGGCAGTATATTCTGTAGAAGTCTGTTAAGTCTATTTGATTTATAGTGCATTTTAACTCAGTTTATAAGTGCCCACATTAAAAACAAATCAGACCTCATGTAAATACCTAAAAATGTATGTCAAGATTTTAGAAAAAACAAGAGTAAGTCAAACTTAAAACTAATAGATGGAAAGAAAATAAAAATCAAGTAAAAAATTAATGGAGAACACAAAAAAATACAGAATCAATGGAACAGTTGACTTTTTGAACAGAAAAACAAAATTGACAACCTAGCTAAACCAATCAAAAGAAAGAAGACTCAAATTAATAAAATTAAAATCCAAGCCCAATGTTACACAGCTATATCTTAAACTACACAGGTGGCTAGACTATAGAGTGAGTTCAAGTCTACACAGGATAATTTAGTGAAACTCTGCCTCAAAATTTAAAAAGGAACAAAAGACATCAGAGTATAGCTCATTTAGTAGTGTTTACACAATGTCCCAGGTTCAATTTCCAGTACAACGACAGCAGAAATAACAACAACAATTTACAACAGAAACAATTAGTGAATATTTTGAAAAACTGTATGTCAATAAATTGAAAAGTCTAAGAAAAATTGACAAATTTATATATACTACAAAATATGAAAACTCTAAATAAATAGTAAGCCATGAGACTGAAAATATTATTTAAAAAAAAAAGACCTACATCAAAGAAAACCATAGAAACTGACACATTTGTGGTAGTAGGGATTGAATTTAGGGCTTTGCACAGACTAGACAGATGCTCAACAACCATTGTTTAAAAAAAAAAAACAAAACTAACACCAATGGTCCTCAGACTAGATCAGAAAATACAAAGGGAAAGGATAGAGCCAGAGAGATAGGTCAGCAGTTAAGAACACTGGCTGGTATTCTAGAAGACCTAGGTTTACTTCCTAGCACCCATATGGTAGCTCACAACTGTCTGTAGCTCCAATTTCAAGGGATCCAATACCCTCTTCTGGCCTCTATGGACACCTAGCACACATGTAATACATAGGCATATATGCAGGTAAAACATCCATATATAAAAAATAAAATAAAGGGAAAGAATTCTTCCAAATTCATTTTACAAAAACAATATCCTGAATGAACATACATGCAGATAGCCTATGTTAACTGCTTTAAAACTTGATTCAGTGACATATTGAAAAGAAATGGTTTTGTTTCAAGAATACAAATATGGTTCAACATGCAGAAATCAATAAATACAATATAACAAGGAGAGTTAAAACATTAACATCTCAATAGATGTAGATAAAGGCTTTTAGTAAAATTCAACATCCTTTCATGTAAAATAACCCTGAAGAAACTAGATATAATAGGATTGTATCTTCACAGAATAAATGCTATATATAATAAAGCTATAGCCAATAACATACAGAATAGGGGGAAATTGAAAGCAACCTTTTCCTCTAGAAAGGGTTTCCATTATTTCTACTTTTATTTAATATAGTACTTGAAATGTTAGGCAGAGAAATCAGCAAGAGAAAGAAATAAAATGAATACAAATAGGAAAGCAGGAATTAAAATTATTCCTGTTTATAAATAAGATTCTATACTTAGAAAAGCCTAAGGCACCACTGAAAGCTTTTGAATTGATAAAGTCAGCATAGTAACAGGATACAAAATTAATATATAAAAATCAGTAGCTTTTCTATATTCCAATAAGCTCATTAAAGAAATAAATGAGAAAAATAATAACCTCAAAAAATAAAATGCCTATGAATATTCCTAACTAAGGTGGACAAAAAAAAAAGACTTTTCAATGAAAATTATGAAATACTGAAGAAGAAATTGAAGACATTAGCAAATGGAAAGAAGACCTTCCATGCTCATACTGATAAAAATTACAACACTGCTTAAAATTCATAGAGAAGATCTTGAATAGCCAAGCCAGCATTGAGCATAATGGAATACAACAAAGGGCCCAGAAGTAAGTTACACAGCTACAGCCACTTGAGTTTTTTGTTGTTGTTGTTTGTTTTTTTTTGTTTTTTTTTGTTTTGTTTGTTTGTTTTTTGAGACAGGGTTTCTCTGTGTGGTCCTGGATGTCCTGGAGCTCACTCTGTAGACCAGGCTGGCCTCAAACTCAGAAATCCACCTGCCTCTGCCTCCCAAGTGCTAGGATTACAGGCGTGTGCCACCACGCCCGGCTTACCACTTGAGTTTTGATACAGATGCTCTTAACTTTTTGTTGTAGGTGTGGCTGGAGATCAAACTGAGAATTAGTTTTCCACTGCCCAAATCCTAGTCCTTGAGGTCTAGTATTAAACCTGTTTTTGTGATATGTATGTATGTATGTATGTATGTATGTATGTATGTATTTTTGAGTTTTTGAGATAGGCTGTCACTTTGTAGCCCAGGCTGGCCTTGAACTTATTTCCCTGCTTCTGCTTCACTTC
Organism: Apodemus agrarius; assembly: GCA_964023405.1. Taxonomy (NCBI): domain Eukaryota; kingdom Metazoa; phylum Chordata; class Mammalia; order Rodentia; family Muridae; genus Apodemus; species Apodemus agrarius. Next base: position 149,068,750 of record OZ030010.1, read on the forward strand.
CAAAGTATTGGGATTATAAGCATGTACTCTTTCTGTTTGTGTATACATGCAGTGCTTGGGAATGGAAACTAAGGCCTAGTACATTCTGAGTAAGTACTCTATCCCTGAGCCATATCCTCAACTCCAAAACAAGTCTTTTTATAGAAGTGCTTTCCTTAGCTCAGTAATTCTAAACTATGGTTGTACATTAAAATCACCTGGTTAGCTTTGTAAACTGATTCCTGTTCAGACTCTATCTTCAGGAAATCTGCTTTAAGTGTGCCAGATATGTTTTTAAAGTTCTCCAGGTAATTCTAATGTACAATTGGACTCAAGAACCCATAGCTTAAATGACATTAGTTTGTGTATGGTGCTGAGGACCTTGGGGTATTTGCACATGTTAGGCAAAGTGATCTCTACCACTTAAGAAAGCCTCCTAGTCCCTATATCACATCACTTTTAATATTCTAAACATTTCATGATACAATGGAGAAAATATTTATGATTAATTATAGAAGTGTTACATTTAAGGTTAATAAAAGTTGCTGATAACTTATTTTCTTATGGTTACGTGACAGGTAGAGTTAAAAAAATTTTTTTAAATAATCTATATACTACCTTGTAAACATTTTTGTATTTCACAGGCTTGTTTCTGGCATGGATCCTTTTGTGGCATATCCAGAAAACTAAAACAAAAAAAATATAGTTTTTCTTTTTTAGTTTAGGTCATAAAGACTTTGCAGCCTATCTATATGGAATTTTCTTCTGGGACAAGTAGAATGACCTTAACAATAGCTGGAAAAATAAATGCACTAAAAATACTCTTTCTTCATTGATGGGATGAATCAACTATATTTTTAAATCACCACCTCATTAATACGGAAGACATAGATTTTCATGAAAAAAATTTAGTCTAGTCATCTTGAATATTGCAAACCAATGTTGGAATGACACCACAGTTTTAAAGGTCTGACTCAATGGCTGGCTCTATGATTCACAAAAGAATTCCTGTGATAAACGATCAAACTCCTTGAATGATTTTTCTCTTTCACTGTTCATGCCAATGGGAATTATACATACCTCAAAGAACTGATGGAAGGACTAAATATAATAAAATATATAAAGTGCACAGAACAGTAACTGGAAAGCAATAAGAGCTCAATACATAGTGGCTATTATACCCAAGTGCTTTTTTTTTTTTTAAGGCAGGGTCTTAGTATGTTTCTTAGGCTGGCATCAAACTCCTGGGGTCAAGTGATCTTCCTGTCTCAGTCTTCCAAATAGCTGGAATTATAGGCATACATCATTGGTCTGGGCCCAAGACTTATTTTAAAAAGCAAAAGCTTACTTCAATGTACATAAACTGTCATGACTGTTTTTATCCAGGAAATTCTCCACAAGTAGTATAAACACTTCCCCAGGAATTAGCAATGTTAGTTGCTATTACCTTTGGAGAAAGGTGTCAATTAAAGTTAACATTACCTTTTGATCTCATATGGATGCCAAATATGTAAAAGACTGTTAAAGAAATAATTTAGATTCACAAAATTTTGATGAGAAACAATTCAAAGACACAGTTTCAGAAAGAAGAAAGGCATAGGAGCCTTTGCAGCTACAAATAACCTTTTTCTCCCAGAACTCCTTAAGTTTTCAGTAGATCCAAATTAGGTCAGTACTGGGATGGGAAACACTAGAACAAAACCTCAAATATTTACAGGATAGAATAAGAAAAAGCAGGTAAATTTGCTGCAGGGGAAATAAGTAACAAATACATGTTGATGCTGCAAAAGCTGCTCTCTTCTCTCTAAATCAGTACCAAGTCCTTGGTGATGAGGGCATCTGTTCTGCAGCATTTTCTTATTTTTGTGGGATTCACCAGATCATAGGTTCAGCAGACGAAGTCCATTAAAGGTTCTATGGCAATTCCCAAAGAAGCCAATTTAAAGTTACGTATCCTGACTAAATGTTTTCGTTCGCTTGATCTCTGCCCTGTGTAACCCTTTCTCTGTAGCGTCACTGGCAATGTTCTTCATGGCCCTTCCTAAACATCTCTGTTCTTGAGCAGTTTTTCAAACTAATCCTCCCCCTACCCACAAAACCTAAGGGTAGGAGCACGGCAGTGGTGAATAAAGTGATTGCCATGTAATGAATAGAACAGAGGAGCGTATCTTCCTAGAAATCCAGCACCTGAAAAAAAAAAATCATTCAAATCACTATAACTGAATAGAGTGTAAACAAAGAAGGGAAAGGAGGAGGGAAAATAGAAATACATACCAGGTTAATCATCAGGCAAAAGCTTAAGGAGTAGTTCCTGTACTCCCCTGACCTGCCAGAAAAAGGAAATTATATATAAAGTACTATGTTGTAAGAACCTCAGTACAGGGAAAATGACTGAGTAACATGTGTACCATTAAATGATGTTGAATCTGCCACAAGCGAGAGTTGTTATCCATGTAGCGCTCCTCTGGGTAGAGTTGCCACATGAGAGGTAGCTGGGAGGTAAGAAGATGACTTGGCTTAGTTGCGTCACCTAAAGGAACCTGAATTTGCTGGACTCGAGCCTTTAGGAAACTTGTCTCCTAATAGGAATGATCAAAAATAAAGCCAAAAACATCAGAATATTCAGACTAGATAGAAGCCAAGTTACTTGAAAGCAAAATTTAAAAAAAAATTAAAATTAAAGCAGTTACCTCTTCTACCACAGCTACCCATGTGCGCTGATACTCGTCGCGGTAGATTCCTTCTTGGTGAACCCAGAGATGATCGGGTGGAGCCCCCACATCCTCTCTTGCCATTCTGGGCTTTGGGTTCCAATTCTAGCCCTGCTTTTCTCCACCTAAGCCTGCAGCATCCGCGCACAGGACACAGGTGTGACTTTTGAGGTTTGGATGAACTCGCTAGTGAGCAAGGTGACCTGGGACTAGCAACCACAAACCAGAACCAAACCTCATACATATCTATTTGTACAAACTAAACATATCAAATGGCATCTTAAGCTTTTTGAAAATAAAACTGAAGTGACACTTAAGCAAAGCCTAGGTAAATGCTAACTTTCTATGGCAAAACACTCAAGAATTCTCTAAGTAAGTTCTATGGGGACATGAGAACTGTAGGAGCCTAAGCACTGGTCTCTATCACTCTCTCTTGTATTAACAAAACAGTATTCAAAGGTAGTGTGTTAGCATTACAAAATGCACAGAATTGTACCTAAAGACACAGTTTTATTTTACAAATTAGAAGGTCAAAAATATCTCTCTGTGCTTACAATTCTCAGAGTTTTGAGTGGCAAGGAAACTCTCCATAATCGTCCTCTGCTCAGCTTTGGATCTTGTAACTTCATGTGCATTTTTCATGAATAGAATCCCATAGCATCATGATGCAGATTCACTGTATTTCTACCTTTACAGAGCACACATACATCACTGGGTATCTGTCCCATGATACTCCCATTCCCAATAAGTAACTTTTAGTGGGAAAGGAAATGAAGCATAGTTTGGGAGATAGAACCATCGAAATGATACTGTCCAGACCAAACCAGATGTCAATCATGACGTGGAATGAGAAGAAGGCAGAAATAAAGGAATTAAGCTAAACCTAGTTCTTTTTTTTTCAGGGATGCCATGCTGAATTTGACTTTTCCTTAACACTCTTTTTCTGCTTATGTCCTAAAAGGAAATTAGGAATAAAAATTGTTTTCTCAAAATGGGTATGTTGGTGCATGCCTGTAATCCCAGCATGCCAGAGGCTGAGCAAGGTTCAGCCCAGTCTGGGATACACAGGAAGTTTGGCTAATCTCTAGGTTAACTGCATAAGGAGATAAGGAGGCCTTGTCTCAAAAACAAACAAGCAAACAAAAAACCCCAAAAGACAAAAAAAAAAAAAAAAAAAAAAAAAAAGAAAAGAAAAGAAAAGAAAAAGAAAGAAAATAATATGGTGACTAATAAATAGTTATCATTGTTACCCATTTATTCCCTGAGTGATTATGACTTTGAACCTCTCATATGTTCCCCCTTTCACCTGGATGTACTCCCATTTCCAACTTATTTATGATAGAATCTTTTTTCTATAACTAAACCCTCCTTTCTACATGGCAATATCACCTCTTCTGTACAGTCAAAAGTTATGAGTTGTCTTGAATTTCTTTTTATTCAGTTGCTACAGTTTATGCAACCAATTCTAGCAATATCATTATTACCACTGTATTCAAGCCCAAATTTCTTTCAGATACCAGGGCTGTCTCAAAACGCATACTTTTGCTGTTCCATAAACTTCGTAATTTTTTACATTTAGCAAATACAAATGTTCTACCTTTCTTCCAGAGGTTTAGAAAGATCATCCCCAGCAAATTCTAATATAAAAATAAAATGAGCACATGCGCACGCGCGCACACACACACACACACACACACACACACACACGAAACATTTTGAAAGGAGGATCCAGCTGATAAAGGCTTCAAGACCATCTCAACTTCATAGATATGGATAGGTCCTAGCAACAACCAACATGTTGACATTTAAATTTCTTTTGAATCAAAACAAAACTTTATTGGTCATACTGACATTGAAAGGAAATAATTCCAGTGGAAGAGAAGGCAGATGGCATGTAATATTCTCAATTACTATGAAGCACTACAAAATGTTCTTAGAAGAAAGGCATTATCGTGTGCTGCTATGACCTCCAAAGTGTAACAGGTTGGGCACTGACAATATGAGCCTGGGAACAACACTCAGCACATTTAACCTGGATTTATGTGTCCTATCATTAAGAGGGCAAATTGGCCCAGAGGCAGTTCCAGTGATCAAGGGTCTAATAAGCCACCACATAACTATGAAGCCGTCAACACCCTCAGTAGAGAAATGCAAAGGGTTAGCAAAAGGCATCAAGATCAAAGTCTATAAAAATCACATGTTGGATGAATGAAACAACATTTCTATAAATGTTATTCTTAGAACACCTGATCCCAACATTTTCCTTGGTGAAATAAGTTTGGGAATATTGGAGATTATAAAAGGATATTAGCATAGTAAAAACTCCAACCAACTTATACTGTACAGAGATTTTATATAGTTTTAACATTTCCCAAATTTATTTTACTAGAGAACATTTTTGGCATATGGTATTTGTTCACAAATTTCAGGATTCTCCCAACTAAGGAATATCTTAATCTCGGGATAAATTTAGTTACAAGATACAGTACAATACATGGAATATAACCTATGCAATTTAACTTAAAATACTACCAGTTTCAAATACAAATATATCCCAAAATATCTGTATAACTTTTCAGCTATCACAGCCACTAAAAGAGATTTCCTCCATAAAAGTTGCCTTCATTTCACAAGCCACGTTGACTTAGATTATTTTTATTTTTAGATACTTTGTAAATTAGGTTCCAAATGAATGATGGAATACAGAAGAGCTTTCTTTGGTTATTTAAATAGAATCATTTTCTTTACAGAAAAAAATGATTTTATATATTTTTCTTTAAAGAGTATGATTTGCTTTAATTTTGAGGTATTTAAGTTTTTTTAAATAGTATCAATAAGTTGAATGTGCTAATTATTTGAAGTTATTTAATAACGTCATCTAATTATAATTTCAGTTGGCATAGAACACAGGCCCAGGTATCAGCTTGCCTGATGAATGAATCCTGCTTGTGCCACTGGGAAGCTTTGTGACCATCAGACAACCTAATTTTTTTCTACTTCACTTTCTCTGAGGTATAAAATTATGAACATATTGATTGCAATTATATTTATTAAACACTTCTTATATGTTTAACATATGTTTAGGTACATTTGATCGTCACAGTCTTCATGGGATGCTATGAGACAGGGATTAGTATTATTCCCACTTAAAGGTGATGAATGTAAGGCACACAGAAGTTAGGTAACTAGTCCACTAGTTCACACAGCTAGTGGTTGCAGAGCCTGATTCCAGTTGAGGCAGTTTATATACACTGTATATGTAAATACTTAGTAGAGTCGTTAGCCCATAATAAGCTTGCTATAAGTATTAATCATTATTTCCCTCTCCAGTCAAATGTTTGGAGATATGATAGGTAGCACGAACACTCTAGAATATGGTACTGTCTAAAATCAACAAACAAAAGTATTTTTCTTCTTGTAGGTGGCTAAACAAATTGATAAACTAAAAATATCCGTTAAGCAAATATAATAAGATGTGAAATGCTGGGGGTGGGGTGGGGGGGTGATCACACACACACACACACACACCTTTAATCCCAGCGCTTGGGAGGCAGAGGCAGGTGGATTTCTGAGTTCAAGGCCAGCCTGGTCTACAGAGTGAGTTCCAGGACAGCTGGAGCTACACAGAGAAACTCTGTCTCGAAAAACCAAAAAAAAAAAAAAAAAAAAAAAAATGTGAAGTACAAGCTGCCCCATCAAGGAGCATGTTAGCTATGAACAGTAACTGAAAATAACATATGATATAAAACTGAAACTAAGAGAAAAAAATATAGATAGGTCCAATTACACCCTGCAGTTTCTCCAATCTTTATCATTATAAAACTCAATCATGGAAAGATGTGGTCTAAGCATTAGGCAAAAACAGAGGCTGTTAGCATATCTTTTGTATCTGGACTTGGGACAGTATTTGTAGGGAGACTTGGGTTGGAACTGACTTGGGAGAAAAGAGCAAAGCATCAACATCTGTTCAAGTAACACCTTCAACATGTTCCCTTTCCAGTACTGCCATATCTGTCTGGCTTCAGAACTACAAAAGGAATTTTAGAAAACAAATTCAAACAAAAGCATATGGGATGTGGAGGCTGCGTGGCATATATTTTGCTTCCATTTATAAGCAGTACTAAACCCCTTGTGTAATTGGTAAACTTGTAAATTTTATGGAAGATTTTTATATTTATCCCTCAGTTCATTGGCTTATTTTAAAATAAAATTAGTTTTATATGTAAGTTAACCATGTCTAACACCAAGAAAACGATCAGAGGAAACCTGTAATTTCCAAGAATTAGTTTCTTGATGTGATACATTCAAACTTGAATAATTAGGTCCCTCAAGCCTTCTCTTCCTGTATCAGACACATATGTATCTAAAGCTTTTGTAAAAAGTAGCAGCAAGTAAACTGGAGTTACTTTTTCAGATATAGTAAAACACTGTTTCTGTCAAAGGTTACTCACATGAATAAAGTGTTTCTTGGACTAATTATTCCGCCTCCAGCACAGCTAGGCTAAAACTTGCAGGTCCCCCACTCCGGGACACTCAAGCAGGGATCGCGATGTGAGCCTAGGACGAACCAAGGGGCATCCCGAGCCGAGGTCACTAGAACTGAAGGTAGGAGGTGCAGGCCAGCAGCCGGAAGTGGTCCAAGGGCTGTGACTTGGAAATAAAACAAAATAAAATAAAACCTTAACTGTTTTAGAACCGACTTTCAAAAGAAGCCCTTACTCGCGGAGATGTCGCCTTAAAGAGCTGTCCGTGACGCATGTAGGCCGCGCCGGGATCTCATGAGCGGGAAGGCAAAATGGGCGCCAGTACTATGAAGGAGTCTACCCTGGCGCCCTAGAGCTACTCACAGCCCACGTCCGCCCCAGCGGGGTAACACCGCCTCCCTGCTACCCAGCTAGTTGCCCGGCCTGCCGCATACACCTACTTCGCCAGCCACCACCCACCGTCCTACCGCTAGACAAGACCAACCTGCGCTTCTCCCAGGTGCTGCTAGGTGGGCACCGCCTCTGAGCCCCAAGCTCCGCCCCCGTGGAACCCGCGCAGCTAGGCCAGGGCTGGGCGGAGCGTCAGCGCTGGGTTGGTCTGAACACCGGGTTGAAAAAGCCGCTGTGAGGCCTTGGCGGACGTGAGTGGAAAGAAGATGGCGGTGCAGGTGGTGCAAGCTGTGCAGGCGGTTCATCTTGAGTCTGACGCTTTCCTAGTTTGTCTCAACCATGCTCTGAGCACAGAAAAGGAGGAGGTGATGGGCCTATGTATAGGGGAGGTGAGTAAGTCGGTCAACTTGGCTGAAATTCTACTGATCAGTACCCAGTAGTTCTTGAGGCGGCCAGGAGGCCATAGGAACGTGATTTGGATCGTTTGAGTTTTTTAATGCTGTCGCGGGGTACTTTTCCTCTGGCGTTCTGATCCATGCTTATGTTCCTGTAAACCTTCAGCTGTCTGCTTGTATTCGCGGGGATGTGGGTTATCATACCATTAATTAAAACTGCAAACCAGGCCAGAAACACATTCTGGTATGAGTTATCGAGGTATTACAAAACAAGGGGGGAACCAGGAAAGGGGAAATCATTTGGAATATAAACAAAGAATATAGAGAATAAGTGAAAGAAAGAAAGAAAGAAAGAAAGAAAGAAAGAAAGAAAGAAAGAAAGAAAGAAAACAAGTAGCCCACAGCCTTGTGTCTCGCCACCAGTTTTTCCGATGAGAAGCCAAGCTATCATCTATCACTAAAGCATTATAAAGCACAACAAAGAACTCAAAACAGAAGGGTTTCATGGACTCCAAAGTCTCTGTTGTGGTTAAATGTTACAGATATTTGAAAGTAGATGAGGAATTACAACGTTAAAGTACTCTGAATTCTCCAGTCTTTCATACTGTTGTGTGTGAACATATGACCAGATTTTCATGTAAATCTGAATCCCTATAACTAAATAAATGTGTCACTAATGTTTTCTACTCTTTCCTACTCTAGTTGAATGATGACATAAGGTAAGACTATATTTGTTTATTTACATATTATAATCTCTAAACTGATTCTTAGTGAAGAATTACAGCAACTTTGGTAACAGTATTTACATGTTTTATCTTAATATTAACAGTATAGAGATCCCTCACTATAATCTGAGTTCTACTGTGATCCTATAGATTCATTTTAACCTTATATCATAGCATAATTTTTATTTAAAATATATATGCTCCTATGTGGAAAATCTGGCTGAAGGAACCAACATCATAAGTGAATTTGTACATAGAATTTTGTTGGAGCTCCAGGAGCTTAATTGATTACTGCATGATAGTTAAATGATAGAACTTTTTTGACTGGAATAAAGGCAGCTTGTTAAAAATGACTATCAATATACTTGACATTTGGTTCTCTTGCTTTCCATTTTCTTGCTTTATGTGTTTTATATGTCTTCCCTGAAACACCACAGATAGGCTACCTACTTTCCTTGTGGCAGATAATGCCTACATATTGAAAGGCTTGTCCTTTTTTGACCCATAACCCTTCTAAATTATCAGTGGATTTCTGTTCCACCCCTGTGAACCCTACAGATCCTAGAGGTTCCTAGTGGCTTGAAAGCTTCAGGGATGGTAAAACCATTGGGTCTCTGTTGTTTAAACTGCAAATCATAGCTTATTGTTTATCAAGCCTCATCTTTCAAACCTGGAATCTACTCTGTTCCCCTTCCTCCTTCTTCTGTTTCACCTAAGGTTACACTGCAAAAACTGTTTATCTTCTCTTTCCTTGACTCCTTTTTCTATTCTAAGCCCCAATTACTCTCTTTTCTAATCTATCACCAATAGGAGTGACTCCAAATTTACATACACTGGAACTGAAATGCGCACAGTCCCAGAAAAGGTATGTATGATAAAAATCTGCATGATCAAAATTTATGGTTGGGGAGAAGTGTTGGCAGTCTGTTTGACTTCAGCCAGGATATTAATCCACTTTGTAATTGTACAGCATGGATTTTTTTCCATACTAAAATCAGATGAAAAGTCTTGCTAGAATGGGACCTAGTTAGTTTCTGTGCCTTGTAGGAACTTTACTTGATCTACAGGAACAATCTGATCAACATTACTCTTTTCTGCTCCTTGCAGTTGCTGCGTCTTTTCAAGCCTAAGTCCTAAGACTTTGAAATTTGGTTAAAATTCCTGTTACCTCTTTACCCAATCCTCAATAGTCTATTTATACTTTGCATAGGCAATCTATCCATGGTGTTGTGATAGGCTACTCTGGCTTTTCTTCTGAGTGTTCATTCCCACCTCAGTTTTCCTGCCATTCTCTAGTCTAATTGTATAAAACTAGTTCAATTTTCCTTCAATATATTAGAGCAAGGATTCTGTAAAATACAGTAAAAGTAATTTTTTCTTATCCTTTCACCAAGCTACTAAGCAAAACATCAGCTTACTATCTTTATTTACTATATATAAATTCCTTCACTATAACCTCTAAGCCCCCTTTCTTCCTATATTAAAGTTTTCCAGAGGAACAGAAGCAATAGAATTGAGATCTCTTTCTTACAAAAGGGAATTTATAGGATTTATTACCCAGTTGGGGCCTGGGTGGTCCAAAATTGGCTGTCTGCTTGCTGGAGAGTGGGATAATTCCATATAGACTAAATTGAGAAGCTGAAAGCCTCAAATCAAGGAGGATAAATGCTGCAGCTCCACTGCAGGCCTGGACACTCATAGGAGTTTAGCTGATGTGCATCTTCACTGGATGGCTGAAGGCTATGAGGTCTGGTGGCTGTGGAAGAATATGGCTCAGGAAGAATGGAGCTAGCCTGCCCTGGTAGCTTTGCTCTTCTATTTCTTTAATTCCACCTGAACTCCCAGATTATTGCATGGTGAATCCACATCCAGGGAAAGAAACTCTCCTGCAACTCTCCTGCAAATCAGTCCTCTGAAAATGTTGGAACAGGCATACCAGCAGTGAGCATCCCTTTTCAATTGCCATTTTCTTGCTTTCTATTTAATCTACCTTTTGTCTTAAATTACTTCTTTTCTCTTTTCTTACCTTTTGTGTTATTTAAATATATTGTATTATTCTATTTTGGCCTTCCATTTATTAGTTACAATAGTCTTTTATTTTTTAGTGGTTTACTACATATTTCAATATGTATTCTTCATTTGTTAAGTGTAATGTAACTATTCTTACTGTTTTTCCAATAATACAGTTTTGTAATATCTTTTTGTTTGTTTGTTTGTTTGTTTGTTTGTTTTGGATTTTTTTGTTTTTTCGAGACAGGGTTTCTCTCTATAGCCCTGGCTGTCCTGGAACTCACTCTGTAGACCAGTCTGGCCTCTAACTCAGAGATCCGCCTGCCTCTGCCTCCCAAGTGCTGGGATTACAGGTGTGCGCCACCACCGCCCGGCTAGTTTTGTAATATCTTAATAAACTCACTCTAAGCTGAAAATATCTTACACCCAAGTGTATAATATACCTAAAGTACTAAACATCCTAACACACTATGCATTATCAGTTGGTTATCTTCATGATTACATGGCTCACTAAAAACAATTCATATTTGCAAAAATGTATTAGGATGAATGTTTATCACCAGCCCTGGAGAAGATTCAATTTTAAAGTACAATTTGTATCGAATGTATACCACCTCCCCATCAATGTAAAGTTGAAAAATCCTTGGTTAAATAATTATAAGTTGGAGAGTATTCATAATAAAATTTTAGAACATTATTATGTTAATTTATACTTTCTATTTTTTGGATTATTGTCATGCTTTTAATTATAAATATATATATAATATACACATATTATATATGTATATATCATATATATAAAAGTTTTATTTAACTGTTACACTCTATTCATTGTCTTTATACAAATTTTTTTGGCACTTACCTTTTTGTTATTTTCTACATTACCTTTCTTTCTGAAGAACTGTAACATTTCTGTTTTTTTAATTTTCTCCATTGGATATCTGAATGTCTTTTATTTTGTCTGCAGTTTAAAGGATATATTCTTTGACTATAGAATTCCTGGTTTGTATCTATTTTATTTTAGTATTCTAAAATGTAATCTTTCAGAGTCCATAGTTCCTGTTGAAAAGTCAGCTATTTGTCTTGTTATTCTTTGAAAGGCTATGTTTGCATCTATCTCTGTTCTGGATTTTTTTTTTCATCTGCTTTATGCCTGCCACACATTGTACTAGTTACTGGTGAGAAAGCATAAATGAAATATGGTCTCTGTTCCTGAGAAGCTTGCATTCTAATAGAGGAGAAAGTGTGAAAATAATTATGACACAATGTGTGTTCTAGCAAAAATAAGTGCAGAGTGATTAGGAAAGAATATGTATGCAGGAGAAAATGATTTTGTATTTATAATATGATCAGGAACTTAATATGAAAGTGTTCACAGAATATTTGTGAAAATATTTACACAGAAGGGAGAATGTGTGAAAAGCCACTAAACCATAAAATAGGAACATGATTTACAGAAATTCCAAGTAATACAATAATATAAATGAATAAGAACCTTCTGAGATACAAGCTCTATAGAGCTGTCTGTGTTGTATTTTCAACAAATTATAAAGCCAGGTGTGGTTATTCACACTTATAATCTCAGCACTAAAGAGGTCAGAGCAGAAAAATTATTGTAAATTTCAGGCTAACCTAAGCTACAAAGTGAGTTGCAGACCATCCTAGGCTATAGACTGAGACCTTGTCAAACAACAACAAAAAGAAAGGTTATTCCCTGAGCAACATTTTACTAAATATTTTTTAAAAAATAGTATTTTTTGAGTTATAAAATTTATCTGTGTGAGCATTCAGACACTTGGAGGTGGAGAAGATTCAATGGAAAGATGCTGGGCAGGACATCTGGTACAGACACGGTGGCACAGCCCAAATAGTCAGTATTTTTAAGCAAATTGTACCTTGTCTTGATTTTTGTCTGTTCAGGATAGTTTATCAACTACAGCAAAAAGATGAAAATAAAGTTAATATAAGGGTATATTTTATTTATATCTAATATAAAAAGTATTATCTCAATATGTAGTTAATATTTAAGAACTGTAGAGATATTTCACATTCTTTCTACCCCCTTTTGAGTAAGACTTTAAAGATTTATTTGTTTATTTGTTTGTTTGTTTGTTTATTTATTTATTTAGTGTATGTGAGTACACTGTAGCAATCTTCACACACACACACACACACACACACACACACACACACCAGAAGAGGGCATCAGCTCCCATTACAGATGGTTGTGAGCTACCATGTGGTTGCTGAGAATTGAACTCAGGATCTCTGGAATAGCAGCCAGTGCTTTTAACCACTGAGCCATCTCTCCAGCCCCTAATAAGCCTTTTAGTCACAGTGGGTATTACATTTATGCCTCATTTAAAAATTAGACTTGACATTTTAAGACCTGTGCCTAATGGCTTTTATATTGTACAATAGGGAGATCATAGCTTACTTCAAAAATTTGCTTTCAGATTTCATCTTTGTCCTTTCACTTCTGACATTGAAAGCCACTCCCCACCCCTACCCTAAACTTGAACGATTTCACTGTTCTTTATGTCTTTTTCTTTGTCTTTCTTCTCCCTTTTACTTTACAATATTCTAAATGTGAACACCCCTCTTGATTTAGGGCCCAGGCTTCTGGTGGTTACATTATGAAAGTTTTTGTTTTTGTTTTTGTTTTTTTTTTGAGACAGGGTTTCTCTGTATAGCCCTGGCTGTCCTGGAACTCACTCTGTAGACCAGGGTGGCCTCGAACTCAGAAATCTGCCTGCCTCTGCCTCCCAAGTGCTGGAATTACAGGCATGTGCCACCACTGCCCGGCCTCAAAGAATACATTCTTGATCTAAATACTCTGAAATATATATCTTGATTGGGATATGGTGTATTTAAAACATTTATTTACTGGGAATAGTGATGCATGCCTATAACTCTAACACTTGGGAAGCAGAGGTAGGAGGATCTGGAGTTTAAGCCCATCCCAAACTATATAGCTAGTTGGAGGCCCACCTGGACTACATGAAACTCTGTTTTAAAAATACAAAAAAAAAATTAAATAAACCAAACATTGCATTCATAAGAAAAGCATGTTTTTGAAAGTGAAATTTCTTACTGCTACTTTAATAAAATGTAATTGTATAATTATAGGAAGTTGGGGGAGGAAGTGTTATTGACCAAAGACAGAAGTAACCATTTCTATGGATTTTCCTTTAGATGGATACCATCAGAATTGTTCATATCCATTCCGTCATCATCTTGCGGCGTTCTGACAAGAGAAAGGACCGTGTAGAAATTTCTCCAGAGCAGCTGTCTGCAGCCTCAACAGAGGCAGAAATATCCTTAATAATACATGGGATGCTTTGTAGGCTCTGGGCCACACCAATGTAATTGCTATAGTCTTACTTTAGTTGGTTCCATAAATTTTCTCCCTGGTGAATGTTCCCCTGTCTTAATATTTACCCTTTAGGTGTAATTATTTGGAAAAAAGCATCTCTCCCACTGCCCCACATGTATGTGCATGTATTCAAATATTGTTCTTAGACATTTTCTACCTTTAAAAAATTTACCTTACAAAGTTACAAACTAGTAACTTTTTATATTATATTTTCCTACATTCTTTGTACTCCCCTTATGATTCCTTCTGTTCCATCATCTCCCTGCTCCTTCCTCTGCTGCCCACTTAAATCTGTCCTAAGTATTTTCTTTCTGCTTACACAATGTAGTCTATTACTCAGTCCATTCTGCTTTCTTAAAGCCTTATTCCTACACCTCATGGGCCTCTTTGTGGTTTCCTCATGTCTGCATACATTTATTCCCACAAAAATACACATACATAAAAGTTAAAAGCTAGGATCCAAATATGAAAAAGAACATATGCTATTTGTCTTTCTGGGTCTGGATTACCTCATTCAATATAATGTTTTTTAACTCTGTTTACTTAAAAATCCTAAAAGCCCAATAATGATTTTGTGTGTTTATGTCATATTTTAATTATCCATTCATTCATTGATGACATCTAGGCTGCATTCATTTCCTTGTTATTGTGAATAGAGCAGCAATGAACATGAGTTTACAAGTATCTTAGTAGTAGGCTATGGAGTTTTTGGAGTATATTCCTGGTAATGGTATAGCTGTGTCTTATCGTAGTTATATTTGAGTTATATATTTGAGGAACTTTCATACTGATTTCCATCATCATAGTACCAGTTTCCACTCCCACCAATAATAGCTCCTTTTCCCTATAGCCTTTCTAGCATTTGTAGTCATTTGTTTTCATTTTTAAATTAAGATTTATTTTATTTATATGAATGTTTTGCTTGAATGTATGTCTTTGTATCATATATGAACCTTCTGTCTGCAGAGGTCAAAAGTCATTAGATTCCCTGGAACTGGAGTTACGGATAGATGGCTGTGAGTCACCATGTAGGTGCTGGGAACTGAACCTGGGTCCTCTTCTAGAGCACCAAATAATAACCACTGAGCCATCTATCCAAATCCATTATTTGTTTACTTGATGATAGCCATTCTGACTGGATTATGAGTTCTGGGCATGGAATTATGAGTTCTGGACCCTGAACTTACAAGGCAAATACTTTGTGAACTGAACCATCTCCTCATCCCAGGTTAATCAGAATTTCATTTCTTCCTGTTTTCTTTTTCTTTTTTTCTTTTTTTTAATTTTTTTGGTTTTTTGAGACAGGGTTTCTCTGTCTCTGTGTAGCCCGGGCTGTCCTGGAACTCAGTCTATAGACCAGGCTGGCCTCGAACTCAGAAATCCGCCTGCCTCTGCCTCCCAAGTGCTGGGATTACAGGCGTGCGCCACCACGCCCAACTCTCTTCCTGTTTTCTTTTATTGGAAGAAATAAAAGTTTTAGACAGTCCTGCTCATAAATATCCATAGGCCTTAGGGTAAAACACAGTAACAATGAGCTTTATAGGCAGTTCCCTTTGCCTCCCATCATTCTTCTTACATATTGGCTCTCCATTCCTTCCTACCCTTCTAGTTTTTCTTATTTCCAGGTTGTTCACTATCCTTAAAAGATTAGTTTATGAAACTTTCCCTCAGAAAATGCAATTCAAGAATTTAACACATAATTCTACGCTAAAGATAACCAAAGAATGATTTATTTTCCTGTAGTCTGAATTTCATACCTTATCTATGACAAGTTGAACTTACATCAGTGCTCTTGGTGGTTTATTGTTCCACTGGATTAAGTGTCCTGGCTCTATCCATGCATAAGACTGGAGAAAATGAATTTTAAAATACTTTTTATACCTTTTTTTTTTTAAGATTTACTTATGTAAGTACACTGTAGCTGTCTTTAGACACACCAGAAGAGGGCATCAGATCTCATTACAGATGGTTGTGAGCCACCATGTGGTTGCTGGGATTTGAACTCAGGACCTCTGGAAGAGCAGTCTGCTCCTAACCTCTGAGCCATCTCTATAGCCCTATTTTGGGGTTTTTAGGAGGAGGTCTTATTCTGTCTGGTTTGGCCTCTACTTGAGTGCTGGGATTGCAGGTATCAGCCAACAGACATCACACCTAGCTCTTTTGTATACTTTTCAAAGCTTATATTGTGCATGTATACTATCTATATTTAAATTTTACTTTTTTGTTATCTATAGGTCCATTTTGTAATAAATTGTTAGTTTTGAATTTAACATTTCTATGCTAATAATTCATTGGAATTCAGTAACAAAATACACACTTTGTATCATCAATATCTGTTCTTTTTTTTTTTTTTTCAAGACAGGCTTTTTCTGTGTAGCCCTGGCTGTCCTAGAACTCCCTTTGCAGACCAGGCTGGCCTTGAACTCAAATCCACCTCCCCCTGCCTTCAAGTGCTGGGATTAAAGGCATGTGCTACCTACCACCAGCTAGCCAATATGTTCTTGTCAGAGTACAGTTTTCTAGTCAGACACAAAATATAGAAGCAATAATGTTATTTTCTTCCTGTGTCTAGATTTTAGGATTTAGAATTTTTATATACATTTAGACTATTTTGTTGATGTCATATATTTTCTTTATAGATTTCGAATTTTATATTTTATAATAATTTGAAATATGAGTAAGAGATAGAATGTTCTTGATTGTATATAACCTTTTTTTTTTTTTTTTTTTTTTTTTTTTTTTTTTTGACCTTTTTTTTTTTTTTTTTTTTTTTTTTTTTTAAATTTTATTTTCTATATTCTATGTTTACATTCCAAAGGCTTTCCCCTTTTTAAAAGCACTTTTTGGGGGCTGGAGAGATGGCTGAGGGGTACCGAGCACTGACTGTTCTTCTAGAAGTCCTGAATTCAATTCCAAGATGGCTCTCAGCCATTTGTAATGGAATCCAATGCCCTCTTCTGATATGTCTGAAGACAGCTACAATGTACTCACATACATAAAATAAATAAATCTTTTAAAAAAGACCACTTCTCTTTTTGAAAGATCATGGATTGATTATTCATAAAAATATTTTCCCTTGCTAGTCATAAAATATTTCAATATTTGAGTATATTTATGCTTTGTATATTTATATTATTTTGAACCAATTTTTAGCTTATAGTAGAACTGTTTACACAAATTTCTCAAATATTTAAGAAATTAGACAAAACAGTCATGAAAAATGGCTACTATAGTTCTTTTTTAAAAAGCTGTGTTTGTTTTTAGTTTAAGTGTATGGGTGTTTTGCCTGTATGTATATATGCCACATGTATGCCTGAGGCTCAAGGAGGCCTAGAAGAGGGTATCAGATTCCCCAGGAATTGGAGTTTATGGACCTGGGTCCTCTAGAAGAGCAGCCAGACATCTCTTCATTACCTCCAATAGAATTTTTTTGCCTTTCGATTTACACATTTTCTATCACCCATAAAATCTATTCCTTTAGGACAGTGTAGATTTTATCATAAAATAAAAATAAATAGATCTTATTTTATAAAAGAAACATGACCAGCCAATAAATATTTTTAAAGTATTTCATATATAGCCATCAAGGATATGTAAATCCAAATTATGTGGTACACTCATTTAAGTCAGAATGTCAGTCGGTTATATTTTAATATAGGTAATTTGTAGGAAAACTAGGCAGCATTTTATAGGATAGGAGAAACTAAACTGTGAATCATAAAGCACAATTATACTTATTTAGCAAAAAGATAATTTTATGGTTGGGGATCACTACAACACAAGAACTATATTAAAAGGTTGCATCATTAGGAAGATTGAGAACCACTGGTCATGTACACACACACTTTTATTATATTTCTTTACCAAAAGGGGAGTAAACAGAAGATTCTCAAGTTGAAAATATAAAAGAATTCTGAAGATTGAAACAAGCTTCTTTGCAGAGAATGGAAAGATTTGGATGGCCAAACATTTGCACAATTAGAATAAGACAATGTAATGGAAATACGTATTATATTTAAAGGCTGACTTTAAGGAATAACATTGGAAGTTCTGGGAATGGACCCTTACTTCACCCTTAATTATGTATGTTGACCCTTTATTATAAGCGTAAAGATTTTTTTTTATTTTGAAAATACCTTGACAAACATACAGGTTGGCTGAACTAACAGGTCGTCCCATGAGAGTTGTTGGCTGGTATCATTCCCACCCTCATATAACTGTTTGGCCTTCACATGTTGGTAAGTGTTTATTTCTCTCACATGAATATAATTTCTCCTCCATTACATATCATGGTCATCAAAAGGCTTTTCTTTTAAGAAATATTTTTGTTACTTCCAAACCCTATCTTCTAGTCCTAGAGGAAATTATCATGTTTTGGAGTTAGCTGAAGTTTTCTTTTTTTTTTTCTACACTACATTTCATAGTAGGGCCACTCTTGGGCTAAGCAGGTTTAGAGCTACTACTTAATAGCAAACTTTTCATAATATTTCTTTAACTTGGCAAAATATGCTCTGACATTCATATTATTGCAGTATATCCCTATTTTCCTATAGAATATGAATGTTGACATGATAATTGATAGACATTACTGTTAGCTCTGGATAAAAGCTGTTAAATAAGATTTCTCCCTACTCCCCTCCCCCCCAAGACAGGGCTTCTCTGTGTAGCTCTGGTTGTCCTGGAACATACTTTGTAGACAGGGCTGGTCTGGAACTGAAAGATCTGCCTGCTTCTGCCTCTGGGATTAAAGGTGTGTGCCACCAATCCCAGCTCATTTAACAGAATGCTTTTATTTATATTTCAGATGTTCGTACACAAGCCATGTACCAAATGATGGATCAAGGCTTTGTAGGACTTATTTTTTCCTGTTTCATAGAAGACAAAAACACAAAGGTAGTATATGTATAAGTGTATGTATACACTGCCGTGTGTGTGTGTGTGTGTGTGTGTGTGTGTGTGTGTGTGTACACAAAGTAGACACAAAAATAGAGAAAAATCTCTTTATAATTTTAATAGGATGGTCTGGGGAGTTTTCAAAAAGGGTTATTGAGGCAAAATTGGAAGAAGATAAGGAAGTGAGTCTGGAGTATTTCTTGGGGGACATCATCCCTAGCAGAAGAAATAGCCAGTGCAAGCACCCTAAAGTGAGTGGCATTTTCAGGGAACATTGATGAAATTAGTGTGGCTGTGGTAGGGAGAGGAGTACCATGACAATGTATTCCAACTTGCCTCAGTCTTAATTTTTATAGTTATATTGCAATACATTATTTCATCAGCTTTTTGCTCTCTTAAAAGTATTCTGGTTTGGTTTTGATTTCCTTAAAGAGGCCCAAAATGTAATGGGAACTAGTTTTTGTAAGGCTTTTACTTTGTCTCTGAGTTAGGAAGCCATTAGATAGTGACTTTATGTCTTAATAGAATCACTCCAATGGACTGGACAGGATCAGAGTGGGAAGCGTTCACTGGCATCAGAGAAACCAGTTAAGAAGATATTGGCAGTAATCCAGGCAATTTGACCTTTAATGGATAGAGTTTTAACAATGGTGTGGAAAAGAAACTTGAGTGTGCTAATAATGACTATGTTCCATGAATTCATTCTCTTCCACAAACACTAGAATTAAATATCTGGAACCTTAAAATTTTTAGAAATGCTTTTGGTTTTGTCACCATTTAATCTGTTTATTTTCATGATAAATAGTGAATGAGGTTAATCATTTTCCTGGTTCTTGTATTTGGTAATAATTCTGTCTCCTAAGCAGATGTTTGATTGTGATTTGTTGCCAGTCTTTCGAACGTTTTTCAAACAAAATATATAAAGAAAAAAAAAAAAAACAGAAAATCCTCTCTGGGAGCAAACCTGGGAAATCCCAGCGGTAGCAGCTGCAATAAATTTTCCCTGGCCTCTTGAAAAGATGGATCCATTGCTTTGTAACCTGCTGTTTTGTCTATGGCATTTGAAATCATATTTGCTATTTTTATCCTTAACTTTCAAGCCTCCCCTGGTTTCATCCCCTATCAGTAGATAGGAGAGAAAGAAGAGTAGAGGGGGAAGAGAGAGATCCTGAATCTTATTTCTTCTTGTATCTTCTCTGCTTGTAGCTGGTCTTTGATACTTTGTGGGTACTTCTTTTTTATCCTTTATCTTCCCCCACCCCCACTTTTATCCACTATCATTATATAAGAGAGAAAGAAAGATGTGGGGGTGGTGGTGGAGAAAGATTTCTTCTTTTCTTTTTTCTTTCTTTTTTTTTTTTTTTTTTTTTTTTTTTTTTTTTTTTTTTGGTTTTTTTGAGACAGGGTTTCTCTGCATAGCCCTGGCTGTCTTGGAACTCACTTTGTAGATCAGGCTGGCCTCAAACTCAGAAATCCGCCTGCCTCTGCCTCCCAAGTGCTGGGATTGAAGGTGTGTGCCACCACCGCGGCTGGAGAGAGATTTCTGAATCTAATTTCTTTCTTGTTATTTCCTTTTTGAGCACAACTACTGCAACCAACCCCTACCCTCTGAATGACCAGCCACCACCAGCCACACCCATCAGGGCTCTAGCATTTATATGTCCTCTGAAAAATTGCCAGAATTCCAAATGTCACACAGTAACAGATATTGTCTGTAGCTGGAAAAACTATGCCTCTACTAGAGCATGAGGCAAATTATAGTCAGCTATGAAGCAGCCCCATATTCCCATATCTGGATTAAAATAAAATCATATTCTTATAATATTTCTGTGTTTTTTAAAGAATCCAAAATTCCAGAATTCTCACTTCAACTTATATTGACTGTGTATATGATCCTTTTCACAAAATTGATTTATTGTACCGTATCCTACAGTTTTTGGCATCTCTTTTGGCCTAACATATCCATAAAAGCCTTTGAATTTTAGATTAGAGTGTACTAAATTCCTATAAAATGTCCAATACAAGAGTGATTTAATGGTTGAAGATAAATGCTTGTCATACTGAGTCTATCATTATACATTGTATACTATATAATTGTGAATTGAATACATAATATACTCTGTAAAGATATACAGATATGCCTCAGGAAAAAATTAATAACAAAAATTAATCCTTTAGTGTATGACATTTCCTTTCTACTTTTTATTTTTTTTAATAGACTGGTCGGGTACTCTACACTTGCTTTCAATCCATACAAGCCCAAAAAAGCTCTGAGTAAGTATGGCAGAGATATTATTATTAATTGACTAATGCCTAGTCATAGAATTGATGGTGGCAGAATTGTCCCTGTCTAATTAACTTAAACACTAGTGCAGTAGGGGGCCTATGAATGGACAGGGAAAAGGGAGGCAGAACTAAGAGTTTCAGAGTTAAGGGGCGACACAGGAGAAGAGGGAGGAAGCAAAATGGAGGACGAACAGGATGATTCAGATTCAGAGTGGCATTTAATAGCCACAGATAGATATAGTATCATATAGTGATAGAATAATTGGGGTAACTTGTCTAATCTAGGTGGGCAGCTTGTATCATTATCAATTGACCTGAAACTATTATGTGGGCATTTTGTGAATTGAGAATTTATTGATATATAAATCTGACTGGTTAATTATAAGTTTCTAGAGTTTTGATTTTACTGGGTTACTAGGAATTGTGATAGCTAACTGCAAGGTAGGCAGTCATTGCATGGGGCTGGTATAGCAGCGACCAGCCAACAGAACTTAGTGAGTCAGGTGGAGACATCTCAGGAGCCCTGAGCCAGAGAGTCTGCTGAGATGAGAATACCTGGCTGGAGCCCTGTGGCCTGCCAGTGCCCAGTACCTGGGATAGTGTGAGAACTTGCCACTCTTTATTATTTCCCGCTACACTGTTTCATTTAATTTTTCTCATTAGTTAGACACTAATAGTACTCTATTTCTTAACAACTCTTAAGAAAAATTATAGGGTCTTTATCAGTTTTGGTATTGTAAAAGTCTAGGAAGCCGAAGTCTCTTTATTTAGCTATATCATTATAGTCTTGGGCCATATTTTTCATACTGTGTCCCACTGCTAGTTTCTGTTTCACTGGTGTGTTCTAAAACAAAAACCAAATGTTAAGAAATTTAGAGATTTTTTTTTATAGACACTTCTCTGTTGCTACATGAACCTTTTTTTTTTTAACTTTGCTTAGGATGGAACCCAGGGCTTCG
Organism: Apodemus agrarius; assembly: GCA_964023405.1. Taxonomy (NCBI): domain Eukaryota; kingdom Metazoa; phylum Chordata; class Mammalia; order Rodentia; family Muridae; genus Apodemus; species Apodemus agrarius. The sequence continues at coordinate 149,090,958 of OZ030010.1, forward strand.
TTAATACTAGGCAAACATTTGCCATGGAGATGTAACTCTTGCCTTCCTGCCATAAAAGTCTTTTCAGAATTACAATATTTCATTTAAATGTTTGTATAGATTAATTTCCTCATTAAAACATGGTAATCTATCCCTGGGTATAACAATGCATGCCTTTAATCCTAGAACAGAGGAGGCAGAGGCAGGTAGACCTATATAAATTCCAAGCCAACTAGGGCTATGTAGTGAGATCCTGTCTCAAACAAGCAAACCCAAAACCAAACAACCCAAACTCAATTGTTATTATTGTTTTATCTTGCTTTCACAAAGATGATGGTCACTGATACCATCCCCTTCCATTCTCCACAATATGGTTACTATTGTTTCTGTTTTGAGACAGGGTCTTGTTACATACTCCAGTCTGAGCTTATGATCCTTCTGCCTGTATCCCCTTGTGTTGATCTTTGCAAATGTGGGCTACCATACCTAGCTAAAATTGGCCCTTTTATTGTATTAACAATTGATATTAGACAATTGATAATAGACAACATGATTATTAAATTTTCATACTTATAAACATCTGTGCTCAAGGTTATAACCATAATTTCATTGTACGTGTTTTGCGTATTGGGTAATTTTAACAGAAAATAAATTTTATCGTGATTAGATAAATGCTATTTACTCTTTAACTAGCTAATGTGAACTGGTGTACTGTGATTCTGCTTTTTTTCTTACATAGTTTTTTTTTTGTTTTGTTTTGCTTTGTTTTGCTCTTGCAGGAGGTTTTGAATAGATTTTTGTCATTTTTCTATTGCCTCCTTGAGTTCTAAACTCTTAGGAAAAATATGGAAACTCTTGAAAAAAAATCTACATTTTAAGGATTACTTCATAAAACTATCCAGTGGTGATGTGATATCTCCCTTTGACCTGCTGCTCAACTGATATCCAAATGAGGGATGGGAGGGTTGGGAGAGGGGCCCCCACTAATTACTTATTCTCCTGAGTTGTATCCATTATAGTCTGGAGTCTTGATTTATTGTTATTTTTCTGGAAGAGATCCTCTAGTAACTTCCTAAGAATGGTGTGCTTTTTTTTTTTTTTTTTTTTTTTTTTTTTTTTTTTTTTTTTTGGTTTTTTTGAGACAGGGTTTCTCTGTATAGCCCTGGCTGTCCTGGAACTCACTCTGTAGACCAGGCTGGCCTCGAACTCAGAAATCCGCCTGTCTCTGCCTCCCAAGTGCTGGGATTACAGGCGTGCGCCACCACCGCCCGGCGAATGGTGTGCTTTTAAAACATTTTTGTCTGCCGGGTGGTGGCGCACGCCTGTAATCCCAGCACTTGGGAGGCAGAGACAGGCGGATTTCTGAGTTCGAGGCCAGCCTGGTCTACAGAATGAGTTCCAGGACAGCCAGGGCTACACAGAGAAACCCTGTCTCGAAAAAACAAAACAAAACAAAAAAAGTTATCTGAGTCCTACTTGTCTGAAATGTTTTATTCTTTTTTTAAATAAGCAATTTAAAGATTTATTTTATGAGTACACTGTATCTGTCTCAAACACACCAGAAGAGGACACCAGATCTCATTATGGATGGATGTGAGCCACCATGTGGTTGCTGGGAATTGAACTGAGGTTCTTTGGAAGAGCAGTCAGTGCTCTTAACCACTGAGCCATCTCTCCAGCCCCGAAATGTTTTATTCTTAATGACAGCTATGATAATTAAGGCAGAAGTCCTGAGCTCATGGTTAACCATCTTTTCAACTTACCTAATACATTCTTGTCTTATGAACTTGAAGTCCTAGCAGACACAGATCCACCACTAGTTTCTTTTCTCATAGGATTCTCTTCCTAAGTAGGGCACATGTCAAATTTCTTCTGTTTATCTGTTATAGTTCCTCCCTTTCTCTTTAGAGAACTAGAAATAGAAGGGGACTTCTACAACATTTATTGGCATTTATTAAAACTGTAAATTAGAAGTTATACTCATTGTTAACAAATAAAAGTGTGCCACATAAAAACAGAAACAATAACATAAACATTTGCTACTGTTATTCAACATTGAATTGGTAGTTCCAGCCAGAGCAACAGGTTCAACATCAAAGTTAGAAAAAGTTTCATGGTTCATGTTCAAAACACAAAATCAGTTTTTTTTATATCAGCAATGCACAAAAGGAAATTGGGGAAATAATTTTATTAAAAATAACATTACATTTAATAAAATATGTAAGAGAAAATTAAAGGGAAGGAGAAATTTGGTCCATTAATACTAAAAAGTACTAGAAGAAATAAAAGAATATACATACACACACACACACACACACACACACACACACACACACATGCAGAGGCCATGGAGGGGTTTGGCTTACTGGATTGCTGAGCCTGTTTTTTTTTAATAGCACCCAGGACCACCTGCCTAGGAGTGGCACAATCAACAGTGGGCTGAACCCTCCCATATCAATCATTAATCAAGAAATTGCCTCCACTGATATTCCCACAGGCCAATCTGATAAAAGCATTTTTTTTGATTAAGGGTCCCTCTTCTCAGGTTACTCTAGTTTTTGTCAAGATGACCCAAACTAACCAATACAACTGATATACTGAAAGACTTGGTATTGTTAAATGATAGTACTCCCCAAAGATAACTAGAGTCAATGCAATACTTACATAATTCCAAAGGTCCTTTTTGTTGCAGACATGCAAAAGATTTTTATAAAAATTTCAAGAGGCATGGAATACTAATATTGATAAAAACAAGAAAAATCATAGAAATAAGTTTTAAAATTTTACTATAAAGCTTACATATGTAGAATGAAACAAGAATATAAATATAGAGTAACCCAAAATAAAAAGAGATTAACTTTCAGCAAGTGCACCAATGTTATTAAATGAAGAATGAATATTTTCTTCTCTAAGTGGTGCTTTGACAACTATATATCCTTATATAGAACAGTAAAGTTGGACCCTCACCCCATTACTTTTTAAATTAGATGTTAACCATACTGACCTGAGGGTTTGTTTTTTTTTTTTGTTGTTTTGTTTTTTGTTTTTTTGGTTTGTTTGTTTTGTTTTGTTTTTGTTTTTGTTTTTGTTTTGTTTTTTTTCCGAGACCGGGTTTCTCTGTGTAGCTCCGGCTCCGGCTGTCCTGAAACTCAGTCTGTAGACCAGGCTGGTCTCCAACTCAGAAATCGACCTGCCTCTGCCTCCCAAGTGCTGGGATTAAAGGCGTGTGCCACCACCGCCCTGCCTGACCTGAGTCCTTAAAATCTCAGCATGTGAGAGGCCAAGGCAAAAGTATTGCCACAAGTTTGAATTAGCCCGGGCTACAGAGTGAAGGGAAGAAAGAGAAAGAAGGGAGAAGAGAAGAACTATATTTTAATTTGGTTGTAGAAACTAGGATATAAAATATATTTAAATTGTGAAGCCAATTTTTAAAAGAAGGAATCCCTGGGCCAATGAGATGGCTCAGTGGTAAAGGCACTTGAAGATAAGCCTAGCATCTTGAGTTTGATTCCTGGGATCCATGTGGTAGAGGGATAGAACCAATTCATGTAAGTTGGCTTCTGATCTCTGAACAAGGAGAGAGAGACAGAGAGAGACAGAGAGATTTAAGTTTAAAAGGAATCCTATATAATACTATATGCTAAAGGTATGTTGGCCTAGGATACATAGTATTATTGAATATGTAGAACCCAGTCCTAAAAATATGTACTTAAAAGCCATGTTATATTTCAGAATGATTTCTATAAGTATTTGTTAGATAAATGATAATGGTACTATCTGAATCAAATATTAGCTCTGCTCTCAGTGTTCTTGTTGGAAGTGACAGAATAGCCATCTAAAATATCAAATGTTTCACTCTCAACCTGACTGGCTTCTGCACTGAGATCAGTAGAGTTAAGGGATCTGGGAAAGATGTCTTTATATTACAGAGGTATGAGAAGGGAATATCATCTTATTCAGGATTAACAGATAATTCATTCTTTCATCTTTCTGCCTAAACCTCCCAATGTGCTGGGGTTACAGGCATGTGTTACTACTTCTGGTTTCTGCAGCACTGAAAATCAAATCCGGGGCTTCAGACACATTCAGCATGCACGATTATCAGCTGAGCCATGTCTTCATTTCTCTTGTAAAATTTTATTTTTGAGACAGGGTTTTGCTAAGTTTCCCAGGATGAATTTGAACTTGAGAACCTCCTGTCTCGGCTTCTCAGGTACTTGGGATTACAGACGTGAGCCACAACACCTGAAATTCATTGTGTGTGTGTGTGTGTGTGTGTGTGTGTGTGTGTGTGTGTGTGTGTAACATTTATTCATTTGGTTTGTTTCAATTTCACTAATTCCTTTTCTTTGGAATGTTGGTGGAGGTTTTGTATAGTGTCCTGGTCTCAGGTGGATGTCTGCTGATTCTACCATTGACCATTCTCATTACATGGTTTGATGGGAAATTCAGTGTGTTTTGAATTCCAGAAAGACACCAATTCTGAGAACCAAGTGAGGATATTTAAAGTTCAAATGTGTCTTCAAAATTTATATTTGAATATCCAAAAATTGGTACCTCAGTGAATTAATTAAGCAGATGACTACTTTTCCTCATGAAATATTTTCCTCAACATTTAAGAACACCAAAACTGTAGGGGCTGGACAGATGGGTGAGTAGATACAAGTACTTAATGCTTATCCAAAAAACCCTGGTTTGACTCCTAGCACCCACATGGTGGCTCACAATTGTATGTAATGTAATTCCATTTCTGAAGATCCATCACTTTCTAGCCTTCACATAAGCTGTGCACATGTGGTACAAAGATATTTATGCAGGCAAAACACATATGTATAAAATAAAATAGTAAATAAAACTTTTTGAAAGAACAATAAACATTTTGGTTATAGAGTATTATGGTATAGTTGTCTAATTTATTGATATACAATTTTTATAATATACTCTTACAATCCTTTTTATTTCATTGACATTTTAAAAAATATTTATTTTTAAGTGTATTGTACCTGCATATTTGCCTGTGTACTGTGTGGGTACTGGGAACTGAACCAAGGTCCTTGTGCTGTCTAGTTTTATGTCAACTTGAAACAAGCTAAAGTCATCTGAGAGATGGGAACCTCAATTGAGAAAATGCCTCCCTAAGATTGCACTGTACAGTGTTCTCATAATTAGTGACTGATGGGAGAGGGCCCAGTCAATTGTGGGTTGTGCCACTCCTGGGTTCTATAAGAAAGGCCAAGCAAGCCATGGGGAGCAAGCTCAGTAAGCAGCCCCCCTTCATGGCCTCTTCATCAGCTCCTGCCTCCAGGTTCCTGCCCTGTGTGAATTCCTATCCTAACTTTCTTATATGATAAACAGGGATATGAAAGTGTAAGCCAAATAAACCCTTTCCTCCCCAACTTGCTTTTTTGTCATGGTGTTTCATTGCATCAATAGAAGCCATAACTAAGACTGTCCTCTACAAGAGCAGTCAGTGCTCTTAACTTCGGAACTATCTTCCCAGTTTTATCATTGCCATTGATTTTAATTATCCTTTCCAACTCCAGTTTTAGTTATTTGACTCATTCTTTCTTTCCCCCTTAGTTTACCTTGTTAAAGTTTTGTCAATTTGTTGATCTTTTAAAAAGAAAACTTTTTGTTTCCTTCTTTTGATTTTATGTTCTTATATTTTATCTGCTATTATTCATTTCTCCTTTTTTGGTTTTAGCATTTATTATAGAGACATGGAGAGAGGGAGAAAGTAGACAAGTAGAAGTTGGCAATGGCCATGTGGAGAGAGGGGGAAAGGAATGGGGAGAGGGGGGAGCAAGGGTATTCATTTCTTCCTTCCTTACCCCCCCCCCCCAGTCAGGGTTTCTCTGTGTAGCTCTGGCTGTCCTGGAACTCACTCTGTAGACCAGGCTGGCCTCGAAGTCAGAAATCCGCCTGCCTCTGCCTCCCAAGTGCTGGGATTAAAGGTGTGCGCCACCGCCACCGCCACCGCCACCGCCACCGCCACCGCCACCACCACCTGGCTTTATTTCTTCTTAATCTAGGTTTAGTTTACTTTAGTTTAGTTTTTTTCTCTCTTTGAGGTATAAAATTGTGTTGGCTTATTTCTTTTTTGTTTATTGCTATAAATATGTATTTGTATATAGTGTGTTGCACATATGCAGACCAGAGTACAAGTTTTGGAAGTCAGTTCTCTTGTTCTACTGTACTTTCTATGGGTTAAATTAAGTTGTCAGAGTTTCATGGCAAATGCTTTTATCCTCTGAATCATCTCTCCAGCTCTAGTCTATATTTTAATGTGCTTGGATTTTTGTTTTGTTTTCAGACAGGGTCTTAAATAGATAATTTTCTGCAACTCTTTACCTGCATCTGTACCAAAGTAGTTTTTAGAATATATATTTGGTTGGTTGGTTGGTTGGTTGGTTTGGTTTGGTTTTTTAGTATGGGGTTTCACAGTCTTGACTGTCCTGGAACTTGTTCTGTAGATGAAGCAGTCCTTGAACTCAGCGATCCACCCGTTTTTTGCCTCTGGGTGCAAGAATTAAAGAAAGGCATGTTATCACCATATCCAGCTTTAAAAAAATATTTATTATATGTGTGTATATCTGTGCGTTTTTCCATGTACATGTGTATGATGTGTGGAGGTGTGCTGTGGAAATGGTACACATTATCAAAGTCATGTGTCACATGTCAAGAACTTAGTGGAGTTCTACTGTTTGGATTCTCTCTCTCTCTCTCTCTCTCTCTCTCTCCCTCCCTCCCTCCCTCCCTCCCTCCCTCCCTCTGTCCGTCTCTGTCTCTGTCTCTCACGCGCACACTAGGATATGAGCATGAGATGATATCTGTCCAGTGATTATCACATTTCCCATGTATAGCATGACGTTTTGATTTAAGAAACATGAAATGTTGATGATCTCTCTGCTTTTCAACTCAAATCTCATTAAGCTTATGGGTTAAATTTGATGGTGGAATTAAATTATTTCTTTGTTTAAGGACTCTGTGTGTTTCAGCCTATTTACATGCACCCATATAATTATAAGCCCTGTTCATTAAGCCCTATTCATATGTAAAGCCCTATCGTGTACTTTTCTGTGCCTCAAATGAGAAGAGTGGTCACTAGGCTCAACTTATCATCTACTCATTGTTTCTTTCCAGAACATAATTTATTTGAAATTTCTTTTGTATTAATACTTAATAGGTATTTTTCCTTATATTTTATTACCTGGCATATTTTTGCTAGGGTGAAAGGGTTTTGGTGGCTTTCTATATTCTCTCAAGTAGACCAGATTTCGGAATTGGGATAATTTAAGGTTAAGCTACTAGTCCCTATGTAGTGTAGTTCAAAATTTGTTCCTTGTACGTTTACTGCCTGAAGACAGTTTACAAGGCTTCTCTACTTTTGCATGTCCTTGGTTACAATTTTGCCATCTTGGAATCATCAGTTCTTTTGAAAGCTTCTATAAGTTTCCTCATTTAGAATCATACCTTTCTGGGAAAGCTGATTTTAACCATGAAGTTCATCTCGGAAATTTTCCCTCTTTATTTGTTGGCCCTGCCATCACTATTGTCTTGGTAGTTCTCCAGTAATTTCTGTCAGACAGTTTTTTCTTTCAGTGAATTTTAATTGTTTTTAATAGGAAGACTGCTCTACCAACTAGTTCATTATCAGAGAATCTCTGTTATAGGCTTTATATAGCTATGTTTTTTACCTTGTTTCTCGGATTGGAGTTTAGGTCAGCTGACAGAAACTCAGCAGTTTCTTCTATGAATGTACAGAAGTATATGTTCAAATGTGATATGTTTGAACCATTTTTGCTTACAAAGCCAGAAAATTTAGTTGGAAGCCTTGTTAACTAAGAATAGAAGAAGAACTTCTATGTTTCTGGACCCATCATTAATAATAATCACTGTGTTTTACTCCTAAAAGTCTTCTGCAAAGGCCACTATTGTATTTTGTTTCATGAACTGTTCCCTGATTATGTGAATATGGAGAGGTGAAGGGTAGTTGTAATTCCTTGTCATGTATGTTTCATCTGTGTCATAATATGGGATCTAAACACACTTCGGTGGGTAAGATTAAAAAGCAGAGAACTGAATGCTCCACTATGTTTATAGCAGCCTTGTTTATAATAGCCAGAAATTGGAAGGAGCCCAAATATCCCTCAAAGGAGGAATGGATACAGAAAATGTGGTATATTTATACAATGGAATACTACTCAGCAATTAAAAATAATGAATTCATGCAATTTGTAGGTAAATGGTTAGACCTGGAAAATATCATCCTGAGTGAGTTAACCCAATCACAAAAGAATACACTTGAAATGCAATCACTGATAAGTGGATATTAATGAGCCCAGAAGCCCTAAATACTCAAGACACAAATAGCAAGTCAAATGATTCCCAAGAAGAAGAAAGGAGAGGACCCTGGGCCTGTAAATATTGCATCCAGTTTAGTAAAGAAACCGAGGGGGGAAGGGGGAATGATTGGGGAATAGTTGGGGGGGAGAGGAAGTATGGGAAGTATGGTGGGTGGGAACTGGGAAAGGGGAAAGCCTTTGGAATGTAAACATAAAATACAGAAAATAAAAATTAAAAAAAAAAAAGCAGAGAACTAGATCTTATTCAGCTTTACCACCATGTACCCATGACTTTCACAATGTATAGGGCTCCCAGCCTGGATCTTCCACTTACCCACTGTTATGTAGAGTTTAAGCATATTACAAGTGAGAAATACATACAGGTGGCTTGATTGGACTTAGATCAAGCCTGTCTGTGTCTTTCACTCTAGCATAAAATGGAAGTATGTGTAATATCTTACCTAGTTCTATCCACAGAAGAGAATAAAAATTAAGAGTTGCTAGTAACTTTTGTGAATAATTCCAACTATAAAATGAATCTGATGGAGTCACTGAAGAATCTTCACTGGAATCAATTTATTCAGCTTCATGGCAACTTACTGACTAATGTATTAGTTAATTGTTTCTTTTATCTGGATAGCTAGCCATACTGACATTGAGTTCCCAAAGGTTTCTCTTAAATTTACAGGAATGGACTCAAATTTTCTAAGGGACTAGAGAATATTGAGTGTACAAATAGACTTCTAATTTGATCTCCAGAAAAGCCTAATTTGAACTCTGTCCACTTACAAATTGAGTCACTTAATAAATTGTAGTAATTATTAATCTTTGAAGCACTTTATATCCCAATGTCTCAGTTAAAGTATAAAGAACTTACTATAATTAAAGGATAAAATATGACCTAAACTGACTGTCTTGCAGGTATGAGAGAATTGAAATCCCAATCCATATTGTACCTCATATCACTATTGGGAAAGTATGCCTTGAATCTGCAGTAGAGCTGCCAAAGATCCTGTGTCAGGAAGAACAGGATGCATATAGAAGGATTCACAGGTAATAGCTTTTACTATTTCTCTTGTCAATTCAGTGAAGGCCCTTTATCTTTAACAGCTCATCAGTTTCTGAGTCCCCTTTCTTTTTTCTTCCTTTTTTTTGTTTTGTTTTTTTTTTGTTTGTTTGTTTGTTTGTTTTCTGAGACAGAGTTTCTCTGTGTAGTCCTGGCTGTCCTGGAACTCACTCTGAAGACCAGGCTGGCCTCGAACTCAGAAATCCGCCTGCCTCTGCCTCCCAAGTGCTGGGATTAAAGGTGTGCACCACCACGCCCAGCAGTTTCTTTCTTTTTTTTCTTTTTCTTTTGGTTCTGAGTCCCCTTTCTACCTGACTGGGAGAGAGCTTCACAGCAGCCTCAAATCATGTTTCTCACACTGTATTATAATGATCTCTTTAACATTGCTATCTTGCCTCTGATATTTTGAATCCTTCAAAAGAAAATACTTCCTTTTCTGGTTGTGAAAATAAAATAAATTGTATCCTAGTACTCCCATTGTCAAGTACTGGGCCTTGTCTATTAAATTCATAGTGTATCAAGACCTTCAGTGAGAAATAGTAATTTCATAGTCATGTCTTTGAGTCATCTTTTGAATTTTTGAATGAAACCATATCCCCCCCCAAATAAATTTAAAATGAAATAGGTGGGAACTCAAATCATTATATTCATCTAATCCAATGGGCAAATGTCTGATGTAAGTTATGATTTTGTTATACACCTTTGTTTTTGCTTCATTGCTAACCTAAAGTACCTTATCCCTTTAGCCTTACACATCTGGACTCAGTGACCAAGATCCATAATGGCTCAGGTAAGATTTTTTCTTTTCTGGAGTATATGAAGTGATCTTTGTCATACTCATTTTATAGCAGCAATTTTAGTTTGTCTTGGAGTTTCATTTCTAAGAGCTGTAACTAATCTTGCTCCTTGCATTTCCTTGGAAACCTATAGACCCTTCAAAACTATAAATGTGGCCTTATGAAAAGACAGAAAGAGGGAAAGTGGAGGGGGGGGGACCTGATCTGATATTAAGTGAGGGAAAACTAGAAAAGCTTGTTTAAAGACTAGCTCAGTGGTGTCTTGTTATATGCTTACACACTACCTCCAGGAATCCTATTTTCCATAGATTTCTATAGCATGAATGCTCAATAACTTCCAGAAATTTTAGTAATGTGCCTTTATGAACTGATTTCATCTCCAAACTATTCTAATAAGAATTGAAAGAGATAGACAGGTACAGGAAAAGTAATAAATCAGGCAGGAAGCTTTCCATGTGAATAAATAGAGAAGGAATTCCTGGGCAAGTCTAAGGAGAAAAAACTCAGTATAATATACATATCAAGTTACTTGCCAGATGTCATCAAACTCCTTAATTATTTTACTGTCAGAGTCTGTGTGTCCCACAAGACTGACTGACTTCATAGCAACGGACAGTCACAAGGATCAGAAGTGGAGCCATAAATGCAGGGGTGAAAAGAAAACCCTTTGATTATGTAACCTGCATTTCACATACTCATTGCAGATTTTATTTAAACACACCATTAATATACATTCATTTTGTAAAACAATGAGCTTGATAATGATATTTTTCAAGTATACTTTGACTATATTGACTCAAA